>CM061225.1:98123187-99323187 GCA_030844895.1 Ambrosia x helenae
AACAGCTATCATGACTAAAAAAGATGATAAATATCATTGTTGTCACGTTGGTAGGCGCATTAAGATTGTTTAATAAAACTTTAATCCAGTGGTATGATTTATATAATAGGTAAAATAGCAGAACTTTTGTTGCAATAGTTTCAACTGGAATTACGTTTCTATCGTAAAATTGTTACATAGATGGGTTGTTGCACCTAGCCATTTTGGGTCGGCGAGCAAGGTAAATCAAATGAATGTGTAAAATTTCATGTGAATCAACACTTATTAAAATTATGTGAATGTATATGGAGTTTCAGTCACACATAAATACAAAAAATCCTCGGTAACTATATCAAATGAGATGTCAATAGCAAATATGAATATAACCAACCTCAGTTTAGTAACAGAATATACTCAGGAGTAACACCATCACTGGGTACAACGTCCATGATTATTGTGTAGCATATTCAAGGTGTTGTGACTTGGTGTGACGTTTTGGCGCTAACCCATCAAAGTAGTCCCTGATCTCACCTTCGAGCTTCGTCGTCTCTAGACAATGACAAACACCAAAATAGTTTTTAAGCAACCAAAGAAATGCAACAATGAAACAATGAGCTACTTTTCTTTTACTTTACGTTTGCTGTTAAAATTTATTTTTCTTGGCTTAGATAAAGTGCAATACTTTGTAAAAGGTTGGCCAATTTCATCACATTACATCATTTTTTCAAACAGTTAATATGACTAAAGTTTAATAACATGCATTTTATCAAACATATAACAGGCATACAATTCAATAATATACATTTTTTTCAAACCGGGTAACAGTCATAACAGTCGTACAATTCAACAGCAATCTTTTTGTTAGACGGGTAACATACAAAAAATGATAGCAAGTACTGGAGCACAACCGTTATTCTATGGCTTTAAGTAGTTTGCTGATTACACACAAAGCTGATTCATTAGCATGTATTAAAAATTAATGCTTAATATCCACACGAAGACATAAAAGTTATAAAAACGATATCCCTTCAGCTTCTTTTTAGCTAAAATTTCTTCATTTTGTGCAAGTGTTTGGCCCATGTTGAACATGAGTTTTCTTCCTCGAGCTCGAACTCGAGCCTAGTCGAGCCAATGACAGGGGGTGTTCAATGAATCGAGTAACAAAATTTTGAATTAATCGAATCAAATATTTTGAATTTTTATTACATGAATTCATATTCAATTAAGATTCAATTTATTCGATTCGTATTTGAAAGTCGAATTCGAATCGAATTCGATTTAATTCAAATTATTTACCATAAAATATTAACTTATCTTGAAATTAAACCTCATAAAAGTATGCAAAATCGAGAATCGAAGAAACTTTATCTATCGAATATCATTACCCCCGGTTGGAGTTATCATCCGGGTTCAACATCAAGCCAAACGAATAGAGTTGCCAGAGAAGGATGTTGAACGAACATTTCCCTAGAAGTTAAAGCCAATCGGATGTTATACCAAAGAAACTCTAGCCGCTGTCAAACTCACCACTGTGTTCACCGTCTTTAGCTTAATGGTGGATAAACAAATATTATAATTTTTTATTCCCTTTACAAACAACGGCATTTGATGTCACTTATCTCTAGGGTTACAAATTTGGGGAAAAAACATAAAAATTGAAACTTTCAGTCAAAATTAAAGAAAAGATTCAAAACCCAGATGAAATTAAGCAACTTTATTTCAAATATAAAGAGGGTTTTAAAGAATCTGTACCTATTCTGCTGAAGAACAATAAAATCTTGAAAAAACAACGAAGAAGAAAAGATTTCTTTTTTACCTCAAGTTTTGACGTGAACAGTCGTCGTAAGGAGACCATCGCCATAATCGACCATCGGCAATTTTGGGAGTCAGAGGGAGAATAAAAGCAATTTTAGATGATAAGAGAGTGTTTGTGTGTGTGTGAAAGAGGGATGACAAAGGAAGGTACACACCATCAGTGCAACCCTTAATGCACATTCTACAATCAAATAATGCACAGAAAACCTTTAAAGCACACAGTACAACTCACCACTGCACAAACATGTTGGTAATTAGAATTATTTAAATAACTATGGAGTATTATATATATATAGTATTATAACCCCGTGCTCTTGACTCGGGGTGTTCTTGACTTGACCAGAGTTACTCGTCTACGCTCCAACGTCCATTCGAACACCTACCAAAATAATAAAAAATAAGCACAAAACTGACTCAAACTAATAAAAATCTATAAAAACCTATACTAAATAAAATAGACCGGTACAAGCCTAAAACTAATAAAAAACTATCTAAACGAACTTGAAAACTATACAAACTTTACACTGGAAATAGATGTATTTTACAATACATCAAATATCCCCACACTTATCTCTTTTTCGTCCTGAAAAAGAATTATGCTATGGAATCACAATCAAATAATCTGACCTCAAAACATAGGTTACTTTAATTTTAAAAATCTAATCACGTGCCAACTGCGATTGCAGGTATATGTCCTCTTAAACCCAACCGCGGTTTCTAAGCCCCTTATCATGTTAATTTAATTTTAAGTTCATTTAGTCTACCTAGGGTCTCACACTAAAAGAAGCCACAGTTTCACCTAATCCCGCCTCAAGCTTATGGAACAAAAGGAACAACCAGTTGACTATTCTAAAACCGTTTTATGTAGAAAACCGAGAGAGAATTAAAAATCATTTGTTTTTTTTTTTTGTTTTTTTTTTCATCTCAGCATACTTAACTCAGAGGGTGTGACCAATCCAAGTCGCTATCCCAGTGGCCAGGCACCTTAAGCTTCAGCATTTTCGCTTTGATTTCTAATTAACTCCTGAGCTTTTTTTTTTAGATATTTATTTTCAGACAATCCTAGAGGGAGTCGAGTCCGAAGTCACTATCCCTAGAAACGAACCATTGGCCTTGCCCTTATTTTATATCCAGCTCTTTTTTTTCAAATTTTGATTAGAAATTCTAACGGTTTTAAACTTATAACATTATTCCTTATACTATTATTGGCGGTTTCAGCTTCCCCATTTTTTCCTAGATGAGAACCCACAAGGTATCCTAATATATTTAGGTGTATTAGCTCAAAGGAAACTTTTCTACCGGCTGGGCCTACCCACACATCCCAAGTCAACACGCTTTCGATTATTTATTCTTCTAATACATATAATATTTGAAAACCAGACACTTGATTTTATCTATCATTTCCCATATTTTATAATGCAAACTTCAAAATCAGGGACATTTTTTTTTAATTTTTTCAAATTTTTTTTTTTGGACTCAAACCGACGTTATATACAGATTAAACAAGAGTTTCCCATCCCCACACTTAAACTCTGCATTGCCCTCAATGTAGGAATAGAAAACGACACAAAACAAAAAATTAATTCCGAATACAAAAATAAAGAGACAAGGGCAAATTGGAAAGGACTTAGCTGGTTAATTTTTTTCTTCGTAAGTTCCAAAACATTAGTCTAATCCAGCTCGATCGTATAGCATTTCATTCGCGATCGGCTCTAACACAATGGTAAACTCTGGGCTTGCTTAATAATTGATAACAAATCCGGAATCACCCGAATGGAGATTGAGTACGGGTGGTGCAATCCAAACCTGCGCAAAACGAAACAAACAAAACCCGAGCATAATATCGAACCACACGGAATAAAATGACACAACTACTAACTTAGACTCATAATATAACAACAAACAAGAAGACGTACCTGCTTGGAAAAATGGCGGTGAATGGTGGTAGAACCAAATGGGTAGAGAGAAAAAAATTATGGTTCTCGCTCAACGTGAAGGACATTGGTGATCACAACACGCGTTGCAAGCGAAAAAAAATATAAACTTTCCGGGGTAATAGCTGGTCGCATGAGGCGAACAGGTCAGCCCAGACTCCTCACATTACGTGAAAAGACTTTTTTCACAGAAAGACTATTTATTATTATTTTATTTTTTTTATATTTTTTTTAAGAAAAAAATATCTTTTATTACCCAAACCTCTACCAAAACTCCCAATCATAATATATATATATAAAGATACATACATGGGATCCGCTCATGGTAAAATTTCTTCTACCTAAGCAAACACGCAAACAGACTCAAAGACACAAAAAAAACAAAGATAAAAAAAGAAAGATAAAAACCTATGAACCACTACCGAAGGACGGACCATAAATAAAAAAAATGAAAAGCTAGAAAAAAAATAGATATAAATATAAATTTACATACTCTACAGAGCCTCCCCACACTTAAAACTTGATCAGGGGGCTTCTCTTTTATCTGGACCCGATCCAACCTGTTTAATTCCACCCGGTCCATATTATTTAGCAAAATTACATTGGTGGAACTGAAAAATATTTTATCAAATTTAAATGGGTCGGGCAACCAATATTTAAATTTACCTGGACCAAACCTGATTCTTGGCATGTAATGAGGGGACTTGTTGTCTCTGCAACTCCTGACCCTCACCCTGTGTCGGTCCATGTGCCTCTTCGCCTTCTCCCGTGGTGGTGGCCATGGTGGTGGCACTAGTAGCAGTGTAATATCCAATGCCTGCACGGGCCGGCTGTGGTGTTCTTCTTCTTTCACCACTGCTTCTTTCTCATCTTCCTTGTTTGGTGACACTTGGTCAAAATCTTTGTCCACTTCTAGAGCTGACAAATCAACCAACTCGTCATCAAACTCTGCTTTCCCATCAGCTGCTTCTTCAAGCAGGTCAGTGGTGTCTTCCTCTTTCCATCACTTCTTCCGCAAAGGACTTGGGAGTCACCAAAGAAGGCTAAGGGGCACTGACAGGGCAAGAAGGATTCTAAGAAGGGTGAGGTACCGAGTTGTAACACGTGTGGGAAACGCATACGGGGGAATGCCACTTGGGACAAAAGACGTGCTACAATTGTGGGAAGGCGGGACATCCGTTTTATAAATGCCCTAGTCCGGTTCAGTTGTGTTATCATTGTTATGAACCCGGGCACTTCAAAGCGGATTGTCCCAAGCTCAAGAAGGAGGCACCGAAAGAGGGAAAGAAGAATGAAGCTTCGAAGGCTCGTGGAAGAATGTTTCAAATCACTACTGAAGAAGCAAAGAACCACCCCGAGGTGGTGTCGGGTATGTTACTAGTCAACAATACTCTTATGTATGTGTTGTTTGATACGGGGGCAAGTAGGTCTTTTGTGTCTACCAAAGTGATTTATCACCCCTCCTTTATCATAGAAACGTTGTCAAGCCCATTAGAAGTAGAAATTGCGGATAGTAAGAACTATTTATTACACAACGTATGTAGAGATTGTACTCTCACGGTAGAAGGGGAGGATTTTAGGTTAGACTTGATACCTATGCCTATGGGGGAATTCCAAGTAGTGATAGGCATGGATTGGTTGGCCAAACACCACGCGGAATTCCAATGCAAGAATAAAACCATATACATTACCTCACCTAGTGGGCGCGAGTAAGTTTTATAGGGGATAGAAAGGTCGAAGCCAAGTTGTGTACCTTGGTGGAGACCATGAAGCATGTGCGTAATAGGGGAAAGGCATTCATGGCCTACGTAGTTGATACCACTATCACCACCCCCAAGATTGAAGAAGTACCGATTGTTAGGGAATTTCGGGATGTATTTCGAACGATCTTCCGGGGCTTCCTCCCGAACGCGAAACAGAGTTTAAAATTGAATTGGTGCCCGGGGCTCAACCTGTTGCAAAAACACCATATAGGTTGGCCCCCACCGAACTCCGAGAGTTGATGACATAACTTCAAGAGTTACTCGATAAGGGCTTCATTCGCCCGAGTGTGTCCCCTTGGGGAGCCCCTATATTGTTTGTGAAAAAGAAGGATGGGTCTATGCGGATGTGCATAGACTACCAGGAGTTGAATAAACTAACAATAAAGAACCGCTACCCCTTACCCCGTATCGATGATCTATTTGATCAACTTCAAGGGGCGAGTTGGTTCTCAAAGATTGACCTTCGCTCCGGGTACCATCATTTGAAGGTAAGGGAAGAAGATGTGGCCAAAACGGCGTTTAGGACTCGGTATGGGCATTACGAGTTCCTAGTAATGTCCTTCGGGTTGACAAATGCTCCGACCGCATTCATGGATTTGATGAATCGGGTGTGTCGTTCAATGTTGGATCGTTTTGTGATAGTATTTATAGACGACATTTTGATCTACTCCCGAAGTGAATCGGATCACGCGGATCACTTACGAGAAGAAAGGAAAAGCTTTATGCTAAATTTTCTAAGTGTGCCTTTTGGTTGGGGGAAGTCCAGTTTTTGGGACACGTGGTGAATGAGAAGGGCAGTTCTGTAGACCCTTCGAAAGTGAAGGCGGTGGTGGAATGGGTTTCTCCCAAGAACCCGAGCGAAATTCAAAGTTTTCTGGGCCTAGCCGGTTATTATAGAAGATTCATCCAAGATTTTTCAAAGGTGGCAATACCTTTGACACGGATGACAAAGAAGAGTGAAAAGTTCGTTTGGGGCGAAGACCAAGAAAGAGCCTTCCGAGTGCTGAAAGAGAAGTTGTCTAGTTTGTCTGTTCTGACCTTGCCTGAAGGGTCGGATGATTTTGTGGTTTATACGGATGCCTCGCATCAAGGATTGGGATGTGTTTTGATGCAACGGGGGAAAGTCATCGCCTACGCATCAAGACAACTCAAACCCCATGAATGTAATTACCCAACCCACGATTTGGAGTTGGGGGGCCGTAGTGTTCGCGTTGAAAATCTGGAGGCATTATTTGTATGGGACAAAATGCATTATATATTCCGATCACAAAAGCCTCAAGTATTTCTTCGAACAGAAATATCTCAACATGAGACAACGGAGGTGGCTAGAGTTGATCAAAGATTATGATTGTGATATCGTGTACCATCCGGGTAAGGCCAATGTGGTGGCCGACGCCTTGAGTCGGAAGGAATACCCACCCCTGATTCAAGTTAAGGCCTTGGGTGTAGTAATTACACCTACCCTTTTGGGTGAGATACGAAAGGCCCAAGTCGAAGCTTTGCAAGCCAATGACCCGAAGAAGATAAGAATGAAAGGGATGATAGACAAGTTGGAAGAAAATGCGGATGGGATGAAGACCCGATATGGGCGGGTATGGGTTCTTTGGACATGTGAAGTCAAGGCTTCACTACTTGACAAAGCCCACAAGTCCCGGTTCTCAATCCACCCGGGGGCGACCAAGATGTATCGGGATCTAAAGAAAGACTATTGGTGGCCGGGAATGAAGCGCGACATCGCTAAGTATGTGGAGAAATGTTTGACCTGTTCTCAAGTCAAAGCCGAACACCAAAAGCCTTATGGGAAGTTACAATCACTTGAGGTGCCGGTGTGGAAGTGGGAGGAGATCACTATGGATCTCGTGACAAAATTACCAAAGACAAGGAAGGGTTATGATGCAATTTGGGTAGTGGTGGACCGGCTTACAAAAAGCGCACACTTTTTGGCTATTCGGGAGGCCTACACCTCCGAACGGATGGCGAAAATTTATGTGAATGAGATTGTATCCCGGCATGGTGTACCCGTGTCTATTTGTGTCGGATCGGGACACTCGATTCACATCCCGGTATTGGAGGAGGTTTCAAGAAGAATTGGGTACAAAGTTTGTTAGTTAGTACCGCCTACCACCCTCAAACTGACGGGCAAACCGAAAGAACCATTCAGACCCTCATAGATATGTTGAGGGCATGTGTTTTAGATTTTGGGGGAAGTTGGGATGAACACTTACCATTAGTGGAATTCTCTTATAATAACAGTTATCACAGTAGCATCCAAATGGCACCGTTTGAGATGCTATATGAGAGAAAATGTAGAACCCCGGTGTGTTGGGGGGGGGGGGGGGAGTAGGTCAGCGGGAGTTAGCGCCAAGTGATTTAGTGGCCCTCACTAACGAGAAAATTAGCCTAAATACGGGCTAGAATACAAGCCGCCCAAGACCGACAAAAGGCTTATGCGGATCGTAGAAGACGCCCGATCGAATTTCGAGTGGGAGATTTTGTGTTATTAAAAGTCTCCCCTTGGAAGGGCATTATCAGATTTCGTAAACGCAGAAAGTTAGCCCCGCGTTATATAGGACCATTCAAAATTTTGGCATGGATCGGGCAAGTGGCTTACCGGTTGGAGCTACCGTCATCCTTGAGTGGGATCCATGACACCTTTCATGTGTCCCAGTTACGGAAGTGTCTCACAGATGAAACCGCGTACGTGCCTCTTGAAGACATAGAGGTAGACGACAAATTGAATTATGTAGAAAAACCAGTGGCTATAAGAGATTTCAAGGTGAAGCAGTTGCGAAATAAGACCATAAACCAAGTCTTGGTTCAATGGCAACATCGGAAGGGTTCAGATCTTACGTGGGAATCCGAGGAAGAAATGCGGAAACACTACCCGGCTCTATTCGGTACGTATCTAGGTTTCGGGGTCGAAACCTTTTTAAGGGGGGTAGACTTGTAACACCCCAAAAATATTAAATTAATGGTAGTATGGTAAGTATATATATATATATATATATATATATTATATATATATAGGGGAAGGATATTTTGGAAACCCTCTTGAGTTGAGAAAACCTTTGGAAACCCATGTAAAAAACCATTATTTTTTTTGAAAAAAAATAACCAACGTAAAATACATGTTTTTAAGCATTTTGGGCAAAAAAAATAACAAAAGCGCCGATGGGATTTTAAAAAAAAAAATAAACAAAGTTGCTAAAAAAACATATGTTTTTCAGCTATTTGCTGTTTTTTATCAGGTGTAAACATGTGTTTTCGCAGCTTTGTTTATTTTTTAAAAAAAAAATCCCTTCGACGCTTTTTTTATTTTTTTGGCCCAAAACACTTAAAAACATGTATTTTACATTGGTTATTTTTTTCAAAACAAAAATAACAATTTTTTACATGGGTTTCCAAGGTTTTCTCAACTCAAGAGGGTTTTCATTTTATAATTGGCCTATATATATATATATATATATATATATATATATATATGGTAGGGATCCTAAGAGAACCAACCCCTATTTGAGAACTGAGAGAACCATTCTGAGCCACACATTTCATATAAAGGCAAAAAAAAAAAAAAAAAATTTGCTTTAATCGCACATTTTTATGCAAGGAAATTTTTTTTTATTTTTTTTGAATTTTTTTTTCATTTATACATATGTGTATATAGCATTTTTCAGCTATACATATGTGTATATTTCAGTTATACATATGTGTATATAGCATTATACATATGTGTATAATGCAATTATACACATGTGTATACTGAAAAAAATACAAAAAAAATAAAAAAAAAATTCCTTACATATAAAGCAGCGATTTTTGCAAAAAAAAAAAAAAAAAAAAAAAAAAAAAAATTTTTTTTTGCCTTAGAGAAATGTGTGGCCCAGAATGGTTCTCTAGTTCTCAATTTGGGAAAAGGTTCTCATTTGAACCAAATCCTATATATATATATATGTTGGTGCGAGTATGTATGTATGCATGAATATGTATGTATGTATGTATATGTTTTACCCCTAGTTGTAAGTAGTGCATTGGTAGTCGTACATTTAACAAACATAAAATTTACCAAGTTAGTTACTTGGGTAAATTGGTGATAGCCTAGTTGATAAAAGGGAGGGGTTAAATATGAAACAATACTCATCTTGAGGGGCTGGCCTTGAGAATAATAGAAGTAGTAAAATAGTTAAGGGGTTAGAAGGGAAAATGGGGCATTTGGAAAGAAAAGAAAAACACAGAGAAAGAGGAAGAAGGTGGCGACAAAAGGGGGGTCTTTACCTCATCCATCCATAGCTGAAAATTAGAAGTAGAAATCACCTCCAATCCCCTGCATGTTCTTGAATTATTAACCCTCTTGTGGTGCTAATCTCATTGGTAAGTTGTATGATTAATTTTAGTAGAGTTTGGAAGTAGTTTGGTGGGATTTGATGATTTTATTATGATAATTACTCTTGTGGCTTACGAAAGCATGATTTGTATGTATGATAGTGTAAAATTGATGAGATTTCATGTTAAATTGGGTATGTTAGGGCTGAATTGAGAATTGTTAAGTGGGTGTTGGAATGAAGGTTCCTGTTGACTTTTAAAAAGTCAAACATGACCTTAATATCATGAGAGCTCAATTGATTATGAATTATTGTTAGAAATTTATGTAGATTGTGAATGCTTGGCACCTCAGAATAGGTGAATTTGTGAAAAATAAATGTCAAACATGATGGTAGTGTATGTAACTATGAAATCATGTTAGTTTATTATCCTTAAACCAAGAAGGGTAGTAGGTGAAAGTATGAGAACTAAAGTATGAATTTCCTTCACTATATAGGTGTGAAGGTTGAAGGCTCAAGTAGTCAGAAAGAGCAAGGTGCACGCGACAAAGGTAAGTTGGTTACTACCAACTATTTAGTCTAATGAACATATTGGTCATATTTGTTATGTATGTATTTGTTGTGGTTGAACTTGACGGAATGAAAGTAGTATGAAATACCTTTGTGGTCACACAAGGGTGCAAGATAGTAGAATGGTTTAAAATGGTAGAAGCACCCTTAACGGGTCAAAACGGTGGGAGTACCCTTAACGGGTCAAAACGGTATAAGTACCCTTAACGGGTCAAAACGGTAAAAGTACCCTTACGGGTCAATATGGTAGAAGTACCCTTAACGGGTCAAATGATAGAAGTAAGGATTTCATCATGGTTCCATGGATTCCTTGGGTTCCATGGACAAGATGATGATATTGTTTATAGCATACTAAATGTTTGCCTTGTTGAATTGTAATAGGTAAAGCTCACGAGTGAAGATCAAGTCTCAAGGGAGGTCGGATTATGCACGCTCACGTTCTTTTGGGTTGGGTACCATGGTAGTATTAGGATCTTTGAGTCATTCAAACAAGTTGTTAATGTTTTGTACATGGTTTTGAATATGGGTCAAAGATTCACATGGTAGCCAACTTGGGCATTGCCTTTTGTAAACTTAACTAGTGTCGCCAAGGTTGTTGGTATGTCGTTGGACAAGACGTTTTGGGTATGTATATATAATGGATGTTTATCTATTATCCTTATGTTAAAAAAAAATCGAGTCTTACAATATAATAAATAGTAGACGAGATTATGTATATGTAAATCATTATAAAATGTGGATCATATTTTTGTTCCTATAGTATTAATTTGGTTTTAAATAATTTATTAGAAGCCGTTGTAAGTAAGCGAAAAGAATGTGGCTGACGATCGCTATGGACCATCACTTATGCTTTTAGAATTTGGGGGTTCACGCATAGTTTGACTGTTTGAGGATGAAGCAATCCTCATTGTTGATTTTGTTCTGCATGTTCATCTTACGGTTGCGAACATTGCAGTCCAGACCCTAACAAATGAACAAATCATATCAATCAATAGTCCAGAACCCATGGCCTTACCCATGATTGTAGTAGATGTAACCGCGACTCTGCATTTGGATTCTCCATTCTTTTGTCCTTTCTAAACTTTTGTTTATTTAGATAATAATTACACTTTATTTTCTCATTTTAAGCCAACTAATCACAATTTTAAACGGCTATAATTTTTTCATGTGTGTATAATTTAAAAAAAAAAAGTTACATCTTAAAAACGAGTATTTCTACTTTCTTTAATTTAACATTATTGTTTATTTTTAGTTTAAAAAAATTGATGCATTACGTGAACAATAGTTAAATTGTTAACCGAAACCAAA
Source organism: Ambrosia x helenae (assembly GCA_030844895.1). Taxonomy (NCBI): domain Eukaryota; kingdom Viridiplantae; phylum Streptophyta; class Magnoliopsida; order Asterales; family Asteraceae; genus Ambrosia; species Ambrosia x helenae. Next base: position 98,134,876 of record CM061225.1, read on the forward strand.
CAAAAAATATACAAAACCAAAACAAAATCAATTAACCTTATACTCCGTATATTACAAATAGTTTTCTTTTGTTTCCAAAGTAATTTCCAAATCAAGTAAATAAAGAAAAAAAATAAGATAATTATAAGATTATGACGATAAATAAAGGTGATGATTGACAATACTCATTGCTAATCTCACTACAGAAAGGGACTAGTTGCACGTACCAAAAATTTTGCTTCTTTTATTCCTTCACTCCTTTTGTCACATCACCCTTTCACTAATGCATAACTCAAATTGATTTTTTCTTGCAATGAATTTTCTTTTCTTTTCTTTTCGTGGATATAAACCTTTAAACATACCTTTTAGAAACATGTTACACATCACAATCACACATCTATGAACTCTGTATTATATAAGATAAAAGAGAAATTTGACACAAATCATTAATATTATCACCTACTATTTTCTTAGATCAATCTTTGTAGTTCAATCTATTTAAAGCGACAGAGATCGCTCTAGTCCGTAAAGCAACCAATCCGGCGACATAGTCCTTGTGAGTTGTGACAAAAACCTCGAATGCGTGTCAATCCGATAGTATTACCCATAAGTGTAATGTATCTATCCTAACAAATAGGTGTTCAAACCATAAAAGGAGTAACAAAGGCCATATCAAAGAGCCTATTAGACAATAGCAAAAATAATGAAAACGACACCGATAATGAAAAAGATGTTGGTGGTGTGGGAATTAGGAATGAAAGACTAAAAAAAATTCCTTAAGAAATAAAGATAGATGTGAATTAAATATTCATAATTTTTAGCTTACAAGCAAGAATAAGTGAGGAAAACCTTATTCTATGCAATTGTTGAGATGTATTTATTCTTAGATTAGAAAACTTTAACATAAAAACCACTAATTAAGAATCTAATATAATAAACTACACAATAACAACAAATAAACAAACATAATAAAATCTTTAACAAGATCACTAAGAGTATATGTAGTGGAAGCGTTGTGAGGCGCTATAACCCCTATAGCGCCGGGGAACACCGCCCCCCCAGGCGCTATAGGGCGTTTTGGGCTTGGATTGTTCCCCACATAGCGAGCGTTATGCATGCCTTGGGGAGTGTTATTGCAGGTTTGAATGTTGACCGGTGGTTGGGGTGTGGGTGGTTCGAAGCATTTATTAAAAAAAAAAAAAAAAAAAAAAAATTTTGTATATAAATATACATACAACACAAGACTCACACACATACAACACAATCTGCACAAACACTACACACACACACTTTGAAATATTATTGTGAGGGAAGAGATGAATCCTTTCGGTCAAGGTTTCGGGTTTGGTTCTCAAACCAGTGGCGAAAACACCCGACCTATAGCTCCGGGTTCGGGTTCAAACCCGCAAAGTTTCACGCACCTCTTAAACCAACCGTATGGTTGGGACCCGAACATGTATAATGTTAACATGGGAGGGAGTTTTGGGATGCCCATAGGAGGTGGGTTTGGCCAAACACAAGTGTACGGGTCATCCCAAATGTTCGGCTCTTCAAATGCTTGGCAAGAGTCGGTTCCGGAGACACAAGGCCCGGTTTGAAGAGGAAGAGCCCGGGCGAGGCAAGGCACCCGCGCGACGGAGTCACGCAAGAAAAGAGACGGGCGGTCGTGCCAAGAAAAAGGTTATACCATGGACCGACCACGAGTTGTACTCGTTAACCCGAGCGTGGGTTGACGTGTCGGAGGATCCTGAAGTCGGTAAGATATTATATATTTTTTTGGTAATGTTAAATTTTTTTGGTAAGATATATAATTTTTGGTAATGTTATATTTTTTGGTATGTTTTTTTCAGCCAACTATCAATCTAAAGGCGATTTTTGGAAAAGAGTACGGGAAATATTTTTTGATCTCTCGGGTAAAGGAGAAGGCTACCGGGAGAATGATTCGATATCGGGCAAGTGGACCGATATCAACCAAAAATGCACTAATTTTCAGGGCATTTATCAGCGCACCAAGTTCGGGTGGAAAAGTGGGCAAAGTGACGAGGATGTCTTTGTGGCGGCTTTGGAAGAATACAATCAGACGTACGGGAATTTCCCGTACGTGAAATGTTGGCGCGTGCTGAAAGACTGCACCAAATGGCACCCCGTGCGCCCAACTGTTGGATCTTCTTCATCTAGGGCCAAAAATATGAGGCCTTCAAAAAAGTCGAGGACCTCTGACTCGGTTGATCCCGAAACGCCTACGTCTGACGCGCGTTATGTCGACCTCAACTCACCAGAAGAAAATCCCTTTTTTGCAGGGGAGGAGGGGGCGGAGGAGCTACCTCGTCCCCCGGTCGACGGGCTGCTCGAGCCGCAAGGACGGAGTCTTCGTCGGGGGTTGATAAGTTAGTCCCGGCATTTGCTGAAATGAACCAGCGGCTCCAAGACTTGCGCGATATCGGGGCTCAGCGTATCCAAGAAAACCGAGAGGTCGTTGACATCATGAAGGAACGACAGTTTGAACGCGACTTTGCGTTTTACACGTCAAACTTTGACCACCTAGAGGGGAAAGCGCTGGAAATGGCTATGAGCCGAAAGGCAAAAATCGAAAAAAAATATGGTTTCTAGTATTTTTATCTTTTATTTATGGTTTGTAATTTTTTTTTTAGTATTTGTATTTTTTTTTTGTTTTAGTATTTGTAATTTTTTTTATTTTTAATGAAATATTATTAAGTATTAAATATTCTTATTTAAATAAAAAACAATAATTAACCAATCATTACCAATCATTTATAACCCCAACATAACCCTCCTTCCCACTACACCCTCTTTTTCCATAACCCCAACATAACACCTTTTCTATTACTTTTTAATATTTTAATCCTATAACCCCAACATAACTATCCACCACTACACACACCCTAAATTGCAAATCATTGCGGCCTGATTTTTTTTAAACAATTTGCAATTTTCATATCAAACAAAATCTTTTAACTTAGATCAACCAATACAACATTAATATCTAAAAAAATTGGACCTCAATAATGCCTAATTTAAATATGTTTTAAAGTAATATACTTTTCTTATAAATAATCGATTATAAAATCATTGCAATTATGATAGAAGAAGGTGAGATGGCAATGATCACTTTCACTATTTATAAGTATAAGAACTTCATCCTTACACTCCATTGCATCTCTATAACTAATCAAATTTCCTTTTCCTACAAAATTGTATGCAAATTGGGATAATATTATTATTAAAAATATATTGTTTCAATAAACCAATTCTGCAAACAAAGCTTTCAAAACTATACCAATGAAGAACAGGGGAAAATCTGTGAAAACAGAGCAAGATAAGGCGAATTTAATCTCCAATCACAACTATTTCTCATCATCATCAAATCTTTTATGTAAGAAACATCCAGAAAATACTTCAACAGTTGGAATTTGTGCATATTGCTTAAGTGAAAAGCTGATCAAGCTTGTTTGTTCTGATTGTGGAGAACAGAGGATGTCCAATTGTTCGTGTTCGGGTTCCGGTTTGTCTTCATACAGGAATTCATCGTGTACTGTGGATATTGGAAGCGTTGGTAGAATGTCTTTTTTGATAGATAATGAAAAGGGTAATAATAGTAGTAGTGGTAATAATATTAATATTGGCGATGAGGCGAAAACGCTCTTTTCGCACTTGCAGATGAAACAGAGTGAAACAGAGGATGTTGTAATGTTCAAAAGGAGTAGTAGTTGTGTTGTTGAGGTGAAGAAAAGCAATGGGTTTTGGAGAATTGGGAAGTTTTTTAAGAAGAAGAGAGAGAAGGAGAGTTGTAGTGAGAGAAAGATAGATGGGTTGGATAAACAAAGTGATGTGTCAAGATCAAGATCTATTAGTAGCTTCATGGGTGACAAATATCATCATGAGATGTGTAGTGTGGCGTGTTCGAGTGCGAAAAATTTCTGATTTCAATGAATTTGAGCCAAGAAAGAGTGGATTTAAAGGTGGATTGGTTGATGATTATGATGATGAGTTTATTGATTTGAAGATTGACTTATTTGATAAGTCAAAAACAGAGTACTCTGTTTTTAAGAAGTGTGATCAATTGGATTTAACTGGTGGTGGTGGTAGCGGCGACGACGATTGTTGTAGCATTGGGTCATCTTCGTGTCGAATTACGGTTAATGATAGAGGGATTAAGAAGATGAAGAACAACCATGTGAAATCTTGGATATGGAATTTTAAACCTAATGATCACATCTTAAAATCTTGATTTTGACTCTAAGATAGTCAAAACATTTCATATTGTACTTTTTTTTTATTTGATGTAACCATAAAATCATAAATCCATAATCCATTTATTCTGTGATGGGCTATCAACATCGGCCCATAATCATATTGGGCTGTTTTGGGTAGCAATTAATTATACAAGTTTTAGTTTTCATATAGGAGTTAATTGCAGTTTTCGTTCCTGTGGTTTGCCTAAACTAACAGGTTTAGCCCAGACTTAACACCCTGAGTACCTGTGTTTTCATTTTCTAACAGTTTAGATCCCTGAGACTAACGGCCGTTAGGCTTGTCTGTGAATTTGTAGAGAAATGACTATTATACCCTTAATTTTTGGGTGAATTGACTCTTATATCCTCCCATCTTCTTCCCCAATCCACCCACCCACCCACCCACCACCACCATCACCACCACCTGCAACACCACCACCACCACCATCTCCTCCACCACCACCACCACCATCTCCTCTCTCCTCCATCATCTCCACTCCACCTGCAACCCACCTACCCTAACACACACTTTCTCTCTCTATACGTATACATACATTGTTTCCTTCTCTCTCTACAATACCTTGTAACTTACTCTCTCACTCGTCAATCACAAACAATGCTCTTCACTTTATCAAAGCTCCCCCACGTGAACCTCTGACATATTCTAATATCTCACTTTTCATAATAATAATAATAATCATCAAATTCACTCAATAATGTCAGCTTCTTCATCATCTAGAGTAAGAAACAGTCCACCATTACACCATAAAAAACCGTCCAGTCCTTTCTCCTCTTCTTCAGTATCATCCTCATCCTCCTTCAAGCAGATCGTTCCTCGATCCTCTTCCAATACGACGCCGTTCGGTGCTTCCGGTAACGGTAACAGATCCATTGTTAGGTTTGATTCCATGTATTCTAACAGAAGTGGTTACGGAAACCGGTCTCCGGTAGTTTTTCCGTCTCCTGATGAAATTGTTTTAGAGCCTGTTGATAATGTACCGAGATCGAGAACAGGAGATAGCATTTCTGTTACGGTTAGGTTTAGGCCTTTGAGGTAATTATTATTATTATTATTATTATTATTATTATTGAAGAGATAGGGAACCGCGCAAGCGCACGGGCCCACATCTCCACATATGCCAACACAACAAGCCTACGTGGGCTTCTAGAAAGCGGCGCGGGATACCTCGTAATGTGACAGCTAATAACCGACAGGAAAGGGACGTCCAGCCAATAAGAGACGTCCATTCCCTGCTCCACGATCGCCTGCAGGTACGAGGTACAGAATAGTACAAGAAAGGACAGACAAGGACACGTGGACCAATAGCGAAGGTACAGCGCAACGAATGACAACGGCCTAATCGTACAGCCAGCTGTCATTCTCCCCTTGACCAATCACAGAAGACCTCAGGTGGACTATAAATACCCAATGAGGTCAGACGAAGAAAAGGAATGAACAATCGGAGAGAGGGAGAATCATAGTTACGAGAATTAGATTATAGTCGAAGCGCTGTAACAGTAGCAATTATAGTCCTGTAATAACCATTGAATCATTAATGAGAATAACGTCCTTACTTGTGCTATCATTTTAATATACTGTTATATTGGTGTTTCTTCATTGGCGCCATCCGTCTATTTGAGCATACAAGAACGTTAAAAACTTCTATTTCTCAAAAACAGTAACTATGTCTCTCATACCACCGTTACCAAGCTTCACAAACGCTAACCCCGACACCGACGTTGCCCAGGGAGGCACCGGCCAGTCGGGAAACACAGCAGATGTTCAGCAACAAACAACAAACACGGGTCCAGCCGTCACCCCATCTTCAGGGACAAGGCAGACCCCTTCCTTCCAGTTTATTACCGAAACGAATCAGGTTTCCCCAGCTGAGAATACCGCGCCGATGGTTAGTCCGGAGGTATGGTATACTCAGCAGAAGGAAGCCCTGAAACGTGTATACCTCCAAAAACTGAGGGACCAACAACTCCGAGAGGCTGTCCGCGCGCTTTCCTACAGCGAGGGACCGTCCAACACAGCAAGAAACAACGGCGGGAGCAACCATGAAACTGACCCCACATGGAGAGAAGACTCAGGCGAGTCCCAAAGTCGTTTCACGCGTGACATAAGCCAGCCCTTAAGCAACATCGCTGCGCAAGGGCACTTTATGACTAGTGATGACGACCTAACCAAACCGTATTATCCTCCATCGTTCATGGAAAAGTCAAAATTCACCCCGCGCATTGCGCTGGCACCCCTGCCACCAAAAACAAAAATCCCGAGTACACTGGGTAAATTTGATGGAACAGGAGATCCAGACGATCACCTGAGAACATTCGAGGTCGCGGGGAAATGTGCGCAATGGAGTTTACCAGCATGGTGTCACATGTTCGCGCAGACGCTCACGGGAGCTGCGCGAGTATGGTTTGACAGCCTACCAAATGGAAAAATTGATAACATCAAAGAACTGACAGACAAGTTTGCAGACCACTTCAGTCAAAACAAACGAATCGAGCGCGACTCAACCGACATCCTGCAAGTCAAGCGACGAGACAACGAATCAATCGAAGACTACATCACCCGTTTCAATAGGGAAGCTCTGCAGATCGGGCCCATCGGTTTCGAGCTTATGAAAGCAGCCTTCACTCAGGGAGTGCGATGCGACTCCCTCATCCGCACACTAGCAGGCTGTACCGGAATGCCCAACACATGGGATGAAATCATGAAGGGGGCTAAAACATATGCAAAAACAGAAAGAGAACTGTCTGTCTGGAACCGAGTACAAGCACCTCAATACACGGACGTACAAGCGCAGGCTGCGCGCTCCAGGCATAGTCGACAGGACAGAAGGGGAAGAGGCTCTGTTTGGAACCGGCTCCAAGGAGGCGCCCAAACAGATACCAAACCCATTGAGGTCCAAGACCACAAAGGAAGCACACAAAATGACCACAGGTCAGGAAGAAGGAGTCACAACAATTGGACCCCGCTCACGAAAACCCCAGCGCAGGTGTTGGCAACGGAAAACGTAGCCTTCCCAGAACCCAGGGTAATCAAAAGACGAGATAACTTAGATCCCGGAAAGTTCTGCGCCTATCACCAAGATATCGGGCATGACACAGACAAATGCTATCAGCTGAAGCAAGCAATCGAAGAGGCCCTGAAATCAGGTAAACTGGGGCACTTGTTAAGAAATGTCGAGCGCAAACAGCAAGAGGGGCCACCACAAAAGAAGATCAAAAACGTTAGCCTGATGATCCACTCTGACAGAAGAAAGCAAGTGAAAAGAAAGCCTGACCAAGTGACGGCATGGAAAGAACAACATGTCCATTTCCCAACAGTCAAGGGCGGACCTTCATCCACCCGAGCACTCGTCATCACAGCCATTTTCGATCATTATCGAACCACTCGCGCGCTGGTGGATACAGGGAGCAACTCTGACATAATGTATGAGCAATGCTTTAATCTCCTAGACGAGGAAGACAAGCAGCGCCTGCGCCCAGTCAACTCCCCTATCATGGGTTTCTCAAATGAAGTCATATCACCTCTGGGGGAAATTTCCTTCCGTCTAACGATGGGGGACAAGGCGCATTCACGAACAGAGGAGGTCACCTTCCTCGTTGTGCCAACAAAGTCCACCTACGACATCATTTTGGGGCGAGAAGCAATGGCTGCCTACAACATGGTACCGTCAACAGTACATGGGGCCATTGGGTTCCCAACACCAACGGGCGTAGCAATCATATGGGCCAACAGAGAGTGCGTTATGACGGAAGAGCCACACCCCGCCAAAATGTTAAAGGCCACCCCGCGCACTGAACCGGAAAAGTGGATTCTCAACACCAAGTTCCCAGAACAGACGGTAACACTGGGAGCCGCCATCTCGGAGAACACACGGGAACGCCTAAAGCAGCTCCTGCGAAAAAATTTAGACGTTTTCGCGTGGCAACCATCAGACATGGTGGGGGTTCCTCGAGAGCTCGCCCAGCACAAACTCAACACATACCGTTCGGTTGAGCCGATTGCACAAAAGCGCAGGAGCATGGGCGCAGAAAAGGCTAAAGCAATGAACGAGCAAGTCCATGAGCTATTGAAGGCAGGGATCCTGCGCGAAACAAGATACCAGACCTGGGTCGCAAACCCAGTCATGGTCAAGAAAAGCAATGGAAGCTGGAGAATGTGTGTGGATTACACTGACCTCAACAAAGCTTGCCCGAAAGATTGCTACCCCTTGCCGGAAATAGACTTGAAAATCGACTCCCTCGCGCCATTCAGATTCAAATGCTTTTTGGACGCCTACAAAGGCTATCATCAAATCCAAATGGCGCCCGAGGACGAGGACAAAACTGCTTTTCGAACAGACAAAGGCGTTTTTTGCTACACAAAAATGCCATTTGGGCTAAAGAATGCCGGAGCCACCTACCAACGGCTGATGGACCGCGCATTCGCACTACAAATCGGCAGAAACCTCGAAGTCTATGTAGACGACTTAGTCATAAAAAGCAAAGAAGAGGATCAGATGTTGACAGACATTGAAGAGACCTTCAAGCACTTGAAAGAGATCCACATGAAACTCAACCCGAGCAAGTGCGCATTCGGAATGGAGGAGGGAAAGTTTCTGGGGGTAATCGTCACCAAAGACGGCTTCCGACCAAACCCAGAGAAAATCCAAGCCATAGCACAGATGCCATCCCCATCAACGCTGAAGGACGTCCAAACTCTGAACGGACGCTTGGTCGCCATCAACAGGTTCCTCTCCAACCACGCAACCAAATCCATCCCATTCATTGAAACACTAAAAAGTTGCCTGAAGAAGAATCAATTCAAATGGACCAGCGAGGCGGAGAAGGCTTTTCAGGACATGAAAGCCTGCTTAATGGATCTCCCAACGCTTACTGCGCCGCTACCACGAGAGCCTTTGACAATGTACCTATGCGCCACGGAAAAAGCGGTAAGCGCGGTGCTCATGGTGGATCGCAAACTAGTCCAAACCCCAATTTATTACATCAGCAGAGTCTTGACAGATGCAGAAACCAGGTACACAACGATGGAAAAACTAGTACTGGCCTTAGTGCATGCATCGCGCAGACTACGCCGATACTTCCAAGGACACCCAATCAATGTGCTCAGCGATTACAAGCTGAACAATGTGCTTTCCAAGCCAGAACTGTCCGGGAGATTGGCAAAGTGGGCAATTGAGTTAGGCGAGCATACCATCTTCTACAAGTCCAGACCAGCAATCAAGGGACAAATCTTGGCGGATTTCATCGCAGAGGTACCACAAGAAAAAATAGAAGAGTGCAAGGCTGAGCAAGGCCCACAGCAGCAATGCGAGGAAAAGGCAATTTGGAACCTGTACACGGACGGAGCCTCAAACGATGATGGCGCTGGCGCGGGAGTCAGACTCGTCCACCCTGACGGGGCCGAGTTCACCTACGCAATCCGCCTAGAATTCAAAACAACGAACAACGAGGCCGAGTACGAAGCCTTCCTCGCAGGCCTGCGCATCGCTCAAAAACTGGGTGCCAAGCACGTGTTCGCGCATGTAGACTCCATGTTGGTAGCAGGACAAATCACCGGGAAGTATGATGCTAAAGACCCATCCATGGCAACATACCTTCGGTACGCAAAAGAGTTAATGGCCACTTTCTCAAGCTGCACCATCGACCACATCAGTCGCAGCCAAAATAAGCCAGCTGACGCTCTAAGCAAAATGGCGTCCACAAACTTTGGCCATTTAGCAAAAGAGGTCCGCGTGGAAGTGCTAGCCGAACCTTCAGTACCACCCAAAGAGGTCCATGTAGTTCAAGTGGGTATTGACAGCTGGATGACCCCCATAGTCTCTTACCTCACTACAGGCACACTGCCAAGTCAGCGCGCAGAGGCAAGAAAGATACAACACAAAGCGTTACAGTACCAAATGCAAGACGGAGTGTTGTATCGAAAATCGTACTTGGGGCCATTGCTGAAGTGTGTCGATGGGACAGACGCAGACTACCTTGTCAGGGAAATCCACGAGGGGATATGTGGTATACATGCGGGGCCACGCATGGTGGTGGCAAAGATCATGAACGCCGGCTACTACTGGCCTGGCATGCATCTGGACGCGCTGAAAATCATACGACGATGCGACTCTTGCCAGCGCCATGCGCCGAACACCATGCGCCCCAAAAACGACTTGATACCAGTAACATCCGCATGGCCATTTCAAAAATGGGCCATCGACCTGGTAGGGCCGTTCCCCATGACCACAGGCAAGCGGCGATACTTGATCGTTGCAATTGACTATTTCACGAAATGGATAGAAGCCAAACCGCTAGCAGAGATCAACGCAAACCAAGTAAAGAAATTCATTTGGGAATTCCTCATCTGCCGTTTCGGTCTACCCATGGAGATTGTCACGGACAACGGAACACAGTTCGCGGATAAAGGACTTCTAAAGTGGTACACAGAGCTACACATCAAGCCTATCTTTACATCAGTCGCTCACCCACAGGGTAATGGCCAAGTTGAGCGCGCCAACAGGAGCATCGTCGAAGGCATCAAAACACGCCTAGGGACGAAAGGGAAAGCCTGGGCGGAGGAATTGCCGAGCGTGCTATGGGCTAATCGAACCCTAACAAAAACGAGCACCGGCGAAACCCCGTTCAGCCTCACCTATGGCTCTGAAGCAGTCATCCCGGCCGAGATAGGGTGCCCCTCCGCAAGAGTCTTGTCTGCACGTCACACCGACAATGAAAAAGAACTGCGCACCAACTTGGATTTGCTGGAGGAACGTCGAGACTTGGCAGCGATAAAGGAAGCCAACTACAAAAAACAGTTGGAAAAGTACTACAACGCCAAGGTCAAACTGAACACCTTCGAAGTCGGCGATTTTGTCCTGAGAAACAACGAAGCCAGCGGAGCGTTTCCAGCAGGCAAGCTCACCCCCACTTGGGAGGGTCCATACCGCATCATCGAAGTGCTAGGGAAAGGAGCATATAAGTTATCAACATTAGAAGACAAGCTGATCCCACGCACGTGGAATGCAGCGCAACTAAGAAAATGTTATATGTAATCACCGCTCGTATTGTAATGAAGGCTGTTTAGCCATTTAATATGACAGTCATCTTTCTTTCCCTAATCCGAACTCCTATTCTGTTACTCATTATATCGTTACATATACCAACTTGCAAATTCTAAACGGGCGCGCCATATGGCTAAGATATCGCGCGCCACCTAAACATTGTATGGCTAAGATACAATGTCAAATTAAAAATTGCAAGATAACTTGCAACTTCTAAAACAGGCGCGCCATATGGCTAAGATATCGCGCGCCACCTAAACATTGTATGGCTAAGATACAATGTCAAATTAAAAATTGCAAGATAACTTGCAACTTCTAAAACAGGCGCGCCATATGGCTAAGATATCGCGCGCCACCTAAACATTGTATGGCTAAGATACAATGTCAAATTAAAAATTGCAAGATAATTTGCAAACTCTAAAACAGGCGCGCCTTATGGCTAAGATATCGCGCGCCACCTAAACATTGTATGGCTAAGATACAATGTCAAATTACAAATTGCAAGATAACTTGCAAATTCTAAAACAGGCGCGCCTTATGGCTAAGATATCGCGCGCCACCTAAACATTGTATAGACAACTATAAACCAGGCGCGCCATATGGCTAAGATATCGCGCGCCACTAAAATATTGCATGGCTAAGATGCAATGTCTAAACTTAAAAGATGTACAAATCGCACAACAAATAGTACAGAAAATTAAAATTCTTACTAACATTCAAACAAACATATTGTTCAATAAGTCTTTACATATCGTTAAAACAGAACAAAAGTGGAACTACAAGCACAGCCAAGACTTATACAAAGGCGAAATATTCAGCTTCATTTCTTGGACGAGGAGGATGTGTCACTAAGATCATCATCATCTGAACCGGACAAGCTCAACCGTTCACCACCCTCCGCCTGAGTCTCAGCCGTGAGGTCACTCGCCTTGAGCTTCGCGTACTCGTGGCGCGTGTGCACCAAGCCAGCCTTGTCAAATGACTCCTTGAGTTCAAAGCAGCTGGGACGACCACGGTGGCTTACAACGAAGTCCACCAGCTCATACTTCAAATCATCAAACTCTGCGGCCTTCTTTGCAAACACAGCATCGAGGTCCTGCTTGTACAAGGGAAATTCCTCCAAAGGTCTCCCATCCTGCGCATGCTGGTACCCTTCAATGAAGCCAGCCTTGCGGCCCACAAGCTTCGCAGCTGCATTCACTGCGGCCACCGCCTGACGCGTCTCCGCACAATTCTTCACATGATGGGCGACCTGCACGACGTTCAAGACATATTGTTAGTGCAAACAAACACAAAGTAGTGGGAAGACAAATGCAAAATAGCGCGGAACATACCTCAGGGACACAACATCCCAGGACCCAAGCGCGGTCCTCCTCTGCCACATCCTTATCACTTTGGGCCTCTAACAGTTGCCCCTCAAGCTCAAGTACTTTTCGGTGAAGGGACAAGTTTTCCTTGTCCAACCCATCATGACCTTCACGCAGGTCAGCGATCAATGCATCCTTCTCCTTGAAAAGCTCGCGGGCCTCAACCAATTTGTCTTTATGCTGCTGCACCAGCCGCCGCTGCACTTCCAACTCTTTGCAGGTCTCATCCCTCTGAGCTTCAATCTCACTGAGGCGCTTCTTGGTTGCCTCCATCTTCGCGTTGTCCTTCGCACAAGCAACCCTCCATTGCTCTTCCCTCTCAGAGATGTGCTCGCGGAGCTTGTCACGCTCCTCGCGAAAAGTAACAGCGTCCCATTTAGCACGCTTAAGCTCCGCTTGCACGCGGTCACGTTCCTCTGTCACGCGCTGTAAGTCTTGATGAAACCTATGACGGTCATGCGCCATGGACCCCCACTCCCGCACTATCTCTGCGGAAGTGGACAGCATGTTGGCCACACTCAAAATGTGGTCATCCATAAGGTCCCCGCGAGGACGCGTGGCCTGATGCTCGCGCTCACCAGGAGGAATAACGTTCGCCAAAAATTGACGACATTCCTCCACATTCAAAAAACGAGTGGCCGGAGTCAACGTCCAGTTAGGCACAAATATGCCACTGGACGACTCCTCACCCTCAACCGGGCGCACACCTGAAGGACCAGGATTCGGCTCCGTGGTCACCTGTTTCTCGTTCTCCTCATCATCCACGGTCATATCAACCCCATGACCATACCCCTCGCTAATGTCTGTGGGTGACACCCTTCCCTCATCACCTTCCGGGTCATTCCGCGGAGGAGTAGGGAGTCGCACAGGCGACGGCGACTGCGGCGGAGTGGGAAGACGCGGGGGAGTCGATCCTTTCACAGGAGAAGGCTGGCGATGAGGAGATGGCGGATCTGCCAACACAGAAGTAACAAGAGCATTATCCTGCACGTCAGTACGCGCAGACTCCTCAACCCGCTTTTCAGGGGACGTCGGCCTGATGGGCCCAGTCTCAAACTCCCTGTTAACGGGAGCAACAGTCACATCCTCCGGCGCGGCCGTGCCCAACAACGAAGCTGTAAAAAACACAAGGTCATTAGCCAATAAAAAAGAAAAGAAGGGAGAAGCAGGTAACAAACTCACCTAACAAATCTTCCTCCACAGACCGGACAAGTGCGTCCAGCTTCACTCTCTTCTCAGCGGGCGAAGTCAACTCCCCGCTGATTCTCCTCTCCCTACTTGACCGCCTCGAACGCTTCTTTTTCTGCGGAGTTTGTTGGTCCACAGAGTGACCCACTTCGGTCTCCACAGTCAACGGAGCCTGAAGAATCACCCCCTCCACCATGTCTTTCAGCGCAGCTGTTCCCTCATCCGTGAACGCATCTGAAAGTTCAACGTAGCTTCGTTCAATAGGGTTGTAGTTTTGAAGATACCTGCTAACGACCTCATGGTCTAAAATAAAGGCAACACCTCCACTTTGACTACCACCATGCGCCACCCCAGCCCTCGGCTGCCTCACTCGACGGAGCATAAACTCTTCAGACTCCGTCTCCTCTCCGCTGTCGTCCGCAACAAAGGTTGGCAATACTTCTCTCTCGCTTCCGCCTGCGGACGACAAACGCGGAGAAGAGGATGCGCCAGAGTCAGACGACTCATCACTTGAAATAACAATTAAAGGACAACCCGTCCGCATAAACATGTTCAGCGGAGAGGGGTTATCAAATTGAGAAAAAGGCTCACCTGTCTCAGTTATCTGCAAAGGCGCATTGACACCCTCCTGCGCCACAACCTCCAGTTGGGGACGAACAAGCGTGTCCCACGCCTTCTCCAATATATACAGCTCCCCATCCGCGAGCTCCCTGAAGGCGAAACCCATATTATCACCTCCCAACAGCACGCTATGTAAACTCTCCACATCTGCAAAAGAACAAAACAAGTAAATACAGATGTAAAGCAAAGACACTGAGGAGCGCATCCTGAGAGACAAACCTTTGCCATCATCAGTCAGATGAGGATTACGTCCCCGAATATCATACTTCAGGCTCATCCCCGCCATCACCAACGCCGTCTCAGGGATTTCACACAAATCCACTGGATGCGCAGTAAGAGTTTGGAACCAGTCTTGGTCTTTGTAGTCAATCAACACCGCCTTTGGCGCACCATCATCTGGGTCCAACCGACCCATCTCAATAGGGATAACACCCTTGTTGATCCAGAAAAACTTAGGCTTCCAATCACGAAAGCTCTTCACCCCTGCCTTGGCACAGGGAGCCACTCCCGCGCGTGGCCTGCAAGACAGCCAACTCTCTACAAAGCAGAGAGAATAGAAGACATAAAACATGTCAACTAACGGCTCGATCTTCTGAGAATGACAGCAAAACTCAAAGAACATCAGCCGCGACATCAAACCGGGATGAATCTGGTTAACATGTACGCCTACAGTCTGAATGAATGTCTTCAAAAAACAGGTCACCGGAACCCTAAAATTACAATCTTTGAAGTACGTAGCGTACAACCCAATCTTGCCAACTGGAGGCTCCAAGATGGTCTTATCAGGGGCAGGAACCTCAACACCATAGCTAGAAGGAAACGCATGCTCCTTCCTAAACTTACGAAACTCTCCTTTTGCCCACACTGCCGTAACTTCGCCGGCGTGTGGTGGCCCTTTTTTAGAACCATCATCTCTCCTCCTCGAGCCACCACGCTTCTTCTTGGGAATCTGAACAATGTTCTCCATTACAAAAGGATAAAAATGTTTCGAAAAAGGGGAACTAAACTATTGAGAAATGCAGAAAAAATTTTCTTTTGATAAGGTTTGAAATTTGTAAGTGTGTGAATAGAAAAGAAGGAGGAACGACCCCTTTTATACACAAGTCACGTGCCACACAGACGGTTACAGTCGTGTGGCACGACCGACCGCTAAGAGTGTGACACGTCAGGAAAGAGAAAGTCAGGGAGCATGCGAAGCGACAGGTCGGGCCCACCTGTCCCTACAACAGTACAACTGTCAGAAACTTTTCGGCTACCAACCTGTCCCATCCGCCCCGCACCCTGACACATTTGATGTATGCATTAATTACTGACGTGCGCAGACAACCCACTTGGAATGACGCTGCGCAACGCGCAGCCGCATTTAAACAAAATAAACAACTTAACAAAAACACAACAATTTCCTTTTTCTTTTCTTTCCTTTTAGTGCAGCGCCCTGCATGCAACGCATACAGCACACTACACTGGGGGGACTTGAAGAGATAGGGAACCGCGCAAGCGCACGGGCCCACATCTCCACATATGCCAACACAACAAGCCTACGTGGGCTTCTAGAAAGCGGCGCGGGATACCTCGTAATGTGACAGCTAATAACCGACAGGAAAGGGACGTCCAGCCAATAAGAGACGTCCATTCCCTGCTCCACGATCGCCTGCAGGTACGAGGTACAGAATAGTACAAGAAAGGACAGACAAGGACACGTGGACCAATAGCGAAGGTACAGCGCAACGAATGACAACGGCCTAATCGTACAGCCAGCTGTCATTCTCCCCTTGACCAATCACAGAAGACCTCAGGTGGACTATAAATACCCAATGAGGTCAGACGAAGAAAAGGAATGAACAATCGGAGAGAGGGAGAATCATAGTTACGAGAATTAGATTATAGTCGAAGCGCTGTAACAGTAGCAATTATAGTCCTGTAATAACCATTGAATCATTAATGAGAATAACGTCCTTACTTGTGCTATCATTTTAATATACTGTTATATTGGTGTTTCTTCAATTATTATTATTATTATTATTATTATTATTATTATTATTATTATTATTATTATTGTGGAGAGAGGAGATGGTGAGGAGAGAGAGGGTGGTGGTGGAGGTGGTGGTTGTGGGTGGTGGGTATGTTGGTTGGAGAAGATGATGAAAGGGTATAAAAGAAGTGAAGATGGTGGAGGAGAGAGGTGAGGGAGGGTGGCGGTGGAGATGGTGGTGGTGGTGGTGGTGTTGCAGGTGGTGGTGATGGTGGTGGTGGTGGTGATTGGTGTTGCAGGTGGTGTTGTAGGTGGTGGTTGGAGAAGATGGGGGTATATTAGTCAATTTACCCAAAAACTAACGGAACAACTAACGGCCGTTAGGCCGAGGGATCTAAACTGTTAGAAAATGAAAACACAGGTACTCAGGGTGTTAAATCTGGGCTGAACCTGTTAGTTTAGGCAAACCACAGGGACGAAAACTGCAATTAACTCTTTCATATAGCCTAGTATAGTTTTCATATAGCCTAGTAACTAGTAAGTAGTACCTATTAGTTTTATATTATGAAGTTATCAATTAAAGTTTGGGACTCAATAGTTTTTCCTTTTATTATAGATTTAAAAGCTCCCACATAGTGATATTTTGAGTTTTTCACATTTCATAAACTAATAAAGTAGTAACTACAAAATAGCATTTAGAGCTATTTAATTAATAAAGTTCTTTCTAACAATTGTTCTTTCTGTTTGCTATTCAATTTACTTAGTTTGTTCATCAAAACTCAAAGTTCTACCCTCTAGAGTCTAGAAGATGATGAAGATTATTAACATGCTTAGTGCTTGAGTATTAAGCAACCTTAGTTAATCTCATTCTCCTATAGGGACACCATCCTAATCATAATATTAAGGACGTGGATTTACATTATTTAACCTTCAGAAAAAAAAAAACAAACCCTAATACCCTATAATCTTTTTAATTTAAATATTTTAAGGGCTTTTTTTCTAGTTGTATAAGTCATCCGAATTCTCATGGATGAGGATGACCCTTAGTATTGGATATAGTCATATAGATACTTGGCCGGGACATGGAGTTTCTCCTTTCCATTGCCTTTTTCACTTAAAACACCAATAATATAGCGCAATTGTTGGTTTGGCTTCAGACGGGGTTCCTTGCCACCTCCCTTCCAAGTGAGTTTCACCGAGGCTTTCACATTTCACACCAAGTAAAAGTGTGCCACGCCGACGTCATGTAGGTGGTGGTGCTTTCACATCTCACACCAAGTAAGGTGTGTTGTGTTGCTACGAAATGTGAAACGTGACGTGTTGAAATGATTTATATGAGTGGATAAAATACAAATTAAATTTAAAAAACAACATATCATTTACATGATTTTATATGATTTGTTCTTGCGAGTAACTGTGAAATTTCATATTTAATAAGCTACTATTTAACTTCGAATTCCAAACACGTGAAGTTTGCCTCAACCCATATAGCACCTTTGATAATTTGTAAACTTTACGCTCTTCGCCTTTTTTTAACGAATTCTTACGGTTGAACAACATAGACTTTTTCTTTTAATTCACCGTGTAGAAATGTGGATTTAAAATCTAAATGATGCTCCCAACCTTCATTTGTTGTGACTGATAAAAGTACCAAACTGTTTTAAGTCGAGCCATCGCGAAAACCTTGTCAAAACCCACATCTCTTTCACCATCTTTAAATTGCCAACTTGCAAAATTAATTATTTGGGTATGGATAGAAACAACAAGGCGATTGCCATTTTGTTCTTTTTTACAACGGTTCCGGGTTCGGTGGCCTCCCACACGCCATGAACATGGAATATCGAGTGAATACGCATCGCCCAAATAGTGTAGTTAACCGAGTTCAACATCGGGTATTGAAGAGATGTTGTATTTGGATCCAGTTTCTCTTGATTTGGTCTGTCACTTCCTTCACCCTCAACCATCTTTATCCTCCAACTGTAGGTAATCGATGTCGAACCTGGTGTAACTAGTTCGGTTTCTTCCAGTTTACACGTTTACTTTCCGAGTACCAACTAGAACACAAACCTGAAAATAAATAAAGAGTTGTTTCACGGTTTCAACTATTAGCACCAAGTTCCAATTATAAAACTTAATCGATGTGATTAAACCTTGATTCACTCTTAAAACTTTAGGCCAAAGTTACGTTTCAGTCACTCCTCTTTGCTTCATTCGAATGCTAATCAACCCTAAATCATGACTGCCTTATTTCTTCGACTAAATAACATCTCATGTAATTGGTTTCTTGATTCGTGTAACACCCCAACCGATGGCGGAATCATCGAGGTGCCACGTAGTGACGATTGTTCAAAAGCTCATGGTACTAAAATGTAAATATTATTGAATAATCAAAAATTGTCTTACATGGAAATGGAAATTACATTGTCTAAATGAAATGTAAATATTGAAATAACTGAATTGAAATAAAACACTAAATGTCTCTTGCTAAAGCACTAGATCAAACTGCACATGAAACATGTACAAAAATAGGTTTGGTCAACATATGAAATGTTGGTGAGCATGCCTAGATTTGATATATATAGTAGGTTAAAAAGTTATACAATTCAAGTGCAAGCTACAGTGCAAATATGTAAACCATGTATCAAACAAATGAGCGAAATCAACCCTGTGACTGTATAATGTACTGTATGAACTGTAGTGTACTCAACCAATAAATGGATGATAAGCTTAACACTGGCCACGGATTCTCCGATGAAAAAGGGGGAGAATCAATCTAGGCGGGTTGTCAATCCAAATAGCGCTATCCAATGTTAAGGTCGGCTTGTACCATGTTAATGATTTCACTAAGTACAAATGTAATCCACATGTAATGTCTAAGCATAAAGCACGTTTGTAAGCAAATGCACATAGTACTAGAATTGTATTGTAAAAATGTGAACTTGTATTTGTAATTTGTATAAGTGTACATGTAAAACCCCAAAAATGAATAAAAGCAAAAAGGGGATAGGAAATACTCACTGTTCACGTAGTAACTTGAAATTGGACTTGGACAACGAAATATGAATTTGAGATTACTCCCAAATGATTAACCTAAAGTAATTGATAATGTGTGAGTGAAATAACTCTAGGATACATGTATTTCTAGGGCTTCGAATTGGGGATAACGTTTATTTGTTTAATAAACAAATTGTTTATTAATTATGAGAAATTTAATAAATAAATAAATAAAAGTCTCTTAATAAAATTTGAATTTAGAATATACACAATAAAGTGTTTGAAGTATAGAAATAATTTTTATAAAATTATTTCATTTAAAAATAGATTTTTAAATCCATTTATTTATAAATAGCCAATATTTAACTCTAATATTCAAAAATACTAAAATTAAAGATTTCTTATTTTAAAAAAATCATATTTCTGCTCTAAATAATTAAAAATAATTTGTATAAAATTTTGGTGCAAAAATGATGAAAATTGAATTTATTATGATTTAATTATGATTAAAACTAACAAAAATTGATTAAAAATATTAAATAAATGATTTTTCAGAATTAAAAATTATTTCAGTAAAGTTTGACTTTATAAAAAGTCAGGATAAATTTTAGAGAATTTAATAAAATTGTTTTGATATATAAATGGATTTTTATAAATATAATAGTATAAAAATGATTTAATTATTATAAATATTAAATAAATGAATTTCTGAAAAATAAAAATTGTAAATAAAACTTTTATCTCAGATTAAACAAATATAATTTTTTTAGAATTTATAAAATAGTTTTGATATTTTAAAATGAATTTAAAAGATTAAAAGGTTTAATATATATATATAATTATTTGTTAAAAAGAAAAGAAAAGAAAAGAATAAAAAAAACGGTCAGAGCCGGGACTCGAACCCGGGTAACCTCTGTGGTGAACCAGTGTCACAACCACTTGGCCTAGGCCGGTGGTTGTGATATTTCCTGTTTAAAAATAATTAAATACACACGCGAAATCCAGTTTTATCCCCAATTAATACGTATGAACCCTAGAATTTTCAATTGGGCAAATCACACATCAATAGCCTGATTAACCATAGGGCTATTGATGTGTGATGGCCGATGAATAAAACCCACACAAATAATCGAACTCACAGTGACGAATTGATTGTAAAAGTCGGGTCAAAGCAAAAGTCAACGACGAGCTTGATAATAATAATCAGTGTGAATTAGAGAGAATTGAAGGTTGAGAGAGAGTTGTGAGCGAGTGATCAAGGTTCGCAGACCATCTATTTATACTGATGTTCAATGATTAAGGTTAATTGGAAGGTTGGACCTCGTTTTAAATTCATACGCGTAATAATAAAGAATTGGTCAATGATTTGGTGTAATTGACGTGTATTCGTGTTGTAATAGGCCGATAATTACGTTTCCTAAGTCAACTATGATAATATTTCGTGCAAAAATGGAAATTGATTGGTCAAAGTTATTAACTATATTCATATCTGTTGCAGCTCGATGACAGGGAAGGAAAGGAGGAATTGAAAGTGGCGTTAAATATAATTAATGTTGGGTAAAAATCATCAAGGGTGTGTGGAGCAGGTGGTGGGAACGTGGATGTGTGTGTGGAGGTGTCCGGGTTCGAGACCTGGCTGAGGCATCCTTTTTTTTCTTTCTTTTTAACAGCAAAAAAAATGGGGTAGAAGGTTGGGCCTGACACTGTTTGGGCTGGATGTTTGGGCTCAGAACTGGGCCGGGTTTTAAAGGAAATAAAGGGGGTTATAGGCTTTGGTTTGTTGGGTTAAAGGGGGTTAAACAAACTAGTTTTATTATAGTTATTATTATTATTATTATTATTATTATTATTATTAAAAAAAATATATAATGAAAAAGTGACGGATGTCACAGCATCCCCTACTTTTAGAAACTTCGTCCCGAAGTTATTAGAAACATAGGGTTATGGATGCTTGGGTAAAAATATTAAGATAATTGTGGTTTGAAAAAGAATTCGGATGATTTGGATATGAGGTTTGATAGGTGTGAGTTAAGGATTTGGATTAGGTTCGTCTCGAATAATAAGGAGAATAAGAATCTAGTAAATCACTTAAATTGCAAGTTCAGGAATTCTAAAATAAATGTACGAGTTGATTGACTATAAATGAACTACCAAGTAAACAGAGTTTGTTCCTGGTCCGACTTCCAGTCTCACCTTCAATGCATCATTAGTGTTTGTATACAGGGTGTACCGCAGCTAACCCACCACACCTTTGATACCTTGAAAATGTACTGGACGCCTTTCCAAAAACTCTAATAGAATTTCACACTACCCTAATGTACCTGTAAATTCATGATTACGTTCCGGACCGGAATCATCAATTTACCTTACATTAGGGTTTTGCGTCTTTCTAAGATCCCACCGATTGTTGAGCAGGTTCGATAGCCTCCACCAGCCGTGGAGTAGGTTGTAGGGCCTCTCCCGACTGTTTGAAAAGGCATAGTGACCTCTACCAATCGTTGAGTATGTTCAATAGCCTCCACCAGTCGTGGAGCAGGTTGTAGGGCCTCTCCCGACTGTTGAAAAAGGCATGATGACCTCTATTAAGTGCAGCAATTATTATTCACATAGATTGCAAATTGATAGCATGTTTATGCAAGCAAGTTTGTAAGTACTACAACCATTAAGTGTAAGTGTTATCATGTATAATTAAATGTTTACGAGTATCGTGAATAATTAGATGTTCAATGCGTAGTCAAATTAAGGGAAAAAAATCTAGTTTCAATCAAGCAATGATGTTTTTCTTAGAAAAGCTTTGTAAGATCAAGTGTTAAGTCTAAACGTTTCAAATGAATGTAAGGTAGAGATAAATGAAATCAATAGGATAAATTTCCAATCTGTGTTAATACACAATAGTATGCAAGGAAATTTCTAGATGTTGTATGCTAATGAGTGCGACAAAATTGGGTACAAAATGATAATAGGATCAAGAAAATGAAAACACGAGTATTGGATTCTCGAATCTTGGGAAGGTTTCATCCATGGCTTAACCAGTGGGATTAACGTCATCCTGATCGTCTGCTTCGTTGATATTGACATTGAAAGCTCGTCCATGTGCCACCAGGTTTACATTGTTCAATTTGGGACATTGAGGTAGCATGTGATTAGGGTCTCTACAATGATAACATGCCCTACCGTTAGTAATCTGTAGTGGTCCCTGGGCAGCTGTTTGATGATTACTCTGTGTCCCAACCATTACTCGACAAGTGGTAACAAAGTGTCCAAACCTTCCACATCTAGTGCATTGACGGCATGGAAGATTTGCAGGGTGATGATATTTGCAGGTGTTGCATTGAGGATGGATTCCCGTGTAGGCTTTCTTGATAGGAGGCTGAGTCACAGGATCCACAACAGTATGGTTCAGATTATCGCCCATTCGTTTCTTGGGGTTCGAAGCGGTAGTGGCGGCCTTTGCTAAAACAGTCTTAGATTGTTCAACAGTATTGGTGGTTTTCTCAGTAGGTGTCTTGGTGCCCTTCCTAACCAAGTTTCCTTTCCTTACGTGTTTGTCTGTTAATGTGGCTGCAAGTTGGATGGCTTCTTCTACCGTATTGGCTTTGCCTCCAGTGACAACGTCTTGAATCAGGTCAGGTAATCCCTCGATATATTTTTCGATTGCTCGAGAGACTGGGGTGACCATGTGTGGAACCAGTATGCTAAGTTCGTGATATCGGGTATTATACGCAAGATTCTCACCACTGTCTTGTTTCAGTCCATGGAACTCTTCCTCCAGTTTCCTGATTTCGTTCCTAGGGCAGAATTTGGCGATCATGAGTTCCTTAACCTCAGCCCAAGATAAAGATAAAGCAACATCAGCCCCTCGATTGCGTTTTTCGCCATTCCACCAGGTTAGCGCTCCCTTTTGAAGGACACTAGTAGCATAGCGAACGCGGAGTTCATCAGGACATTCACTGTTCACAAAAGTACTCTCCATGCTTTCAAACCATTGGAGGAGGCCAGTAGCACCCTCTTCACCAGTGAATTTTGTGGGGTTGCAGGAGTTAAAGTGTTTGAAAGTGCACCGAAATTGAGTCGTACTCCCTGTGTTGGCACTGTTACTATTCTGGGTTATCTCACCGACAAGGTTTGGGATCACTGCAGCAATTTGCTCGGCGACTAAAGATGCGAGGCGACGATCAGAACGTCGTCCCGAAGCACGAACAGGGCGTTGGCTGGCATCACGGAGCATGCGGCGAGCAGACATCTATGAGGTAGTCAATTAATAATCATGAGATTAGAAAATGTAAATGTATAATCATACAGATGATTATGAAGATATGATCTTGTAAGCAATCATGATATGCAAAGTATTGTATATGAAACGAGAGGGTATTATTGGAAAAAAAAACTTGTACAAAATGCTTGGAGTGCCCTTGTCTAGCTGTAAAGCTCAACAAGAACGTTGACTTTTCAAAGGAATTGAACTCAATGGTGATCAAAGGAGACATGCTTTAGCCTATAAGTGGACACTCACTCCAGGAATCCCCAGGTAAGCATAACAGGTCCGTAAATGGATTTATGCGCTATGCTTGCCTATGCCAGAAAACCCAGTGTACAGGCGTCCACCCTTCCAGATTGCACGTGTCCTTATCACACTCATTAAAGTTCAACAACTTCGAAGGAGTAAAATAAGAGTAGGTACTATGTCTAAGAGTGTCTTCATAAAAGGTACTTCTCCCGTTCTATGATGATGTAAACTTTCCACTCCCCGTAGGACACCATCTCTATGCACCATGATGAAAGATGAGAAGAATGGAGAGAGAGAAGAAGGGAAAGATAGAAGAAAGAAAGTAAAGGGAAATGAGGGGTAGGGTAGTTTAGGAAATATAATGCATGAAAGTTGAGGTTCGGTTATAGTCTAGGCCTTTTTATCTAATAACCTAGTTCCCTATAACCATGGCTTTGATACCAATCTGTAACACCCCAACCGATGGCGGAATCATCGAGGTGCCACGTAGTGACGATTGTTCAAAAGCTCATGGTACTAAAATGTAAATATTATTGAATAATCAAAAATTGTCTTACATGGAAATGGAAATTACATTGTCTAAATGAAATGTAAATATTGAAATAACTGAATTGAAATAAAACACTAAATGTCTCTTGCTAAAGCACTAGATCAAACTGCACATGAAACATGTACAAAAATAGGTTTGGTCAACATATGAAATGTTGGTGAGCATGCCTAGATTTGATATATATAGTAGGTTAAAAAGTTATACAATTCAAGTGCAAGCTACAGTGCAAATATGTAAACCATGTATCAAACAAATGAGCGAAATCAACCCTGTGACTGTATAATGTACTGTATGAACTGTAGTGTACTCAACCAATAAATGGATGATAAGCTTAACACTGGCCACGGATTCTCCGATGAAAAAGGGGGAGAATCAATCTAGGCGGGTTGTCAATCCAAATAGCGCTATCCAATGTTAAGGTCGGCTTGTACCATGTTAATGATTTCACTAAGTACAAATGTAATCCACATGTAATGTCTAAGCATAAAGCACGTTTGTAAGCAAATGCACATAGTACTAGAATTGTATTGTAAAAATGTGAACTTGTATTTGTAATTTGTATAAGTGTACATGTAACACCCCAAAAATGAACAAAAGCAAAAAGGGGATAGGAAATACTCACTGTTCACGTAGTAACTTGAAATTGGACTTGGACAACGAAATATGAATTTGAGATTACTCCCAAATGATTAACCTAAAGTAATTGATAATGTGTGAGTGAAATAACTCTAGGATACATGTATTTCTAGGGCTTCGAATTGGGGATAACGTTTATTTGTTTAATAAACAAATTGTTTATTAATTATGAGAAATTTAATAAATAAATAAATAAAAGTCTCTTAATAAAATTTGAATTTAGAATATACACAATAAAGTGTTTGAAGTATAGAAATAATTTTTATAAAATTATTTCATTTAAAAATAGATTTTTAAATCTATTTATTTATAAATAGCCAATATTTAACTCTAATATTCAAAAATACTAAAATTAAAGATTTCTTATTTTAAAAAATCATATTTCTGCTCTAAATAATTAAAAATAATTTGTATAAAATTTTGGTGCAAAAATGATGAAAATTGAATTTATTATGATTTAATTATGATTAAAACTAACAAAAATTGATTAAAAATATTAAATAAATGATTTTTCAGAATTAAAAATTATTTCAGTAAAGTTTGACTTTATAAAAAGTCAGGATAAATTTTAGAGAATTTAATAAAATTGTTTTGATATATAAATGGATTTTTATAAATATAATAGTATAAAAATGATTTAATTATTATAAATATTAAATAAATGAATTTCTGAAAAATAAAAATTGTAAATAAAACTTTTATCTCAGATTAAACAAATATAATTTTTTTAGAATTTATAAAATAGTTTTGATATTTTAAAATGAATTTAAAAGATTAAAAGGTTTAATATATATATATAATTATTTGTTAAAAAGAAAAGAAAAGAAAAGAATAAAAAAAACGGTCAGAGCCGGGACTCGAACCCGGGTAACCTCTGTGGTGAACCAGTGTCACAACCACTTGGCCTAGGCCGGTGGTTGTGATATTTCCTGTTTAAAAATAATTAAATACACACGCGAAATCCAGTTTTATCCCCAATTAATACGTATGAACCCTAGAATTTTCAATTGGGCAAATCACACATCAATGGCCTGATTAACCATAGGGCTATTGATGTGTGATGGCCGATGAATAAAACCCACACAAATAATCGAACTCACAGTGACGAATTGATTGTAAACGTCGGGTCAAAGCAAAAGTCAACGACGAGCTTGATAATAATAATCAGTGTGAATTAGAGAGAATTGAAGGTTGAGAGAGAGTTGTGAGCGAGTGATCAAGGTTCGCAGACCATCTATTTATACTGATGTTCAATGATTAAGGTTAATTGGAAGGTTGGACCTCGTTTTAAATTCATACGCGTAATAATAAAGAATTGGTCAATGATTTGGTGTAATTGACGTGTATTCGTGTTGTAATAGGCCGATAATTACGTTTCCTAAGTCAACTATGATAATATTTCGTGCAAAAATGGAAATTGATTGGTCAAAGTTATTAACTATATTCATATCTGTTGCAGCTCGATGACAGGGAAGGAAAGGAGGAATTGAAAGTGGCGTTAAATATAATTAATGTTGGGTAAAAATCATCAAGGGTGTGTGGAGCAGGTGGTGGGAACGTGGATGTGTGTGTGGAGGTGTCCGGGTTCGAGACCTGGCTGAGGCATCCTTTTTTTTCTTTCTTTTTAACAGCAAAAAAAATGGGGTAGAAGGTTGGGCCTGACACTGTTTGGGCTGGATGTTTGGGCTCAGAACTGGGCCGGGTTTTAAAGGAAATAAAGGGGGTTATAGGCTTTGGTTTGTTGGGTTAAAGGGGGTTAAACAAACTAGTTTTATTATAGTTATTATTATTATTATTATTATTATTATTATTATTATTATTATTATTATTATTAAAAAAAAAATATATATAATGAAAAAGTGACGGATGTCACAATTCGCTACTCCAACCGATTCCCACCTTGAATTTAGTTGAGGATTAATAAGAGAATCAGTTGGATCTAAGAGAATGTTCAGTGTGTGTTTTTGAGCTAATACTTGAAATTAGTAATCAATTAAGTTTAGAAACAGAAAATCAGAATGTAATCATACACACATCATAAACATAAACCAGAGCTTGATAGATAGAATGATGTCACCAGAGATTCATATATTGGATTTCAAAGTACAAATTGATCATTCACTCCCCTTACTAATAGCTCTCTTTTTCTCTCACTCCTGGCCGACTTTCTCTTGTTGTATTCAGTGATCTCTATCAGGTCCTCAAAATAATCTAAAATATTGAACATACTATTCTATTTATAAAGAGATACAAAACTGCTGGTGACGCCACCACGAAAGTGACCCCTAACAACTCTATAACAATATAATTTTGAGCAATTGTGAAGCTGTTGGATAGATACTTACAAAACAACTGAAAAAACAAACATAAGGAGGATTGTTGGTTTTGAAACACAGCCGGTGTAAACCATAAGTTGTCAAACCAGCTCTACAAGTCCACCTATTTGACTTGTTGAGCAACATATCTTCTTACCAGTTCTCTGGTCTTTATGAACCAGCTGTTTGCAAGTCCAGCAGTTGACTTGCCAAACCAACTTTTATAAGTCTAGTTCTTTGTTCTTGAATCCAGAAGTTGAAAAAACTAGAAGTTTGACTATTGTCTGTTGAAGCTTTCAAGGAGGAATGAAACAGTGATCAGAATGACTTGTCTTCCTAATTCTTTAAGTACTTTAATGAATGAATACATACGTTTTTACTTTCATCATCGGCAGTTCTTATAAAACTCAACACAACCAACGGTTGCTTAAATCATTGCCAATTTGCTTCCAATCGAAGCACCAAAAGACAGTCAACACCTTTTCAAGCTGCCTGCAACTTGTGAATTCTGGTTTTAGGGCTACCAATCCGTCACCTCTGACCCCAATCTCGATCGGTGCTGTAAATCCTAGGTATGCTCTGATACCAGTTCATGGTATGAATCTGTATAGAACAATAAGTGGTAAATTGGAAATCACAAAACTTTAATCATTTATATTCAAGAAACTAACACAAAACTTGAATCATTTTTTTTAACGGCAAGTGGTGCAGCCGGTAGAGCTCCGCCTAACACCCTGGGTCAACCTGTACTGATTACCCATCCCACCCGGATTGGGGATCTGCATGTGGAACCCTCACACGTGGTATGTAACATCACACGATTTTTTATATATAGAACTCCCTCGTTTATTCATCCGATTAATGTTTACAGTATCTTTCCCATCCATTTTGTTAATTTTTAGTTTAAATAATGACTTATAATCAATATTAAAATGGATTTTATTAAAAATTCTGATTTAAAAACGTTAAAAAATGTTTGCCTGAGCCAGGATTCGTACCCGAGTCCCTGGCGGGCTAAACCTTAACCACACCACACAAACCACTACACCATTTGGTGTTTTGTGATGTTAATTAAAACCAATTAAACTTAAACCCTTTCAAGATCCCTTAGTCAAACCTGAAAAGTCAAACGTAGTCTCCTAGTCAAGTCAAGTCAAAGTGTTAGTAAATATGATATCCTTGTCAAGTCAAAGTGTTAGTAAATATGGTCTCCTAGTCAAGTCAAAGTTGTTCCTAAATTCTAGCCTAGTCAAAGTAGTCCCTAATTACAACTCCAATTTCTACACTATAAATACAATAGCCTACCATTCAACTCTTTATACCATTCAATAAAAAAAAATTATTATCCCATCTCCCATATACTAAAGTTTTCATCCATCATTATCTCCTCTAGCTAGTTCCGAGTTTTCCAAGTAAGTATCATAATTCATTCAATATTGTTCCCTTAACGTTTTATTATTCCATTACTTATTCCCTCTTAAAAATAGATCTGTAATGCTTCTTAGCCTGTAGTAATATGTTCATAAACTTATTTTATCATATTTTAGCTAAAAACAATTTTTAAAATATTCAAAGGTGCATATAAGTGCAACCCTTGATTCGGATAGCAAGCAAAACCAAACTTAAAACCACCATAACTCTATTTTTACAAAACTTTTTAAAGTAAACTCAGATGCTATGATCAAGATCTTCGAATTCCAGTTCCGATGGTATATTATTTGTCGAAAAACTCATCCGTTTTGACCTTTAACGAGCCCAAACAAAACAGGGGTTCAAATCTGGACGATCTGTTTTGTCTTACGTTTTCGACCTATTTGTAGGGCTCAAACGAAAATATTTTCTAAACGAAAGTTATTCAGAATACTTTGATTTAGTTTACTTTGAATTTTCAGAATTTTTCAAGGTCGTTTGGTATTTTTAAATTGTAATTTAAAACATTAGCTGCAATCTGTCCAAAACTTGATTTTAACAAATCTAACCTAACTAACACTACATCTATTATTCTTTCGATTATCCTAATCGTATAAGAACTCTAGACCCTTAATATGACCCTAAAACAACTCTTCTTATTACTTTAGGGCATTATTACTAAGTGTTTGCACGCTCAAGAAAACGCACGTACTCATTAAGCACCTAAGGTGAGTTTACATAGCCTCTTTTTACTGTTTTACATTTTTGGGGTGAAACATGTTTAAACATTTTTTGATACAATAGCAATTACTCATTCTCATTATGTTGAAACTTATTGATTCATTTTGACTTGTAACAAAAAGACACAGTGCAATCATTAACATTGATCAAGCCGCCTGTTTAGATTATAGCGCTATAGGTCTGACAAACCCATCCCCCTGCATAAATTCAAGGATGATCGATAACAGTTACACTTTTACTAACTTGCGAGTTAGGTCTCAGTCGACACAAGGTTTGATTGTACAAAAGACGCATTGTTACATGTCGGACTCATACTCTTACATATTACAACTGTGATTGTTGTACAAACTATTGTTATAAAGGGTTCACGATATTAACAGAAGGGTTATAAGAGACTCACGACAGTCACCATAACTCTGGTGACTGTCCGATTACGAGGACTGAACAGATGGGTATCGGGTTATATTATTGAGAGGGGAACATGGATAGTTCGATGATGGTGATTAAGGCAACCGGTGATGGTGGCTGATCATTAACAGAGAACAGAAGGGGAAGGGAAGGAAGAAGCTTACCAGAGGAGCTGGTGCGGCAGCAGCCGGCGGCGTTCCGGCAGCAGTGACCGGCGGTGGCTCCTGCCTCCTGGTCAAGAGCTTAAGGCAACACACGTGTGTGTGTGTATGCACGATGATGTGCAGACAAGAAAAACAAGAGTGGAGGCCTATATATGGTTAAAACTCAATTAGGCGTGTTTGGTAACATGGATAGCAGCTGGAAATGTGGGTGTTTGGGAACGAGTTTATCAGCGAATAAAGGAGCGTTTGGCTGCAGACTTGGGAACACTAAAATATTATAAATTGATAATCGGGTGGTCGGGTACGACCCGACCCGTTTACGAGACCCGTAACACCTCAGGGTGTTACAATATGGCTCCGACCAGAATCGAACCCTCAACCTCCACATGGCCTTCGCTCTACCAATCCAAGGTATTTATAATCCAAACAGACCTATGAGACTATAACTAGGATTATTCAATTAGACATCCAATCCTAACAAGTTTAGGATGATAAATAACCAATTAGATAGGACATCATGATTATAACTGAACAGTTGCCTTTAGGGTGAGCAAATGTCGGTTCGGTTTGGTTATTACATATAACCGAAACCGATAACCGAAGTTCGGTTTTAGGAAAACCCATAACCGAAACCGTTCGGTTACGTCGGTTCGGTTTCGGTTATGTTCGGTTAATAACCAAACATAAAACTTGTGCAAAATTATAAACTTAAATAGTTAGTAAAGTGTTTTGAACATTTTTCAAGAATACAAATATATATAAAAACGCAAGAAAAATACATGAAATATCTATGAAATAAATAAAACATGCTTCAAATATATCGATATACATAAAAAATATATTTCAAATACATAAATATACATGAAATATACCGGAAATACATGAAAATAAATTCCAAAATTATGGATATATGTATGAAACATAATTAAGTATATAACTATCGGTTCGGTTTCGGTTATTTCGGTTACAGAAGAAGGGAAAACCGTAACCGAATGGTTCGGTTTTGGCCATATGTTAACCATAACCGACCAGTTAATTCGGTTTTGGTTATTTTCGGTTCGGTTATCGGTTCGATTTTGGTTTTTTTTCGGTTATCGGTTTTCGTATGCTCACCCCTACTTGCCTTAACCTCTTTTAATTACTCTTCAATACCAACCACCTTATGGTGGACTGCTATGGAGGCTCAATGATAGAAGACCCATGGCTGAAAGGTCATGGATTCGATTCTTGAGAACGCCGGGTTTTACCAATTATTCCATTGTCGTGCTTTCAGGCGGGTGGATAGTCGGGTTTTCCCCGAAACTGGTGAACTTGGTGAAACCAAAAGTTCCCTTACATGTCTGGCTATACCGGATGGAAAGTGTCCTGATTTGACTGAGTAAGACTTCGAAGTTCTTGGTGAATTTCGTTGGCCGTTAAAAAAAATTACTCATCAATTATCAACTCCAACAACGTCATATCTTTTAGTTACACTACAATTATTCAATTCAGTAGTTCAGAATTCATCATTAGCTAAACAAAAAAAAATCACATTCTTTCTTGAAGAAGAAAATGGATTTCAATTCCTTTTTTTTTTTTTACTATTAAAATGGAAATCTAGTCATAATTTATTTTATTTTCCCAGAAGCAAAATTTAAATCCAATCAATATGCAAATCAAACGAGCCTTAAAAGTAGAGAAAAGAGAGAATGTTTTTTTTAAAGAAAAGTTTTTCACAACTTACTAGCTTGTAAGTTGTAACATTATCATTCGCTCAACCAACCTTATTTCTTTTATCTAATTTCGACAAAGAAAAGGTTAAGGACTTATAAACTAAGGGTGGGGGAGTGGTTGCCAAATGTACCCTCATAACTTCTAATCATGTGCTACGGTATCACATTTGTCAAATACTACCTTAACACTATCTTAGCTAGTAGCTATAATACTCAAATTGGAGGGTGTGGTACCCTGAAACTTTTTTTTTTAAATTTTAAGAGCTTCCACAATGCGGCGTGTTGATTTGTCAAGTTTTGGAGGTTTGGACTAGTCCGGACTTAAAGAGTATTGTGGATGCTCTAATAACCGCCACCGCCTCCTTCTTTCTTTCTTCATCTACATCACCTTTTCCAATTTTCCTTATACACATATGAGCTAGTCTTTATTCCCTTTTCTTTCAACAAGTCTAAGCAACAAATTTTGATCGATTGCTTCAATCACGAACTACATATCTGAAAGGAGAAAACAAGGCAGGGCGGTGGCGTGGGGTGTAGCAAATTGGGTAGGGTGGTATTCGAGAATTAGCCGAACGTACACCCTAAAACTAAGTTCTTGAGCATAGTACTTTGTAATTATGATTAATATTCTATTGGTCCAAAATGTAACACTTATTATGATTAGATCATCACATGATTTGTCTTGATTGGATGGTTTGAAAACCACACGTTTACCATATATGCCAAAGTTGAACATATTAATTGATGCAGTTGCAGGTAGGGTTGAGCAAATGGTATCGGGTATCGGTACTGAACCGGTACTGGTACCGAATCAATTTCGGTATTACTACCGGTATCTACAATTTTTGTTTTTCGGTACCGGTACTACCAGTACCGTAACAGTTGTTTTTAATACCGGTACCTACTTTTAGAAAATTTCGGTACCGGTATTTTCGGTACCGGACCGGTACCATGCTCATCCCTAGTTGTAGGTATATTTATTTGTCACTGTATCTATCTCAAAGATCAACTCATAACAAATAATTTGGATTCCTGATTTCAACTAGCTAGCTATGCATAGAAAAGGTAATATCTTATATATATGTTACAACGGTTTGTATTTTAAGATTAGTTATATACAATTAAATTGTTCAAAAATATAATTAAATTTAGAAAGATGGCCAATGTGTTATGACTTAGACCTAGTGTAGTGGTGGCGTGAAGTGGCGTTATGTTGGAAAATAAAGCCCCCCACATCGTTACGGGGGGGCTTTATATTGCAAAATCCACTCCTAGCATTATATATATAACGCCAAATGAAATGTTGACCAGCAAATGAGAGAGGGACACGTGGACAGGGGGGTTGACTTTCAAACGTGGACCAATCAGAATCAACTCGGGGGCATTATAAATAACCCCCTACCACTACACCCATTTTTCACTTCATTTCCCCATGCTGACTCAGCTGCCATGTGGACCAATCAGAATTAGGGGCGTTATAAATAACCCCCTTCACTACACATGGTCTTATGCATGCTTTATGGATTTGTTAATTATAGTATCTAATAAAGATGGAACACTTTTACAGTGACTTTAAATGACTGGCTATAAAATTGGCTGCCTTAAGTTGATTGGCTGCAAATATGGCGGTGCACATGAGTCCCTGGCTGCTGATTTGGGCCTGTTTGGAGTTCTCATGAGACGGGCCATTTAGTAATTTAGGCCCAACAAAATGGTTGATTTAAATGAGTTGCTTCCATGTTTTGTCCCAATATTAGGTAACTTGTAATTTTTTTACGGTTAGTTAAATAGTGTGCTTCTCCGTCGCGCTTTACACGTAACATGTACCGCGAGTTTTTTTTTGAAGCCCACGCGAGAATAACAGTCACTTAATATTATCTTTTATGTCCACAAAACCCTCCACACAACAGGAGCTCCCACAGTGACGCGCGGTCTTTAACGTCCACCAAACCCTCAACGCAACCGGAGCTCCCGCCACGAAGCGCGGGGTAATAGAATCCTAGTTGTTATATAAGTATGAGAAGATTACAGCTTTCATCTCCGTTGTATGCTCACATGTAAAAAAAGATTGTTCTTCGGGGACTCCGGCAACTTTTGATGTCGACTATTAGCATCTGCATCACCTAATCAAAACCACAACTAGCTCTGGTGGCGGAGCTTGAACAAAATTTCGGAGGGGATGAATGTCCCGAAAGTTACGGGACCCTTAAATTAGGAGGGCCGGACTCAATACGTATAAAATTTTCAGACAGAAAGCAAGTTTACATTATTGAGCAAAAAAACAGGGGTGGGGGTGGGGGTGGTGCAGCTTCTGGCCTCTTCAATCATTCGCCCCTGACTAGCTCCTCACGAACACACGACTAAAGATTAAGGAGTTAATTGCCAATTTAGTCCCTGAGGTTTGTCAAAAATTGCCACTTTCATCCAAATCTTTTTATTTGGTCAATTTAGTCCCGTGGTTTCATTTTTTTGTCATTTTAGTCCCTGTGGTTTGTTAAAAATTGTCACTTTCATCCAAATCTTGTTAGTCCACAGGGACTAAAATGACAAAAAAATGAAACCACATGGACTAAATTGACCAAATAAAAAAATTTGGATGAAAGTGTCAATTTTTGACAAACGTCAGGGACTAAATTGGCAATTAACTCAAAGATTAAGCCTTTAAACACCTCGTCAAGCACTAGGAACAAACTACTTCGTGATCTTCATCTTCACTCCTTTCCACTCATACATGTAACAAAAAAATTGGAACGAGATTTCAACATCTGGTTAACTTAACTGAAGGTGCATGAAAAAAACAAAATTGCTTAAAGAGCCTTGTTTTCTTAACGACCCTTATCGGTTTATCGTGGAATTTAAGATTGCCTGATACATGCATAAAACCATTTTCTAGTGTGGAATAGTCTAAAAATAAAAAAAAGTACGTTAGCCACCTCAATATTTACATGCACATAACCAACCACAAATAGTCCGTATCGTGGTTCATATAATGAATAGAATCAAATAATTATATAGGTAGTAGTATCAATAGAAATAATCTCTCTGACTCTCTCTAGATCGCATTGACAACACACATAGGCTACTAAGACGAACACAATTATGATCCGAATGCTAATTGGAGGCATCTTTGAAATCAATTTAAGGCAAAGATAAAGCAACGATCCATCTCATGATAAGGCCATGAAAATGTATATTAATAGATCATATATAATCATTAACATGTATCAATACTTTTAGGATTAATTTTTTACATTAAAATCTATCGGAGCCACCATGAGTCTTCATGTCTTGTATTAGCAGTAGAGCAGAAATCAAAGACCAACAAATCTCGTCCAAGATCAGAATCAACTCTAGGCCACGCCAAATAGTCGCGACATAGTGGACACGTCCTATTCCTGAACCCTAACCATCGGTCCAAACATACTTCATGAAATAAATGACCACATCTAAGTTCTTTAGTATCTTCATCATCTCCAATCGCACTTAAGCAAACCACGCATTCCACTTGTTCATCCATAGACGTTGGTTCGAACCTTACTTGACTAGACCCGAGTCCTTGAAGGTTTCTAGGAACCCCTTGTAGTTGATGGTGAAAAAAACATTGGTGTAGAAGAAAACTCCATGCCCATTTCAACTTTGAAACCATTAGTTTTATATGGGATTGGATTAGATCGATAAGAATGATAATGAAAGTATAAAGTAGATATAAAGATGAAGAAAGTGAGAAGCTAGGTGTACTCATCATGTTGTAGTTTTTAGACAATTTATTTGCTATTAGTCCATATATATATAGATAGTTTGAAATTGATTTCGTTATATATTTATTTAACTTCTCTAATGTGACAATGTTTCAACCTCAAGATTCAGTACAATGCATTTATTAGATAACTGTAAGACGTAATTCAGTTGCATTGCAATAGAAATTTAAATTAAAAAAACGCAAACAGTCAAACATGAAGTACCACTTTTTTCAAATATGGCAAGTGTATATATAAATTAAGAATAAGCATGACTTGTTAATAGGTTAAAGTTTTT
The DNA here is from genome assembly GCA_030844895.1 of Ambrosia x helenae. Taxonomy (NCBI): domain Eukaryota; kingdom Viridiplantae; phylum Streptophyta; class Magnoliopsida; order Asterales; family Asteraceae; genus Ambrosia; species Ambrosia x helenae. Next base: position 98,170,789 of record CM061225.1, read on the forward strand.
AGTTAGACTGCCACTTGCTATTGACTGACGACACTGGGATTGGAAACTAAACGTCAACATTGGGTGGCACCTCTCTCTCTGTATATATATAAAAGTTAAAATGAAACAACGTTTTTTTTTTAACGGTAAGGAATGACGTGCCAAACTACCGTGACACCGGGTGTTGTGGCACAGGTCGACTACTCGACCGTCGTCAGCCTTTTGGCTCTCCTAGATACGCGGAAATTCGAACTTCACCCATCCGAATGCACGGTAGTGGAATAATCGGTAAAAACTCGCCTCCCATCCAAGTCGAACCGGCAACACCTTTATTCCTTTTTTAAATGGATGCCACGGAAAATAATGGGAAGAGTGGAAATTGAACCTGGGTCACAAACGAACACCAAGTCTTTCCTCAACCACTCCATCACTACCTCATTAGCAAAATGAAACAACCTTGATTCTTGACTTCTTTTTGTTAATCCACTATGATTGTGTAATCGAACATTTTGTTCTTTTTTATTTTGATATATTGTTGCTATATATTTTTTTAAGACAAAAATGACATTTTATATAAAAAAGATTGATATACTATTAATTATAACGGTACGTTTAACACTTTAACTTGTCCAATTGTAACAATGTATTTTAACAAGTTACGACGGGCATCTAACTTATAGTGGCACGTCCAGCTTTGATGCATGACTGCAAGAGCGACATGTGCTATTACAATAGTGTGTCCAACTCATTATAATAGTGCTTATAAAAACATTTGTAAGTTATACAAATGCAAGTTTCATCGGCTGCACCTTGTCACGTCTGAGATGCTGTCTACGTTCAACACTTTTTTATAGGACCCCCAACACACACAATGAACATGGACAGTATATAGCCATTAAACTTAGCCACTTAGGATCGTTTTTCTCCTAGTATGGACTATAATTGTCATAGATTGTCATAACTCATAACCATTTGGTTTCAATTATAATGGTTCGCTTAACTCATAAAAGGAAAATATAGTTTGCTTAATTCGGTTAACCGTTAACCTTACACGTGTGTGTCATGCTAATTTTAGTAAGTAAATTCAATTATATCTTGGGTCAAATAAAATAGTTGTAATCACTTTATTTATAAAAGAGAATAAAAGACAAGTAATACGTTATTTATAAAAAAATATGAAAAACCTTTTTAACATATTATTCATAATAAATAAATAAAAATATCAATGTTGGGTCGGTTTGATTAATCCAGTTAGTTGTACACATATAACTATAAACGCATCATAAGGAGGGAATGGGCACTCAAGGATTGTTGAACCATTTTCTATCCAAGAGATTAAGGAGGTTGTTTGGGAATGTGGTAGTGACAAGGCACCAGACCCTCACGGTTCTAATTTCCGTTTTATCAAACAATTCTGGGATGTTCTAACAAATGACAGTGTAAACATATTGGTGAACTTCCACTCGGATGGGGTGATAAGCAAGGGTTGAAACTCCCCTTTCTTGGCAGTAATTCCCAAAGGTTATGATTCTATTACTCTTAAGAACTTTTGCCCAATTAACTTAATAGGTTGTATCTCAAAAATAATTTCCAAAATAGGGCTGTAAATGAATTGAACGAACATGAACAATGCCTTGTTCGTGTTCATTTGTTAAGGAAATTAAGTGTACACGAACAGTTCACGAACACTTACCGAACGAGTTTTTCTTTCCGTGTTCGTTTGTTAAAAAAACACTCGTGTTCGTGTTCGTTTGTTAATTTTGTTCATGAATGCACACAGACACAAACGAACATTAATGAACAAAAACAAACACAAGCGAACATATATTAACTTTCGAATAAGATTTAATTCACACACATTAATACATTAGCGAGATCTACCCAAAATATAACCTAATTATCTAAACATACTTAGTACTTAACATACTATTGGTAAACATACTTAGTAGAGGGCGTTGAAAGTGGAGGGCATGAGCGCTGCAATTTGGAATATAATGAACTTGGATACTATAAGTAGGTTTACTAATCTCATATAGTCATATATCTATCTCACATATATTATTTATTTATTTGGGTAAAATAAATAAAAATATATAAGAATATAAAAAATTATAAAACTTAAAAACCCTAATAAACTATCAACATAATACCGAACGTTCACGAACATAAACGAACGAACACAACCTCTGTTCATGTTCGTTCGTTTAACTAAATGAACGAATTTTTTTGTTCATGTTTGTTCAATTACTAAACGAACGAACACAAACGAACTTCCCGCCGAACGATTCATAAACTGTTCGCTGAAAGTTCAGTTCATTTACAACCCTAATCCAAAGTCTTAGCCCATATAATAAAGAAGGTGATTGGGTCAGTGGTGTCTGAATTTCAATCCGGTTTTTTTATCGAATAGGAATACCTTATATGGGCCTTTGAATTTAAACGAGGTGGATTCATGGGCTAAAAAGGAGGGGGTAGAAGCTTTTTTGTTAAAAATATACATCGAGAAAGCTTATGATTTAATAAATTGGAAATTTTTAAATTCGGTAGTAAATCATATGGGCTTCCCAAGATTATGGGATCTTTGGGTTAATGGGATTTTGAAAGATTCAAGAATGTCGATTTTAATAATTAGGTCTCCTTATTTAGAATTTGAATATTTGGGGCCGTTAGGCAGGGGGCCTTATATCCGTTTTTACTCATTCTAGACATGGAAGCGCTAACCGGCTTTATAAGTAAAGGGGTGGAGTTGGGTTTATTGGGAGAATTACAATTACCTAATAATGGACCCATGTTGACACATTTAATGTAAATTATGTTTTCGTGGGGGGAATGGAGTGAAAATAATGGTAGGAATATTATTCGACTTAGGCTATATGGTGTAGGGCTGGCATAACAGGTTATACGAACCTGTTAAGATACGAACCTGTTAAGACACGAACACGACACGAAATCTAATCGTGTCATTTTTTTTCAAACACGAACACGAACCTGTGTATAACAGATTAACACGATAAGACACGACAAGACACGATAAGGAACACCTACTAAAATAAGTTAACACGACAAGACACGATAACACACGATAAGACACGACAAGACATGATAAGAAACACGATAAGGCACGACAAGACCTGTTAAGACACGTACACGATAAGACACGAACACAAAACAGGTAAACACGAACACGACACGAAAATAAACAGGTCTTAACGTGTCGACCTGTTATAGACACGAAACCTGTTAAGGCCATACACGAAACATGTTAAAATCGTTTAGGTTCGTATCAGGTTATTGTGTTCGTGTCTAAATTGCCAGCCCTAATGGTGTGGTGGGGTTTTCCTCCAACTTCTTCAAGTGTCATATCAGCGCCACATCATTTTCCCTATTTTCTCCCTTAACGTTTGGAAATAGTATTCCCCCAATTCCTCCATTCCCCCTTCTTTTTTTTATTATTTTATATAATATTATTATATATAAAAGAAAAGAAAAGTTTAGAAATAATATTATAATATATAATAAAATATAATATAATAACTCGGGGAGAAGGGGGTATATTCCCCCAAGTCACCGATTTTAAAGGGGGGGGGGGGGGTTGTTCCCCTTGGGGGACTTGTACACATCAGCACCCGAGTGATCTCCCCGACTCCATACCATTTAGTCTTATGCAATGCTTTCACCTCATTTCAGGGCTAAAAAATAGTTGTAGAAAATCAAACTTATTTGGCATCGGGATGGAAGAGGCGGAAATTGGTAGAGTTGCAAATGTTATAAATTGTAATGTTGGTAAGTTTTCGTTTACTTATCTATATCTATACTACATTATAAAGGGGGAGACATGGGCTAATATGTCTAAATTGTCAAAGTTAAGATGTCATTTGAAAAGACACATTCTTTAAACCTAAAATATCATATAAATCTTTCCTATATTACCCCTTGATGCATTGTTAGTTGTACATTCATTGCATTCACTCTTCACATATCATTTTACATGAATTTTAAGATGACATAGGAAAAGTCTCATGCTTAAAACCCAATTGTCATGTATTTTTTTCCTTTCTATCCTTCATGCAAAACCTACTTGTACATATTCTTTTATCATAACCTTCAATTACCATTAATATATATCTATAATATCCTTATGCCTATGTTTGTACCACAAAAAAACTACACAATTTCACCTCCGCGATGATATCCAACACAATTTTATGTTTATTTAGAAATATAGTTTTCAGTTGTAGTATAGACGGGCTTGTGCCATATGAGTCGACCCACACGTCATGTTTTAAGAAAAATGTTTTTAAAGTGGAATACTATATATGGTGTATGAAAAAATATTAACATCTTTCACATAAACAATGCATTTACTTACATACTTTATTGGTTTTAAAAATATATGTTTTCTTATATATTTGAATTATTGTAATTATTTGTATTCATTAAAATTTTCTATGACATTATTTGGTTTTAATTACATACTATCTGTAATCTATAATCTATATTTATATACTACATTATAAAGGAGGAGGCATGGGCAAATATGTCCAATTTATCCAAAGTTAAGATGTCATACCAAGGGTTTCTTTACAATTTTCTAAAATTTTATAACTTTTCTTCCCTATCTTCCCTAAATGCCTCTAGAAGATAATTAACTTTTATATGAAAATGGAACTCACCCGAACTAAATAAACACACGGGATAGCAATATTTTTAAACAAATTTCATATAATGGTGATCGCGTGTCGAAGTGCTAATCAAAAAAATATTAAAAACTACTCCTTAGCTACAAGGACTGCAGTATAGGAAGTAGGGTTGTCGAACCTCAGGGAGTTTGTGGAAAGTGCTAAGTTACTAATTACTAATTAACTTAAGATTAACTAAACTAATTTTTATGAAGTTGAATGTAAAAGTGCTGCAGTGCTGCAAACGAAGTGATAATAGAATTTTATAAAAGACAATAATATGGAAAAAACGGTCACTCCGGGTTTCTGATTCGGTAATTATCAACTGAATTATGTTAATACCCTATCTAGGAAATCACATAGACATGACTTTGTTTAAGTTGTTCGACCCAATTCAGCTATCATAACATTAATTGCAAAGTTAAATTAATCCTAGTGCAAGAAAACCAAGATACGATAACATAATGCAATAATATTAATCAACCAAACCGTCTAGATCAGTCAAACAAACAATTAGACGCAAAGACCGTTAAGGTGTTCACAAAATCTAATCCAAATAATAAGTATCAAACATAAAGACCATTGATAAAATACCAAATCGTTCACCCGGAGAAACCGCAAGATGATTAGCCTTGCATCTTCATGATTTTCGCTTCAAGAATTGTTCTTAATCGTACAAGCCTTAACCGGGATGATTGGATCTCTTCAAGATACTCAAAAACCTCCTTTGATGCTCCAAAATTCGTCCCCTATGTTGCCTCCACGAATTAGGGTTGTTGTTGTGTGTTCTCCCCTTGAAAAATGCCAAAAATCTAATAAAAAATCAAATTTTTCGTCAGACAAGTCCCCCACGCACCCTGGGGAGATCCCCCAGGGTGCTCGGCGTGTTTCTTTTCCAAGTGGGCTTCCAGCTTTGGGCTTGGCCTATTTCTTTCACTTGGGCTTCATTTTTCTTGGTCCATTTAGCTTAATTCTTCAACTAAAGATCATCCTTGGCCCAATTCTTCATAACTCTTCAAAATAAATTTATTTTATCTTCAACTCTCGAGCCCGGATGTTCGGTTCCTGATATTATTTCTTCAATTCACGTCCTTTTTCGCCGAACATCTAAAATCAATAAAAATTGCATAAATAATAACTAAAAATATATACAACCTATAAAATTACCAAATACTCAAAACCATGCTATAAACTCCCTAAAATACTAAATAAATGACTCGAAAAACTATTAAAATGCTAAGGAAAAATGCATGTGTTTTACAACACATCAAACTCCCCACACTTACCTTTTGCTTGTCCTCAAGCAAATCTGCTCAAAACATTACCACGAACAAGTAACAAATACCTCAAACGCCCCCGCCATGCACTAGTTAGGGTCCAAAGTCATACCCCATTCATAGATCATCATTAGATGTGTTAATTCAACAGGCAACCATGATGCACAATTTTGAAAACAGAACTCACCCAACTAAGTCTAACATGCTTTCGGTTTTTATTCTCATGCAACACACCCCTCACAATTTTTCACTCCACTCGGTTAAATATCTGGACTAGCATGTAATGCGCTAGTATTATTCACTCAAAACCAAACATGTAACTCTGTTATCATAGGCTTGTATAACAATCACACCTTAACTATAGACAATGCACATATCTAAAGGACTTACGGGTTTTGGGCTTCGGGTAAAGGTAGGATAGATTTGGCTAAAAAGTGGCTCAAAATAAAGGTTTCAACACGCTTGAATGATCATTCTTATTCACTAAACACCATAATACAATAATCACACAACTTTGGGCATATTTGACCCATAACACATACTTCGATATTTTTTTTTTCTTTTCTTTTGTTTTCTCTTTTTTTTTCATATATATTTTTTTTTCTTTCTTTTTTTTTCACGAGTTAAACATATCACAATCACTTGAACAAAACATAAACACAATGGATGTCATCAATTTATTACACAAAGGTAAACAGGTCAATTTGGGTAATAGGTTTAATCAAATGAAAGGGTATAGGCTCAACATGGGTTACTAAGGGTGATTTTAGGTAAACGGGTCAACACATGACAAATAAATGGGTATCAAAAGAAAAGGGGGAAACCTAAATTGCCTTTATCATCTATGTGCATATCTAGTCTACAACCTCGGCATGTATCAAATCACACAAGTTCTGCAACAGAGAAACATCTGGCCTACACTCAACAAATGAAAATATATATGTATCAATCTATTATCTAGTAGGCTCAAGATCTCACCAAAGTGTGGAAATGGGTTACCGATGTGTGCATGCATTTATTACCGACAGCTCGTTACACCTAACCGGGCAAATTCTAAACATTTTTTTTTTCTAAAACACCTGCTGAAAACGGTTCATATGTCTGTTCTAAAGAATTGGACCATGATTAAGGACCCACACATCACAAGCAGAGACAGAATGAAAGCATTGAAACAGTCGCTTTCATGCCCGATCAGACCGCTTTTAGGACATTTTTTAATTTTTTAATTTTTTTTTTTTGACTCAAAACTAAATAAAAAAAAAGAAGTTTCCCCACCCCCATACTTGAATGACACATTGTCCTCAATGTGAGCTAGGAATAAAATAAAGCAGAATTAAAAATAAAATACAACAGAAGTAAAAGGAACAGACTCCCCTGGATAAGCAATACGCGTATAAGTCCGTTCAATTCCCTCCAATGTCGGCCGTATAACATTTCATTCGCAGCCGGTAAACAAACCTAAAACAAAGAAACAAGAAAAAAAAACAAACAAATCGGGATACCTGCAAACATTAGTGATTTCCAGATCGTCCATGCCCGAATGGAGATTGTGTACGGGCGGGGCAATCTATTCTTGCAATTCAAATCATAACAAGAAATCCCATGACTCAAACAAAAATAAAACTGACTTGAAAACACTCGAAAATAAAAATGAAAAAAAAAATACACAAATAAATATACAAAATATACAATAACCATACCTGATGTTCATTCATGGTGGTCTTAAAGAACATTTTCCTACCGAATTCCCAATGTATGTTCGGTAATTGACATGTCGAGTCTTCATCTTCTTTCTTATCTTTGACATGTTTGTAAGATCACTGCTAGGCCACTTCTCTATATTTTGTCCAATGTCTTCAATGCTCACCTTCCTCTTTTGCCCACTCAACCCATCATCTTCAACTTTGTTTATTTTGCTCATAAATATGGAAGGATGGTTAGGGTACGCCAAGGTTACCCGGTTCACTTGTTCTTTAGCAGGTGTGTCTACAAGTGGTTGTACGCACGAAGTCACGTCTACTTTAAGGCTTGTAGCTTCCTCTTCTAAGGCTTCCTCCATCACATCCTGCTCCACATATGCCTCTTCAACAACTTTTTCAGCCACATCAGCATTAACCATATCTGGTTCAACTGTCAAATCTTCAAGTTCCAAATTTCCTGCCAGTTGACCAATTTGCTTAAACAATGCCTCAACGGTGTGGTCCTGAACTTCATTATCCTTCTGAATTCTCTTAAAATCCTCCCGGATCGCCTTTACATCTTCCTGGACAACCTTTACATTTTCTTGGACAACCTTTATGGCCTCTAAGATCTCACTCAGCTGATCATTGCTTTCCTCTTCATTGTTTTGTTGCTGCTGATAACCGTAGTCAACACTCTGGCCTCCATTCACAATCAGATCAATATTCATGTAATAATATGCAGTTTGTTCCCTAGATTGATAAATGTTTGGCTTGTAGTATCTTTGCTCACAGTTCTGATATTGTGGCCAATAATAAGAGGATGATAAGTATGAGTCTTCATCTTTTTCTAGCCCAAAGATAATACGATCTTTTCGTGCATTATATGCTGCAACTCTCTGACGGGCAATTGGACAATCTTGCATCACATGATATGGGCTCTCGCAACACCCACATGCATCATAATCCACCCAATTCATCATGAATTCAATTTTCCTGCAAAAACTAACATACCCAGCGTAATACTGAACAAAATAGAGAAAAATACAGGACAAGAAATTTTTTTTTTTTTTGGTTTTTTTAATAAAAAAAAAATAACTAAGCTAAAAACACTAAGCGCACGAACTCCCCGGCAACGGCGCCATTTTGATCGCGTGTCGAAGTGCTAATCAAAAAAATATTAAAAACTACTCCTTAGCTACAAGGATTGCAGTATAGGAAGTAGGGTTGTCGAACCTCAGGGAGTTTGTGGAAAGTGCTAAGTTACTAATTACTAATTAACTTAAGATTAACTAAACTAATTTTTATGAAGTTGAATGTAAAAGTGCTGCAGTGCTGCAAACGAAGTGATAATAGAATTTTATAAAAGACAATAATATGGAAAAACGGTCACTCCGGGTTTCTGATTCGGTAATTATCAACTGAATTATGTTAATACCCTATCTAGGAAATCACATAGACATGACTTTGTTTAAGTTGTTCGACCCAATTCAACTATCATAACATTAATTGCAAAGTTAAATTAATCCTAGTGCAAGAAAACCAAGATACGATAACATAATGCAATAATATTAATCAACCAAACCGTCTAGATCAGTCAAACAAACAATTAGACGCAAAGACCGTTAAGGTGTTCACAAAATCTAATCCAAATAATAAGTATCAAACATAAAGACCATTGATAAAATACCAAATCGTTCACCCGGAGAAACCGCAAGATGATTAGCCTTGCATCTTCATGATTTTCGCTTCAAGAATTGTTCTTAATCGTACAAGCCTTAACCGGGATGATTGGATCTCTTCAAGATACTCAAAAACCTCCTTTGATGCTCCAAAATTCGCCCCCTATGTTGCCTCCACGAATTAGGGTTGTTGTTGTGTGTTCTCCCCTTGAAAAATGCCAAAAATCTAATAAAAAATCAAATTTTTCGTCAGACAAGTCCCCCACGCACCCTGGGGAGATCCCCCAGGGTGCTCGGCGTGTTTCTTTTCCAAGTGGGCTTCCAGCTTTGGGCTTGGCCTATTTCTTTCACTTGGGCTTCATTTTTCTTGGTCCATTTAGCTTAATTCTTCAACTAAAGATCATCCTTGGCCCAATTCTTCATAACTCTTCAAAATAAATTTATTTTATCTTCAACTCTCGAGCCCGGATGTTCGGTTCCTGATATTATTTCTTCAATTCACGTCCTTTTTCGCCGAACATCTAAAATCAATAAAAATTGCATAAATAATAACTAAAAATACTAAAAATATATACAACCTATAAAATTACCAAATACTCAAAACCATGCTATAAACTCCCTAAAATACTAAATAAATGACTCGAAAAACTATTAAAATGCTAAGGAAAAATGCATGTGTTTTACAACACATCAAATGGCGATGAAATATAATAATTTATGTTACCACAATGAATAATCTCATCTCAGCTAAAATTGTATGAATTTTAAAACTTTGCCATAATAATACTTATATTATAAACCCATTTCATATATATGTGTCTACCCAGCGGCAAAGTGGATGGGATGGTTCGACTCACTGGCTACATTGGGCAATTTTTTAGCTATTGGGTCAGGTTGGGCAAGTCTATTACATACTTACAAGTCACAACTTTTAATTTCTAAATGGACAATGACTTTCATATGATAGTTTATACAACATCATATTATTACTACATGCTCTTGTCATGTAAATGAGCTTTATATGAAAATAGAACTTACCCAAACTAAATAAACACATGGGATAACAATATTTTTGAACAAATTTCATATAATGGCGATGAAATATAATAATTTATGTTACCACAATGAATAATCTTATCTCAGCTAAACCTGTATGAATTTTAAAACTTTGCCATATTAATACTTATATTATAACCCCTTTCATATATATGCGTCTACCCAGCGGCAAAGTGGACGGGATGGTTCGACTTACTGGCTACATTGGGCAATTTTTTAGCTGTTGGGTCAAGTTGAGCAAGTCAATTACAAACTTACAAATCACAACTTTTAATTTTAAATGGACAATTTTTTAGCTGTTTGGGGAGGGGATTTGGAAAAAAAAAAAATCAAAGACGACATGGGTTTGTTGGGAATGTGTTATCGAGCCGGTACAAAAAGGGGGTCTTGGGTTGGGTTTTTTTTAGGAGAAATGGTGGTGGGGATTCAAAATGGAACAAAGTAATCTTTGGTGGAAAATTATCTTGACAATCCATACACAAAATAGTTCTCGTGCCTTTTTACTAATCAAGACGGGGCTCTCGGGTAGGTGGAATGTGAATTGTAAGATGTAAAAAGATTTTGAAGATTATGATATACAAGTGACTCATTTATTCAAAGCTTCGGGTGGGGATGGGTCAATGGTTAGATTTTGGGTTGAAAAAAGGGTTGGGGAGGCGCCACTAAAAGATGTATTTCCTGTATTGTTTGCAATTGAAGCTCATAAAGCTGTATTGTTAGCTGAAAGAATAGACCGCTAGGAATGGAAGAAGGAGCTTTTACCCCTTGAAGAACAAAACCAATTGGGCCGACTACAATGTCTCATGGAATATGTTGTGCTCTCGGATACAGATGTTAAGTATGTATGGGAACCTGACTCGGATGGCCTGTTTTCGTTACAGTTGTGCAGAAAAATCCTCTCGAGATTCTCGGTACCGTACAAGTCGTTCGAGTGGATCATATGGGTCCCGAAGAAAGTCAATATCTTTGGGTAGAGGCAGGGGCAGACCTAGCATAGAGCTAGGGTTCGCGCTCGCAACGCCTCAAATTTTCGCGCGTACTGGAAATCTTTTTGTTATTTTTTACGTTTTTTTATAAAACTTTACCCCTAAAATAAGTTTTATGTTACTACTAAAATAAATTTTACTTTATGTTACTCAGAAAATATTATCAAACGTATACTGAACGTCACTTGTCTAAACCACAAGTTCATATCTATTACTAAACCCAACCCAATTCCCAAAACCCCAAACCCCTTGACCCAAACAAATAAGCCCGCCCCAATCCCTTAACACCTAAAAAATCGTTTGTATTCCTTCTTTTTCTTGTCCAGCCATACCTAAAGTCCTCAACCAACCTGAAATCCCCCAAACAAGTAAGCCCAAGCCAGGCCCACCCCAAGCACTTATTATCAATTTGTTTAAAAGAAAAGCCCCTCTGAAAATGTTTAAATTGGTTCAAGTAATACTCCAAATATTGAGGTATCAACTTGAAAATCGATTTAATGAGGTATCAACTAGTTTGATAGAAAATATCTTGAGTTTAAATCCTTGTGATCCATTTTCTAAGTTTGGCATAAGATAATAGTATTTTCTGAGAACCTGAAAACTACTGAGGTGAGTTTACGTAACCATGTTTATGCGATGCTTTATACTTGCAACATTTTATTTAAGCAATTCAACATGTATGTTTAGTTGTAAACTTTATTGGGCTACACTTATACTATCCCTCAATACCTAACACTATACTAAGGTGAGTTTACGTAACCATGTTTATGCGATGCTTTATACTTGCAACATTTTATTTAAGCAATTCAACATGTATGTTTAGTTGTAAACTTTATTGCCTCATGAATTAGCCTACAACAGTTTCAACGAGTTTCAACGAGTTTCAACATTACATAATCATTAGCTATGGCCAAGACGGCGATATTCAATAATAGATCTATTGGATTGACAACCCCACCCGGATACGCGTACCTCCTACATAGGTAGCGTGGGTGATTGTTATCGTTCCAACATATTACTAAGGTGAACCGTAGATGACGGGATGGACCTAAACTAGTCGGAGGTTTGATTATGTCGATTCAACATATTATGCTATTCATGTAGACTTAAATTTACGATTGACATATGAATTGCTAGACTTTTATACTTAAACTAATTGCTTAACATGGATTATGTATTCTCACCAACTTCTAGTTGACCCCCCCCCCATTTTTACAACTCAACAGGAAATAATGATGCTTGAAGACTAGAGTATTTCCATGAAGAATAATTTGAAGTCTATGCTTGCTTGGTCTTTTGTGATGTATTAGATTTCCACATTTAAAACTCTTATGTATTTCTATTTTTGGATATTTGCAATTTAAATTTATTTCAATTAAAATTTGGATTACCATGTGCTACTGTATACTCATTCTTACGTGACACCTCGATGTTTCCGCCATCGGTTGGGGTGTTACAGATTGGTATCAGAGCCTTGGTTATAGGGAATTAGGTTATTAGAAAATAATCTAGACTATAACCTTAGGGACTTAAACAGTACTTGCTTCTCTTACTTGTAACCCTAATTGCTTCCCTAATCCTATCCTTATCCTATACCTTATATAACCCTAAACCTACATGTGACTACTCTTATTCGTCTGCTGCAATCCTGATCCACCATTAGATTAATAGGACAAAATCCTCAGGTTTAACCTGAACCCCCTTGAGATCTCGTCGAAGTTCTAGATTTTAATAACGAACACGTGCAATCTGGAAGGGTGAACGCCTGTATTCTGAGTCTTCTGTCTAGGCTGGCATTGCGCATATATCCCAATCAGACGAGGGACTCGGATGCCTACCTGGGAATTCTCGGGATGAGTGTTCACTTATAGGCTAAAGCATGTCTTCATATGTTATTAAAATTTAGAATCTTTGATAAGTCAACGTTTTCGTTTATTCGTTTTAATTAATGAATAAATGATTACATTCCTTATATAATCTCATTCATTTCATTGTGTCTATTACAGATCATGCCTCCACGTCGCAGCACTCGCAACAGCAATGGTGAGAACCACGAAGAAGGTGGTGACAACCATAACCATGACCAAGGTCCTAACCACAACAACAATAGTGTCGATGCCCAACTGGCTACGATCATTTCTAAACAAAGGTGTGTACCTACGAAGTCCTTTTCATATGAACTTGTTACTTTAAAATCTAGAATTGAACTTTTCTTAGTTTCGGTTAGTCTCTAAACTTGTTTACTCTCATGTTGTGCGAATACATGATTTACACGATTTATGTCATATTTGACCTTTCAATCGCAACTACATGTTATGTCTATATTTTTAGGAGTGCATATTTTTTTATACATACATTTTCTTATATGTGAGCAAATTCCTAACATATTTTTTTCATTATTTACTGATTTCATTTACGTGATTTAAATGGCATACGATTCGTTCATTTTACACATACTTCATTTAGTATCACGGTCAATGAACATACCAATTAATAGGTCGCATGGGAGCAAAGCCAGTGCCCATGTTGAAGTGTTTTACTTCAACGACTTAGGTTGGGGTACTCCTCCAACACGTGGGAATGGTGTAAACCTCAGAGTCTGCCAATATGAGTGTTTGTAGCTTAACAATTTGAACAATATTTGACAAGTTAATCACAAAGGCGAACACGAGAGGGGAAGGACCTCTAACCATGTCTTATACTTACATAGTATTTTTACACAACACATTATTAGTTCCCACGCATACAAGTTAGTTATTAGGTTATTTATGTTAGTGTCATGGAAAAACATAACACCCTAAGGTAAGGTAAATCAACGATTGCGGTCCGGAACGTAATCGTGGGCTTACAGGTACATTGGGGTGGTGTGAAGTTCTATTAGGGTTCTTGGTAGACGTCCAATAAGTTTTCGAGGTATCAAAGGTGTGGTGGGTTAGCTGCGGTACACCCTATACATAAACACTAATGATACATTGAAAATGAGATTGAGAGTCGGACCAAGAACTAACCGTAGTCAACTTGGCAGTTCAGTAAGTCTTTCCATAGTTAGTCATTTCATCCCTGAAACATAGATTTTGGCGTTCTTTTAAACCTTTATTCCAAACAAACGTAACCAACTCTTATCATCATTCAGCCTTAACCTAGAACTAATACTTGAGTTTGCCCCTCGTTACTTAAGGCTTTTTTTTTTTTTAAAGCAGTTATGTCGTTAACTAAAGCTCTTGCCATCCTTCAAACCTAACCGCACCCACCATAACATTTTAATACCCACAACCCTGTTTACATGTTTTTCTTTAAATAATTTCGGGACGAAATTTTCAAAAGTTGCGGAGACTGTGACATCCGTCCCCATTCACTTGTATCATCGTACAATTTTAGTCTCGCTTGTATTCAAGTTTTTTTTTTTTTGTCATTTACAGCCCTCGTATTTTTCAAAACTCTTTATTGATCTTCATTTATTTAACCAGTTATATAACCTTTCTTTTAAATATAAAATTGTATCCGAAAGCTCGTTCCCGAATAAATATATTATTATTATTATTATTATTATTATTATTATTATTATTATTATTATTATTATTATTATTATTATTATTATTCATACGAACAATGGTTGGGGTGTGAAACAAGTTATCGTCCAAATCTGAATTAAAATGAAATAAACATAGGTTAGTTATATTTTGTATACATTATATATTACTTAAGAGCTTAAAGTCTCATGGGGTAAATTAGATTTTCAATAATAATTCGATTGTTTTCAAAATATATGTCGAAAATAATTTATTCATATCTTCTACACTAAATCAAAGTGAGGAATGACCATAACTATTCCTAACACTTTTCACCAATTGTTATATATAGAATATATGGATGGATATGGATGTACTTTGACTACTCATTTATGCTTCTTGACCAAACCAAACTCGCCCCTTCCCTTGATTCACGGCTGTAATTCCTTCAAGACGCAACCGTCTACGTAATATGGCTTGATTCAATCATCCAACTCATCTACCAAGCATAACCGACATCCTATTTCCCATCACCGGTTTCCTCCGTCAATCACACCGATGACCCCGTCACCTACCTTCCTGGCCATTCAATTAATCAATTAAAACTATGTGTGAGTTTGGCAACCTTCCCGATTTAGCCCAACGCGTTTACCGCCTTTAAACACCAAATTTTGAGCTGCAAATTTTATGCTAAAATCACGGTTATACGCGGTCCAACCGATCAGTGTTGGTATTTAAAACCACACAAAACCTGTCAACACTAAAACCTCAATACCGGTTCCTCTTAAAATTCTCCTCTCGGTGACGTGGGACACGCCGGAACCGTCAACCTCCGGTCATCATTTAACATCCCCGAGTCCTTCGCAGTCGGTATGTAAGTTTCATGTGTCCTTATTTCAGTTTGATCTTATGTTTAAAAGCCCAACATTTGACTTAAAATCGGTGATCGCATAGAACAAATTTTGAAGTTTGGGATTCTATGGTTTGATATATTATTTGGGGAAGCAGGAGAACAAGAACATGGGTTTATATACAAAACGACAAGCTTGGTTCGCTGTCTTTTATTCACGTGCTAAATAGAAAATCACCTCCCTTTGTCATTCAAAATTACAATCCTATATTTTATCCTTTAATCACATGTTTTAAGAACTATGTTATATTATTGTCTTTTTCGTAATAAACTTCAATGGCTGTGTATATTCCAACGATATCAAAAACCATGTTTTTGCCTCACCAAAATATGTAAGTTCTTAAATTTTGTTATATATATACACATACGTATATGTAAAATAAAAATGGAATCATATAAACAAATTTTCTAAGCAAATACTTAGATCTTTATTTTACATAACCATCATTTATAAATTATACATTTTTCTTATTAAATGTAATCCATCGTTTTTCCCCGAAGTGCTTTTAGAACACTAGAATCCCCAAATTTTAGTCTACAAACCCGAAGCGCCTAATTCTAAATAACTTAGACTCTAAGTTCGTTATTTAGAACATTACATGTGGATTACATTTGTACTTAGTGAAATCAGTAACATGGTACAAGCCGACCTTAACATTGGATAGCGCTATTTGGATTGACAACCCGCCTAGATTGATTCTCCCCCTTTTTCATCGGAGAATCTGTGGCCATTGTTAAGTTATCATCCATTTATTGGATGAGTACACCACCGTTCATACAGTACATTATACAGTCACAGGGTTGATTTCGCTCATTTGTATGATACATAGTTTACATAATTGCACTGTAGCTTGCACTTGAATTGTATAACATTTTTCAACTTACTATATGTATTAAATCTAGGAATGCTCACCAACATTTCTTATGTTGACAAAACCTATTTTGTACATGTTTCAGGTGCAGTTTGATCTTAGTTCCATAGCATTGGATTTTAGTGCTTGCTTTTAATAAGTTATTTAATTTTCATGTTTCGTTCAGACTTTTGTATTTTTCCCATTTCATCTATGTAAGACAATTTAAATTATTCAATAATATATTTACATTTTAGTACCATGTGCTTTTGAACAATCGTCACTACGTGACACCTCGATGATTCCGCCATCGGTTGGGGTGTTACATTATGCCTTTTGGATTGACCAACGCTCCCGCAGTCTTTATGGATTTGATGAATCGGGTTTGTAGACCCTACCTCGACAAATCCGTGATCGTTTTCATCGATGATATTTTGATTTACTCTAAATCAAAATCCGATCACGAGCAACATCTTCACTCCATCTTGAATCTCCTAAAGAAAGAACAACTCTATGCCAAGTTCTCAAAATGTGAATTTTGGCTTAAGGAAGTTCAATTTTTGGGACATGTCATTGATATGAACGGGATTCACGGGATTCATATTAAATCTGACTTTACACCATCAGTAGTTTCAACTACATCAGGAGTTGAGAACCTGAAAACTACTGATGACCTAAAACCAATCAAAACAGTCAGAGACTTGTCTTTGAAAGAAAAGACAAAAGAATGCGAAATTTGTGGTCTGTTCAACCACAAAACAGAATTTTGCAGATATAGAAAAGGTATTCAGTTCAACAAGAAAAATCAACAACTGGTTGTGGGAAAACAAATAAAAAATGATTATGTAAAAACTTTTTCTCCCAAGAAACAACAACCAGCAAAAACCTTTTCTCAGAAAAAGACAAAATCTCAACAAAAGTCTTTTTCTCAAAATTCTCTGTCAGTAGTTAGACCTGAATCATCAGCAGTTTCACAAACTGCTGAGATTAAAGATCTTATGAACTTGGTACAACTACTGATGACCAAAGTTGATGGTGGTCCTCAAAAGGATACCACCATTGTTCTTAATGCAAAATCCATTGCCAAAAAGACATGGATTTCTAAACTTGGTCAAGAACAAACTGTAAATGTTCTCAAGAGCAAACCCAAAGCCAAACTGGCTTGGGTTCCTAAATCTAACTGATTTGCTATCTTGTGCAGAGAGTTTCCAGAGGCTTAAATAGCATTTGGTATGTAGACAGTGGAGGCTCAATGCACATGACAGGATGCAGATACCTGATAAACAATTTTATCAGTCAAAGAGATGGATCTGTATCCTTTGGGAACAATGCTAAGGGATATGTGCTAGGACATGGCAATGTCTCCTCTGGCAAAATACAGTTTGACAAGGTCAATCTGGTTGAAAACCTTGAGTACAACTTGCTAAGTGTGTCACAAATGTGTGATAAAGGATATTCTTCCTTTTTCACAAAGACAGCATGCAAGATCATATCACCAGAAGGCCAGAAGTTGATAGAGAAGATAATTGAAAATCATACTTTGTTAATAGCCAAAAGACGTGGCAATATCTATGCAGTGGACATTGAAAAAGACAAAGTACTGAACAACACTGCTTGTTTCTTCTCAAGGGCATCAACTTCAGAAACTGATCTCTGGCACAGGAGACTTGGCCATGTGAACTTTAAAACCATAAATAAAGTCACAAAAATGGGCTTGGTCAGAGGTCTACCCTTAAAAGTATACCAGTGTCAAGAACACTGTGTATCCTGTTTAAAGGGTAAACAACATAAGTCCTCCTATAAGTCTATTGAAGAATCAAAAACAACTGCATGTCTTCAACTACTCCATATGGACTTATTTGGGCCTGTAAAAATCATGAGCCTTGGTAAAAAGAAGTACTGCTTAGTCATCATTGATGACTACTCAAGATTTACATGGGTATTCTTCTTATATTCCAAGGATGAGGCTGCTGAAATCATCAAGTTCTTCATTCTACAAGTAGAGAAGCAATACTCTCTACCTGTCAAAACCATTAGAAGTGAAGTGAAGCAATACTCTCTACCTGTCAAAACAAGTAGAGAAGCAATACTCTCTACCTGTCATACCATAAATCAGAGCAGGCCTATCCTCAAACTCCAACTGAAGTTCGTTCTTTCCTTGGTTTGGCCGGTTATTATCGTCGATTCATCGCCAATTTCTCCAAGATCGCTGTTCCTCTCACTACCTTAACTCACAAGGGTAAACCCTATGAGTGGGGACCAAAGCAAGAGGAAGCGTTTGAAACTCTTAAGCTGAAACTCTGTGAAGCTCCTATTTTGTCTCTACCTGATGGTAATGATGATTTCGTGGTCTACTGTGATGCATCGAACCAAGGTCTTGGTTGTGTTCTCATGCAACGAGGAAAGGTTATTGCTTATGCGTCTCGACAACTCAAGACTCACGAAAAGAATTATACCACCCATGATCTTGAATTGGGCGCTGTTGTCTTTGCTCTAAAGATTTGGAGACATTATCTTTATGGGACCAAATGCGTGGTGTTCACGGACCTCAAAAGCCTCCAACATGTCTTCGACCAAAAGAATCTTAACATGAGGCAGCGACGTTGGGTTGAATTACTTAACGACTACGATTGCAAAATTCGCTACCATCCTGGCAAGGCGAATGTTGTGGCTGACGCATTTAGTCGTAAAGAGCGTATCAAACTCCAATGTGCGAGAGTTCGTACTGATCTTCAAGATCGCATTCTCCAGGCTCAACACACCTCAGTCACCCAAGGTAACATGTACGATGAAATGTCTTGTGGTGCTGAAACTCAACTTGTAACCAAACCCGATGGGCTACTTTATTTTCTCAATCGACTGTGGATTCCCGACCGTGATGATCTTCGTACCTTCCTCATGAACGAGACTCATAAGTCTCGTTATTCTATTCATCCTGGAGCTGACAAGATGTACCATGATCTCTGTTATTCTTATTGGTGGCCTGGTATGAAGAAAGACATTGCTCTTTTCGTTGCGAAATGCCTCACTTGTTCAAAGGTCAAGGCTGAACATCAACGACCATCTGGTATGCTTGAACAACCAGAGATTCCTGTATGGAAATGGGAAAGCATAGCTATGGACTTCATCACCAAACTCCCTCGTACACCCAAAGGTTTTGACAGTATTTGGGTAATCGTCGATCGTTTGACCAAGTCAGCCCACTTCTTACCTATTCGTGAGAAGTATTCTGTGGAAAGGTTGGCAAGGATGTACGTAAGTGAAATCGTATGTCATCAGGGTATACCTTTGGACATTATCTCTGATCGCAATGGTCGTTTCACCTCTCACTTTTGGGATTCTCTACAAGATGCTTTGGGTACCAAGTTGAACCTGAGTACTGCTTATCACCCTCAAACAGTGGTCAGACTGAACGGACCATCCAGACACTTGAGGATATGCTCAGGGCATGTATCATCGATTTTGGTGGCGCATGGGATTCTCATCTTCCTTTGGTTGAGTTTTCATACAACAATAGTTTTCACGCCAGCATTAACATGGCTCCTTTCGAGGCACTCTATGGTCGTAAATGTCGTTCACCTGTCTGTTGGACTGAGGTTGGTGAAGCTCGTATCAC
Organism: Ambrosia x helenae; assembly: GCA_030844895.1. Lineage (NCBI taxonomy): Eukaryota > Viridiplantae > Streptophyta > Magnoliopsida > Asterales > Asteraceae > Ambrosia > Ambrosia x helenae. The sequence goes on from CM061225.1 coordinate 98,191,013, forward strand.
TGGACCCGAACTAATCCAGGAAACCACAGACAAAATTCAACTCATTCAGGATAATCTTCTCAAGGCTAGAAGTCGTTAGAAGAGTTATGCTGATAAACGTCGTAAACCCTTGGAATTTCAAGTTGGGGACCTTGTACTACTTAAGGTATCCCCTTGGAAAGGAGTAATTCGTTTCGGTAGAAAGGGAAAACTAGCTCCTCGATACGTAGGCCCCTTCAAAATTCTTGACAGAGTTGGAAAAGTGGCTTACAAACTTGATCTTCCACCTGAGCTAAGCAATGTTCATCCGACCTTCCATGTTTCGAATCTCAAGAAATGCTTAGCGGATGAGAACCTTCATGTTCCTCTTGAGGATGTGCAAATTGATGAAAGCATGCACATTATCGAGAAACCCGTCGAGATTGTTGATACTGGAGTCAAGAAACTCAAGCGCAGTCGCATTCCGATCGTTAAGGTTCGTTAGGAATCTAAACGAGGCCCAGAGTTCACTTGGGAACGTAAAGACCAGATGAAGTCGAAGTATCCACATCTTTTTCCACCAGACTCTCCAACTCCAACTTCGGGACGAAGTTCCTAAAAGTAGGGGAGACTGTAACATTTCGCATTTAAACTTGTACGTTACATGATTATCTTTAATAAAACGTCAAGTTTCGATATTCTTGTGTGTAATAATTAATTTTGTCGCATTTTAGAAGCCTAATATTATATATATTATGTATATGATATGGTTAAAAGCTTGATTATTAACAAAAATAAAAGGGTGCATGGGCCGGGATTCGAACCCGCGCCCAAGACCGGGTCAACTACACACAACCATCAAACCAGCTGGGCTGGCCTTGACATCTGTTTCAATCCAGCGCGTTTTAAATATATACTTGATTTAAACCTTCACAGTTGGCTAGAAAAGTCAACTGTGGGACGCGAGTTGCCTAAATCAAACTCAATAACTCGTAATTGATCCAATTTTGGTATCTATACGTGATTACCGGCCTCGTCTGACTAAGCTACATGATGATTATTGACCAATTGATACACAATTAACCCTTTTACGCGTATAGACTTCAATGTTTGGTCAACCTTGCCGAATCGATCACTGATGCCTCCATACTATAAATTGATCCTCTGCGAGTCTTCACAACTCGCCAATAATCCTTTCTCTACCTCCAATCTTCTTTATTTTACTCTGTTTATTATTCACGATCGATGTTTGACTTTTAAACTTGACCGAGCAATCGAGATCAATACAACGTTGTAAGTTTAAAATTTTCTGTGGGTTTTGTTCATCGGCGTTCACTCATCAATAGCCCCATGATTAATTGGGCTATTGATGAGTGAATCAATCAATTGCAGAAACTAGGGTTCGTGGCATATTGAATTGGGGATAAACTGATTTTGCATCGCGTACTTATTTTTATTTAAAACAGAGTTAATCACAACCACTGGCCTAGGCCAAGTGGTTGTGACTGATGGTATCTACCCAAGCCATCCGGGTTCGAGTCCTGGCCATGGCGCCTCTTTTTCACTTATTTTCATTTTTAAAACAAACCAATTATATATATATATATATATATATATATATATATATATTACATTTAATCTTGTAAATTCATTTTTAATTATTAAAACCTTTTTATAAATTCTAAAAAAATTATTTTTAGCAAATCTGATGTAAAAGTTTTACCCACAATTTTTAGTTTTCTGAAATTTATTTATTTAATATTTATAATAATTAAATCAATTTTATGCTATTATATTTATAAAAATCCATTAAAATATCAAAACAATTTATAAATTTCCAAAAAAATTATCCTGAGTTTGTACAATGATAAACTTTACTGAAATGATTTTTAATTCTGAAAAATCATTTATTTTATATTTTTAATCAATTTTTGTTAGTTTTAATCATAATTAAATCATAATAAATTCAATTTCTGATATTTTTGCACTAAAATTTTATACAATTTATTTCTGAATATTTAGAACAGAAATATGATTTTTAAAATAATAATTCTTTAATTTTAGTATTTTTAAATATTAAAGTTAAATTTTGGCAATTTGTAATAAATAGATTTAATAATCTATTTTAAAGAAAATAATTTTATAAAAATTATTTTTATACTTCAAACACATTATTGTGATCATCCTAAATTCAAACTTTATAAAAAGACTTTCATTTATTTAATTACCAAATTTTCCCTTTAAACATTTTATTATAAATTCAACAATTGGATATCCCCAAATCGAAACCCTAGAATATACTTGTAGACTAGATAGATTAGACTTATTTGTTGCCTTATACATAGGGTGATACTTGGCAATCTATTGGGCTACACTTATACTATTCCTCAATACCTAACACTATACTAAGGTGAGTTTACGTAACCATGTTTATGCGATGCTTTATACTTGCAACATTTTATTTAAGCAATTCAACATGTATGTTTAGTTGTAAACTTTATTGCCTCATGAATTAGCCTACAACAGTTTCAACGAGTTTCAACGAGTTTCAACATTACATAATCATTAGCTATGGCCAAGCCGGCGATATTCAATAATAGATCTATTGGATTGACAACCCCACCCGGATACGCGTACCTCCTACATAGGTAGCGTGGGTGATTGTTATCGTTCCAACATATTACTAAGGTGAACCGTAGATGACGGGATGGACCTAAACTAGTCGGAGGTTTGATTATGTCGATTCAACATATTATGCTATTCATGTAGACTTAAATTTACGATTGACTTATGAATTGCTAGACTTTTATACTTAAACTAATTGCTTAACATGGATTATGTATTCTCACCAACTTCTAGTTGACCCCCCCCCCCCCCCCCCCCATTTTTACAACTCAACAGGAAATAATGATGCTGAAGACTAGAGTATTTCCATGAAGAATAATTTGAAGTCTATGCTTGCTTGGTCTTTTGTGATGTATTAGATTTCCACATTTAAAACTCTTATGTATTTCTATTTTTGGATATTTGCAATTTAAATTTATTTCAATTAAAATTTGGATTACCATGTGCTACTGTATACTCATTCTTACGTGACACCTCGATGTTTCCGCCATCGGTTGGGGTGTTACAATTAGTCTCTAATTTGGAATGCTTTGATTGTGCCTTGCGTGATAAGGACGCGTATAGCTAGTCATACCATAATAACGAAGAAATCACGAGTTTACCATATATTGATTTAGTTATGTAGGCAACCAAGATGAAGCTTGGTTCGGCTCCTGTTGCAGCGAAGGAAACAGGGAGAACATCAAGGTTTAAGTGGGTGTTTATTTATTTTGTGTTGAGATTAAATCAGAAAAGAGTCATGGCTCAACTGGTTGTGTGTGTGTGGGTTTCGTGCGGACCGCCCCCAGACTCGGTTCGAGTCTGGTAGGCATGTTATTATTATTATTTTTTGTTGTGCAAAGGAGTGGTGGGCCGGGTTCTCCTTGGGCTGGGCTCAGAGAATTTTGGGCTTAAGGGTGGGTTTTATTATAAATGGGTTTGGGTTAAGTAGTGTGGTTGGTTTGCCATGATGTGTTTGTTCTAATTCAAAGTTTTATGGAATAATTAAATAATTTTTTTTACTAAAATATTATTATTATTATTAATATAGATATAATAACTAAAAAAAATAAATTAAAATAGATAGTTTATTAAAGAATTTTTATATTTGTTTGATTTTATACCACTCACACAAATATTCAAAATATATACGAATGCTTTGAAATAATACAAGGATTTAGACATGGTTTATACTTGTACAAAAGAGGTGTAATGTAGGTATTGTGGCGATTTTACTACTTTAAAATTTGGGGAAAAATACGTGATGTTACAGTCTAGACATTCGAGGACTAGTTAACCTACGGTTTTATTAGTCTGGGTACTTATATATGTCTCATGATAGGTCGCCGCTATTTGGGGCTATCATAGCTTGTTGATTTAACTATTTTTCAAGTAACGCAACCTAAGGTGAGTATCACAGCCCCCGCTTTTACTGTTTTGCTTTCGGGGGAGAAACATGCTACATACTTACATTTAAAGGTCATGTTATACTATGGTTATTGTTATTTACTATACGGGCGTTTCATCAGGAAATCCCAGGGGGAAACCATAAGTATGTTGGTATACATATCGGGGAAATGTGGATAGATCTATTGGGCTTAACTAACCCCACTCGACAGCTTGGAGCCGTGCGGGTGCATATTGTCTCTAACTTTCGGAGTCACCGATGATGACGGTGATTCCAACATTCTGGGCATACTATCGGGGTTACATGTCAGTATTGGTTTCTAACTCGTAGTAGTAAAGATACTTAACGTCTAGCTAACGTTCTTATAACATAGTATTAACGGAAATGATCTTTTCAAACTTATGAAAAACTCTTTTGTAAAACCTGTGAACTCACTAGCATTATATGTTGACATTTCTGGCATGTTTTCTCATGTCGCTAAGGTAGCAGTCAATGAATTAGGCACACGGAGTCTTGTACGACGTCTAGAGTTCTAGTGCATGTTAAATAATGTTTTCAAACTACGTTATGTCTTTTGGTTGTAAACAAGATATGCTTCCGCTGTTGGTTTATGGTTCAAAACTTAATGTTTTGGTTTTCATCTATTACATTTAGTGTTTGTTTATTGTGACCGTTGACTTGGATCCTGGTGTGTCACGCGCCTCGTGGTAAAACCCCGCAAGTGAATTTGAGGGTGTGACATTTTTCGTTTAATTTCCTCGTTCATTCCATTGCTCCATATCAAACACACCCTTTAGTTTGTTTTTTCTTTGGCTTTTTTTTCCTTAGAACTCTTTAGCTTTTAAGTTTTTTCTCCTTTTCCTTAAGTTTGGAGAACCCAAATCTAAAATAAAAAAATGATTAAAAGAAAATGAATAATAAAAATAAAATAAAAAATAATTAAAAGAAAATGATTTTTTTTAAAAGGACCCCAAATCTAGGGATGGCAATCAAATCCGAACCCGAATGGTAAACCTAAAATTCGACACATTTGGGACGGGTAATCGGGTATAGGTCCGGGTATGGGATTAGTTTTTATTTTTTTCGCGGGTTTGGGATTTGATGATATACCCATTTACCCGACTCGAGTACCCGATAAAGTATACTTGTTTGCCCGATTAAATACCCGATGTAATTTCCTATATATCTTTTAAAATATGTATTCATAATATATCTAATTTTCCATCTATATTGTCATCTTCTAAAAAAAACACAAATTATTTGTGTATAATATCTATTATATATCTCTTTTAGTGTTTTTATATGATTTAACTATTTTATATTTATACATTGTAATTATTTACATACATATTTGATAATGCTAAATGTATTGGTTACTAGTCACGCACTAGATACCCGACAGGTTTTTAGTCATATATACCAAATGGATAAGTTTTTAAAATTAACGGGTTTACCCGAAACCCACGAGTATACCCGATACCCGACGGATAATTACCCGATACAAACCCGACGGGTTTAGGACAAGCATACCTAATCAGTATGGGGTTGGAATTACCTAAACCCATCCCAAACCCGACCCATTGCCATTCCTACCCAAATCCTCCACAAAACGGCAAATATTTCGATTTAATTAATCTCTCCTCCTTTATTTCTGCATCGCCTTTTGCCTCAACAACAACAACAAACAAAAGCATATTCAATACTGTACTCCAAAAAACATAAAAATCCCACCTTTTTCAATCAACCATCAAGATTCTTCATCTTCTTACCAAAACCCCATCAATGGCAGCTGTTAATCCTTCTTCTCCATCTTCCCATCAAACACTTCACCCATATCCCTTAACCCACAACCCTTCATCGTCCTCTTTTTTTAAAACCCCTCTTTCACTCCCATCATCATAAATTACCTTCTGTTCGTTGTCAACTACCCAAAAGATCTCATGTTACAGAACCCACATCTTCTTCTTCTTCTTCCTGTATTGATTTCCTTACTCTGTGTCATAGTCTTAAGGTACCCTTTTGTTGCTATTGCATTTGTATTTGTGTGAATGGTTTTTTTTTTTTTTTTTTTTTAAATTAAGTGTTGAGTTTTGATTACCCTTTTGCATGAGATGGTTAATTTGTGACTGTGATTTGGTGGGTATGATCTCTTTTGTGTGACTCTGTTGAAGGTTTAATAATGTAGAATATTTATGGATTTTTTGAAATTTGTTAAAAATAGCTAATTTATTTTCAAGAATAATATATTTTTGAAAGGCTGAGGTAACATAGTTTAAGATTGGACAATTAATCATTCATTAAAAGCAAGGTTTTTTTTTTTTTTTTTTTTCTGAATTAGAAGATTTCGTTGCTTTTGTGTGTTAAGAGTCTGATCAGTTTATTAGAAATAAACAGTTAAATAATCTGCATGCATTATAGAAATCATATGGATGAATGGATGGATGATTTGTTTGATATGTTTATATGTTAATTTGGTGTTATTTAAGCATGGAAATTTAAGTTTTGGCTACTACATTGGAGATGTAGGTGACTGGTGATTTAAAGATGTTTATGGGAATGTAGGCAGTGGCTTTTCATTATTTTGTGAATGAAGTTAGAAAACTGTACTTGCCCACATCATATGTAACAAACTGTTACTTTCGCTTTTATAGTCGTGAGAATCTGTAACCGAAAAACTCACAGGATCCCATCGATCTTGGTTTTTAAAAAGCAAGACGTGCACCGAGGCGAAAAGGTCTAAAACAGAGGCGTAAAGCGCAAAAGCGCTCGCTTTTTGTAAGCGAGGCACAAATTATTATATAACTTTTGCTATATATTTCCTATATGTTTTCTAGCATCATTACCCTATATTTAGACACAAATAAGCTTTATATATGTTTTAATATATAAATTACATGTGTACAACACTACAACCTGTAAAGCATGTTGTACGACATCCTACGGCACAAATATATGTCATATACATGAGGGGTGCACCTCAAGGTTACATTTTTGCCAAGGAATCTCCCCTCACTTGCGCTTCTTGTATTATTCACCGCCTTGTGTAGGCTGAACCGAAGAGACCTGCATGCGCCTAGGCGCGCATTTTTAAACCAAACCACCAATACCCAACTAACCAATGGGATCACGTAAAATGCAGCTTGTGCTGGACAAGCCTTCAAGTGGGTTACTTGAAGTCATCATATATTGTTATGTTTTCAGCTTAAAAATATATATTTATGCTCATTCCCAAGTTTTTGAGTCGTATGTTACTTATTAAATCTTTTCCTTCAATGTAGACCACAAAAAGGAAGGGATGGATCAATCAAGGAATTAAAGGTCCCGAGTCCATTGCTGATCATATGTATCGAATGCATTAATGGCTTTAATTGCTGACGATCTTCCCGTATTAACCGAGAAAGGTCTTATTTTGATTAGCCTCTGCTATTTTTTTTATTACCTTTGTCCTTACAATATAAAAGTCATAAGCTTTATTTACTTTGAACAGGGCTATCAAGATTGCACTTGTGCATGACATTGCCGAAGGTACATGTTTTACTCTCCCATATTTAATTACTTGTATAATTTATTATTATTATTTTTTTGTCAAATCAGAGCTTAAGATGATATAATAATCTGCATTTTATAGCTATCGTGGGCGATATAACACCATCTGATGGTGTACCTAAAGTCGAAAAGAGTAGACTTGAGCAAGCAGCTTTAAATGAGATGTGCAATGTTCTTGGTGGTGGAATGAGGGTACTTTTAATTACTTGTTATCTAATATCTATATACTGATGTTTTTTCGGAAATGGGTTTGAACCGTTACTGTTTTTCATAACCTACAGCTGAAGAAATAAAGGAACTTTGGAGGGAATACGAGGATAATGCCTCCCTTGAGGCTAATCTTGTTAAAGATTTCGATAAAGTATGCCTTTTTATTTATCTTTTCTATAGCCCATTGCATAATTATTAATTAAAATGTTATCGTTTCTTAACATTTATTCTTGATGTAAACAGATTGAGATGATTCTGCAAGCACTTGAATATGAAACTGGTACGTTTAGCCGCTTAGGTCACGATCATGTTATCGTAAAGAATCACCAAACAAATACAATATGCTAGTATCACTTAAAGGGTGTAAGTGCATGAGGTTGTATGCATTCAGTGGCTTGTCTAGAAGAAAAGTTAAGGGGTAGCACAGGCTAAAAAAAATTTGTTCAGGAGTAGTCGATACATAAAACGAAGAAGGAAAAAAAATTGCACTAGAAATGTACTTCGCCAAGAAAGTTGAGGGTAGCGAACGCTACCTCTCAACCCCCTAGATCGGCCCCTGTATGCATTCAAAGTAAAATTTGGAGGACTTTAAACCTGTTTAGCTTATTTGGAAAACACTTGAAGTAAGTAGTTAGAACTTAAAATCAATGGCTTGGCCTAAATATTATCGATGGGGGCGTAACTTATCCAAATATTTTAAAATAAATTCTTCCTTTTATCTTGTTTTTTTTCTGAGATTCTAGTGTAACAATGTTATTGCAGAACACGACAGAATTTTGGATGAATTTTTCCTCTCAACAGCCGGTAAGATGAATTTTTATTTTCATTATAGATCACCGTTCACAAAGAAAATGAAAAATTAGGGTGACGATCATGACCATTCTTCAATAAATGGGTCGATTTGGGTAAAAAAAATAATAATAATAAAACTGCATATGGGTTCATGGAGGTCTATTCAAATTATACAGCAGGTTAAAACAGGCCACTCTTATAGAATTTCCTAACTTAACACAGACCTAAATGGGTCAACACCATCAGGCACTCGCGACCATTGTCTGTTGCTGCCACACCCATCACAGCTAGGCGCCATAAAAAATAAACTGGGCAGTGTGAACTTTTTTTTAAAAAAAAACGAGTAATTTCAACCCGAGCCTAGTTTGGTCAAAACGGACCGAAACCAAATTGACATTTTTCAAAAATTGTCCATTTTGACCCATTACCCAACACGTTTGTTGTGCCAGGCTCATCTTATGCAAGCTCCTTGCATTCTTGGCTGTTATTTATGTGCTTGTAATGTTTGCATTGATGTTTGTAATGCAGGGAAGTTTCAAACCGAAATCGGCAAGAGTTGGGCAGCTGAAATCATTGCCAGGAGAAATTCAAGACTGGCAAAGAAACTAAATTAATCAAAGTTATCCTCCTTTGGGCAATAATATGCATCTTGTTTCATTTAAATTTGTAAGCAAATGGCTGATACATTTTTATGCAATGTGACATCCTCTATAATCAGAAAGTTGTTACAATGGTTTCAAGATATTAGAGTTTTGAAACTTCCTTTTTGCAACACATTTTTATTAGGTTGACATCATAATGTTTTGTTTGGTATGATAGATGTGGTAATCTGAACTAAAGTGAAGTTTACAATCGATATAAAATGAGAGGTACTATTTCAACACAAAAAAAAAAAAAAAAAAAAAAAAAAAAAGCATGCTAATACAAAATAGTACGTATATTAAGCATAAATAATTTAGAAAATTAATGCCAGATCATTTATCTTATTATTACTCTATACAAAAGATAATAAGAAAATGCAATAAAAAGTTAAAAATCCGAAGATAATTTTAAACTAAACTAAATACGGTTTTAACCATGATAGCGACAACTAATAGTACCTAGTATATATACAGGTGACCTCACACAAATCAAATTCACCCTCACTTGCTTATTTTTCGGTGACATTCTGATTCTCATACTGAATATCCCTTGTGACGAGACTAACAACGTTCTATTTTCAAAGATGATCGGTTAGGCTTAAGGGTGTGGAGACGCCCCCCCCCCCCCTGTCCTCGCTTTTTGCCCCGTCCCCCACCCACACACACCGCCCCCTTCCCCCGTCCTCCTTACCCCCGTCCCTCTGAGGACATATGGGCCTGACCAATCAGAATTTTTTTTTTTTTTTTTTTTTTAAATTCCAACGGCTATATTAACGGCTACATTTTTTTTTAATTTTTTTACCCCAAAACCAAATATATAAACACCACCATTCTTTTTAAACCCACATAAATCAACCAAAACCAACATAAAACTCTTCTACTTTTCTTTAAAAAAATACACAACAATGTCATACCTACCAATGATTGATTCCTCGTCTTCGTCGAGCGAAGAAAACCGGGTTTTTGTGAGCGCGGTTTGGGAATCGGCACAACTAATCGTGCGGAGGAAGACGAGGTGAGCTCGCAACCGCGACATAGGCAAGCGGCCATAAATAGAGACCGAGAGGGTAAGTTTATATTTTATCTTCAAATATATATATTTAGATACTTTATTTTTTAGAAAGTATAATTTTTCTTCAAATATATATGTAGGTGCACACGAACGATTAATCAGTGATTACTTTGCCGACCAACCGGTGTATACGGACGAGATGTTTAGGCGGCGGTTCCGGATGAGCCGTCGATTGTTCGTACGTATTGCCGATGATTTGGCGAGTTGTGACCCGTATTTTACATTACGACACGATGCTAGAGGCAAGCGAGGGTTCACAACTTATCAAAAATGCACGGCGGCATTGCGGCAACTAGCTTACGGGACGGCATCCGACTCGTGGGATGAGTATTTACGGATGTCCGAAAGAACGGCACGTGATTGCTTGTATAAGTTTTCCAAGCCCGTTGCCAAGATCTACAGCAAAAAATATTTGAGAAAACCAAACTCGAACGATATCCAGAAATTGTATCAGTTCCATCACGAAAGGCATGGTTTTCCAGGGATGCTTGGAAGCATCGATTGCATGCATTGGCCGTGGAAAAATTGCCCTAATGCGTGGCGTGACATGTTTTATCGAGGCGATCAGGGTCACCCGAGTATTATCTTAGAGGCTGCCGCGTCACAAGACTTGTAGATTTGGCATGCCTTTTTTGGTGTTCTCGTTCCAATAACGACCTTAATGTTCTTAACCAATCATTGTGTTTGATGATGTGAGAAAGGGAACCGGTCCGGATACAAAATTCACAGTTTCGGGGGTGGAGTACAAGCACGGGTATTATCTTGCGGATCTAATATACCCAACCTATTCTACACTTGTTAAAAGTATTAAGCACCCTCACGACGAAAAAAGAAAGAAATTTGCAAAGTTTCAAGAAGCGGCGCGAAAGGATATCGAACGAACTTATGGGGTTCTACAAGCGAAATGGCACATCATCGCAAACCCGGCACGTGCCTTCACACCAAAAAAACTTCGTTATTGTATGTACGCTTGTATCATCGAAGACGAAGGCCGAGCTATTTGTGAGTTCGATGAAAATGCGGTGGAGGAGAATACTATTCCGGATAGGGATGAGCATTCAAGCCCGAATACCGATCCCGTCCCGTCCCGATCCCGATACCGTACCGAACCGATACCGAACCGAGGGTTTTCGGGATCGGTATCGGTATCCATATTTATGGATTTTCGGTTTCGGTATTATCGGTATCGGTACAGGATCGGTACGGTATCGGTATTTTAAGGCAAAATACCGATACCATACCGGTACCGTACCGATACCGAACCGATACCGTACCGTACCGTATGTGTTCGGTATCGGGATCGGTATTGGGTTTTTGGACTTTTCGGTATCGGTATTGTCGGGATCGGTATCGGTTCGGTACCGATCCCGTCCCGAGCTCATCCCTAATTCCGGATGACGAAGCGCAACAAGAGTTAAACGATTTCGCGTTACGTAACGAACACATCCATCATCATCTACAAACCGACTTGATCGAATATATATGGAACAACGGAATCGACGATTAGTATTTTACTACTTAATTTTAGGATGGTTTGTTATTTTTTTTTTTAATTTTAGGATGATTTGTAATTTTTTTAATTTTTAGGATGGTTTGTAATTTTTATTTTAAATCTACTATTTATTTGAATTTTATTTTGTTTATTTGTTAGTTTTATAAAAGTAGTTAAAATTAATTTTTATAAAAAAATAATAGTATTTAATGCTTGAGACATGGGTTTCTCATGTCTCCACACCCCACCCTTGTCTCAAGCATATGGAGACATGACTTTGTTGAGGTGGCATCCTATGTGACATGGAGACATGACCTTTCTCATGTCTTCACACCCCATAGCCTTAGAGTGCTTAGACATTATCCTATTGAAGTTGGTATCGAAACCATGTTGGTGGCGGGCCGCGGGCATTTGCTTCTTCACAGGTCATTATGCATTAAATTATTGAAACACATTTAAAACATGTTGAATTTATCTAAATGCTTTTTAGTGAAAAAAAAAAAAAAAAACCCTCACCACCTTAACAGTTCTCTTTCTAATATGAACACAAAGCCCATTCTCTAAGATCTGTCGAGTCTTAGGTTGACTAGACTCGTGACCGTAATTATTTATTTATTTATTTATTGTAATTTTTCATTCATGTGAAAAATATATAATTGCACAACAAAAATAAGACAGGCCTCAAGTTCACTTAAATCGGAAGATGACCCAAGCTCGAGTTAAGACTAATTGCACACATTTGAATAGAAAAAAAAAAAAAACAAATGAAATTAAATAAAAAAAAAAAAAAGATTATTTAGAAATTATGTATGATCATAAAACATGATTTTCTCTTTGATGTATATGCAATTTCCCTAATTTACAACAAAACTTCTTCACAGTCCTGAATCAGGAAATCAACCAACAACAACAACAATAATAATTAAAGAATACAACTTCTTTACCAACACAGCTACCAAAATCTTCTACAACAACCTGTACAAACACATCATCATCCTCATCATTTAGCCGCGGGCGCTTGTCGTTCCAAGTTCAACTGATACAAATTATTATCCCTCGCTATAGACCTCGCAGTGAACCCAACTGTCGTGGTCCTTATCGACCGCTGCCTCACCATGTTAACATACTCCGGATCATCCGTATTCCCTTCATATCTAATCCACTGAATCATCCCATGGTACGCTGGGAAAAACCGCATCTGCACCGCCTTGTAACAGAAGTACGGAACCAATGCAGCTATCACAACATATAATGTCACAACCCAATACGTTGGCGCTGGTACAAGCGTTTCCACAAACACCTTGTATGCATCCGTCGAAATACTCGTTGGCATTGCACCATAAGCTAATAAAAACAAGTACCATAGGATTATTCCTCCCCAAATAAACACGTGCTGAATTAATGTAAAATAACTAACTGCCAATGCCATTTGACAGTTAGCTACCCATACTACACATGTGTATATTGTGGCCCCACAACTTCCATTCCCGCGGTTTTTCCGTTTTTTCGGTATGCGTCGGGGTCTAGGGATCTGATGCAGAGGAAGAAGATGATGACGCCGCTGGCTAGACCGTTGAGCATCCAGCCGAATATGCGGCGCCATCTGAATAGCGTGTTTTGGACGCCTTCTTGGTATAGTAAGGGGAACTTGAGGCAGAAGCGAGCGGATACGTCTTGGTCGAAGACTCCTAAGGCGATGGCTGGAAGTGATGTGAAGAAGACGTTGTATAGAGAGAGGTACCAGTCGTTGTATGCGGGTTGACCTGAGAACGAGGCGTATCCTTCGTATAGGAATACGGTTGTTCCGAATACTATGTTCTTGTAGAAGAAGTAGCAGATCTGCATAATGTGAAACAACGGTTTTAGATTTCGGTTGGGAGATATGTTAATAATCAACTGTATGCAGAGTGTTTCGGCCCGGTTTTCGTGCAAATTTTGGGCCGAAACGGTAAGTATCAAAAACATATAATAAAGATTCATACCATTGAAGAAATTCTTCTGTAACACCAATGTCCATGCACCAACAGCAACCGTTCAAGATACCGAAACTGAGCAATTGCAATATCACTCGACATAACCGCCTGCATTCCTTCAACGCCACTAATCCCAATACCAATGTCAGCTTCTTGAAGCATTCCAACATCATTCGCCCCGTCACCAATAGCTAAAGTGGTCTTTCCGGTCCCTTCTTTCACAAGTCTAGTAACCAGCGCTTTCTGTTTAGGGGAAGATCGACAGCAGATAACAGAAGCGCAGCCGACTGCAAGCTCTAGAAACGTGCTTTTTATGTCATCATGGAGCGCGTAGGCTAAAGATTTTCCGTCAATGATGAGTGCCAACGGATCAGTGGTTGAAGCAGTAAGCTGAGCCTTTCCTGCGAGTATCTGTTTCTTAACGCTCTCTTTCGAGACCTTGGAAATTACGGCTTTGTCCCCGCCCTTTTCGGCTGCTATGATTTCAGGGGACTCCAAGGTTATAATAATCTGTTTCATTCCTTGTCTAAGCAGACTACAAGCAAACCTGTAAAAAGTTTAAATTTTCTTTTTAATGTTAGATACGGCGATACAACAAAATGTCAAAACAAGAAAGCCGAGGAGACAAAAGTTACCCGATATTGATTGCTGTTTCCATTTTATCGCCGGTGAGAACCCAAATCTTGATTCCTGCTTGAGCAAGTTTGTCAATGCACTCGGGTACCTGATAAACGATAAAAGTAATACAATAAGTCAATAACCGCATTAAATGATATTCTTTAAACTGAAAAAGATTCACAAAATGAAGATCTTAAGTTATAAAACTCACCCCTTTTTGGAGTTTGTCCTCAACTGCGGTGGCGCCAAGAAGTATCAAATCTTTTTCAACTTCTTCGGTTGCTTCATCGATTAATTCATCGCGATCGGCACTAACTGAATTCTTGGCTTCGATGAATTTTTCATTGAACTCTTTGTATTCTTCGTCAGTGAGTTCACGATATGCAAGAATTAAAGTTCTTAAACCTGCATCCGCATATTCGTTCACATGCTCTTTTGTGTTCTCTTCAAATTCTCTCCCGTTTTTGGCAAGTCTATCGAACATAACACTGCGCACAGTCCAAAAACAAAATTATAACCCACACAAAAATGAGTAAAAAAAGAGATGAAGACTTGTTGTTTCTGTTTTTGCTTACCTGTCGGCGCCTTTGCATAGCAAAAGTAACTTCCCAGCATCGTCCCTAACAATAACAGACATTCTCTTTCGTGCACTATTAAACTCTAAAACGTTTAAAAGCTCATACGTCCTGCAAACAAACAACAAAAAGATCAGTGATTTGATTCCAAAAAGTTGCCCAAAACAAGAAATAACCGAAAATGTTGCTACTTTTAGATCTTGAATTGAAAAGGAAATATAATTTGACGAAATCCGGTTCAGATTTGTCACTATAAGTTCCCCACGACAAGAAAACGCAACAAAGTTGGTAACTTTAGATCTTGGAAATAAAAAAAATTATCATTTTTAATAAAATTTCGGTTCATATTTGATACTAAAAGACAAGAAAAACGCGAAAAAGTGGTTACCTTTCGACTCTTTGCTTGGAGACCGGATCTAACTCCATAAATGAAACTGTTGTTTGTGTCCTTTTATAGAACTCAAAACCGAGCTCTCGTGCTGCTATAACAAAAGCAGCCTCATCAGGTGATTCAGCTTCATAGGTAACTTTTCCTGTTTCTTCGTCCACATCAGGTATCGCGGTATGACAAATAGCTAACAATCGAAAAAACTTCTGAATCACATCTGAATGTGGTTCATGAATCCAGTAGCCATTTGTGATTCTTTCGTCTTCAAAGTTATACCCTTTAACTGACAATGTAGAATCATCATCATTAGGCTCATCAAGAAGTTGATCTCTACCATTAACAATTAATGGAGACCCCGTTCGTTTAGCCATAGCTCTTTCAACTTCTGTAACTCCACGCCCGTAAGCGGTCCCTGCCACTGAACACTTGATGAACTCCATTGAGTTGCAAGTCAAAGTTCCGGTTTTGTCTGATAAAATGGTGTCGACTTGACCAAGTTCTTCAGTCAAATTCGAGGTTCTAGCATGAGCCGGTTTATCAGCTTCTTCATAGTACATATGAATATCATTGTTGATGAAAAGCGTCTGCAACACTTTCACAATTTCTATAGAAACATATAAAGAAATCGGTATCAAGTAGCTGTACAGCAATAAAGCGGTGAGAAAATGATATATTGCTGCAGCTGGAGCTCTGTTCGGGTCAAAAAATATCTCCGCTCTATCCGGACCCAAGTACCATCTTTTCTGTCTGTCACCGTCTAGATCCCTTTTTGTAACAATCCCAAAATAAACTGACCCAAGAAAAGCCATCAAAAACAAGATAAAGAACAAGAAATAGATGATACTATCCATTCTTCTTTCGATTCCACTTCTTTTCGAAGGGGCTTCTGTAGAGTTTTGGATCACTTTCGTATCATGGCCCGTGAAGATCACAGCACCATAGATGTAATCTGTGTTTCTGAGCTTTGAATCTCGTAGAAGAAGCTGTTGAGGAGAAAGCGCGTACTGTTGATCTTGATACTCCATTGTTCCAACGAAAGTATACAAACTTGCATTCGGATCTTCGCATTTAACAGTCGCTCTGAAGTCGTTGAAATCTGAATCATTATGAATTGTTGAAGTTGCATCTAATGATTGTTTCAGCTTCAAATTTGTTTCACCATCTAAGTTCATCGTTTCGACATAACAAACAGCATCCTCATAGCTCGACGAAAGTAACAAAAGATCCGCAGGAAAGAACTCGTCTTTTCCAACCTTAACTACATCTCCAACTCTTAAGTTTTTCCATTCCCTGGATTCGAAAACACCACCCCCTCGATGAACTTTGACTTTTCGATTGTTGACCTCATGATCCTAAAACAGTTAAAACAATACAAGATTCAAAAACAGTTTTTTACCCTTATTTTCCAAAAATCTTTTCAAATTCAGTAAATAATAATAATAATAATAATAATAATAATAATAAAATTAAAAAAAATTAAAAAAACAGCTGGGAAAGTTCTTTATCATTTTTCTTGCATCAAAATAGTCAACAATGAACAGCAACATATTCATACTTAAAACTCCAATTAAAACCATAAAAATATTAATCAAATCCAACCAATAACTAATGATTCAAACTTTAAAATATGAAAATACCTGTTTTTGTCTCTGCCAATCTTCAATACCTTCTTTGACCATAGTAGCACCAATAACAACAATCAAAGGAAGGATAGCACTAACAGCAGAGTAAGGAGCAAGGTCTGTAAATGACAATATACCAGTAACAAGAAAATAGAAGTTTGCAACTCTTCTAAACTGTTCAAACAAAGACTTTGGCAAGAAAGTCATTGGTGTATACTTAGTAGACCTAACATAATTATCTGCATAACTATAACTTGCAGCCTCTGATACACCACTTTCATTACAATAAACCACTCTTGAAAAACCAGGACCACCAATCTGTGAATGATCATCATCAAATCTATTCCTTCCACATTTGAATGAGTAGATATTGCTTAAATGCAACCTTCTTTTCCTCCCTGTACCCATTTTAAAAAAAAAAAATGTTGTAAAATAGTTTCTGAAGAACAAACAGTACTGAATTCTTTCAAGAAACCAGTTTACACAGATACCCAGATGAGAATCAACCTATAAACAACTAAAGATTTGTGCTTTGCACACACCCAAATGAATAAACTAATTTTGTTCAAGCTGATAGCTCAGAACCCAAGTAATTTTTTATAAAAATCAGTATAATAAAGTACCAAACTTTTGTCAAGAATCCTCAAGTTTTCTTGTAAATTTACAATCTTTTTGCAAGTTTTCTTGTAAATTTACAATCTTTTTTTGTATAAGAAAAATGAAGGGAAAGAAAAAATGAAAAAAAAAAAGAAAGAAAGAATCAATATTTTCCAAGAATCATAAGCTAAATATGAAGTATATATATGTGTGTGTGTATGTATATATTAATATATATGTATTGGGCATTAGACAAAATGAAAGGAAAGTGTTAGGAAGAAGGTGGGACTGTCTGCAATTTGATTGTTCTTCTTGAGCTCAAAAGGTTTGAACAAAGACTCAAAATGATGAATAATATATGTCTCTCTCTCTTGTTTTGACTTTAATAATAAGGCAGCGTGTGTTGATTAAAATATATGTATAAATTTATAAAAGTTTCAACTAACACGTAATAATAATGAGGGAAAATAGATTTAATTACTTCAAACTATAGTCTATTGACATATATCACTTCAAACTTTCATTTTGAATAATAGCAATCTCAACTTTCAACATATTTTGTTCCATCACCCCAAACTAACTGAGGTCTAACCTGGTCAGTATTCGTGGTCAAAATGTAAAAACCAAAACTTTTATGTGGCCAAAATATAAAAACGAAAACTTAAGGGACATTTTTGAAACTTATTATTATTAATTTTTTTTAAAATTCTATACCCCCCCCCCCAGCAAGTCCCATCGTCTGAGCAACTGCAACCGTCGTTAATCAACAGAAGACGGGCATGAGATCCAAACATTATAATTATCAATAACGCCCATAGTAAACTTAGGTATAGCTACACAATTCGAATCAATTAAACCTTCATCATCATCACAATCTGAAGAATAAGAAGAGCAAGTAGCTGAAGAGAGTAACCGATCGAGAGACTCATAAAAACACTCGTTGTCTTGTTCTTCTTCGTCTTTGTTGTCGTGTTTGCTCATCGTAGTTCGAGCATTCTCATGTAAGTAATGAAAATGCCTCTAAGGAATAAGATCTGTAGGGATATTATAATATAGATCAGAGATAATAAGTATTGTTTGTGTGTGTGGAAATAAGATCTAATGAATAATATGGAAATGAAACCCTAAATATTATTATTTATAAACTTTTAATAATAATAATAATAATAATAAAAAGTTTCAAAAATGTCCCAAAGTTTTGGTTTTTACATTTTGGCTACGAAGACTAACCAGGTTAGACCTCAGTTAGTTTGGAGGTGATGGAACAAACTAAGTTGAAAATTGGGAGTGTTACTGGCTAAAGTGAAAGTTTGGAGTGATATCCGCCAACAGACGATAGTTAGGAGTATTAAAATCCATTTTCCCTTTAATAATAAACAAATTTCTGGAACAATAAATACATTGTTGAATCAAATACAATACAATTCACATATTGAAGAGGGGAAGCTTCCAAAGAACCTCTTTAAATGAAAGAAAGAAATACAGACTGTTCAAAGAGGGCTTTTTTTATTATTATTTGATAATATAATATAATATTTTTTTGAATTGATTTAAACAATTTACAGAATCATAAGAAATATAAATTTAATTGGGAATTTTTATACCTATGGCGTGAGAAATGTCGCCTCTCTCCTCCGGCTTCTTGTTTCTTGTAAAGAGAAGTAACAAATGAGAAGAGACAAATGGATCTTTGAGTTGTGTACATATGTTTTGTTAACTGAATTTGTTTTTTTTTTATATATATTTGGGTCTTTTGTATTTATGTATTTGTTGTATTACAAGAAATACCTCTTTAAGGCTGGATAATTTTTTAAAATTTAGGAGTTGATTAGGTGGATGAAAGAAAGTGGTGTTTTAAAAAATAGATATGATTTTTTAACCAGTGGTATTATTAGTTTACTTGTGAGTAAGGGTGACAAATTATGTATACCCTACCTGTTAAGACACAAATACAAAATATGTGGACACGAACACGACACGATAACTTATCGTTTCATTCTTTTCATACCTGAAGACGAACCTGTTTATACATGGTTAACAAGATAAGACACGATAATACCAGTTTATACCAAGTTAACATGATAATACCTGTTTATACCAGGTTAATACAATAATACATGAACAATAAAAAGATAGAATTTCACCTAGTAAAAGCGTATAACTCCAATAGTCCACTGCCACAACCTATATTTAAAAAAAAAAAAAAAATCTTTAACATGTCTTAATGAGTACTAAACTAGTAAACAAGTATTTAACTTGTTTAGACACAAAAATTAACAGGTATATCTCGTGTCTACCTGTGTTAGGACACGAAATCTGTTAATGTCATACATGTACCTGTAAAAATCGTGTAGGTTCGTGTCGGGTATTCGTGTTCATGTCTGAAATTGACAGCCCTACTTGTGAGACTGGTGGAAGCGGACAAAAATAAATACGTTATTATGTACACACTATATATATAGCCTTTAACGTGATAAGTGAAGGATTGTATTTTTTTCTTTTTAATTTTTTCCATATTATTAAACATGTATTTTAGTACTGAAATAAAAAAAATAGTGTAGAGTAATGACGTATGTAATTACTCTAACAACGTAATTACGCAACTTTTTAAAAAAAAATTATATTATTCATCTAAAAAGCATGTTTAAGCAGATGGAAATTTTTTTTTTTAAAAAAAAAAATCCCCCTTCAATTCTCATGTTTAGTAGGGTAAGCCTATTTGTATTTGATTTTTACTCTCTCTATATATGTATATGTTTAAAAAGTTTATATTAAAATGAAGGGGTTGGGTTATTCTACAAAGGCTACAAAAAATGAGAAGGGTGAGAAGGATACAAAAAACACAATAGATCATCAAATATGACACAATGAGCCACAAAATATAACACAGTGCTAAAAAATATAACACAATACTGAAGAAAAAAGACACAATGAATTGAAAAAATGACACAACGATGAAAATAAGAAAAAGACACAATGGTACATAAAAGACACAATGATATAACGCGTATTCTACAAACTACAAGCTAAAACCCCAAAAAAACGAAGACCTAAAAACTAACGACGTAGGGTTCGATAAGACGATTCCAATGCCGCTTGAATGAGTTCAATCGGAGTTCGTTTGATACCCTTCCTACAACTTCCTATTTTTCTTTCACTGTGTATTTGATCCTAACCCTAAAATGAAGTATCTAATTTAGCAAACAAGATATACAACACCAAATCTTTGTACATTAGTTGATAAATGCTAATTTCGTATTGTATTACATGTATATACAACGTAAAAATTCTATTATTTTAAGGAAAAGAATGTGTTTTAATCTAAAAACGCAGTGAAGTTGAGAAAATGTTTTGCTTAGATGTTCATAAATATAACACTAACAACCTTCTGTATTTTTCAAAAAGTTTTTACGTCTTTTTAACAATATATTTTACACCTAAGGGTAAAGGCTTAATTTGTTATATATAAAATATATGGGACAAATTACATAACGATAACAAGTAGGCCGGCAACAAGCTACGCCGTCATCCCTTTCCAAATACAAAACTTTTTGTATGACAAATACCATACCACTGAGTCATGAGCACACAAAATTATTTACAACCGGTACGTTTAACAACTAAACCAGGTCACTTGTTTTTACCATCGCATGTTAAAGACTCTTTAGTCCAACTAGTGGCGATGTTAACAACAATTAACAAAGTAATAAAATAACAAGTGGGTTAATTAAATGGAAATTCATCGAAAAAAAAGACTTAAAAGTTGGTTTAGGGGACGGGGCGCCATCAGAATTAGGCACGAGTAACCTACTGCTAGCACGGTAACACCGCTGCCATCGATGCTGGTAGGGGTCCCGTGAACCAATTTCTTGTTCTTCTTACCATGCTGGTACTTTGAAAACGGTCATATTTCTTGACCAATAAATAATTTCCAACGTTTTTTTTCGTTTGACCATTAAATTTTGACCTTTTTTTTATATTTTTGACCGTTTTTTATATTTACCATATACAAATCATATTTACACATACAATTTCACACAACGACATCTTTTAATATGGGTGGTGGTAATATATTTCCGAATACGTATCGTCGACGACAATCATCATGCCCCGCAACACATCAACCGACCACACATCCACCGACCACACACCAATCAACTACACACACCAACAACACACTAACCAACTACACAACCGACAACACATCAACCAACTACACACCCACCGACTACACAACCTCCAACAACATTTGAATATTACGAGCCACAAGATCCTCACTGCCAAGTACGCCCTCGTAAACATGATCTCCTCATTTACATTCCACATGACCATTTTAACGATATAATTAAAGTATGATAACCGGTTTTGGTGTGATTTTAGTTGAAGTTATGAGGTTTTTATAGGTGTAAAATGTAGCCGTTAGGTTGTAACGGTTAGAAAATTAATTATTGTTTGAAAAAATAAAAAAAAAACGGTTACTTTTTTAATTTAAATGAAAATATTAAATGAAAGAATCAGTGGAGTGTTGACTCCAAAAAAGTGTTTCACTGAAGTAAATCAATGAAGTGATGTGGCAGTGTATAATTGGTTAAAATCAGTTGTGTAAATTTTTACTCCCATTTTATTTCCTTCAATTAAGGGTTTGTTTGGTTGATTAAGTGCTGAATGATTCAGCTATGCACCAAATCTAAATGGTTCAGAGCTTAATAGTTCAGAGCCTAATTTAAAAGCTGCCAAACAGGTCCTAAATCTCGTAAAGTATAAACTTCTCTGTGTTCTAGATGGACTTTGAAATTTATTCTTTGTAATGGCGTCAAAGCCGGAGGTTCTAAGATGGGTTGAGACTTTTCCCTCATAAGGTGTTGACAAACCAGATTAGAATTTATAACTTTTAAAACATGATTTAGGGACCTAACTTTTTCGTAACCATAAGATATTAAAATTGATATTCGTTTTGTTCATGACAACTTTTCTTAAAGTGCTAAAGATTCTATTTTTAAATTTACATACATTTTAAATAAACTATTGTCTAGATCTCAATTTCTTTTTCTCGAGTTCAAGCTTCTTGTTACGACGGAGTATTGGATTTAGACTAGCCGTTTGTATGGAGTCACATAGAATTATGTATTGTCTATCAATGCTAGGGCTGTTCAAAATCGGATAATCCAAAATTCGAATCTGAAAAATCCGAAAATCCGAATCCGAATTATCCGAAATTTTGGATAATCCGATTTTCGGATATCCGAAAATCGGATTATCCGAAATTTCGGATTCGGATTCGGATCCTGATTTTGAAAATTTTCGGATAATCGGATTATCCGAATCCGAATATTAAAAATATATATATAAATATATAATATTATATACACTACATAACACAATACACAATCCTAAATCCTTAATCCTTCTAACTCTAAGTCCATACTCCTCTAATCCATAGCTGTTGCTCTCTCTTCTCTCCTCTATAACAGCCCCCGTCCACCTCGTATCCGACCTCCACAGCCCCCTTCCATCAAAATAATAAGTTTTTTTTTAATATATTTCTTGTTCAAATTTCGTTTATCTAACTTCGGTTTTTGTTTTTTTTAATAGGTTCACGTTTTAGGCATAAAAGGAGAACGGTTTTTATAGTTTTTTTTATTATTTTTTTATTATTTTTTAATTTTTTTTTAGTTTCGGATTATCCGTTGGATGATCCGAATCCGAATCCGAAATTTCGGATATCCGAATTTCGGATATCCGAAATTTCGGATATCCGAAATTTCGGATTCGGATTCGGATCTCAATATTGACTATCCGAAATTTCGGATTATCCGAAATTCGGATATCCGAAATTTGGATTATCCGATTTTGAACACCCCTAATCAATGCCATTATATGCTATAGGGATTGAATCAAATGAGAACTCTTTACTACGGGAATTTCAACTTTCTATGTGATTTTTTTTTTCTAAAATATCTTGAATCTGTCTTAATGTTACGGAAAAATAAAAATAAGAAAATAAAAACGTATACGAAAAATTACATCAGCTTAATTTTTTTTACAAAAGTACAAAAGTGGTGTAAACGTAGCGTAATGTCATTTTACTTACACCTATGTAAATGCATGAACGCAAATTTTAAAAAAGTTTTTTTTGCCAGATTTCTTAGTTAGATATTTATCTATGTTTTTAGAAAGAAAAAAATGATTAAAAATATCTCATAGGAGGTAGGATTTTCAACGGAGTTCCCATAATTCTCGCAATAAGGAGGAGTTCTCATTTGATCCAAATCTATATGCGATAAATGTTTGATGTATCCTTTCATGGATGGGTCATGGGTGATTACCAAACCAACAAGTGGACGTGTTTTCAACTATTGAGATGATGATCTAGTATAAGAAGACTATTTAATTCTATAATTAACATCAGTTAGTTGTTAAAATCGTTTAATAATATATTGATTCCAAAAAAAAATGATAAATATGAAGTTAAATATAATAAAAAAAGTAAATTATCTTATTTTCTCTTTATAAACATTCAGATAAAAACATAGCTACCCACCTAAATGGCGGCCTTTGAATGGTGCCAAATTGTCACCATCGATTGAGCAGATGGAGGGTTTGGTGTGGTATCAACTAATTTTCTTTGATAAGATTACTCTAAGGGGGTGTTTGGGATTGATTATTCAAAACAGATTATGCGTTTTAGAAAAGCAGGGGTGGAGCTGTTTATAGATTATTGCGTTTTGGTAGCCTAAAAAACTGATTATCTGCGTTTTCAAAACGCAATCCCAAACACTAAAAACTAATTATTTGCGTTTTCAAAACGCAATAATCTAAAAATCAATTTAAAACGCAATCCCAAACACCCTCTAAATCCTTCAAAATAATATAAGAAAATTAATGCTTAATTTAATATATATGGCATTCTAAACTTGGCACTTGAGTGTGAATTTTACTCTTCTTCAAAACTTATTACAAGAATAGACTCTTTTAAACACGAATTAAAGATAATTATTTATTATCTACATATTTATGAACACAAATCTATGTTAACTTTTTTTTAAAGCAAAAAAAGTTAACAAATCTATGTTAACTTATCGTTCTTGAACACCTTCTAACAAATTATACGAGTAATTATATCCAAGAATTTTATTTTATGTTTTGTTTCCACGGGTAGATTTTGTGTTAGTAACTAATTAACTAGTAATATTATACCAAACAACTAGATCTAAAACCGAACTTTCAGTTAGATTTTGGTTCAATAGTAAAAGTTCAATTAATATGGTTATTGGAAAATTCTTGTTTGGTTAATCTAAAAACTTTCATCCTTAATGGATAGAAAGAGGGTCGAAAGCTACATATCATCTTGGCTTGTACTTCCTAGTGACAACTTTTGGATATACTTTTAAGGTTAAATTAGAAGTCTCTTAAAATGATAAAGATTTTTATGTAATATCCGAACAATGCGTATACAAGAAACATAACTTCTTTATCAGAACATTATCCATATATGTATCTAATGAAAAAACATGTACACATGTATAATCAAATTAACTAAAGTTAGGCCAGATATTTAATTTTTTTTTTTTTTGGAGTGTAGATATTTAATTTATTATAAATTAAGTTATTAACAAAGTTTGGGACCATAGGGTTAGGTATTATTGACAATGAAGTTTGAAGGGGTTAGTTTAGGTTGGGGCATGCTCTAGGGGCCTAGTCAAGCTAAACATTTCTATTTGTTAGATATAGGCCGAAGTTGACCACATTTCTAAAGAGGGTAAAAGTGATAATTTGTCTTGGTATATGTTTCTTAAGTATTTGTTTCATATACAAACCTAAGAGAGATGGTTCGGTCCTATACTTTTATAGCCTCTTCTAAAATAAGATAGACCGAAAAAACAATTTGGTGTATTCATGTTTGAACACTTAATTTGAATGAATAAATTTAATCCAATCCAATTACTGTTAGGACAAAGAGAATTGGTGAAACTACTTTTGGAAACCTTAGTCTAATTCACTTTTGCAAATTTTGGCTAAGTATAGAAGTACTGAAGAGAAGACAAGAAACTGCTGAAGAGAAGATATGACAAGTGCTGAAGAAGAAACTTCATTAGAAGTTCTGAAGTCCAAACCAGACAAGTTCACTTCAGAAGCACTGAAGACAAACTACTCATCAGTAGTTTGTCATTCATCAGCACTTTGCATCAGATATTTTCCACGCCTTTTGTATCAGTAGTTTATTGTTTATTATTACTTTTAGCTGTAATTGTTTGTTTCAATGTTGCAACTTGTGCAACTTGTTTCTGATATTTCTGTACTTGCTTTATTGGCAAGATACATGTATGTAAACGTCTATAAATAGGAGGCTTCAACCTTCTATTTTAGACATTGATTTTTAGAGAAAAATCCTTCAAACACTTTCACTGTTCTATTCCATTTCAGTATTTATTGTGAATCTGCCTAAGTATCTAATTCTCATTTACTGCTTAGATTCATAATAAATACTTGTCATTATTAGTTTCAATCATCAAGAGGGAGTAATAACTCCTCTTAAGTATAAAAAAGTGTTGCTTTAACTTATACATTCCGCCGTGCTTACAATCTGATATACAAGAGCTTGCTAAACACTTAAGTGTCAAAGATAGCAAATTCTTACTTAAACAAAGAGCATACTGATCCAACAATTGGTATCAGAGCATTGGTTTATCTGATCACATATCAATCTAACAAATTGAGAATCAGACACAAAGCTCTTATTGATACTCAATAAAAGATCAAAAGTTCACTTTTTATCAACATCCATCACTTAAAAGAGTCATCTGACAAATCAATACTCTTTAAAATGGATCCACATAATACTGGTTCTGCGACAAAACCTGCTATGCTAGTAAGAAATGAATATAACATCTGGCAAAGAAGGATGACGCATACATTATCACAGACCAACACAGGTTGCTGGAAATCTGTGATATATGGACCACATAAACCAGTAAATATCAATCTTGAAACTAAAGTTGAGGTCCCTAAAGATCCAAAAGAATATACAGATGATGATTTCCTAAAACTTGAGCTAAATGCAAAAGCATTATCTATGTTGGCAATGGCTCTCCCAAATGAGATATACTCTGGCCTTTTACATTATGAAAGTTCCAAAGAACTCTAGGATTGTCTTAAAGAACAGTTTGGAGGAACTGAAGAGGTGATTGCCAACACCAGAGAGATTTTAGCTCAACAATATGAGACATTTGCTCACATTAATGGGGAAACTTTAACTCAACAATTTGAAAGATTCTCCTCATTAATATCTGAGCTAAAGTTAAATGGTCAGACCTATACAACAATATTTATGCTACATAGATTTTTAAGGTCTTTACCAGACAAATAGGAAACATACTCCATTGTTTTAAGATCCTCACCAGATTTTGGCTCCCTCGCTCTTACAAAACTCCATGGGAGATTACTTACTTTTGAGAGAGAAATTGATCAAAAGAAGAAATTACAATCATCTGGTAAAACTGCTGATGACTACCTACCGGGTAGTACAACACTTTTGGGACAAGACTCACCAACTTGTTCCTATGGATCTTATGACAACATTGACATAACAACTGGGATCTCATCAGAAAGATCTTTCCCAGGTTATGACAATGATGACCAAAGTCAAACTGCTGATAATCTATGTTTTATCATGGATGATTTGAAAAACTTTAGCAGTGATGACTTAGAAGAAATGGACATTTTACACCAACTGGCCATGCTAAGCATTAAAACTAACAAGTTTTATAAAAGGTCAGGAAGGAAATCTCCAGGATTGACCAGTAATACAAAAAATGGTTTTGACAAATCTAAACTGAGATGTCACAAGTGTCAGAAGTTGGGACACTTTGCTAGAGAGTGTAGAAACTCTAGCTTTAACCAATCACAATCTGGAAATAACTTTAACCCCAATTATAATAGGAATAATGGAACTCAAGGGAGTGCTCATTTTGTACAGGCACAAGCTCCTCAACAGCAATACATGCCACAAGTACAATATGTTCAAATGCCTGCTCAACAGATGCAGAGCCAACAATCAATCCCTCCCTTTCCAGCTGCTCAACAACCTCCACAGCCTCAACAACCCTCTCAACAAAGTCTTTTCACCTCAGGGTATGTTGACTGGAGCAGTCTTCCTTTTGACACCACAGAGTGCAATCCTGATGCAGACAACAAGTTGTTTGACATCAACTGGGGAGAACCAGACAATGGCAGAAAGAACTTTGCCTTAATGGCATTTGAAGGCTGTACTTCAAAATCTGCATTGTCACAGGTATCAAAAGAGTCTTTGACAAAAATTTGCTCAAATTCTTGCAAAGAATCTTTTGCTCTTATAAGAGAGACAAATGTGCACTTACAAGGAAAAGCCAATGATTTAAAAAGAAAATACACTCAGATGAAATGTGATTTAGAGAGAAAACTTACTACTAAAACAAAAGAAGTCTCTAAATTAACTAACTCAGCTATTGAAACCCAAGCACAAATTAAAATGATGATAGAAGATCTTGGGAATGTCAGAAAAGAGCTTGCTGACACCAAGATCAGTTGTGAAAAATGGGTGGATTCTTGTAAGGGGTACCAGCTATTGCTAAACAAACAGAGTGCTTCAAATGTTAAGTTTGGCATAGGGTACAATCATGTTGAAACACCAACAGATTTCTCTCCCAAAACTACTGAAGATGGGAGAAAAATTGTTTCAAATGAAACTTCTGAAGGGAAAGACTGCACATCTTTCCATGAAAACTTTCTAAACAGAAATCCTAGTATTTTCAAAGAAAGTACTTCAGAAGTATTAACAAAATCTGACAACAAGCCATAAGTAGTTTCATCTACATCAGGAGTTGAGACCCTGAAAACTACTAATGAGCAAAATCTTTACACTAATGTCAGAAATTTGCCTTTAGATCAAAAACAAAAGGCAAAAGAGTGTGAAATTTGTGGTCTGTTCAACCACAAAACAGAGTTTTGTAGATACAGAAAAGGAATTCAGTTCAATCAAAAAATTAAACAACAGGTTGTGGGAAATCAAATCAGAAATGATTATGAAAGAATCTTTAATCCCAAGAAACAACAACCTGAAAACACCTTTTCTCAGAAAAAGATAAAATCTCATCTAAAATCTTTTTCTCAAAATTCTTTGCCAGTAGTTAGACCTGAATCATCAGCAGTTTCACAAACTGCTGAGATTCAAAATCTAATGAACTTGGTACAACTACTGATGACCAAGGTTGATGGTGGTCCTGAAAAGGATACCACCATGGCTCTTAATGAAAAATCCATTGCCAAAAAGACATGGATTTCTCAACCTGGTCAAGAACAAACTGTAACTGTTCTCAAGAGCAAACCCAAAGCCAAACAGGCTTGGGTTCTTAAATCTAACTAATTTGCTATTGTGTGCAGAGAGTTTCCAGGGGCTTAAACAGCATATGGTACGTTGATAGTGGAGGCTCTATGCACATGACTGGATGCAGATACCTGATAAACAATTTTATCAGCCAAAGAGAAGGATCTGTATCCTTTGGGAACAATGCTAAGGGATATGTGCTAGGACATGGCAATGTCTCCTCTGGCAAAATACAGTTTGACAAGGTCAATCTGGTTGAAAACCTTGAATACAACTTGCTAAGTGTGTCACAAATGTGTGATAAAGGATATTCTTCCTTTTTCACAAAGACAGCATGCAAGATCATCTCACCAGAAGGCCAGAAGTTGATAGAGAAGATCATTGAAGATCATACTTTGCTGATTGCCAAAAGATGTGGCAATGTCTATGCAGTGGACATTGAGAAAGACAAGGTATTGAACAACACTGCCTGTTTCTTCTCAATGGCATCAACTTCAGAAACTGATCTCTGGCACAGGAGACTTGGCCATGTGAACTTTAAAACCATAAATAAAGTCACAAAAATGGGCTTGGTCAGAGGTCTACCTTTGAAAGTATACCAGTGTCAAGAACACTGTGTATCCTGTTTAAAGGGAAAACAGCATAAGTCCTCCTATAAGTCTATTGAAGAATCAAAAACAACTGCATGTCTTCAACTACTCCATATGGACTTATTTGGACCTGTCAAGATTATGAGCCTTGGTAAGAAGAAGTACTGCTTAGTCATCATTGATGACTACTCAAGATTCACATGGGTATTCTTCTTATTCTCCAAGGATGAGGCTGCTGAAATCATCAAGTTCTTCATTCTACAAGTGGAGAAACAATATTCTCTACCTGTCAAAACCATTAGAAGTGATAATGGGACAGAGTTCAGGAACAAAACTCTGGATGAATTCTGTTTGTCTAAAGGGATTATTAGACAATACAGTGTTCCCAGAACTCCTGAACAAAATGGTGTAGTAGAAAGGAAGAACAAAACCTTAATAGAGGGAGCAAGAACAATGTTAGCTGATTCTGGGCTACCCTTGTACTTTTGGGCAGAAGCAGTTAACACATCATGTTATGTTCAGAATAGAGTTCTTGTGGTCAAGAGACATTCCAAAACTGCCTATGAAGTTCTTCATGGCATGAAGCTCCTTATCTCCTTTTTCAGGGCTTTTGGGTGTCAATGTTTCATCTTGAACATCAAGGAATCTATTTCAAAGTTTGCTGCCAAAGTTGACTCAGGTTACTTTCTTGGTTACTCTTCAACTAGAAAAGCCTACAAGCTTTTTAATTCTCACACCAGGATAGTAGAAGAAACATTGAATGTCAAGTTCAATGAGTCAAAACACACTCTTATTCCAGCACATCCTGCTGAACTTTTTGACCTTGACAACTTCGATTTTGGACCTGAGAAGGCTGTTACTTCATCAAAACCTACTTATTATGGTGACAAAAGGTTTGATGATGAGGATCCCACACCATGGACTCCTCAAACAGTTATCAAGTCAACTTCAAAATCATCAGAAGTTCCACAAACTTCTGATCAAACAAGTACTGAGGAACAAACTTAAACTTCTGGTTCAGTAGATCCAACTACTGAAGATCAAGGAACATCTGAACCAGATATTATAGACCACAGTAGTTTGTTTGAAGAACACGAGCCACCTACACCTGTCAGTGGTTTACAACAACTGATTGAACACAGAGATCATCCACTTGATCAAATCATGGGTGATATAGCTTCAGGTGTTCTTACCAGAAACCAGCTCTCCAACTTTTGCCTATTTTCAGCCTTTATCTCACAGTTGGAACCAAAGAAGTACCAGGAAGCCCTCAAAGACAATAATTGGGTGCAAGCTATGCAAGATGAACTGCTTCAGTTCAACAAGCAACAGGTCTGGGAAATCTGTCCCTTACCTCCAAACAAGCAACCAATTGGCACAAGATGGGTTTTCAGGAACAAACAAGATGAAGCTGGTATGATAATCAAGAACAAGGCACGACTGGTAGTTCAAGGGTACTCTCAAGAAGAGGGAATTAACTATGATGAAACCTTTGCTCCAGTTGCAAGGCTTGAGGCCATCAGGTTATTTCTGGCCTATGCCATTTCCAACAAAATTAAAGTTTATCAAAAGGATGTAAAGAGTGCATTTTTGTATGGAAAGATAAAAGAGGAGGTGTATGTCTGTCAGCCACCTGGGTTTGAGGATCCTTCTCATCCTGAGTGGGTGTACAGACTGGACAAAGCTCTTTATGGGCTCAAACAGGCTCCAAGAGCCTGGTATGATACACTCTCCACCTTTTTACTCAAAAATAACTTTACAAGAG
The DNA here is from genome assembly GCA_030844895.1 of Ambrosia x helenae. NCBI lineage: Eukaryota > Viridiplantae > Streptophyta > Magnoliopsida > Asterales > Asteraceae > Ambrosia > Ambrosia x helenae. The sequence continues at coordinate 98,222,226 of CM061225.1, forward strand.
GTGCCATTGATAAAACTCTTTTCATTAAACATGTTGGAAATCATGTCCTACTTGTTCAAATTTATGTTGATGATATCATTTTTGGTTCAACAAACACAAAACTGTGTGATGATTTTAAGAAACTCATGCAATCAAAATTTGAGATGAGTACCATGGGAGAACTGCAGTACTTTCTGGGACTGCAGATCAAACAACAAACAAATGGAACTTTTATACATCAATCAAAATATGTTAAAGAATTATTAAACAAATTTTCTTTACAAGACTGTAAATCATGTTCCACTCCCATGACACCAATCACACAAGTTGAACCTGATGATCAAGGAAAACAGGTTGATCAAACCATGTACAGATGCATGATAGGTTCCCTTTTATATCTAATTGCTTCTAGACCAGATATTATGTTTTCAACATGTGTCTGTGCTAGATATCAATCAGCACCAAGGGAATCACACCTTATAGCAGTCAAAAGAATTTTCAGATATCTGAAAGGAACTCCAACACTTGGAATTTGGTATCCTGCTTCAAGCAATACCAAGTTATCAGCTTTTTCAGATAGTGACTGTGCAGGGTGTAAGATGACAAGAAAGTCAACATTTGGTGGTTGTCAATTCTTGGGTAACTGTCTAGTGTCATGGCAATCAAAGAAGCAATCATCTGTTGCAACTTCAACTGCTGAAGCTGAATACATTGCAGCTGCAAGTTGTACATCACAGATACAATGGCTCCAATATCAACTTCTTGATTATGGAATCAAAGAAACCAAGACACCTTTGTTTGTAGACAGCAAATCTGCCATTAGCATCATTCAAAATCCGGTACAGTTCTAAAAAACTAAACATATTGAGATCAGGTACCATTTCATAAGAGATTGCTATGAAAAAAGGCAAGATTGAGGTGAAGCATGTAGCAACAGCTAATCAAATAGCTGACATCTTCACAAAACCCCTTGACACATCAACATTTCAGAAGTTAGTATCCATGCTTGGGATGCTAAATTTGTAAGTGTTTATTTTATTGTTCTGCACATATTTTTCATTTTCCACTTACAAAAAGACAAAAAGTCTGAAACAAAACTTCTGAAAAGAGAGAAACTACTGATGAACAAAACATCAGTATGGGGATAATTTCTGAAAAGTGAATAACTTCTGATAAAATAACCTTCAGAAGTTATGAATAAAAGTATTTATAAAACATTTCTCATCAGCTGTTAAAACTACTGAAGAGGAAATGGGAACTACTGATGAAGATAATCCTTCATCAGCAGTTTAGTCAAAAAGGGCAAATCTGACTTTTCCCATCATCAGAAGTTTGACCTAGTCGGTTTAAAACTTCTGATAAAGAGATTTTTAACCTAGGCGGTTTAAAAACTTCTAATAAAGAAGATCCAAGCGGTTAAAAACTTCTGATAAATATCTTTTTTCAACACTTATCCTTTCAAACTCAAAATTTTCCCTCCTTCTCTCTCAAAAACTCTCTTAAAAACCTAAACCTGCAAATCAACTGTTCGATCAACAAAAACCCAAACCACATGGCTCTCGTTCTAAAACAGGGTCACAATCAAAGGGCCTTTCTTGAAAAACAAGAAGGCTGGTCCCAATACGATGAGATCATTGATCTTGTCGTAAAATCCCAATATTTTACTGCTCTCACAATCGACCCACCAATTCATACTGAAACTCTAAATGAGTTCTGGGCTAATGCTGAGACGGTGACGGCTGATGGTGAAATTATCTCCCTCAACTCAAGAATAAAAGGGAAACCACTGACCATCACATCGGCCACACTGGCAACAAGACTGGGCCTGAATGATGTAGCTGCCCCTGATCATGTTGCTAACTCTGACATTCACTTAACCATGACAGAGTGTGGTTATCAAGGTACTCTCTCCCATGCTACTATCTTCAAAAAATATTTTGAACCAAAATACAAGCTTTTGTTTCATTATATTATTATGTGTTTGAGTCCAAAGACAGGGTCTTATGACCAGATGCCCTCTACTTTTCAACCAATATTTCATTCCATAGTGAATGAAACCAAATTCAGGGCATCAAAATTATTTTTCAATGAGTTGGTGTTACATCATAATAATACCAAGAAAAAGTTTTTGTTATACCCAAGGTTCATTATGCAATGCATAATAGGGGAACTGGGTAATGAGGTGCTTGTGGGAAAAGTTTCAACTTTAAATCCATTAACCTCACAAGCATACTCTAGGCATAACAAACCGGCTACCTGGCCAGAAGATGATCAGGGAGAACAACAAAAAGTCCCCCTGAAACCCACATCTTCCAAACTCACACCATCAAAAGCCAAAAAGCCCAAGCCAACAAAGACAAAAACCCACCAACCCAAAAGAAAAGCTGTTCAGGAGGTTGAGATGCCTGAACATGCTCATGAGCAATCTGCTCTTCAAATAGGTGAGACTGAAACACCCTCTCAGTCTCATCCATCTCAAACCTCACCAAGAGCACCCATAACAATCTTATTCAAAAGAAAAAGACTTAGAAAAACTGTTGTAACTGACACTTCTTTTGAAACTGCTGACCAACCTATTCAACCTATTGCCCAAACTTCTAAACCAACCCCTCAAATTTCTGAACCAGAGGCAATAGAGATTGCCAAACTTCTCTCTGGGCTAAAAGAGATAGTCCCATCTGATAATGTCAGTCCCCTACAACCACAACAAACAGGGGACATAACCACAGAATCAGACATGGATGTGGACATCACTAGCCCTAACCCAAGAGATGAGGGTGGACCAGGGTCTTTAAGCCCAATCTTAGAGACTCTTGGGGCATCTGAGGCTGCTACTACTCAGTTACCACCCATTGGTGGATCTGAGGATAGAAGTAAAACAGCTAAGACCTCAGATGTGGCAACTACTGATGAAGGCTTAATGCCTGAGGTAGGAAATCCTCAGAACCAAGAACAAGAGGTTCATGAGAGAACTGAGTTGGGCTCAGCTCATGATTTAACTGAGACAGTCCTCATTGAGGACAACATCAGGGATTCAGATGATTCCATTAATTTGGATGATGATTCAACAACCAAAACTACTGAATTGACGGCACTTTATGAAGGTCCTGCTTCAGGGGTATCCAAGCTCAGGAAGCTAGTCACCCCTGAACAGGTTAAAGTCCACTCAATCCCTAAAACCCCTAGAGTGGCATCCTCTGTACAACATGAGGATCTCCCAAAAACACACCCTTCACATCAAATGCCTACCCAATTCCCTGGGCCTTCAAGCATAGACATGAACCAACTATGCAGCCCAGGTGGTGACCTTTATCTTATGATGCCTCATCAAGAATCACCTCCAAACCTATACAGCTAACTTGGAGCTGTCCATCAAGAACCAATTTGGGGTGATTCAGACGAAGATGAATGATCTGCAGACCAAGATTGACTTCAACAGCAAACAAATTGCCAATCTGACAGATCAGATCAAACCTCTGAAGCCTATTGATGAATCCAAAAAGAGGGAGAAGATGAAGGAACCAATGGATACATTTGAAGCCAGAAGAAAGGCAAGACTTGCTATCTTAGAGAGAGATCAGAAAAACCAGGCCAGAAAAGAAGCATTGGCCAAACAGTTTGGTGTCTCAGTGGAAGATATTGAAGCCACATAAAAGGAAGATGAGACCCAAACTTCTGAAAAATCCCTAAGGCATAATAAAGAAACCTCTGATGGTCAAAGTCCTGATGACTCAGAAGATACTGAAGACAATCCTTCAGTAGTTGACAAACCATCAGCAGTTGTCAACCCATCAGAGATTAACACTTCCAAATCTCAACAAACTAAACCTTCCAGATCCACTGAACAAATCAAACCAACTTCTGCTCCTCCAAGGCCTACAACAACCACTACTATGACTGTCCTAACCCCTGCTCCAATCTCTCAATCTACTGAACTTCTTGAGCAGAGGTTAAAGGCAGTTCAACAAAAAGCCAAGGAAGACCAGATTTGGAAATATCTGGAACAAAAGGATGACTTAGAGTACGAAGAGAAGCTCCAGGCTTATCAAGCTGAACTGGAAAGACAGGCTGAAATTGATCATATTGCTGAAGAAGACAAAAGACAACAACTGGTGTCTTACATCACAAAGAACAGGAAGACTAAAGCCTACACACTCAAGGGACTCTCTATGCAAGAGCTGACAAGAAGGGCACAACTAATTGCAGACAGACTGGCCACAAGTAAAGAAGGAAAGGCCAAGAGAGCCCAGATGATAGATGAATTAGTAGCAGATGGCTATGGTTCAAAAGCCTCAGTATCCAGATGGAAAGAAGAAAGACTGGTGGATACTTATCGAAAATATAAGGCTGCCAAGGCTGCAAATCCAGAGAAGTTTCAAACTGCTGAACCTTCAAGATCAGTAGTTAGAACTTCTGGTGTTTTAACAAGAAGGCCTGCTACTCAAAGGAAGAAATCAGAGGACAATGTCAAAACTGATTTCAAAATGGTACTACTTGAAGGAAGTTCAGTAGTTCACTCAGATTTTGACATTGATGAGAAACCTCTGATAACACAATTCAGGGATCCTTCCACCTTTGCCTACCAAATTCAAAAGACTATCAAAGAAAAGATGCATACCAAGGTAGTGACTGAACACCATCTCCCAACTATTCAGATGCCTGATATGCAACAACAACAACAACAACAAGGAAGAGACTCCCACCTGAGGCTTACTGAAATAGAAAGCATCCAACACTCAGGATCATCAACCCAAGGGACAAGTCTGGTTCCCTATACCTCTGACTTTGACAAGTCAAAGGTACCTATCATCAGATGGTCACTTACTGCTAACAACTCAATATTATTGACAAGAAGAGACCTTTCAAGCAGGGCTTACAAGAAGATCAGTGATCTAAAGAAACTGTCAACACAAGACCTGCTCACAATTCAACATCTGGAACCACAGAAAGGATCTCTATCTGATAGACAGTTAAACCAGCTAAAGAACACCATGTATAAAGAAATATGGAAGATTGTTCAAGACAGAAGAAGATCATAAGGAATTAGTAAGGTTTTGGGTTCATCAATCCAGGGGGAGATTGTTAGGACAAAGAGGATTGGTGAAACCACTTTTGGAAACCTTAGTCTAATTCACTTCTGCAAATTTTGGCTAAGTATAGAAGTACTGAAGAGAAGACAAGAAACTGCTGAAGAGAAGATATGACAAGTGCTGAAGAAGAAACTTCATCAGAAGTTCTGAAGTCCAAACCAGACAAGTTCACTTCAGAAGCACTGAAGACAAACTACTCATCAGTAGTTTGTCATTCATCAGCACTTTGCATCAGATATTTTCCACCGCCTTTTGTATCAGTAGTTTATTGTTTATTATTACTTTTAGCTGTAATTGTTTGTTTCAATGTTGCAACTTGTGCAACTTGTTTCTGATATTTCTGTACTTGCTTTATTGGCAAGATACATGTATGTAAACGTCTATAAATAGGAGGCTTCAACCTTCTATTTTAGACATTGATTTTTAGAGAAAAATCCTTCAAACACTTTCACTGTTCTATTCCATTTCAGTATTTATTGTGAATCTGCCTAAGTATATAATTCTCATTTACTGCTTAGATTCATAATAAATACTTGTCATTATTAGTTTCAATCATCAAGAGGGAGTAATAACTCCTCTTAAGTTTAAAAAGTGTTGCTTTAACTTACACATTCCGCTGTGCTTACAATCTGATATACAAGAGCTTGCTAAACACATAAGTGTCAAAGATAGCAAGTTCTTACTTAAACAAAGAGCATACTGATCCAACAATTACCTAGCTAGATGAATCCGACTAATTTGCAATACATTTTGGTCTTATACACTAAGAACTAGGGATGTTCATTTAGATGAATTAGTTTAATCCAATCCGGTTACTTAGTTAGATGAATCCAACTGGATTTTAGTTTCTAAAAATTTGGATCCAAACCATCCAAATAGGTCAAAATACAAACCAAAACAATTAAAATTAAAATTCAGGGAGCTCATCTATAATAAAAAGTGGTGTAGAATGCAAACAATTGATATGGCAATGGTTGAAAAACTGATTTGTTTTAACCCTTGGATTTATTTTAGGCTTAGGTTTGTAAAATTATAGGGTAGATAGTAAAAAGAAAAAGAAAAAAAAACTAGGATTGTGCGTAAACACCACTAACTCATAAGTGGCAAGCAAGTTATTAAGAAAAGTATCACTATTTAAAAGAAACTATTATAACATTCACATGTTCAAATCCCGTTCTTTATTTCTGTCTATATAATTTAACTTAAAAACATATTTTTCTCTAGCTTTTTTTTCAAAAACACCGCATTCTCTATTTTTATCTTCATCATACTCACAAACACTTATTTTTTTTCTTTCTAATACACTCACAACAATTTAGAAAGTATCAAACATTAAGAGTTGACGTTGCTCTTGTGACACCCGGCATGTTTGGCTTAAACATATTATTAGTAACATCTAAGTCTACCTTAGCGAGAAACGTTTATAAACAGACTTAACTGGGTTAGTTGAGTCGGGTCAAGTTAGGATTGTCCATGGTACAATGATCTGGAGGATCATTGGGAGTCGTTTTGGTAATACACTAGTACCGGGTTCCGTTGTTGGTGACATTACATGAACTAATTAAGTATATGTGTAGATTATGGATCGTGTGGTAGATTATATACATAGATGTGTTTAAATGATGTATAAATGATTATTCATGCTTAAATATGTTAAACATAGACTAAGATTGCATGCTTATGTGTTAAGATGTGTTAGAATGCGTTAAACACGACAAACTGGAAAACTGGTTAAAAAGGAGTTCTGGTTCGACCACTTCGAGTGGTCGAAGGAGAACATTGTGCCTGGTTCGACCCTTTGTAAATGGGCGAACCTGGGGAGTGAAATTGAAAGAATTCCTTTCGACCAGGACAGGGCTCATTCGACCCTGTGGAAGGGTCGAAGGAGACCACCTTCGACCATTAAAATGGGGCGAAGGAAGAATAGTATAAATACCAACCTTTGTCATTTTTCATCATTTCACAAACCCTAACCGTCCCAAATCGCTCTCAAACGATCTAAAACACTAAGGAAGGAGTTTTTGCTCTTCTTTTTCATAATCTAACCTATCTACAACATCTAAACAAGAATCCAAGGTGTGTTCTTAATCCTAAACCTTTTTAAAAGCATTTTAATTCGTTTTCATCTAACCCTAATTGTCCAGATCTGTTCTAAGGGTGTTTTTATGATTAAAAACCTTTTAAACATCTTTCTAGATCAAAACATTATCACTAACATAGGTTTCATGGTGAATAACATATGTAAATTGTGTATTACGTGGTGTTATGTGTGGTGCAATGATTTGCTGCTATATCTATAATAGAAACATGATATAGGATTGCTATTGATGCTAGATTATTGTTGTTTAGGGTTAGGATTGGATATGATGATATTATGGGTATTTGGGGTTTTAACGAATCTAGACTTGATGCATGATATTTATGATCAATAGAATTGATAAGAAAGGATCGAACACTCGACAAACTGAGCATTTCAAGTTGAATATGAATCGATTTCAAAAGTTTCCAAATTGGGTAAATTATTCATGCATGAAAGTGATGTTTCCATAATCTTTACCATTTTGGGAAAGGGCTGAAACGGACGTATTATCGGGGGAAATCGGTGGGGTTTTGTAGGAATAAGTTATCAATGTTTGACTGCTGTGTTTGATGATGTTTCGAGTCGTTTTGAATGTGTTTGAAGCATTTTTAGGAAAATTTACACAACAGGGGCGAACCTGGCCTCCTTCGACCGATCGAAGGTGCGAAGGAGGAAATCCAGGGTCGAACCTGGGTTTTTGTTGGGAGAATGTGGTTCAACGGGCGAAGGAGGCATCAAACGGTCGAACGAGATGTAAAACGGGCGAAGGAGATGTAAAACGGGCGAAGGAGACTGAAAACTGACTGGTTCGACCGTTCTGATGCAGAAATGAGATTTTTGATACAAACTAAGTGTTTTATGCTTGAACCTTGTGTGTAATCTATGTGTACTTGATTAGTTAGGGTAATGGGTCACCAACGGGATGTCGGGTCGGTCTAGTGTGTCGGTTAAACATTCAAACACGTTTTAAAACATACTTGGTTACGATCTGGACAATCGGGGACTAGATAACCTTATGGTTATTAGTCGGAACACTTATGTGAACATTTTGATAGATCTCCGGTAGAGGGATTATCAAGGGCTTAACATCCTTACTTGTAACCGAAGAACGCTATTTAAGGTGAGTTCACGGCCCCACTTTTACTGCTTTAACTTTTGGGGGAGAAAACATGCGCTAAACTATTTTGGTAACATATGTCATACTATGGTTTTAACTTTATATTGCTATACGATCTTTGGAAGTCCCGGGGAAACCATGAATGTGCGGGGATGCACAACGGGGGAAATGTGGATAGATCTATTGGGCGTGACCTGCCCCACTCGTCGGCTTGGAGGGCCGGGCGGGTGCATATTGTCTCGAACAGGAACATTGGTATCATGCTGAACATACGGGCTGCTTAAACATGCTAAAAATTGCTAAACGTGTCTAGTAATGGTTTCCAATCGTAGTAGTAATAAAACATACGCCTAGCTAGCGTACTTGGTAACATTGATATAGTATGGACATGGTAACGTTTTGGTAACATATTGAACAAACCTGTGAACTCACCAGCATTATATGTTGACGTCTTTTTGGCATGTTTTTCTCAGGTCGCTAAGGTAGCAATGAATGGAACTAGGCGCACGGGTCTGCATTGGCGTCTAGGATTAGATCATGTTTTGTAATAAACACTTGGTACAGTTGGGTCTATGGTTTGTAACATGTTTTACGCTTCCGCTACTGGTTTTGAGTTTATAAAAACTATGTCTTTTGAATGTTATGTATTTCATATAGAGTTGTTTATTGTGACCGTTGACTTGGATCCTTGTTTGTCATGCGCCTCGCGGTAAAACTCCGCAAGTGGTAATTTGAGGGTGTGACAGATTGGTATCAGAGCCAATGGTTATAGTGAACTAGGACTGCATGTAGAGTCTAGTCTATAGCCGAGTCGCACACACTAGACGGTCACATACTTGAGTTTATTAGTGGTATACGTACTAACGTTGTCGGGGTGTCCTTACATCATCATCATGCTTCTCTGTTACATCATCCGCTTTTATTTGGGTTTTTACCTACTCTTGTCTTCTTCTTCTGGATTGAAGAAGGAGGGGTTTATTTGTTGGTTCTAGCACACACATGCCTTCTTACACTTGCACCTATCGTCACACGTTACTAGGCGATGATATTCAGTGACTGGGGTCTGGATTAGGGGTACATCTGGAGGACCATGTAGAGCAGTTTATCATTTCGGGTGCACACAAAATAATAAACTGGAATGCATGAAAATCCCAATGGACTTCGAGTTTGGATGTATAGTCCTGGATTTGTCCCTAGGTTAACTCTTGTAAATTTCTAGTGGTTGACACTGGAAATGAATCTGAATTCCTCGATTTCTTGATTTGTTAGATCATGTCTGGTGCTCGCGGTGGTGGACGTCGTGGTGGCGGTGGTGGCCGTGCTGGCGGCGGTGGTCGTGCTGGAGGCTAGGGGCGGCAATTATTGACACGACCCGAAAACCGACCCGAACCCGACACGAAAAAAAATAGATTTGGGTCAACTAACACGACCCGTTTAAAAAAACGGGTTGGGTTCGGGTCAACTAACACGACCCGTTTAAAAAATGGGTCGGGTTCGGGTTGACACGTATATAAAATGGGTTGACCCGTTAACCCGTTTAAGTATTTAGAAAAAAAATATATTATATTTTTGTTTTTCTTTTTCCATTTCTATGTACATGGTTAGTTATAATTGTGTTATTTTTGGCACACTGTATTATTTATTTGTCACACTTATATACTCACCATTAAACATTTTATTGATAACCCGCTTACAACCCAACAACCCGCTTATAACTCATGAACATGTATTACTCATTTAAAAATATGGGTTAAACGGGTCGTCTTCGGGTTGACCCGGATTTTATGTGGGTTGGGTTAGGGTTGAAATATTTGACACGAATAATAATATGGGTCGGGTTCGGGTTACACATTTCAACCCATCAACCCGCCAACCCGCAACCCATAAACCCGCCAACCCATCAACCCGACACGATTGACACCCCTACTGGAGGCGGTGGTCGTGGAAACATCAACATGACCCAAGCTGAACTGAACAACTTGCTACAGCAACAAGTGAACATGGCTATGGCTAATTTCCAGGCTGGGATTAATGCCATGGGTGGTGAGTTGATTTCTGTCGACCTTGCCTCATTTTCGGGTTTCGTGTCCTTTCGTTGTGTTTTACTCGTGTACCGTGTTTCAGGTGTTGGCGCCAATCCACCCCCACCTCAGTGCTCTTATAAGAAGTTTAGGGACTGTCAGCCCCATAACTTCGCTGGAACTGAGGGAGCGGTGGGACTGCTCCGATGGCTGGAGAAGGTGGAGTCTGTGTTTGTTATGTGTAACTGTCCTGCTGGGGACCGGGTGAAGTATGCTACTGCGACATTTGAGGGGCCTGCACTGTCGTGGTGGAATGCTACTACACAGAACATGGGATTGGGGGAGGCTATTGCTATGCCTTGGGCGGAGTTTGTGCAGCTGTTGAGAGGTGAGTACTGTCCGAGAGAGGAGATACAGAAGTTAGAGCATGAGGTCTGGAGCTACAAGATGGTTGGGTCTGAGATTGAAGAATACACTGTGAGGAGAAATGAGCTGGCGGTGTTGTGCCCTGATTTGCACACACCCGAGTACAGGAGGATCGAGCACTATGTGTCTGGACTGGTGCCGGAGATTGCTGGGTTGGTGGCTGCTGGGAATCTTCCCACTATTGCCGAAGTTGTCCGATCAGCTCATCGGATGACTAACCTGAAGGTGGCAGAAGGCGTTTTGCCACCCAAGGGTGCTGCTGTGAAGGTTGCTGAGGGGAACAAGAGGAAGTGGGATAGTGTGGGGAAGAGTGTGGTGCCAGCTCAGCCGGCGAAGAAGTTTGATTCATCTGGGTCTTCTTCAGGGCAGAAGACGGGTGGGTATGTTGGGAATCATCCCAAGTGCAACAAGTGTGGTTTTCACCATTCTGGGGGTTGTGATAGGGCTCGGTGCCATCACTTGGGGCACCATGCTAAGGATTGCAAGGTGGCACTCACCCCAACTCAGACTCCTGCGGCTACTCCTGCTCCTGCTGCCCAGGGAACTCAGGGGAGGTAGGGGTGTTATAACTGTGGTGACGCGGGACACTTCAAGCGTGAATGTCCTAAACTGAAGCAGGGCGATAATGGGAGGGGCGGGAACGGTAACGGGAACAATGGCGGCGGAGGCAGGCCTGCGCGTGCTTTCGTCATTGGATCTGCGGAGGCTAGGCAGGATCCAGACACAGTTACCGGTACGTTCCTTCTTAATGATACGCTATGTTTCTGTCTTATTTGATTCTGGTGCCGATAAGAGTTTCGTATCTTTGGACATTAGTCGATTGCTAGATATAGTACCCACACCTTTAGAGGCTAAGTACTTAATAGAATTCGCTGATGGTAAGAAAATCGAAGCGACACACACCCTTAGGGAATGTCGCTTGGAACTGTCGGGTTTGTCCTTCCCCATTGACCTTATGCCGGTACCCCTGGGTAGTTTTGATGTCGTGGTTGGCATGGATTGGTTATCGTTGTATCGTGCGGAGATCGTTTGTTTCGAAAAGGTTATTCGGATCCCTCTCCCTGATGGAGAGATTCTTTCGGTTCGTGGCGAGAAAAGCGGTGCTCCGCTGAGTATCATTTCTAGCATGAAAGCCCGTAAGTACCTTCGGAAGGGCCGTTCGGCTATTCTGGCGCTTGTTAACGTTTCTACTGACGATGAGAAGAAGATCGAGGATATTCCGGTGGTTCGTGATTTTCCTGATGTGTTTCCTGATGATTTACCTGGTCTTCCTCCCCATCGTCAGGTTGAGTTTGGTATAGATCTCACTCCGGGCGCAGCTCCTATTGCCCGAGCTCCGTATCGTCTTGCACCTCCCGAGATGCAAGAGCTGTCCAGCCAGTTACAAGAAATCTTGGAAAAGGGTTTCATCCGACCGAGTTCTTCCCCGTGGGGAGCTCCTATTTTGTTTGTGAAGAAGAAGGACGAAAGTCTTCGCATGTGTATTGATTATCGCGAGCTGAACAAAGTGACCATCAAGAATCGTTATCCTCTTCCTCGCATTGATGATCTCTTTGACCAGCTTCAGGGCTCCAGCTACTATTCGAAGATTGATTTGCGGTCCGGTTATCACCAGTTGCGCGTCAGGGAAGCTGACATTCAGAAGACTGCTTTTCGCACACGTTATGGCCATTTTGAGTTCTTGGTCATGCCTTTTGGTCTCACCAACGCACCGGCGGTGTTCATGGATTTAATGAACCGCGTTTGCAAACCTTACCTTGATAAGTTCGTCATCGTGTTCATTGACGACATTCTGATTTACTCCAAGAACAAGGCGGATCATGAGGAACATCTACGGTTGGTCTTGGAACTTTTGAGACAGGAGCAGTTGTATGCTAAGTTCTCAAAGTGTGATTTTTGGTTACGTGAAGTTCAATTCCTAGGACATGTGGTGAATGAACTGGGAATTCATGTCGACCCGGCTAAGATCGAAGCTATTAAGGACTGGGAAGCACCAAAGACGCCATCTGAGGTGCGGCAATTCCTAGGTCTTGCGGGTTATTATCGTCGTTTCATTGAGGGATTTTCGAAGATCGCTCAACCCCTCACTGCTCTTACCCAGAAGGACCGAAAGTTCGACTGGGATGAACCACAAGAATCAACATTTCAGATGCTGAAGCTTAAACTTTGTTCTGTACCTATCTTATCCTTGCCAGAGGGTACGGATGACTTCGTGGTATACTGTGACGCTTCTATTCGTGGTCTCGGTTGCGTGTTGATGCAACGCGGGAAAGTTATTGCTTATGCCTCTCGTCAACTCAAAGTTCATGAGAAGAACTACACTACCCATGACTTGGAACTGGGTGCGGTAGTCTTTGCGTTGAAAATCTGGAGACATTACTTGTACGGTACCAAGTGCGAAGTATATACCGATCACAAGAGTCTTCAGCATATTTTTTGACCAGAAGGTGTTGAACATGCGGCAGCGTCGCTGGGTAGAACTCCTGAACGATTATGACTGTGCCATCAAATACCATCCTGGCAAGGCGAACGTTGTGGTGGACGCCTTGAGCAGGAAGGATTCTGCGAATCCTCGTCGTGTCCGAGCCTTACAGCTCACCATTCATTCGTCATTGCCTGACCGAATCCGTTCTGCACAGTTGGAAGCCTTGAAGGAGGAAAACCTTAAGGCTGAAACTATGCACAGTGCTGACAAGCATATTGAGCTCAGGACCGATGGCTTACACTATTTTGCGGGACGTGTTTGGGTCCCATTGTTCGGGGGATTGTGCGAGCTTGTTTTGGATGAAGCTCACAAATCCCGGTATTCTATTCACCCTGGCTCCGATAAGATGTATCAGGATTTGAAGATACTTTATTGGTGGCCAAACATGAAAGCTGATATAGCTTCTTATGTCAGCAAATGTTTGACTTGTGCTAAAGTCAAGGTGGAGTATCAGAGGCCGTCTGGTCTCCTGCAACAACCAGAGGTTCCGGAATGGAAGTGGGAGCGAATCACGATGGATTTTGTCACCAAGTTGCCAAGATCACCTAGTGGTTACGATATGATCTGGGTGATTGTTGACCGGCTCACAAAATCGGCACGTTTCATACCTATTAAGGAAACCGGCGGACTCGAGCGGTTGGCTCGACTTTACCTTAAGGAGGTGGTTGCTCGGCACAGGGTGCCTGTTTCTATTATCTCTGATCGTGATTCTCGTTTCGCTTCGCGTTTCTGGAAGGCTCTGCACAAGGCTTTGGATACTCAGTTGGATATGAGTACAGCTTATCATCCGCAAACTGATGGACAGAGTGAGCGGACGATTCAAACCTTGGAAGACATGCTCCGGGCATGTGTTATCGATTTTGGCAAAAGTTGGGAGATCCACCTACCGTTAGTGGAGTTCTCCTACAACAACAGCTATCACTCTAGTATCAAGGCAGCTCCATTCGAGGCTCTTTACGGACGGAAATGTCGATCACCACTTTGTTGGGCCGAGGTGGGCGAGAGCCAGCTCACTGGTCCGGAACTTGTGTACGAAACTTCGGAGAAAATCGTGCAGATTCGTCAGCGTTTGGCTGCTGCTCGGGATCGTCAGAAGAGTTATGCCGATCGTCGTCGTAAACCTTTAGAGTTTCAGGTTGGGGACAAAGTACTTCTGAAAGTTTCACCATGGAAGGGCGTCATACGCTTTGGAAAGCGTGGCAAGCTTAACCCTCGTTATGTCGGACCATTCGCAATCCTGGATCGGATTGGACCGGTGGCATACAGACTTGACTTACCGGCGGAGCTTGGTAGTGTGCACAACGTCTTCCATGTGTCTAACTTGAAGAAGTGTTTGGCTGATGAATCTCTCATTGTACCACTGGAGGAGATCAAGGTTGATGATCGTCTTCACATTGTGGAGGAACCTGTCGAGATTCTCGACTACAAGATTCGTAGCCTTCGTCGGAGTAAAATCTGCATCGTTAAAGTCTGTTGGAACTCGAACCGTGGACCGGAGTTCACATGGGAACGGGAGGATCAGATGAAAGCTAAGTATCCTCATCTTTTTCCGAAACGCGCGTTTAAATCGAGGCATGTTACTGCTGAAGCGGAATGAATCTCGGGTCGAGATTCCTTTCAACGTGGGGATGATGTGACATCCGGTAATTTTCTTTTCGTTCTGTTCTTTTCGTTTCTTTCTTTTTGAGGCTTTACGCAATTCTTGGGACGAAAATTCTTTCAACGTGGGGATGATGTGACACCCGGCATGTTTGGCTTAAACATATTAGTAACATCTAACTCTACCTTAGCGAGAAACGTTTATAAACAGACTTAACTGGGTTAGTTGAGTCGGGTCAAGTTAGGATTGTCCAGGGTACAATGATCTGGAGGATCATTGGGAGTCGTTTTGGTAATACACTAGTACCGGGTTCCGTTGTTGGTGACATTACATGAACTAATTAAGTATATGTGTAGATTATGGATCGTGTGGTAGATTATATACATAGATGTGTTTAAATGATGTATAAATGATTATTCATGCTTAAATATGTTAAACATAGACTAAGATTGCATGCTTATGTGTTAAGATGTGTTAGAATGCGTTAAACACGACAAACTGGAAAACTGGTTAAAAAGGAGTTCTGGTTCGACCACTTCGAGTGGTCGAAGGAGAACATTGTGCCTGGTTCGACCCTTTGTAAATGGGCGAACCTGGGGAGTGAAATTGAAAGAATTCCTTTCGACCAGGACAGGGCTCATTCGACCCTGTGGAAGGGTCGAAGGAGACCACCTTCGACCATTAAAATGGGGCGAAGGAAGAATAGTATAAATACCAACCTTTGTCATTTTTCATCATTTCACAAACCCTAACCGTCCCAAATCGCTCTCAAACAATCTAAAACACTAAGGAAGGAGTTTTTGCTCTTCTTTTTCATAATCTAACCTATCTACAACATCTAAACAAGAATCCAAGGTGTGTTCTTAATCCTAAACCTTTTTAAAAGCATTTTAATTCGTTTTCATCTAACCCTAATTGTCCAGATCTGTTCTAAGGGTGTTTTTATGATTAAAAACCTTTTAAACATCTTTCTAGATCAAAACATTATCATTAACATAGGTTTCATGGTGAATAACATATGTAAATTGTGTATTACGTGGTGTTATGTGTGGTGCAATGATTTGCTGCTATATCTATAATAGAAACATGATATAGGATTGCTATTGATGCTAGATTATTGTTGTTTAGGGTTAGGATTGGATATGATGATATTATGGGTATTTGGGGGTTTTAACGAATCTAGACTTGATGCATGATATTTATGATCAATAGAATTGATAAGAAAGGATCGAACACTCGACAAACTGAGCATTTCAAGTTGAATATGAATCGATTTCAAAAGTTTCCAAATTGGGTAAATTATTCATGCATGAAAGTGATGTTTCCATAATCTTTACCATTTTGGGAAAGGGCTGAAACGGACGTATTATCGGGGGAAATCGGTGGGGTTTTGTAGGAATAAGTTATCAATGTTTGACTGCTGTGTTTGATGATGTTTCGAGTCGTTTTGAATGTGTTTGAAGCATTTTTAGGAAAATTTACACAACAGGGGCGAACCTGGCCTCCTTCGACCGATCGAAGGTGCGAAGGAGGAAATCCAGGGTCGAACCTGGGTTTTTGTTGGGAGAATGTGGTTCAAACGGGCGAAGGAGGCATCAAACGGTCGAACGAGATGTAAAACGGGCGAAGGAGATGTAAAACGGGCGAAGGAGACTGAAAACTGACTGGTTCGACCGTTCTGATGCAGAAATGAGATTTTTGATACAAACTAAGTGTTTTATGCTTGAACCTTGTGTGTAATCTATGTGTACTTGATTAGTTAGGGTAATGGGTCACCAACGGGATGTCGGGTCGGTCTAGTGTGTCGGTTAAACATTCAAACACGTTTTAAAACATACTTGGTTACGATCTGGACAATTGGGGACTAGATAACCTTATGGTTATTAGTCGGAACACTTATGTGAACATTTTGATAGATCTCCGGTAGAGGGATTATCAAGGGCTTAACATCCTTACTTGTAACCGAAGAACGTTATTTAAGGTGAGTTCACGGCCCCACTTTTACTGCTTTAACTTTTGGGGGAGAAAACATACGCTAAACTATTTTGGTAACATATGTCATACTATGGTTTTAACTTTATATTGCTATACGATCTTTGGAAGTCCCGGGGGAAACCATGAATGTGCGGGGATGCACAACGGGGAAATGTGGATAGATCTATTGGGCGTGACCTGCTCCACTCGTCGGCTTGGAGGGCCGGGCGGGTGCATATTGTCTCGAACAGGAACATTGGTATCATGCTGAACATACGGGCTGCTTAAACATGCTAAACATTGCTAAACGTGTCTAGTAATGGTTTCCAATCGTAGTAGTAATAAAACATACGCCTAGCTAGCGTACTTGGTAACATTGATATAGTATGGACATGGTAACGTTTTGGTAACATATTGAACAAACCTGTGAACTCACCAGCATTATATGTTGACGTCTTTTTGGCATGTTTTTCTCAGGTCGCTAAGGTAGCAATGAATGGAACTAGGCTCACGGGTCTGCATTGGCGTCTAGGATTAGATCATGTTTTGTAATAAACACTTGGTACAGTTGGGTCTATGGTTTGTAACATGTTTTACGCTTCCGCTACTGGTTTTGAGTTTATAAAAACTATGTCTTTTGAATGTTATGTATTTCATATAGAGTTGTTTATTGTGACCGTTGACTTGGATCCTGGTTTGTCATGCGCCTCGCGGTAAAACTCCACAAGTGGTAATTTGAGGGTGTGACAGCTCTCTACTATATAATATATAGATGCCGAGCAAAATATAGAATGCGGCGTAAAGATGTTTTGGTTCTTTTCTTCATAATTTCTCCATCATACTCACAAAAACTTATTTTACTATCTTTTCTCTTTCCTATACAATCATAACAATTTAGAGGGCAATGAATAATTAGCTATCAAATATTAAGAGTTGGTTTTTCTCTCGGTTATATAATATATAGATGTAGAGCAAAATATAGAATGGGTGTAAAGGTGTTTTTGCTCTTTTCTTCATAATTTCTCCATAGTTTATAGACGAGAGCAAAATATTGAAGATGATATGAGTGCTCTTATATATGTAGGGGGCGTGATCTTGTACTTGCTAAATATATAAATTACTATAGTAATTATTATTACACTATAATTTTAACTAAAGTATTTACACTGGAAAAATGAACCGCAGTAATAATAATCATTCTAGTTCAAAAAATGTATAATAACAATAATTACTCTATTGTTAACATAATTACTCGAGTTATTCGTATATTTATCATGTGAAATCTATTTGTATTGGATCCAAACACTATATACGTAAACTAGGGATATTAGTAAATTAATATGGTTATATGAATACCGTAGTGGTCATTTGTCTTGTTGTAGCAACAATACACCAAATGTTGGGGTAACTTTGTAGAATAGTAACCAAGTCTCTAATGTGTCTCACTGAAGTCACTCAAACTTTTTTTTTGTCTCTTAAAAGTAACTCAAGTTTCATATGTTGTTCCAATCTTAAGTAATTAGTAGGTTACCAAGTTACATTGATGATGTGTCAAGTAACATTTTATTTTTTATTATATGCGACATTATTCTCACGACATATTATTACTCTTTTTCAACATTTTTATCATGTGAGTTCAAAATGATAGATATTGGCAGGGTACATCAATATTTGGGCATTGAAGTTCTAACATCAGCATAGTGGATTATTTCTTACACAACAGTCATACGCATCAGACATATTGGCCCGTGCTCATATGTTAAATTGTTAACCAGCTCAAACACCCAGGGATAAATATTCTAAATTCAGTGCCACCACCGGCCCTTTACTTAAAGATGGCTCATCCTATCACAGCCTCGCTGGTGCACTACAATATTTGACATTTATTAGACGAGACATTTCTTATGCCATGCTGCAGGTATGTTTATTCACACATGCTCCTCGTGAATCACACTTCCAGTTCCTCAAACGCATTTTAAGATATATAAAAGGAACATTGGACTTTGGAATACACTTGTCTCCCTCTTGCCTTGTTACCCTTACAACTTATTTAAATGTTGACTAGGGACGGTGTCCGGATTCTGTGGGATTTACATCGGGTTATTATGTGTTTCTTGGGGACAACTTGGTATCTTGGTCATCTTAGCGACAACCCACTATTTCCCAATGAAGTGCCGATGTTGAATATTAAGGGGTTGCTAAGCTGCAGCTGAATTGACATGGCTCCGAAACCTTTTGCTTGAGTTGCATGTTCCCATCCGACATGCATCTATCATTTTTGTGATAACATTTAAGCTATGCACTTGTCGCATAACCCGATATAACATCAACGAATGAAACATGTGGAAATTGATACATTTTGTGTGCGAGAATGTTCGACTTGGTGCTATCCGTATTCTACATATTCTCGCTGACTATCAATATGTTGATTTTTTTACAAAGGGCCAATCGAGATAGTTGTGTAGAAGCACTTTATTATATATATATATATATAGTATGATTATATATAGAAAACCCACCTTAGATGGTAAACTATGAAAACCCAATATGTGGATAGAATCATGCCACCTCATCACCTTCCAAAACCATTTTATTAATAAGAAAAGGGCAAGAAAGTCATTTTACACATGACATCTTTTTGCAAATCTGATTTCAAGTACAATAGAAGGATTTTGGCACTATGCATCCATGCTTTTTCACGTGTCCCTATGTTTGTACTCTTCCCCATGATAACCTAGATTAAAACCCACTCATCTTCATCCTTTTACCATTTTTCTTTCCCTCCATGGATTTTAACCTTCAAGATCCACATTCAAACATGGTTCCTCCATTTTTCATCTCCTCCACGTGGTGTGATTCTCTCTCTCTCTCTCTCTCTCTATGGATCTATGTACGCGTGTATGTGTAGGTGTGAGAGGAGAGGGGTTGTGATGGTGTTGTCAGTTGTGGACTGATCGGCCGGAGCTCCGCCACCGGCGGCGGCGGGAGCCCTCCGGCTCCTGCTCCTTCTCTCTCTAAATCTTTCTCTCTAATAATTAGTAAAGTAGATGTGTGTATGTATGTTTATATGTATCAGAGGAAAGTTTATAATAAACTAGACTGAAGTGAAAATTTGAGTTTGAATTATATATTTTTTGTATTTTTTATTTTGTTATGTATACAAATTTTCAAGGTTTTTCTTATTTGAATTATAGTTTTTTTTTGGGTTTTAATGTGTGGTGTGCGAGAGATAAGAGTGTCTGGTGTGGGTGAAGGGAAAAAGAATGGAAGGGTTGATAAAGAGGGTCTTGGTGATTAGGTTTTTAGTTCTGCATACAACCGTCTCATTTATTATTGGTTTTGGTTCATTTTATTATACGATAATAATATTAATTCGCAAAAAATATAACATCATAATTCATAGGTTAACATGTGTTATTTGGGTTTTGTTCGAGGGGTGCAAACGAGCCGAGTCACTCGCGAGCAATATAGGTTAACATGTGTTATTTGGTACTGCTGTTATCTCTTAAACTATGTTGGTCATTTATGTGGTCCAATTAGAAAAGGATCTGACCTTGATTTTTTTTTAGTAAGTCGGATCTGACCATGGCAAGTGATAGGAAGGGCATCATTGGTAAAGTGTTTGAGTCATGAAGAAAGTTTACACGATAGGTTTTGATCGTAACAATTGTGTTTGTTAACACAAGTTCACATTTGGGCCCCGACTAACATGTGTTACTCCTGTTTAGTATGTTAGATGATGAGTTAGTCACACCGGTTAATATCTCATCTATTGTTTTGCAGTTGATAACAAAGACCCCCACTAGTTAACATATGTTAACAAACGACGTCGAAGGAAGCCGAGAAAAATATGTAGAAAAACTTTTTAACAACGTTTTCTTTTTTGTACTCAATGTATAGAGTTACTAGATTTATTTTGTTAAAGTGGTTAATGGTTTGTAATGATACTTTGTAATAATGTGTGTTAATAGTTTGTGTGCTTTATTTCTCAGTAAACTTATGATTTGAATGTCTTGGGGTAGATTTATCTCTTGTTCAATAGTTTGTAATGATAGTTTGTAATAACATGTGTTACCAAATAACATGTGTTAACCTAATGTGTGTTAATAGTTGTATGCTATGTTTACTTATTTCTTTTGTAAACTTATGAATTGAAAACAGAAGTGTTAAGAAAGACAAAAATGTTGACAAATGATACAGATTTAACATATGTTACCACACAACTCATACTAACAAATGTTAGATCTTCTCATGGGTATATGGGGGCAACAGGTTTAACTTTATAAGATTAGATAACACATGTTAGCCTTTATGACTAACTAACACATGTTACCCTCGTATGCAACATTAACACATTATTTGTACTTGCCCCATTATAATAATATTTTCTTAAACAAAAAGTATGAGAGGGGGTGTGACATGACCCATTATAATAATATTTTCTTAAACAAAAAGTAGGAGAGAGGAGAGAGATGGTGTGACATGACCCATTATAATAATATTTTTTTTATCAGGTTTGATAACACATGTTATCCCTTTATGACCAACTAACACATGTTAACCTTCCATGCAGTTCAATAGTTTGTAATGATACTTTGTAATAACGTTTGTTAATAGTTTGTGTGCTTTATTTTCTTAGTAAACTTAAGAAGTGAAAACTATAGGGGTATATGGGGGCAACAGGTTTAACATATGTTACCACACTACACATACTAACAAATGTTAGATCTTCTCATGGGTATATGAAAGCAACAGGTTTAACTTTTATCAGATTAGATTTACACATGTTAGCCCTTTATGACCAACTAACACATGTTACCCTCGTATGCAACATTAACACATTATTTGTACTTGCCCCATTATAATAATATTTCTTAAACAAAAAGTAGGAGAGAGAGTGTGACATGACTCATTATAATAATATTTTTTTAAATAAAAAGTAGGAGAGATGAGAAAAATAATAATATTTTCTTAAAAAAAGTAGGAGAGATGAGAGAGAATGGTGATGTTGACTTTGAAAAAGTAGGAGAGAGTCTGTGACATGACCCTAAAGCAACTTTACCAAAATACCCTTGCATGTACTTTTGAGCATTAAAATAATATTATAAGTCGCATGAAGTACACACAATGAATCTCATCCATAGATCTAATGAGATGGATGACCAAGATTGGGTTTCCAAGGTTTACCATATAAGGAGGGTTTCCACAATATCCCTTCCCTGTATATATATATATATATATATATATATATATATATATATATATATATATAGCAGATATAATTCCAGTGTCTATTGTCTAATGGGGACTTTACAATAGATTTAATTTTATGTCTATCTATCCTACAAACATATCAAGAAAAATAATGATGGGCGGGTCCTTAGATTTATTTGTGACCTTTGAGGAGCCGTATGAGATGAAAATCTCAAGTACGGCTCTGCAATAGGAATGAGAACAATGATGTACTCATCTACTATGATTATCTAACAGTTCAAGTATAGTTGATATAGTTGAAGCACAGTCAAAATATGGTTTATGGGGATGGAATTTGTGGCGTCAACCTATAGGGTTTCAAGTTTTTCTAATTTCTTCCCTAGCCAAGTGTGAACGATTACCTTTTGAATTACCAGAAGCAGAAGAAGAATTAGTAGCAGGTTATCAAACTGAATATTCTGGTATCAAAATTTGGTTTATTTTACGTTGCTTCATATTTAAATCTACTAGTTTCTTCATTATTTGTAACAGTTCTTTACTTGGGGGGGGGGGGGGGTTGGAATCTTTCTCTTTCGTACATATATGTTCCTGAGCTTTTTGATATTACTAAAAGAGTAAAAGGGGTAGAGTCTTTGGAACAATAATTGGTATCTTTATTACATTGGCTAAAACTTATTTGTCCGTGTTCATTCCCATCACAACAAGATGGACTCTACCACAGCTGAGAATTGATCAATTATTAAATCTTGAATGGAAATTTCTTTTACCTATTTCTCTAGGTAATCTATTATTAGCAATTTCTTCCCAACTTCTTTCACTGTAAAAAAAATACTTCTGTATTCACGACTTGTCTCAAACAAGAGAGAGAAATAAAAAAATATTTTATTTTTTATATATATTCACGATATGTTTCCTATGGTAACTGAGTTCATGAATCGTTTACAGGTAAACAATTCGCGTGTGATAAGGTAATCATAAAACCTTGACCAATATACTTTGCTGAGCATATATATATAGGGTTGGGTTATTCTACAAAGGCTACAAAAAATGAGAAGGGTGAGAAGCCACTAGAAAATGACATGTGTCCAAAAGATTAACAAGTGGGAAGGATAATTTTGTCAAAAACATATGCACATGCAAGTCACATGCCATTTCCACCTTCATTTTTAAATGCCCGTAACTTTTTTATACGTCATCCGTTTTTAAAAAAAATTATACCATAAAATTGAGCATCTTTTTATCTTTAATATGAGTACCATTTTGCTATGCTTTTGAAAAAAAAATTCAAAACCCACTTACGTAAGACACAATGGAATGTAAAACACAATAAACACCAATTAAATATATGGTATAAAACACATTCAAGAGTCTAGTAAAACACAATTGACGACATACTAAAGACACAATGAATAGAAGACTAAAACACAATGAATACTTTTGAAAAACAAAAGTTGAAAACCCAGTTGCATAAGACACAATGGATGACATACGAAAGACACAATGAACAGAAGACTAAAATACAATGAATACTTTTGAAAAAAAAAAGTTAAAAACCCAATTGTGTAAAACACAATGGACGACATATAAAAGACACAATGAACAGAAGACTAAAACACAATGAATAATAGACTTAAACACAATGAACAACATAATAAAACACAATGTACACCTAAATACAAAACTCATTTGCGTAAAACACAATTAAAAGCATACTAAAAACACAATGGACAAAGTTAAATCATGTGTAGACTAAAAAAACATAAATAACATATTAATAAAGCACACATGCATACTATAACACAATGAACGAGCAGAAAGACACAACGGAAAAGAAAACCCATTTAGCACGAATTTTTTTTTTCAATTTTAATGTAGCAATGTGGTACTCATATTAAAGATAAAAAAACCGCTCGTTAATATGGTGAAATTTTTTTGAAAAAAAAATGTCGTATGAAAAAGTTATAGACGTTTTAAAATGATGGGGGGAATTGACATGTGCATTGCATGTGGAGAGAGAAAGTCAACAAATGTGGTTTTCCTTTTATGCCCTTCCTCTAATTTATTATTTATTTTTTTCAAACAAACTAATCTCAACCCTTCAAATATATGATCAATGGATCACAATCCTTCTCACCCTTCCTAGAAAAAGTGTCTTGTGTATTTGATCCTAACCCTATATATATAATCATATATCTTTGTATTTTAGTATTTAATCTTTTTGTATATATCTCATCTTATTTAGGAGATTTAGTTTCCTATTATGTGTAATTGTATTTTTGTACATATACTTTGGTATGATCTTAGTAGAATCATCGAAACAATTTGACAATTAACAGGTCTCACGATTCCTCAATTTTGTGAAGTTTCTCATTTAACCCACCTCTAAAAGGACATACATACAACTTCTAGATATCCACATTTTTCCAAGAAAAAAACTGACGAATTATTATTATTATTATTATTATTATTATTATTATTATTATTATTATTATTATTATTATTATTATTATTATTATTTCATTTTAGCTTTATTATTTTTAGAAAAAGTAAAGGTTGATAAAGATATCATATCACTTTTAACATTGAATTCGTATCACTTTGTAACATAATTCAATTGTGCAATGCTACGTTTGATTCAAGTTATTATCTACTTCTTCTGCAATAGATGAATCAGCAACCACGAGTCACAATCGACTACTTTTGTCAAATTTGGCTTCACAACCCGATAAAACTATTTATTCATTGATTATTCGTTATTTATTTATTCTCGGATCATGAATTATTGATGATTCGATAACACATGTAATTGATAAAGACTCGTAAGACAAATTTATTCTTCAAACGGTAATTCTAATAAAACAACTCATGATGTTAAGTCAATTTGTATTATTTAGTTAAAAAAAAAAGCCCCATTTATGAAGAAATAGTGGACCTTGAAATAGGTGTTATTTCAGTTATATAAAGAAGTTTGGTCTCCTTTGAATCCAAGGTGTAACTTTGTTTTTTCATAAATATAGCTACGTTACTTCGAAATCATTTTGAAAAACCCTTGAGACTCTTTTTTGTGTGCCGTTTGTGCCTAGTTTGTGCAGTGGCAGAGCTTAGAAAAAAAAATTCTTTTTTTTTTGGTCGAAAGTCTTGGAACCCTTAAAACGGATAGGGCAGGACTCAATACTTATAAAAATTTCGTCCGAAAATGCATAAATTTACACTACTGAGTAAAAAACGGTGGGGACCGGGCTCCGTCGGCCTTCACTATCCTCCGCCAGTATGGGTTTATAGAAAATCAAACCCGAAACGAAACCCGAAACATATAGTTATCAATGTCATGTTCGTGTCGTATACACTAAACATCAATCATTTGAGATAAATGATTTATTAAGTTGTAACATATGCTTTGTCAAATAACATGCAACAAGATTTTTCATAAACTACAAAATCGTATATGTGTTGTAATTATATGCACTTTTTTAATGATTATAGCTGCCCACTTTCATCATTTTTTATAATATTATAGGTATTGCAAATTGTAAAATATCGGGTGATAAATATGGAAAGAAAGGAAAGACGATATGGTAGATACATGTTCATGAAATTCATAATTAATATATGTTTTGATATCGACTTTGCCGCCGGAGCATATGGCAACGAAGAAAGATTACAAGCCAAAAGAAATAAAAATAATCCCCAAAGGGTGCTAAAAATAACATACAAGTTTCGAAAAAAGATTGTGATATATTCCTTTGTTTGTAATTAAAGTATTTATTTAGTAGAAATCCTAACATAAGATTTCACTTTAGTTTTTTATTTTGCTTACTCTAGAAATGTGACGTTTTCCATCAAAATTATAATCCAATATATTCTTCCGACTTGATGATCCATTGAACCAAATATTTAGGCAACAAAACTGGAAAACACAGAATTTGATCACCTATACTTTAAATATGGGAAGAGATAACGTACAAAGCTTTTTAATGTGAGAAGCGTAGGAAGCATTCTCAAATCTCAGCCATTAGATTAAGACAGTGACAAGATGGTAATTAACAACCATAATCAATCGAAACCAATTTTTTCAACGTTTGAAATCGATTAAAACATTCTGAATGATTAAACAATCAAAATAAGAAAAAAAAAAAGTCGATTACATTGAACGAAAACGTAAAGGTCAGTATTTGAATCTAAAAATTAGAAAAACAGAGGATTATAAATGGGGACGATCAATCATACGAAAATCATAGGATTGTGAATAAACGTTCGTAATAGTTGTCAAATGATTTCGATTTTGTTTCAATAAGTATGATTAAACATAAAAATTAGGTTAAAAAATAAGTTGCAGACGAAGAAGACGAAGTTTGTGATAACAGAGGCTTTTAAACGCACATAACATATGTGTTCGATATGTAACGTGCGTTTAAACTTCATTTGGTGGGACAAACAAACAAACGCACGTGTAAATGTTCAAACGCATGTTGTAAAAATTTAAATGCACATTCAAAAATTTTAAACGCACATTCACTTTTTTTTTTAAAGGAAGTCATCAAATTTTAAACGCACATTCCTTTTTTTTAAAGGAAGTCATCATTTAAACGCACATCTCCTCGCATTATTGCTGGCAGATTGCTCATCATCTTTTGTGGCTTAAACACGCACCCAACTCAATGAGAAGTACAGGCACGACTTATTGTATTTAAACACCCTAAGCACTGCAACTCCATTGTTGACCATGGAAACTCCGGGTCAAGTTGGTTAGGGTGAGTAGCAACCTGTTAGACAAGTTCTACAGGTTATTGAAACCAATGTACAGGTTGACCATGTCATTTATTTCCTATTGACAAGCCCGAATTCGTATAGAAAACTGTGCAGAGTAGTTGCACCTAACAAGTGATTGATGAAAGTTCATCCAAAAAATTACCAATAATTTCTTGAAGGCGAAATCCAACCCATCAGCATTCATGTTCAGAATACCATTGAGTGCGTTTTGTTTAAGCGAACGTTAAATTAACCATGGCGATGGAGACGATGGTGATGGAGATTAACCATGGTGATGGAGACGGTTGTTGATCGGAGAAGATCGGTGCGGTAACAAATAAGAAACAGAGCTGTTATAAACTAAGCAGGGGATGGAAGGATATTATTTAGGGAAGATAAAGGAAGCAGCTCAACATCATGGGTTTGAGCAGATGGTTTTCTCATGGTTGGTGGTGTGGATGAAGTATAAGGAGGAAAGGATGGGTGCTGGTTTCAAATGGAGATGATTGAGGGTGGTTGTAAGTATAAGGTTGTGGTGGTTGGTGGTGTGGATAAAGTGGTGGAGAAGGTTAATGTTAGGATTTTGTCTATTGGTGGTGACGGAGACGACGACAATGATGAAGATGATTGTTTCAGATGTTATCGAAAAGAAAAAAAAAAGTCTAAGAGGGTGTTTGGGATTGAGTTTGAAAATGCAAAAATGCTTTTGGTCAGAAGTCCTTATTGGCTTATGACTTTTTTTTTTAAAAGAGTTTAAAAAAAATGTTTGGATTAGCTTTTGGGATGAAAACGTCAAACGTCAATAGATTGTCTTTTTTAAGTGTTTCACTTAACTTATTGTGAAAATTGGTTGTATGGGTGGTAGATTGTAAGTTTTTTTTCAAAAGTCAAAAGCCAAAACCCAGGATTTCTAACTTCTTAAAAACAACTTTTTCACCCTTAAAAGCCAAAAGTCAAAACAGAAAGTGCTTTTAGGTTATACAAACAACTTATTAACTTATTGGCTTCTTGAAAAAGCCAATAAGTTGTTTTGAAACTCAATCCCAAACACCTTCTAAATTACCATTTTAATCAACCAAGATTGAGTTAGTTGGAGTTAACTATGGTTTACACGTGTCAGGCTGTGATGGCTTCCTACCCTTCCTATGTTAAGGATACTTTGTATTTTATACTATCTTTTAAATATGTAGTAAAGAATTATCATTGGGTTGCTTTTAATATAGACTACATTACATTTTGTGTCCTTTATGTATCACTGAAATTATGAAACATGCCCCTTTTTTTGCATTTTATGTCCTTCCACGTTAACTTCCCCAAAACCCTAAGTGTAATCATCAGTATTATGGATGACGAAGAGACACGAAGACTAGGATTTAGGGTTCGTAAGAACCTGACACATGAAGAGGTGCTTGAATTATATGGTAAGTGTTCATACATTTGATGATGTTTTTTTTCAAAAGTTTGAATTTTTAAGTTGATTAACACGTAAATGTTTTATACAATGCAGTGGGTGCTCCCAGTTTGTTCTCCATCAAGTTTCATCATAATGGAAGATTCACTTGTTTTCCTAACAGGACATATGTTGAGGGTGAGGAAAATTTCATTGATTTGCTTGATCATGACAAGTTCTCAGTGCATCAGATGGATCGTATACTGGAAAAATTTGGTTATCAAAAGGATATTGAAAGGTATTACCCTTATCTAGTGCCAGGTTCTGATCTTGATTTTGGTCTTAGGGATTTAGGTAGTGATGCTGATGTGATTGGGTTTATCAAGGTTATTCCAGAGTCTAGGTTAATTAATGTTTATTGTGAGTATGGTATAACTACGGTTCACACATATTTCTGCTCACCAACTAAAGTTAGGGTAGAAGAAATAACTGATGAGGAGGTAAGGGCATTTGACCTTGATAAAGTGGTTAGGAAAAGATTATTGTTAGGCTGGAATGGAGATGATAAACCTGAGGCTAATCAAGGAGTGGTGGATAATAGTGATGAAGTTGTTGTTGACCAACACACTACTCAGTCTATGCATACTGATGAAGTTATGGATAACAATGTCCATAATGTTCATACTGAGGAAGTTGTGGTTAACCATGTAGATAATATGCAGACTGAGGAAGTTGTGGTTAACCATGTAGATAATATGCATACTGAGGAAGTGGTGCATAATATGAATTTTCATGTTGACTTTGATTTTAGCAACATTGACCTGAATGATCCTAACTTTGACCCATTCTTTGGTGAAAGTTCAACTATTCCTGTTCCTAAACATGATGTTCCTAAGCATGATCAACCTCAGGATAATATGCATGAACATGATAATGAAAATGTGGATGAGGGTATGAATACAAGTGAGTATGGAAGTGATGATGATAATGCAAGTGAGGACAGTGACTTTTTAGTAGATGAGGGAAATTTGATCAATGAAGTTGAAACAGATATGAGGGATTTCAGGTTTTTCACTGATGATGTTGTAGATAAAGAACAAGTGTTGGATATGTCTTTGAAAGAGCTGCAAGAAGATGCAATTGACAATGCTCAGTTTGGTAGTGGATCAGATTCTGATAAGGATGAAAGCAGCCATAGGAAAAGAACAATGAAGTTATTAAGAAGACAGAGAAACATGAATTCCCCTTTCATGTGTGGTGATAAATTTGGAAGCAAAGAGGAAGTGAAACAAATGATCAAAAATCATGTTGTTGACACTAGAAAGCAACTAAGAATCATCAAGGATGATCTAAGTAAGGTCAGGGCAGTTTGTTGGGGGGATATTCCACATTTTGATGAATCTGGTAACCTTAAATCAGTTGATGGTCATACTGAAATTCGTTATGGAAAGAAAACCATGGGTGTGTGTAGTAGGTGTAGGGGGACAGGACATAACATAAAGACATGCAAAAATCCAGAAGTTGTGGTGGAAAAAGGCAACAATTCAAAAGATAAAGGTCAAAATGTGAAACACAAAGGTGAGGTTGGTTCTAGTAACACATCAAAGGACAAGGGACCAGTTTCAAAAAATACTGGTGGCAGGGGCAAAAAGGCAATTAATAACAAACATCAATGCCCTTGGACACTACTCTTATCAAAAGTTGGTGGATCTGAAACTTGGGTTATTAAAACCTATGTAGATGAACATAAATGCCTTCAGAATAGAAACATTAGGGCATGTACAACAACTTTTATCTCTAAACAGCTAATGGAACAACTTCATGAAAATCCAACAATCCCAGTGAAGGCTGTCCAAGAGCAGTTTCAGAGAAAATTTGAAGTTGTGGTATCACATATGAAAGCTTACAGGGCAAAGACTAAAGCCATGTTACAGATCACTAGAGATTACAATGCTCAGTATAGGATGCTTATAGATTATTGTGGTGAGTTGATAAACAAAAACCCAGGAACCACAGTACATATAGAAGTTCAGCCATGTGGGGATCCTGAATCCACAGAAAGAGTATTTAAAAGAATTTATGTGTGTTTGGGAGCTTTGAAACAAGGTTTCAAAGCCATTGGTAGGGATATGTTAGGTCTTGATGGTGCTTTTATAAAAGGTCCTTCCCCAGGTCAAGTTCTATCTGCTGTTGGGGTTGATCCAAATAATGGTATTTACCCTGTGTCTTATGCTATAGTAGAAGCAGAAACAATTGATTCCTGGAGTTGGTTTTTAGAATGTCTTGCTGATGATCTAGATCTAGATGTGTAACACCCCAACCGATGGCGGAAACATCGAGGTGCCACGTAGTGACGATTGTTCAATAGCACATGGACTAAAGTGTAAATTTGAATACATTGATTAAATAATTTATTACATTGAAATGAAATACAACGGTTCTAAATGGTAACTAAACTGAAATACAATAATTCAAAATCTAAATATAAATCCGAAAGCTTAAAAGGAGCGTCTCAAAATAACCTGAAACATGCACAAAATATTTTGGTCAATACAAAAATGTATTGGTGAGCATACCCTGTTTAAATATATATAGTAGAAAAGTGTTTAGCAATTCATGTGCGGTACCATTTGCAATTATGTAATAAGTAATATCCGTTCAAAACCAAACCTAAGAATAATGACTAACACATGACTAACCAACTGAATAATGAATTAACAAGACAATGACCAAGATTCTCTCAACAGAGTCTCAAGGGGGTATACCATAGTACTATTCATTGAAAAGCTAGGCCGCCCAGCGGTTAATGATTTTGACAAGTCATAGACACACCAATTAACATAAAGCAAACACACATGAGAATTGCATTAAGTATAAGAAATTGAAACTTGATTAATATATAGGTACATGAGTCACCCCAAAGTAGTAAAACAGTAAAAAGGGGAAAGATATACTCACAGTTTGCGAAATCGATCGAAATCCACTTAAACGGTTGTGAGCTAAGTAATGAGAATTCCGAGGAATTCAACCTATAATGTGTAAGCATACTCATAAGGAAATGTCTAAAAAGTCTAAGGTAACTAGGGTCTAAGGCATTAGGGTTTGCTAAGTCGATTTGGGGAATTAGAGTTTTTATGATCAGTCGCGTTAATGTGAAAGTTGTATATCACGAATAATATATGAAAGGTTGTAAATGTGGTTTAAATAATATAATTATTACCTATTGAATATTTAGATAAAAAAAATATGTTTGAATAATTAAGACAAAATAATTTAGTTAGTTACTTTAACTAAATTAAAATAAACACAATAATCATAAATAATTAAATAAATAATTTTGAGTTACACAATGATCCAACAAAAGATAATAAAGACATTAAACCATATGAGTATTTCTATTTTATAAAAAAAATATATTTATAAAATAGATGTTTAAATTGTATAAATAAATAAATGTTTTATTATGTCTAAATAAACGTAAATAAGACTAATAATACCATACATGATCCAAAAAATACTAGTTTTATAGAAAATGAATGATTTCTGATGTAAACAAATTAGAATAATTTTCTCATAATTTATTGGGGTGTTACAAGATGTGTACTCTCATGTCACATTTCTGAGTGATAGGCAGAAGGTTAGTCAGCTATATATTATCTTTACATCTTTTAGTTTCAATATTTTTATATAACTGTTTATGCTATACAGGGTATCCTACCAGCAATTGAAAAGTTATTCCCACTTGCTGAGCATAGATATTGCCTTAGGCACATCAATGAGAATATGAAACAACAGTTTAAAGGTCAAGCTTTTAAAGACAATCTATGGAAGGCAGCCAAAGCTACTACAATTCAGGAGTTTGAAAAAGAGATGGATGCACTGAAAGCTTTCAATAGTGACTGTCACTTGTGGTTGGCCAATATCCCTGCTAAGCATTGGTCCAGGTCACATTTTTTTGGTAAGCACAATGTAGTTTTCTTATTACATAGTCTTTGTTGTGAATAGAAGTTCATCTATAACTTTGCTATTTACAGGTAGGGTTGTGTCAGATATGTTGCTCAACAATGCATGTGAGGTTTTCAATTCAAAGATACTTGATGGGAGAGACAAGCCCATCATTACAATGTTAGAATTCATCAGGGAATACTGCATGAGGAGGATTGTCAATGTTCTGAAACTGATTGATAGAAGTGAAGGTTTGCTAACACCATATGCCACTGAGTTATTGGAACAAGTCAAAAAAAGATGCAGTCAGGTACCTTATTTAATGATTTTGAGTATTCATATGTAATGAGAATTGTTATGTTATGATATATGATACATGATATATGATAACTAGGTACTCTGTGATGTGGAATGGTGAGAATCATTATCAAGTTGCTGGTAAAAATGGCCAATATGTGGTGGATATGGCAAATAGGACATGTTCATGCAGGGGTTGGGAACTAAATGGTATACCTTGCAGGCATGCTGTTGCTGCCATTTGGAACAAGGTTATCCATGGACAGGTGGGCTTACCAGAAACCTTTGTCCATCCTCTGTATAGAATGGACACATGGAAAAAGGTTTACTCTTTCAAGATCTATCCAATAAATGGTAAGTCAATGTGGCCAAAATCCAAGGTACCAAGTACTATCATACCACCTTTTTATCACAAACCTGTTGGGAGGCCAAAGAAGGTCAGAAGGAAATCAGTGGTAGAGTTGGATGAGATGACAGCAGGTGCGAAGCTGAGAAAGGTGGGTACATATGGCAAATGTGGTAACAAGGGCCATAACAGCAGGTCATGCAATGGCAGGAGGCCAGACCTTCCAGGGTCAAGCAAGTCTAAGAAGGATGGTAAGAAAGCTGCTAAGAAGGATGGTAAGAAAGCTGCTGCTGCTGAGAAAAATGGTAAGAAAGCTGCTGCTGTTGGGACAACCATGCAGGGTCAAGTGAAGCCTAAAAAGGGTGGTGTGAAGATGTGTAAGAAATGCAAGGGGGCTAGACACAATAGCAGGACCTGCCAAAAGAATGCATGAATTTAGGGATGAAGTTATTTAGTATTTTGTGTTTTGGTTAACTTATGTTAAAGTCAAACACTAGTTTTAAGTAATCTATGTTTAAGTCAACTTATGTTTAAGTCAAACAATGTCTATGTTTTGTTGGATTTTATGTCTGTTTTGTTGGATTTTATGTTTGTATGAATACTTTAAGTATCAATGTTGGCTTTATTGCCCATTTTGACCTATGTTTGTTTGACTCTGTATATTTTTGACCCATTTTGACTGTGTATGTTAGACTATCAATGTTTCATTCTCATTGTTTAAGATTGTGTATGTTTAACTGTGTATATTTTTGACCCATATGGTGTATGTTTGACTGTGTATTTTTGACCCATATTGTATGTTTGACTATCAATGTTTCATTCTCACTGTTTAAGATTGTGTATGTTTAACTATGTATATTTTTGACCCATATGGTGTATGTTTGACTGTGTGTATTTTGACCCATATTGTATGTTTTGACAATCAATAAGATACATAAACAGAGCCATAAATAGGGCATGCATTTCATCCAAACATAATTTGGTACATATATATTTCTTCCATCCAACTAATACACATAGAAGACCTATACACTTATGCATTTCATCTACATACTACAAATATAAATTAACGCAAACAGAACCCAACTTAGAATCAGGTAAATCTTCAAACGCCTTGCCTTAGATTCAGCATTTCTTCTTCCATTTTCACTGACTGTCAATCTTTCTTCTAGCTTGTTCTTGGACTCCAGCAAACCTGGTATGATGTCCCCACATGTTTGACACCTTCTTGATTCAACCCACATGAAAAATCCACATCTGGAACCCTAATGTCACAAAAAAAACGACTTTAGATAAAGAACCCTAAATTACAAACCCTATCTTACCTTTGAGTCGCAACCAAAGAATCGACGACCTGGATTTTTAGAGGTCCATGACGTGCGAACTACAGCCTCCCTACCACACCAACATTGCACCATTTTGATCGATTAGGTGTTTAGGGCTTCAATCGTAGGGTTTCAATCTTGAAGAGCTTCAATTTGGGTTTTATTAGTTTTTAGGGTTTTAATCTGATCGATTATATCAGATATATAAGAGGGAAATTTATAATTTAAAATTAATGGACAAAAATACCCTTGAGGCTTTTGAGGTTAACTGAGAAAACTAACCCAGTTAGTCATAAAAGACATAAAATGCAAGAAAAAAAGGAAATTTGGGACATAAAATGTAAAAAAAAAGCATGTTTCATAATTTCAGTGATATATAAAAGACACAAAGTGTAATTTAGTCTTTAATATACTAGCAAAATTATGCATCAATATTATTTTCTTTTTATGTTTTCTTAAGGTAATAAAGGGGACTGGGCACTTCACAGATTCTTCACGGGTAGGCTACTACCCCTATGGCAATACCGTCGTCGGTGGTACGGATAGTGGTCTAGTTAAGCAATTACGTGCTTTAATTAACGGACGGTGGGTGGGGTTTTGTGTGTGTGTGGGGGGGGGTTGTTTTTTATGGGTTGGGTAGTTTAGGGTAGTGTTGCCTCTAAAACTGTGCTTTAGTGAAGTGAATCAGTAAAATGATGTGACAGTGCATGATTGATGTAAATCAATGAAATTAAAAATATTTCAGTAAAGCAGCCCACCCATCATAAGAAGAGCAAAAAGTGACCCAAAAAAAAAACAGCCAATCTTTCCTTTTATTCTTTCTAACATCCACGATTCTTTCCCATTGGCATTATCAATGATATAAATTATGTAGAAATTAGCTTCTAAATAAAATGCTTAATGAATTTATTAGTTGTAATGTCTCCACTTTATCATCTCTTGATGTCCACCTTGTCGACCCTTAATGTATTAATTATAATGTATACCAATTGTCAAAGTTGTCCTTTATATGCCAATATAAATATGTCACACCATAGCTTAGCAATATGGACCTTTGCGTAATGGTAATATCGTTTATTATTACCAGTAGGAATCCGCGTGTTGCGGCTGAGTTGCACAGTGTTTGGCTGTTGCGTTTGATCAAATTTGTGATTTTCGACCCGATTCGACCTGAAAATTCATATTGAATAATATAACTTGAATTTGTTTTACAAAAACTGCATATATATATATATATATATACATATATATTCTATTTAGCTCGATTGGAAAACTTAATTCAAATAACCTGAATAACTCGAAAACAGTTGCGCTAGACATCCCTATTCCACCTATTACTTTGACATATTATATTATAGAGATTAAAAACAACCTGTAATTGGATTAAATTTATCCTCTATTATTGGTCAAATATAATATTATGTTGTTACATGAAAGCATGATGGATAAAGTGCCTTTTTGCTAGTTTGTCAATCTTCACCGGCTGATTTTGAGAATTACATAATGAATATGTGAGTTTGTTTGTGGTTAATTTATAGTAGACTAAATGTATAAAATATATTTATATTCATGTGAACGAGTAGATCCAATTTCTCTCTCTGTTTTTTTTTTTTTTTTGGGGGGGGGGGGTAGGGGTGTTAAAATTGTGAATGGTGTAACGTTATACAAACTGATTTTTTGTTGCTTGTTTTTGCCTTTTTTTCCTTTAAACTTCAAGTATTAACCACACTTTCAAAATCAACACCTCTTTTGTGTGTGTGTGTGGGGGGGGGGGGGTAATTAAAACTGTGAATGGTGTAACGTTATACAAACTATTTTTTATGCTTATTTTTGCCTTTTTCTTTAAACTTCAATTATTAACCAGTTGTTGTATTAATAAGTAATAACCATTGATTTCTTGTTTTTTCACCATTTTTCTTTAAATTTCAAGTATTAATCAATAGAATTTAATTGTTGTATTACTATATATTAATTTTCAAACTAATTTAAACAGTAACACCAATGAATAGCAAAATATTAATATTTTATTTATATTATTATTTTATTTAACTTTATTATATTATATACTATTAATATATTATATTATATACTATTAATATATTATACCGATCCCGACAATACCGATACCGAACGGTTCGGTATCAGTATGGTAAAATACCGATACCATACCGATCCCGTACCGATACCGATAATATCGAAACCATGGTTCGGTATCGGTACGGTACCGGTATGGTATCAGTATTTTACCTTAAAATACCGATACCATACCGATCCCGTACCAATACCAATAATACCAAAACCGAAAATCCATAAATATGGGTACTGATACCGATCCCGAAACCACTCGGTTCGGTATCGGTTAGGTACGGTATCGGGATCGGGACGGGACGGGATCGGTATTCGGCCTTGTATGCTCATCCCTAATTAATATATTATATACTATTATTTTATTCAAAAACTTTATTATATTATACACTATTAATATATTATATACTATTATTTTATTCATATTATTTTATTAAAAAAATTCATTATATTATATACTATTAATATAAATAACATAATCTTATGTAATTTCATTACAAATTTCATGTGTTACCTTATGTGTAGATTTCTTTATTTTTTTTAACATTTACAACCAAAATGGAATCTCGATTGTATAATTCATTGATTGATTAACACCTCATTTAAATCTCGATTGTAAAACGCGCAACGTGCGTGATTTTATACTACTAGTTAAATTTGTCTTGTCATTTTAATGAAATTACATTTTTGCTCTTCTAAATGAATATGAAATGATTACTTTACCCGTCTAGCATTTATTATATAGTATATATATAGAGAGAGAGATACAGATGATTATTATTATTATTTGACGAGGTAGGCCCACTCTAGATGGATCGGCCCAACTCCAACTAAAGGCCCCATTACCTTAGGGCCGGCCCAATGGCAGATAAACGCCGGATGGGCCAAGGCGGTCATGTTCCGGACTATTGATAAGCCTCAACCCCTTCTCCGAGAAATGGGGACGAAGGGTTCAATAGAAGAGATAAAGCCTATCTCCATCAAAACCGGAGAGTTAGCTCCTGGAGATAGGCTCAAAGAGGCGGTTACGAGAAAGGTAAAGAGAGGTTATAAATACAGGTTAAAGGTAAGTCAAATTCCATACACACATTGACAAAAAGCTTCCGCTTTACTTTCACACCAGAAACCCATACTTATTCTCACGCCGGAGGGTGGTCACAGGAAACCCCCCTTTCCTGTGACGAGTCCTAACGGTGTTTTGTTTTGCAGGCACCCGGAACCAATTCCAACAGGTTATTCGCAACCGGAGCATTATTCTTGTCTACTCGGAGAGGTATTTACTTCTTCATTGGCGCCATCCGTGGGACACGTACAAGGAACTAGCTACCGGTTGAATAACCCAACGAACCGAGATGACTTCAAGCCAAAACGCCATAGTTACCGCCAATCCGGCAAGAAGTGATCAGAATCTGATTCCCACAACAGAGCGGATCGACGGTGCAGTGGCATCCGACTCGGAAGGGGAAGGTGACGGAGTGGCCCCGGGGTTTTCTCCAAGAATATCGGCTCCACTCCCGGGGAACACGCAGACTTTTGTGTCGCTCGGGAGTCACCAGGGACGTTTCTCTTCTGTAAGAGGACCGGTTCCATCGTCCACGTACACTCGACCGATTGTTAGTACAAGCTTCTCAGCTTCTCGAGTTCCGGCTCCCACATCATCGGTGCCCTGGTTTACAGCAGCACAAAGCCTCCCGCTCTTCTCGGCCGCAATCTCAGCGGCCATGACATCATCACCACAAGCCACTCTCATGCAACCGAACATGCACCTTACACGCCGGTTACTCCCGGAAATCAACCGTTCATGCCTTATTATCCTATGTCCCCATATGGGTATATGTGTGCACCATCAACTGGCGGTACGTTCTCATACCCCTACCCTTACATGTATCCTCCGGTGCAACCACCCCTTCCCGGGTGGAACCCTCGGACTGGGATGCCTTCGAACGAAAGGTTGAATGACGTCCGTACGCGCCTCAACTATGAAACCACTCCCGGGGGTCCCGGAACTTCTGCGGGACTTCCCAGGAACGACAGCAAAACCCAGTGGTAGTGCAGGAGAATGAGGATCAAGGTGATGATGAAGACCTTACCCGGCCATACCGTCCTCCGACGATGGCAACCTACTCCAAGTTCTCGGAAAGGATAGCTAACGCTCCATTACCCCAAAACCTGAAGCTCCCATCGACAGTGGGTAAGTATGATGTAACTGGAGACCCGGATGATCATTTGAGCATCTTTGAGTCTGTAGGAACATCCAAAGATTGGCCGATGCAAGCCTGGTGCCACATGTTTGTTCAGACCCTCGTGGGAGCAGCACGGGTCTGGTGGGATAGTTTGCCGCCCAGGTCTATTTCAAACTGGAGAGATATCCATAAGGGATTTACCCAGCAGTTCAGTCAGCAGCGCAGACATACCAAGTACAGGGAGGAAGTGATGCATATTCGCCAAAGAGACAATGAGCCGATGGAGAATTTCATAATACGTTTCAACAAAGAACGGCTACAAATCCCGGGCCTTACTGAAGAATTGGCATGCACTGCATTCACCATGGGAGTGAACGACGATGGATTGTTAAGAAAGCTTCATGGTCCCTATGGGTATCCTCAGACCATGGACGAAATGATGACAATAGCTAAGGCATATGTCAAGCAGGAGAAATCAATCGCCATGAATCATGCGGTACGGAAGAAGCATGAGACTACCAAGGCAAGTGACAACCAAGACTCCAGAAGTTCCAGAAACAGGGGGCGGTCAGGTCAACCTTACTCAAGGGACGACCGTCGGGACGAACGCCGGGATGATCGGCGAGATGATCGTCGGGAGCAAGGACGAAGATCGGAAAGGTCTCGTGATTCCTACTCCAGCAGAGGGGACACGTCTTCCAAGCCTAAATTGGATTATCCGGAGCTGATCAAGACATCGTCCCAGATTTTGGAAACGGAAAATCTAAGGCTGAATGCTCCCCATCCGGTCAAAGACTCACCTTCAAAGGATAAGTCTAAGTTCTGCGACTATCATAAAGGTAATGGTCACGATACAGACGATTGCTTCCAGCTCAAGAGACAGATTGAATACTTCGTCAGAACAGGGAAGTTAGCTCATCTGGTCAAAGACACGAAGCCAGGCCCAACGACCTGGGAGGACAGGGCAACCGGGAAAAAGCCCAGGGAGATTAATACAATACGGCCGGAAACAAGGGGTGGTTCCAAGAGACGATTTGAAACAATTGAACCGTGGATGGAAACGGTAATGACTGTACCTCCTTACTACAAGGCATTAAGAATGGAAGCCCTGGTAATATCAGCAGCTGTATGTAACAACCGGCAAAAATAAGGTAATTCCGTACAAATTAATTAATATATGATTAACGTAATTAAATGCAATTATGTGTGATTTAATTATCAAGGCCTTAGGGGATAGCAATTTCCAAATAGTGCATAGGAATGCATACGTTTAATGGTAAAGCATGATTGGATCATGTGCGAATAAGCTATCCGGTATGGACGTTGGCAATTACCCGGTAATAATTAAATAAACGAAACGAATCCCGGACACCCAGGATATAAAATAAAGGGTATTTTCATGAAATATAATGAGTTTTGGGACTCCAAAACCATAAATGAAAACGTCTTGTACAAATCTCCCGGTAACGAATAAAATGCGCGTACCGCACCCGATACGCGTATAACTCATAATTTCACCCGGCAAAGGCCTAAATAACCTATCAACGCTTAAAATAGACTATATTTAAGGGTTATTAAAGGTATTTTTAATGTCCCGATAACGCGTGATTAAAACCCGAAAAATACCCGAACGACACCCGAACGACGGGGGATTAAACATAACAAATATTGGGTAAATATTTGGAATGGTGGACCCCACCTAGACCCACTTGGGGGCCGGCCTAATGGCCATATTATCTTCTTGGATTGTTTGTTTAATAATAATAATCTCTAAGCTAGACATAAGCATGCAAGGATAAAGCCAAAAGGTGTAAGGAACATGTGTAAGAAACATTAGTACAAAAGCAAGCCTCCCTCTTGTCCCCTTGATCAAATTTTCGGCCAAAGGCCAAGAAAATCCAAGACAAGGCTAGCCAATCATAGTCTAAATGTGCATGCATGGGTGGGAGATCTTATATAAAATCCAAGTGTAAGAATTAGGCATAATTATCAAAGATATTGGAAAGATTACAACTCCTCTCTTGTCCCTTCAAAAACCCACGGCCACACCACCTTTTCCATACCCATCCAAGATCATTTTAGGTACTTCATAAATCTCTTGAAGCTTTGGTAATAATTACAAGGATCCATGAGAAGATTATAAGAGATTGCAAGATATTAGTGAGATTTGCAAGCAAAATCCTACATCTATATACATACATACGGCTATATACATACACACACACTTCATATCCTTCCAAGATTCCCAAGTACACATACAATCTTTCATAAGATTACTTAAATCTTTGGAAGATTACATGTGATAATTATATATAAACATGTGTTAGAAGAATTGGATATCAAAGCAAAACACTTCTCTTTTCTTCCCTCTTGTGGCCGTAGGTTTTACCCAACACACACACATCCTCCTTTCAAGTTTATACATCTCCAAACACTCTAAACAATCCATCATCCAAACCCCTCTTGTGTGTTTCAAGAGCTTGGAGCTAAAACACTTGGAAGAACACACTAAACCCCTCTCAAATCCAAGGTGTTTGTCTTCCCTAGCCTTGTGCTAGTAGTAAGCATTCTTAATCTTGTTTTTGATTGTTAATATTCATGTATGTGTTCTTAGTAACAAGTTGTACATGAAGGGTTTAAAAAGTGGTTTTGAACATAATCTTTAATAGGTTTTACATGTGTAAAATGGAAGATTAAAGATATGAAAATAAACCATGGATTTGTTGATGATGATGTATTAGTCTTGAAAATATATAAAGTTTACATTTAAAACCAAGTAGGATGATGTTTTGAGTGAAATGGTGGAATGAACTTGGATATGTTAAAAGTAACTTTAAATCATCTTATTATGATCATTCATGTTATAATATGTGGTAAAACATGTTAGAAGTTCATAAATGAAAAAGATGGAAAATTAAAGTTAGCTCACTTGGATGAATGATATTTTGATAAAATGGACAAATACATAAAACACACATATAATTAGTCTTCCATATGAAATACAAGACTAACATAAGTGTTTTGATACAAAAATAACTTACCAATAAAAAGTTGAATCTTCAAAGTCTACTATTTTGAGTGAAAAATGTTAACTTTGAAAGTTGGAATGGAAAAATGCAACTTTTGGAAGTTAAGGGACTAAAGTTGTAACTTTGAAAGTTAGAGGACTAAAATGGATATTTTAGAAACTATTAGTCCAAAAATACAAGTATGGAAAGTTTGGTGTCAAAAACGAAAGTAATAAAGTCTAAGGATGATTTTTGTAAATACTAGTAGAAATACTTGGGTATTTTGTATAAAAGTGTATTTTTGAAAGTTATAAAAATATAAAGGGTTTTAACATAAGGATTTTTATAAAATAGAGATTTTATAAAAATATTAAACAAACTTGGGAAACTTATACAAAAATGAATACTTTTATATAAATGGGAATATAAAAGTGTTGGAAACATTTTTGTAGTTAAGTTAACAAGTTGGGTTAAAAATACATAAGTATTTTAAACCATCCAAGTAACATGTGAAAAGAGGAAGAAATATGGATAATATTTCTATAAAATACATGTTGGGAAAAACTTGGAAAAATTAACTAAACGAGTTAAGATATCGAACTAAAACGCGTTAACGAACCGTACACGGACAAATCATGAGAAAAATGCCATTGCGGCAAGATAGGAAAAATATATATTTTAAGAAGTAA
This sequence comes from Ambrosia x helenae, assembly GCA_030844895.1. Taxonomy (NCBI): domain Eukaryota; kingdom Viridiplantae; phylum Streptophyta; class Magnoliopsida; order Asterales; family Asteraceae; genus Ambrosia; species Ambrosia x helenae. The sequence continues at coordinate 98,264,229 of CM061225.1, forward strand.
AATATATATACATTATGGGTGAAAACAAATAAACACTTTCCTAAGTGTTGGAAGAATTAATTCGTGGGAGAAAACACATGACATAAACAAATAAGACGTTAAAAACAAACGTATATACTTAACGAGAAAAATTACACATTTATATATATGTACGCTCGTCTCGGCAAAATTCTAGTATATCTACTTAATGGGAAAGTAGATATATGGGAAGGAAAGCCGCGACGAGAAGACAAAGATATATATATGTGTATGCCGTGCCAACGAGAACCTAGTATATTTATTTGAATGGGAAAATAAATATACGGTATGGTGAGTTGAATCGGGTGTTAAGAATATACAATCGAACGACAAAATCTTAGCATATTTGTTTAAATGGGAAAACAAATGTGTGGCAAAGTGAGTCGGGTCGAGCATCGAAATATATATTATATCGAGCGATGCGATCTTAAGTATAATTATTTAAATGGGAAAATAATTATATGTTAAGTGAAGTCGAGTCGATGATAATAAGATACAAGTTATGGAAATATTAACAAGAGTAATATATAACTTGTAGTACAAAGGGTAATGTAACGCCAACGAAACTTAGGATACGCGCTTAATTAAACGGGATTTGGAACAACTTGTGGTCGGGAGTTGGGTGTACAACTTGCCAAGGCACATGCACTATAGGGATAGTGACTTATACGTCTAGGACGTTTGTAGGTACGAGACCACCCACTTGCTATTTACCTTTTGAGCCAGACGCAGTTTCAGGTGAGTTTCACGGCCCCATTTTAAACTATTTTTACGTTTTCCGGGGGAAAGATATGTTAGGGAAAATGTTTGACGGGTTTATTACTTGAGGTGTGACCGCCACTCGGGGTTGAGTCCTCGCCTCTATAATCATTTGTTCAGGGAAATGAAACCGGTGGAATATTTGAATAGTACTATTGGTGCCTGACAAGGCCCACCCCTAATCGATAGCGTCGATTATGCATTAGGTTATGCCTGGGGTGCATATATTCTGAACTTAAGTCGTGGGAAACCGAGTAACGACTTGGAGCGGGGCATATTTATTTAAACGTCTTGGTTTGATTATAGTCTCAAGTAGAGTTATAGGAATTTGCAACTCCTATACATTGTCATAACATGGTATTTCCCAAGTATTCAAGTTTTGGAAACTAAAAACCTGTGAACTCACCAATATATTTTATATTGACGAAACTTTTAAACATATCTTTCAGGTAACTAGATGAAGGAGCACCGGGCAAGCTGGGTCAAGGAATCCTCCAATGCGACGTCGAACTTTTGCGGGGTTTCACTTTTATTTCCCAAGGCATTTGGGATATATATGAGAAACCTCTATGATTAACTCAAAAACAATTTACTTTTGTGTAATGTTTGAAACAGATTTGACGTCATAATAAATGACCCATTTTCTTAAATTACTTGTGTTTAGCAATAACCTTGACTTTATGCTTTTGAACCGTCGCGCCACGTGTTTCCGCCATTGTCGTGGTGTGACAGAAGGTGGTATCAGAGCCAAGGTTATAGCGAACTAGAGTATTTTCTTTAAAAACTAGACTATAACCGGATTTGGTTCAAATGATAAAGTTTTCAAAAGAAAAATATAGAAAGACACTAAAGTAATTTTTCAAGAAGCATTGGGCATGAGGAGATTCCGACCAGGCCAGCCATGGGTATTGTTATACTTTAACGTGAAATTAGAAGTTAGGAAGGTTACTATAAAGTACGCCATAACTGTCTAATTTAAATAATTCATATATATTAGTACGGTTCTTTTGCCAGGAATGTCGAACGCAGGAAGTATCGCGCCGAGCTACGACAGTAGCTTGCAGATCATCCCAGCACCACCACCAGAGCCAGCAGAGTTGGTAGTGCTCTCCTCGGGAGATGAGGACGTAGAGATGGGCGTCGCCGCCGACGGAGCAGGCGACGATAGCTCAGATGAGTCAGACCCCAGCGAGGACCCCCACTGGGCACCGGCCGTGATTGACGCGCCACTGCCCATTGTACCGGCCGCACCTTTGGCCGTACACCCCGTTCGAGCCATCAGGGACTTCCCTGACGGCTGTGCCGGTCCGTCGCGACCAAACCCAGCCCAGTCGGATGCGGCAGAGTCTCCATTCCGCCGACAGGCTCACGCCGAGCACGAGCCAGCACCGGTACCCCACATTCACGTACCTGCAGGCATGAGACTCCTGCCTATCGCCCGTGGGAGGAACGGGTGGATATCCGATGACTCCGACGACGAGTCTGTAGGTTCGGTAGGGCACATGTTGGTGCCCGAGATTCCGGCTGATCCGGAGGAGCCAGTGGCTCCAATGCTAGAGGACGCCCCAGCCGACCCCGTAGCCCCACCAGCACCACTCGAGCCCATACCTCAGGAGGAGCCAGCCCCAGCAGCACTTGTACATGAGGGTAGTCCCGCCCGTAGCTCTGAGCTACATAGGGCAGGCATGGAGGCATTCGCCACTGCGAGCCCTCCCACACCCCCTGTAGTGGTATCCACTCCAGAGTGGGCCACTGTCTCGGAGCCTTTAGTAGCACCACTAGCCGAGCCTATGCCACCACCCCCAGTAGCCATGACTTTACCCATCCCCACCATTCCCAGCATGACACCTGCACCGTACCCTCTAGGTGCAGGGGACCCTTATATGATGCCACCCCACTTTCCCATCAGGCCACCAGGTTTCACTCCATTACTGCCACACATACCGATACCCGCCCCCTTCGGGCCATTCCCATCCACACACCCAGATATACCCGGACCATCCCAGCCACCCAGGATGACACCCTTGTCTGGACCAGCATGGTCCACTGCCATCACTCTAGAGCGGGATTTTCAGACTCTCGCTGATACGGTGCAGCGCACCGTAACACAGGTGGAGCATCAGACACGTCTGATGTGGACGAGGATGATAGATGCGCGGGATGCTTTGGCGCATTACGCGGAGGAGTTGCTGAGCCTGGACGCTCAGTGCGGTATCACAGGGGATGCGCACTTTGCGCATCGACATTTCTTGTACGAGCGTATCATGAAGATCAGTATGACGATCAGTACGCACGCGCCGCAGTACCAGTATCCACCGCCACCGCCACAATAGGATGTATCGGGGATGCACAGAAGACCCACCAGCTTATGTACATATTAGCAGCAGTATGGTAGTACAGCACGGGTTATGACACTCGTCTGCATTTTGCCTAGCCGTACGGGTATTACGGCGTATGATATGATGTTTTATTATTTCAAAAGCAATGTATTGTATGAGAAATGTATTCTCCATTTTGTATTATGAACAAGCATTGTACTGGTATTATTGAAATTAATGAAAAATCTTATTATTATGGTGAAATATGTTGATGTCTATGATTATTATTGTTTACTCCATATGTTGTGGTTTGTATATTTGTGTGGTGATGTTGTGTTGATTACTATTTATTTTTTGTATGATGTGTTGGTATGTTGTGTGATGACATGGTGTTGATTATTGTATTCATGCTTTGGTTTGTTATTTATGCTTTGTATTGTATAAATGTTTGCCAAATTAACCTTTGATAATTATTATTGAAGAGAAATGGCACCAGCCACTAGAAGCAATAGCGGAGCAGACGGACTGCCCGCAACACCGGCCGAGCTCGAAACCATGATATCTGAACGCATAGCTCGTGCCATCGCTGAACATGAAGCCGCACGCTCTGAACACTCCCATGACAGGACAGGGAGCGAGCGACGAGAGACCTCCCCCATTGGTAAGAGGTTTAAGAATAAATGAAAAAGTGATGGGAGGATATTTCAAAAACTCCTATCCCATATTAACATACTACATCACTATTACAGGGACAGCCTCGGGAGAGCGCGGCTGCACTTTCAAGGCTTTCTTGGACTGCAAGCCGATAAACTTCAGTGGCACTGAGGGTTCCATAGGCCTGGTCAAATGGTTTGAAAAGACCGAGGCAGTTATCCGCATCAGCGGGTGTACCCCTCGACAGTCTGTCATGTACGCCACCAACCTGTTTCTAGATCAGGCACTAACTTGGTGGAATGGCCAAGTACAGTCTCTAGGAGATGATGTTGCATACTCTCTATCATGGGCGGCACTGAAGGAACTTATGACTGCCGAATACCGCCCGGCAAGCGAAGTACAGAAATTGGAAACCGAGTTCTGGAACCTCACCATGGTAGGAGCAGACGTTACTGGGTATACGTCTAGATTTCATGATCTCGCTCGACTGGTACCTCGTCTGGTTACACCGGAAAAGAACAAGGTGGAACGTTACTTATTCGGGTTAGCACCACAGATCCGCAGCATGGTCACCTCTTCCAAGCCCACGACCATGCGCGAGGCGATTGATCTGGCACTAAGCCTCACTGAAGATGCTATCCGCATGGGTACCCTAATCCGCCAAGTTTCAGGATTAAAAATTTCTGAGGCAAGCAGTGTTGAGGCCAAGAATCAGGGATCAAATTCAGCTGTTGTGACTAATGATCAGGGTAACAGGCCGAGGTTTGGGAAAAGAAAGAGGGATGAAGGAAAAAGGGACCGAGCGTCGGGTAGCTCGAACAAGAAAGGAAAGGGATATGTCGCCACGGGACGTGGTAATGGTAACAAGCAGGGAAATCAGGGGAGAAACAACGGGTTAACTTGTGGGAAGTGCCACCACACAGGGCACAAGACTGAAGAGTGCCGATCTGGAGCACCGAAAAATGGAGGGGCTAGACCATGCTTTGCATGCGGGTCGTTAGATCATTGGAAGAAAGATTGCCCCAAGATCAACAACCAGGCCCGCGGCCGGGCATTTGTGATTGGAGCCGGTGATGCACGGCAAGACCCCAATGTGGTCACTGGTACGTTTCCTCTAAATGGTCATTATGCCTCTGTATTATTTGATACCGGTGCTGACTTTAGCTTCGTATCCATTGAGTTTAAAAGACTACTTGGTTTAAAAACTAGCAAACTAGATACACCCTACTCTATAGAACTGGCTAATGGTAAAACTATTGAAACGAGAGAGGTAGCAAAAGATTGTAAATTAGAACTCTGTGGGCACGAGTTTGGGATTGATCTATTGCCGGTCGTATTGGGAAGTTTTGACATCGTTGTCGGCATGGACTGGTTGTCCGCGCACCGTGCCATTGTGGTTTGCAACGATAAAGTTATTCAAGTTCCCCTCGCAAGCGGTGAAACTCTCTCAATTCAAGGGGAAAGACACGGGACGCCACTAAGGATTATTTCGAGCATGAAGGCTCGTAAGTGTCTAAGAAAAGGGCTTGTCGCATTCTTGGCACACGTAGTGGACAAGAAGGCCGACGAGCGAAAGTTGGAAGACATTCCAGTAGCCAGAGATTTTCCGGATGTATTTCCAGAAGATTTGCCGGGGTTGCCGCCACCTCGACAAGTCGAGTTCCGCATCGACCTCGTTCCCGGAGCTGCTCCTGTGGCACGATCGCCATACCGCCTAGCTCCATCAGAGATGCAGGAACTGTCCAGCCAGCTACAAGAATTATTGGACAAAGGTTTTATAAGACCGAGTTTCTCACCTTGGGGAGCTCCCGTCTTATTTGTGAAGAAGAAGGATGGCACATTTCGCATGTGCATCGACTATCGAGAGCTGAACAAGCTAACCATCAAGAATCGCTATCCTCTCCCCAGGATCGACGATTTATTTGATCAGCTCCAAGGTTCCAGCTATTACTCCAAGATCGATTTGAGGTCAGGCTATCACCAGTTGCGTATACAAGAAGAAGATGTACCAAAAACGGCCTTCAGAACCCGGTATGGACACTATGAATTTTTGGTGATGCCGTTCGGCTTGACCAACGCACCAGCAGTTTTCATGGACCTAATGAACCGCGTGTGTAAGCCATACCTGGATAAATTCGTCATAGTCTTCATTGACGATATTCTGATCTATTCACGCACGAAAGAAGACCACGAGAATCACCTTCGGTTAATTCTTGAAGTATTACGCAAAGAGAAGCTCTATGCTAAATTCTCGAAATGTGACTTTTGGATTCGGGAAGTTCACTTTTTAGGCCACGTGGTAAACGAGAAGGGCATACACGTTGATCCCGCCAAGATCGAGGCAATTAAAAATTGGGAAGCCCCTCGAACCCCTACCGAAGTACGACAATTTCTAGGCCTTGCGGGTTATTACAGAAGGTTCATCGAGAACTTTTCAAAGATAGCACAAGCTTTAACCATGTTGACCCAAAAGGATAAGAAATTCGAGTGGACGGAAAGGCAAGAGGCAGCATTCCAATTGTTAAAAGACAAGTTATGTGGCGCTCCGATACTGTCACTTCCAGACGGTACGGAAGATTTTGTGGTTTACTGCGATGCCTCGCATCAAGGTTTGGGTTGTGTATTGATGCAGCGAGAAAAAGTAATAGCATATGCTTCCAGGCAACTGAAAATCCATGAGAAGAACTACACTACACACGATTTGGAATTAGGTGCAGTGGTGTTCGCTCTCAAGATATGGAGGCACTATTTGTACGGAACCAAGTGCACGATTTTCACTGATCACAAGAGTTTGCAACACATCTTTGATCAGAAGGATTTGAATATGCGACAACGACGATGGGTTGAATTATTAAACGATTACGATTGTGAGATAAAGTACCATCCCGGTAAGGCGAACGTTGTGGCTGACGCTTTGAGCCGCAAGGAACGGGTTAAACCATTGCGTGTTCGAGCTTTGGGTCTGACTATCCACACGAATCTGACTGAACGGATTCGTGAAGCTCAAGTTAACGCCCTCAAACCCGAGAATGTCAAAGGTGAAAGGTTACGAAAGATGGTTGATTCACTGGAACCAAAAGCGGACCAGACACTGTATTTCATGAATAGAATTTGGGTTCCAGTATATGGTGGATTGCGTGAGCTAGTATTGGCCGAAGCTCACAGTTCTAGATATTCGGTTCACCCGGGTGCAGACAAGATGTTCCACGATTTGAAGGAATTCTATTGGTGGCCGAATTTCAAAAGGGATATAGCAGCCTATGTTGCGCGGTGTTTGACTTGCGCAAAGGTCAAGGCTGAGCACCAGAAGCCTTCCGGTTTGCTCCAGCAACCGGAAATACCGGAATGGAAATGGGAACGAATCACCATGGATTTCATTACCAAGTTACCTAAGACGACAAGCGGCCATGACATGATCTGGGTAATCGTAGATCGATTGACGAAATCTGCACACTTCCTCCCGATACGCGAAACGGACAGGTTGGAGAAACTGACCCGTTTGTACATTAAGGAAGTGGTATCTAAACACGGCGTACCTGTTTCTATCATCTCCGATCGAGATAGTCGCTTCACTTCCAGATTTTGGGAAAGTTTGAACGAAGCCCTCGGTACTCGCCTCGACATGAGCACCGCCTATCACCCCCAAACGGATGGTCAAAGTGAACGAACCATCCAGACCTTGGAAGATATGTTACGGGCATGCGCGATAGATTTCGGAGGTAATTGGGATACGCACTTGCCATTGGTAGAATTTTCTTACAACAACAGTTATCATACGAGCATTCAAGCCGCACCGTTTGAAGCTTTATATGGACGCAAGTGCCGATCGCCATTATGTTGGGCGGAAGTTGGAGAAAAGCAACTCACCGGGCCCGAAATTGTTCAGGAGACCATGGATAAGGTCTTTCTGATAAAGGAACGCCTCAAAGCGGCCCGGGACCGCCAGAAAAGCTATGCTGATATGAGGCGAAAGCCTTTAGAGTTTCAAGTCGGAGACAAGGTCCTGCTGAAAGTGTCACCTTGGAAAGGTGTCGCGCGCTTTGGAAAGCGCGGAAAGTTGAACCCACGATATATTGGACCATTCGAAGTCTTGTCCAGGGTAGGCACAGTGGCATACAAGCTCAAGTTGCCTCAAGAGCTTAGTGGAATACACGACACGTTTCATGTGTCAAATTTGAAAAAGTGCCTATCCGACGAAACTCTCATTATTCCAGCAGACGAAATCCAGATTGACGACAAGTTACATTTTGTTGAGGAACCAATCGAGGTAACTGATTGGAAGGTCCAAAAACTAAGGCGCAGCAAGATCAGATTGGTCAAAGTGCGTTGGAATGCCAAGCGTGGACCGGAGTTCACGTGGGAAAGGCTGGACCGGATGAAGCAAAAATACCCCGCCCTATTCGAGAAGACACCTGTACCGGAGAACTCGAAGTGAATTCCGGGACGGAATTCTCTTAACGGGGGGAGAATGTAACAAGCGGCAAAAATAAGGTAATTCCGTACAAATTAATTAATATATGATTAACGTAATTAAATGCAATTATGTGTGATTTAATTATCAAGGCCTTAGGGGATAGCAATTTCCAAATAGTGCATAGGAATGCATACGTTTAATGGTAAAGCATGATTGGATCATGTGCGAATAAGCTATCCGGTATGGACGTTGGCAATTACCCGGTAATAATTAAATAAACGAAACAAATCCCGGACACCCAGGATATAAAATAAAGGGTATTTTCATGAAATATAATGAGTTTTGGGACTCCAAAACCATAAATGAAAACGTCTTGTACAAATCTCCCGGTAACGAATAAAATGCGCGTACCGCACCCGATACGCGTATAACTCATAATTTCACCCGGCAAAGGCCTAAATAACCTATCAACGCTTAAAATAGACTATATTTAAGGGTTATTAAAGGTATTTTTAATGTCCCGATAACGCGTGATTAAAACCCGAAAAATGCCCGAACGACACCCGAACGACGGGGGATTAAACATAACAAATATTGGGTAAATATTTGGAATGGTGGACCCCACCTAGACCCACTTGGGGGCCGGCCTAATGGCCATATTATCTTCTTGGATTGTTTGTTTAATAATAATAATCTCTAAGCTAGACATAAGCATGCAAGGATAAAGCCAAAAGGTGTAAGGAACATGTGTAAGAAACATTAGTACAAAAGCAAGCCTCCCTCTTGTCCCCTTGATCAAATTTTCGGCCAAAGGCCAAGAAAATCCAAGACAAGGCTAGCCAATCATAGTCTAAATGTGCATGCATGGGTGGGAGATCTTATATAAAATCCAAGTGTAAGAATTAGGCATAATTATCAAAGATATTGGAAAGATTACAACTCCTCTCTTGTCCCTTCAAAAACCCACAGCCACACCACCTTTTCCATACCCATCCAAGATCATTTTAGGTACTTCATAAATCTCTTGAAGCTTTGGTAATAATTACAAGGATCCATGAGAAGATTATAAGAGATTGCAAGATATTAGTGAGATTTGCAAGCAAAATCCTACATCTATATACATACATACGGCTATATACATACACACACACTTCATATCCTTCCAAGATTCCCAAGTACACATACAATCTTTCATAAGATTACTTAAATCTTTGGAAGATTACATGTGATAATTATATATAAACATGTGTTAGAAGAATTGGATATCAAAGCAAAACACTTCTCTTTTCTTCCCTCTTGTGGCCGTAGGTTTTACCCAACACACACACATCCTCCTTTCAAGTTTATACATCTCCAAACACTCTAAACAATCCATCATCCAAACCCCTCTTGTGTGTTTCAAGAGCTTGGAGCTAAAACACTTGGAAGAACACACTAAACCCCTCTCAAATCCAAGGTGTTTGTCTTCCCTAGCCTTGTGCTAGTAGTAAGCATTCTTAATCTTGTTTTTGATTGTTAATATTCATGTATGTGTTCTTAGTAGCAAGTTGTACATGAAGGGTTTAAAAAGTGGTTTTGAACATAATCTTTAATAGGTTTTACATGTGTAAAATGGAAGATTAAAGATATGAAAATAAACCATGGATTTGTTGATGATGATGTATTAGTCTTGAAAATATATAAAGTTTACATTTAAAACCAAGTAGGATGATGTTTTGAGTGAAATGGTGGAATGAACTTGGATATGTTAAAAGTAACTTTAAATCATCTTATTATGATCATTCATGTTATAATATGTGGTAAAACATGTTAGAAGTTCATAAATGAAAAAGATGGAAAATTAAAGTTAGCTCACTTGGATGAATGATATTTTGATAAAATGGACAAATACATAAAACACACATATAATTAGTCTTCCATATGAAATACAAGACTAACATAAGTGTTTTGATACAAAAATAACTTACCAATAAAAAGTTGAATCTTCAAAGTCTACTATTTTGAGTGAAAAATGTTAACTTTGAAAGTTGGAATGGAAAAATGCAACTTTTGGAAGTTAAGGGACTAAAGTTGTAACTTTGAAAGTTAGAGGACTAAAATGGATATTTTAGAAACTATTAGTCCAAAAATACAAGTATGGAAAGTTTGGTGTCAAAAACGAAAGTAATAAAGTCTAAGGATGATTTTTGTAAATACTAGTAGAAATACTTGGGTATTTTGTATAAAAGTGTATTTTTGAAAGTTATAAAAATATAAAGGGTTTTAACATAAGGATTTTTATAAAATAGAGATTTTATAAAAATATTAAACAAACTTGGGAAACTTATACAAAAATGAATACTTTTATATAAATGGGAATATAAAAGTGTTGGAAACATTTTTGTAGTTAAGTTAACAAGTTGGGTTAAAAATACATAAGTATTTTAAACCATCCAAGTAACATGTGAAAAGAGGAAGAAATATGGATAATATTTCTATAAAATACATGTTGGGAAAAACTTGGAAAAATTAACTAAACGAGTTAAGATATCGAACTAAAACGCGTTAACGAACCGTACACGGACAAATCATGAGAAAAATGCCATTGCGGCAAGATAGGAAAAATATATATTTTAAGAAGTAAAATATATATACATTATGGGTGAAAACAAATAAACACTTTCCTAAGTGTTGGAAGAATTAATTCGTGGGAGAAAACACATGACATAAACAAATAAGACGTTAAAAACAAACGTATATACTTAACGAGAAAAATTACACATTTATATATATGTACGCTCGTCTCGGCAAAATTCTAGTATATCTACTTAATGGGAAAGTAGATATATGGGAAGGAAAGCCGCGACGAGAAGACAAAGATATATATATGTGTATGCCGTGCCAACGAGATCCTAGTATATTTATTTGAATGGGAAAATAAATATACGGTATGGTGAGTTGAATCGGGTGTTAAGAATATACAATCGAACGACAAAATCTTAGCATATTTGTTTAAATGGGAAAACAAATGTGTGGCAAAGTGAGTCGGGTCGAGCATCGAAATATATATTATATCGAGCGATGCGATCTTAAGTATAATTATTTAAATGGGAAAATAATTATATGTTAAGTGAAGTCGAGTCGATGATAATAAGATACAAGTTATGGAAATATTAACAAGAGTAATATATAACTTGTAGTACAAAGGGTAATGTAACGCCAACGAAACTTAGGATACGCGCTTAATTAAACGGGATTTGGAACAACTTGTGGTCGGGAGTTGGGTGTACAACTTGCCAAGGCACATGCACTATAGGGATAGTGACTTATACGTCTAGGACGTTTGTAGGTACGAGACCACCCACTTGCTATTTACCTTTTGAGCCAGACGCAGTTTCAGGTGAGTTTCACGGCCCCATTTTAAACTATTTTTACGTTTTCCGGGGGAAAGATATGTTAGGGAAAATGTTTGACGGGTTTATTACTTGAGGTGTGACCGCCACTCGGGGTTGAGTCCTCGCCTCTATAATCATTTGTTCAGGGAAATGAAACCGGTGGAATATTTGAATAGTACTATTGGTGCCTGACAAGGCCCACCCCTAATCGATAGCGTCGATTATGCATTAGGTTATGCCTGGGGTGCATATATTCTGAACTTAAGTCGTGGGAAACCGAGTAACGACTTGGAGCGGGGCATATTTATTTAAACGTCTTGGTTTGATTATAGTCTCAAGTAGAGTTATAGGAATTTGCAACTCCTATACATTGTCATAACATGGTATTTCCCAAGTATTCAAGTTTTGGAAACTAAAAACCTGTGAACTCACCAATATATTTTATATTGACGAAACTTTTAAACATATCTTTCAGGTAACTAGATGAAGGAGCACCGGGCAAGCTGGGTCAAAGAATCCTCCAATGCGACGTCGAACTTTTGCGGGGTTTCACTTTTATTTCCCAAGGCATTTGGGATATATATGAGAAACCTCTATGATTAACTCAAAAACAATTTACTTTTGTGTAATGTTTGAAACAGATTTGACGTCATAATAAATGACCCATTTTCTTAAATTACTTGTGTTTAGCAATAACCTTGACTTTATGCTTTTGAACCGTCGCGCCACGTGTTTCCGCCATTGTCGTGGTGTGACACTGTAGGTGACTACAGCATGAAAAGAATCATGGTGGACACGGGCAGTTCAGAAGATATCATTTATGAGCCGTGTTTCAGAAGAATGTCAATGGAAGATCAGAAGATGCTGGCACCGGCCCATGGCCCGGTAAAAGGATTCACGGGGGAATGTATAGAGCCGTTGGGGCAACTGACGTTCCCGGTCACCCTCGGTGATGGCTACAAGGAACGGACCATCCTAGTCACTTTCCTAGTGATCCCGGCTACCTCTCAGTACAACCTAATCATCGGCCGGTATACGTTGGGGCGAATCGACGCCCTGGTATCTACTGCCAGGGGTTTTCTCATGTTCCCAACGCCACATGGAGTAGCTACTGTCTCCGGAGAGAAAGTCGTTGCAGCATCCGAGGGCACAACTTGCCGTCAGGCACCGTCCGGGATACGAGGCCCAGAGAGATGGGTGTTGAACACGAAGCACCCGGATCAAACGGTCACCATTGGAGACTCGTTGGCCCCGGCCACTCAGGAGAAGTTGAAGCGGCTGTTAAAACGCAACATGGATGTTTTTGCCTTCTCACATTCCGATATGACCGGGATTGCTCGAGAGAAGGCAGAACACAAGCTGTCTACTTACCCAAACGTGAAACCAATCACACAAAAGAGAAGAAGCATGGTTCCTGACCGAAGAGCGGCTGTAGTGCAGGAGGTAAAAAAGTTAGAAGAAGCCGGGATCCTGAGAAAGACCAAATACCACACATGGGTCGCTAACCCTGTCATGGTTCGAAAGCACGACGGATCCTGGAGGATGTGTGTGGATTACAAGGATCTGAATAAAGCATGTCCTAAAGATGCCTACCCGCTCCCGGAGATAGACCTCAAAGTCAATTCCCTGGCTCCTTTCCAGTTCAAGTGTTTTTTGGACGCATACAAGGGATACCATCAGATTCAGATGGCAAAGGAAGACGAGGATAAGACAGCTTTCCATACGGACGCCGGTATATTTTGCTACACCAAAATGCCATTCGGTCTAAAGAACGCCGGGGCAACTTATCAAAGGCTGATGGACCAAGCGTTCGAACACCAGATTGGCAGGAACCTGGAAGTATACGTGGATGATCTGGTAGTCAAAAGCAAGACGGAAGAGATGATGTTGAAGGATATCGAAGAAACATTTGATACTCTCCGGGAATACAACATCAAGCTAAACCCGGGAAAGTGCTCTTTCGGGGTAGAAGAGGGAAAGTTCCTGGGAGTGATAGTTTCAAAAGACGGATTCCGAGTCAACCCAGAAAAGGTAGCGGCAATTCGTAATATGCCCGCCCCTAAAACTTTGAAAGATGCCCAAACACTCAATGGAAGACTGGCCGCCATCAGCAGGTTCCTGGCCAGGCATGCCGAGCGTTCGTTACCGTTTATCTCCACACTCAAAGATTGCCTGAACAAGAACAAATTTAGATGGACTGAAGAAGCGGACAGAGCATTTGAGCAGATGAAAACGTTCGTCGGTAACTTGCCTATGCTTACAGCACCTCGCCCGGGAGAAGTATTGAAGATATATTTGGCGGCCGGGCACCGTGCCGTCAGTTCGGTTTTGCTGGTTGAAAGAAATAAATGCCAGACCCCAATTTATTACATCAGCCGGACGCTGTCGGACGCCGAAGCTAGGTACCCTACCTTGGAAAAATTGGTACTTGCACTGGTCCACTCGTCCCGGAGGTTGCGCAGATACTTCCAGGCGCACGAAGTGGAAGTCCTCACAAACTTCCAACTAGGACAAATTCTAAACAAGCCAGAAGTGTCCGGGCGGCTTGCCAAGTGGGCAATCGAGTTGGGAGCACTGGATGTATCATTTAAAAAGCGAACGGCTGTAAAGGGCCAGGTACTGGCCGACTTCATGACGGAAATCCCGGAGGGAGAAGAGATTCAAGAATCTGTGCCGAGAATCGAAGATATGCTAGAAGATGAATCTACCCCATGGCAGCTCTATACCGACGGCTCCTCCAACAGCAAGGGAGCCGGAGCAGGGTTACTGTTGGTCAGCCCGGAGGGTGCACGGTTCCTCTATGCCCTACGGTTCGACTTCGAATGTTCTAACAATCAGTCCGAATATGAAGCCCTACTAGCAGGATTGCGAGTGGCCCTGGCCATGGGTGCCACCCGGGTAGATGCCCATGTGGACTCACTCTTGGTCAACAACCAGGTCAACGAGTCGTATGAGGCCAAGGATGAATCTATGGCCAGGTACCTGGAGAAGACAAAGGAGTTGATGGCAAAGTTTAAGAAGGTCACGTTACATCATGTAAGAAGACACAAGAACGACATAGCTGATCCCCTTAGTAAGTTGGCCTCATCAGGCACAGATGCCAACGTCCACACGGAAACTTTAAAGCACCCGTCCACACAGATATCCGAAGTTCATTTGGTGCACGCGGTTGAGGTCTCCTGGATGACCCCTATACATAAGTACCTCACGGATGAAGCCTGCCAGAAGATAGAGCCGAGGCAATGAAAATCCGAACCAAGTCACTTCAATACGAGATCCAAGCCGGGGTTCTTTACAGAAAGTCTTACCTAGGACCGGCTCTGAGATGTGTATCCCCTTCAGAAGCCAGATACTTAATCAAGGACATCCATTCGGGCATGTGTGGTATACATGCCGGACCCCGGGCAGTGGTGGCCAAGATAACTAATGCAGGATACTACTGGCCCGGAATGCACACCATGGCCGTTGAAGAGCTCAAGAAGTGTATTAGTTGCCAGAAGTATGCACCGGTAACGATTCGACCGAAGAACAACCTGATCCCGGTGACAGCAGCATGGCCTTTTCAGAAATGGGGTATTGACTTGGTCGGGCCTTTTCCCTTAGCCCCGGGAAAGCTCAAATACCTGGTGGTCGCCATCGACTACTTCACAAAGTGGGTGGAGGCAAAGCCGTTGGCCAAGATAGAGGCGAGCAACATCAAGAAATTTTATGGGAACACATAGTATGCAGATTTGGGGTCCCCCTGTACCTGGTCAGTGACAATGGGACGCAGTTCGCGGATAAGCACATACAAGAATGGTGTAAAAGCCTGAACATACAGCAAGTATTCACATCCGTGGCCCACCCTCAGGGAAATGGCCAGGTGGAAAGGGCGAACAGGAGCATACTGGACGGGTTGAAAAGACGCTTGGATCAGGAAGGAACATCATGGGTTGACCAGCTCCCACATGTTCTTTGGGCTCACCGGACAGCACCCAAAACAAGTAATGGAGAGACCCCTTTCTGCCTGACGTACGGATCAGAAGCAATGATTCCGGCCGAGGTAATGTTGCCATCTAGCCGGCACGCCGACCCAAGTGTTGACAACGACCAGCTGTTGAGACACAACCTCGAAACGATAGAAGCTCGGTGCGACGAAGCCCATATCAAGGAAGCCCGGTACAAGAGGTTGTTGGAAAAATATTACAACAAAAGAGTCAGGACCTGCTCATTCAAGCCCGGCGACCTGGTCATGAGGGATAATGAAGCAAGCAGACAACAGCCCCCGGGAAAGCTGAGCCCTAACTGGGAGGGACCGTATGAAGTCGTTGAGAACCTGGGAAAGGGAGCATACCGACTAAAACAACTGGACGGGACGCCGGTGCCCAGAATTTGGAATGCTGCCCAACTCAGAAAATGCTACATGTGACACAAAAGTCCAGGGCCATAGGCCGTTGTAAACATTGACCGGACGAACACCATGACACCCCGGGCAATCAAGTTTTTATCTTTTGTTCTTTATTACAATTAATAAAACAACGCCGATAATGGCATTTTCAGTACTTATATTCCATTATAAACAAACTGCTTGATAAAGCATGATTACAAAAAAGGTAGGGGCAGGACAAAAATCCAAAGCCAACTAAAAATAATCTTCCTACCACCTATACATAGCGCTATTTTACTAAGCCTTGTTCAAACTACAAGCACTAAGAACTGCAACCATCCAACATGGCAAACACCTCTGCAGGGGTGTACAGCACATCACCTTCGGGGTTGCAAGTAGGGGGGAGGACCCAAAACTCCTCGTACATCTTCATTGATTGGAGATCAAATGACCCAACCCCCGGGTCCTCATTTGCTTGGGAAGACCCAACCAGGTCAACTCCCTGATCTATTTCCACATCATCCTCCAAAGGTATCCAGGGGGACGGTCGGCGTCCAGCACCTCGCCGGTAGACCAACCCAAAACGTGAAGGAACCGGGACACCGGTTGACTGGACTCTGACGTCATCCTTGACCCTTGTCAGAGTAGGCAAAACGATTGGAGTAGCATGACCCCCTCCAATGTCATCTGCAACAGCAGGTGGGGACGATGGTACAGCCCTTGGTCGACGACGGTATACCAATCGACACTCCCTTGGTGGATGAAGCTCGATTGGTTCCTCAGCAGGAATGACCAAGTCAGGAAGATAAGGCTCGAATGCTTGGGACTGACGCTGCAGTTCCCTTAACCCTTCCAGAGCGTCAAGCTCCTTCAAGTAATTTTTGAGAGAGACAAATCTACGTGGCATGATTGAACGAGTGGAATTCTTGTGCACGAATGCATGATAGGATTCTCTGCTTATATAATGAATTAATGTGACGGTTAGGATCGTCCTTGGGAGTTTAAACACCCTGTAATTATTACACTGACAGGAGCCGCCTGAAACGTGGATGGGACGATCAAGTTGAAAGGCCGACGTCAGCAACATCATTACTAATATTAATGGTGACGAGACATTTCGAAATATAGCTTGCCAAGTGGCCTTAGGCAGAGTATTACATTTTACAAACATTAAATAAATGATTAACAAAACATAATGTTTTATAACAACCAAGCAAAATATTAAAGTACGGGATTACATAAATATTCCTGACGGATCAGTACACAGAGACTAAAGTTCAACAAAACATAAGACAATCATTCATCATCGGAGGAGCTGGAGGAAGATCTGGCAATAACGGGCTCAAGGATGGCCCGGACATTCGACATGCCCTCGTCACCTGTCCGGGACTGCAACTGGGAGAGTTCTTCCAGGGAATCGCTACTTAGGGCTTCCAGGGCCTTAGAGGTTCTTTGTTCAACCTCCTTCTCGTGGTCAGTAGCTTCAGGAAGTTTGCGCCCAAACATCCCGTGACGGTGGCCATGCACAAGGCCATCCTGGTACCCGGACTCTACGGCAGTTCGATAAAAATCATTGAGCCTCTGCTGATACTGGCCTCCTCCCCGGATATGGCTCCACGAGGCCTGGAATCCCTTCGATATCAACCAATCCCGGTCCGTCTCCAGCACATTCACCCGGGCAAGAGCAGCCGTCAACTGTTCGGAAAGGCTAGCAGCATTCTTGGTTGCAGTTTCAGCCTCGGCCTTATGGGCATTCAGTTGCTCCAACATGGAGTCCCTCTCCTCCTCGGCCCTCCGGGCACGGGATTCATAGCCCTCAATCTCGGCGGACAGCTGCTGATACCTCTCCCGGTCAGCTTTGGCTTTCGAAGTAGTCTCCCTCTCCAGTTGCAAGTCTTTCTCCAGCTGTTTCACCCGGTTTTCCAGGGTCAATACCAAACGGGCCTGACTCTCCTGAGAACGAAGAATTTCAAGCTTCTCATCATTATGGGTATTGATCAGGCGAGTCTTGTCCCGCTCATAGGTATCCCGGATGGATGACATCTCGGCAAGCTCCTTCCGGCAATCAGTCAAGGATTGCAATACTCCTTCAGCTTCCACAGACAACTTGCTATGAGACACATGCATATCATACAAATCCCCAACATCTAAACGCCAACGGCGTAGCACCTCATACATAGAAGCAAGTGAACTCACACTGGACCCAAGGGCATTTTCAGCCAGTTGAGCGTTGTCTAGACCCTGAAGGTAGTGTCGCTCGGCTGGAGGAAAGGCGTGATCAACCCAGTGCCTGATAACATCCGGACCAATTAACCGGGTGGACTGAGCAATCTTCCACTTTGGAGTATATCTAGTGTCCGGCAGAGAAGGATGCCAGTTAATACCCGGAGCATACGCATGAGAGATCATCCTCTCTGACTCAGCAGGGTCCACACTAAACGGCATCTGCCCGGACCTCACACCCCCCGGGAAGGCAACAGGGTGGTGTTGAACATCGTATAGCAGTTCGGTGAAGCTCACCCGGGACATGTCCCTAAGGGCTTTGCTACTAGAACTACCAAGATGCAACCTCGTCTGAGCAGTTGAAGGCACGGCAGTACTGCTGGGGGCCAAAATAGTGCTTGAAGAAGTTGCCATTGATGACGTGACAATCATTGGGGTGTTACCCGGAGCTACCAAAGTGCTTGAGTAACCAGCCGCTGAAGGGGCAGTGGTCACGACAGCTGGGGAAAAGGTAACACCAACCGATATGGTATTGTTAGGCTCTTCTACGACCTCCAGACGTGGAGCTGCAATAGGAGACGTTGTGACAGCAGTGGAGAACACAGTAACCGATGAAAGAGTAGTTGGCAATGTAACCACCGGGGCATCTGCACCTTGCTCATACATGGCCACAGTAGCAGGGTTTGTAACTCCAGCTTGTTGTGCAGACATGGATTCATCCGGAAGGGAAGTCCCTGGAAACAAGTAAACAGATAGTTATAATCACAGGAGAAAGATCGACGTCTAGCACAAACCCAACAAGACAAAAATCCTCACCGAGCCTTTGCTCTTTGCTGGCCAACAGCTCACGGCGCTTGGCAAGAAAAGACGATACATCGGGCGAGGTGATTTTCCTTTTCCGGGCTTTCTTCTTCTTGTCACCGGTAGTAGCAGCAGGATCAGCAACGTTGAGAGGGTCCGGATTGAGCGGTGGTGACACAGGTGCCTCAACGTTCACCGGGGGAGAAGTACCCGGCTGATTATCAAGACTCTGTACAGGGCGA
Organism: Ambrosia x helenae; assembly: GCA_030844895.1. Taxonomy (NCBI): domain Eukaryota; kingdom Viridiplantae; phylum Streptophyta; class Magnoliopsida; order Asterales; family Asteraceae; genus Ambrosia; species Ambrosia x helenae. The sequence continues at coordinate 98,283,398 of CM061225.1, forward strand.
GCAGGAATCACAAAATTCTTTACCGTCTGGCTGAGCACGTCCGCCTCGTCGTCTCCCAACAAACGGTCATGCTCCTCGAGATGGGGGATGGCTTGCGGGTCTATGGCATCAAAGTAATTCCATTCATCTACGAACAAACACAACAGTTTAATTGCACGTTCTTTGCAAAATACTAGACTATAAGAAGAACCTACCTTGGTCTTTTCTCCGGTACTCTAGATATATGGTGTCGTCAACCCAGATCCGGCTCATGCCAACAGCCACAAGGGCTCGTTCTGGAATATGTGTGCAGGGGGTGGGATGGTTCACCAGAGCCAGGTACAATGGAAGTTTCTCAAACACAGCAGGAGCAGGGCTCTCATCTGCAAACTTTGTTTTCCCCTCAGGCGTTTGCACCGGTGCAACAACGGGTAATACGGCCTCGTCAATAAAGAAAAATTTCCTTTTCCAATTTTTGTCTTGAACATTAGGAGGAAAATTTTCGATACAAGGAGGAGCACCGGGACGGCGGTCAAAGGTAAAATACTCCCCTTTGTACACAAGAACATAAAAAACCCGGAAGACATCTAACTGGGGGGACATATCCAGTCCCCGGGCACAAAACTCAAAGTGTTTCACCTTGATTAACCCTAACGGATGAAGCTGAGAAATGTTCACCTTATAATATGACAACAATTCCACAAGGAATTGTGTTACCGGTAACCGGAAATGGCAGAACTTGAAAAATTCGGCGTACAAGGTAATCTTCCCAGGTTTTAAGGGAAAAGCAACATCAGTGGGTCCTGGACAAACAGGATTCCACTCCGGCAATATACGTCATTCGGACAAGAAAGATTGTAGTGCCGTTACCGACCAACTGGTATGAATCTGGGCAACACTCATGGTGGTTCGTGATGTGCTGGTTTTGGGAGCCATTTCAGAGAGAAGTGGGTAATTCAATACTGTGGAGTAAATTTTCAGTGGCAACCAGCTAATTTATAGGTGGAAGTTAGTACACGTTTTCAAATTTTTTGAAAACTAACCGCCAACAGTCAAATCCCTTGAGTTTCTCAGACTGTTGAAACGGCTGAGGTGACAACTCAGGGTGACGTCACATCACGTGCCTTAACCATGCGGCGCTACATTCTATGAAGATTTTTTATTTTTTGGCATTTACGTCATTATTAAAAGTACTATGCAGCTTATGATTAAAGCCTAGTCATAACCAAACTTGCTTATCACTAGACTTGGGGGGACATGACGAGGTAGGCCCACTCTAGATGGATCGGCCCAACTCCAACTAAAGGCCCCATTACCTTAGGGCCGGCCCAATGGCAGATAAACGCCGGATGGACCAAGGCGGTCATGTTCCGGACTATTGATAAGCCTCAACCCCTTCTCCGAGAAATGGGGACGAAGGGTTCAATAGAAGAGATAAAGCCTATCTCCATCAAAACCGGAGAGTTAGCTCCTGGAGATAGGCTCAAAGAGGTGGTTACGAGAAAGGTAAAGAGAGGTTATAAATACAGGTTAAAGGTAAGTCAAATTCCATACACACATTGACAAAAAGCTTCCGCTTTACTTTCACACCAGAAACCCATACTTATTCTCACGCCGGAGGGTGGTCACAGGAAACCCCCCTTTCCTGTGACGAGTCCTAACGGTGTTTTGTTTTGCAGGCACCCGGAACCAATTCCAACAGGTTATTCGCAACCGGAGCATTATTCTTGTCTACTCGGAGAGGTATTTACTTCTTCATTATTATTATTATTATTATTATTATTATTATTATCAACTGTGAGAAGAGCAATAATGGTAATATTGTAATTTAGCGCTATTTATTTCAGAATAAATGCAAAGTGTTAAGGCAATATAAAAGATGTTAGAATAAATATACATTATATTAGTATATTTATATATAGTCATCACAATCATTTGTATAATAATAATCAATTATTAATATATCCCTAAGTTAATAATAGGTATTTCTTTGATGGGCGGAATTACCTTTAATGACATTATTAGGGTGTCCCATGTATGTATAAATAGAATGATTACTAGAGGTTAAGAGGTTGACACTCATAACACCATAATACACATAATAATCGTCTCACCCCCTCTCCCTCACGATCAAACTCAACCGAGTTCATTAGCCATCATAATCACACACTTTAAAGGGAACCCTAACATACTGACATGGATGTCGTCTTCCAACACGCTTACAACATCAGTCTCAGATCTCACCAATCTATCAAGTACACGTTTATTATATATTTTCCATTACATAAAATCAAAACTAATCAACAAAAGATTCCCAAATTCCTTATTCTTAGAAGGAATATAAAAATCAGGTTGAAGTTGTGTCTGTCTGCGGAGTATACTCGGAGATGGCGAAACTCCTTTTTGTATCGTGTAGTTTCTCGCAAATGGTATGGTATTTAGTGTCACAATGGTGAAAAGTCAGGTCAATGTTTGCTTTACAGCTTAGGAACATACTACACTCGCATACTGATGGATCTTCAAAGGTGAAAAAGGCGTTTCATGAGGTTTGCTTGACTTCTACTTGGTGTATTTGGAAGTGCCATAACAAATCGGTGTTCAAACATAAGCAGTGTTCCTTGCAAAGGGTGGTGGGCAACATAAAGACCTCGAGTTTGTTATGGATCAAGGCGGAGTCCCTACTCAATCAAATCATGATCTCTTTTACCCGGCATAGCCAGATATGTAATGGAGCTCCTGGTTTCATCAAGTTCAATAATTTCAGGAAAAACCCGACTATCCACCGGTGTGTGGTTTATGATATGGTTTTAACGTAGTAGTGTGACTCACATAATGATTAATTAATAATTGAATATTACTACAACATGAATGACATCTATCAATCATAATTTATTCCATTGTCGTATTATTTTATTATAAACGTTTATTAAAATATAGGAACGTGGTTCTTTTTATCATATTCAGCCCCACAACTAACGTCATACCTGACGACTTTTTTGTTTTTACATTATATTATTCAGATTAATATAAAAAATGAGTATGCCATTCGTTTTCATGGTTTAGTTATAAATTAAATTAAATAATTAGTAATGTACGATTACTGCTGGAAAATCTGACTCTATTTATTATTAAAAGAAATTTAGTCTAAAACAAATACCTTTTTCCTTTATATTATTATTTGAGTTTCTTTTCAAGTAAAAGCTTGATAGAAATAACATATAGTTTGATTTTATAATTAGATTGACTTAGGTCTACCGATTTTACAGATCTTTGATCGGGTCAGTTCTAATATTTGGATGACTAGTGATTTAATAATTATCTGAACAATATTAATTAATCTAAGACAAAATGTGAAATAAGACGTGTTTCACAACATTAACAAAATATGAAACTGGTATTTAATAAAATATGAAGTCAAAAATGTTAGATCGATAAATCAGTAATAAAGATTTTGAAAGAGAAAAACAAATGATGTTTTTCTTTAAAACCCCGACTTAGCTAATGGTTTGGTTTGTTAGTTCAAACGATTTGATTCATAACCAACATATCTAAGTGAAGGTGGTTTAAGAGTACTTAATCAACTGGTCTGATCGAAAGGTCTAAGACAGTAGATTTTGTCCATGTCATTTGGAATATACCCAATTAAGATCCTAACGAATATGAAAGAATTTGATTTGTTTGATCTTGATTTAATAGATTAATAAATATAGAAAACTAAAGTTAATAAATATAAAGAATAACTTTATGTGTTTATTTTAAATACTGGAAAAAGCTTTAGCGTGGTGTATTAAGACCAAGAAATGAAATAAAAAGAATTGCTGTTACTTTCGAGACACGAATCTTTCTTTTAAGATTCAATCCCCTCCATGGTCTTCTAGAATAGTCCAAGGTTGATGATCACATTCATATTTCATAAAGAAAAAGTCACGAAATAGATATTTTTATACATACTTTATTTAGATGTCAAATAATTATTTACTAGTATAATACATATTTTATCATTTTGTATCATCATTTTCTCTTAAAAATATAATAATTGGGTCATTGTTACTTTACTTATCTCCGTATAGCCGTTTTCAATTGTTAAATTTATTCTCATTTTTGTGTTATTTAATTAAAAACTAGGTTATGTACCCGTGTGATATACGGGTTGAACAATTTAAATTATATATATTATAAATAAATTTAAAATATAATTAAGAAAAAATAGATTACATATTTTATTTAAAATAAAAAAAGTTTCCTGTACAACCGAAAAAATATTAAATATTCATGAACCCCTAAATGATTTCTTGTAAAAAAACATTTTTATTCACATAATTTTTTTTCAAACATTCCAAAATATATCTTTCATACACATCTATTACCTTGTAGACTGCACGTACAACAAAACAAAACAAAAATAAAAAAAGTAATAAAGGTAATCTGTTTAGGCTAATATATAAAAAAATGAAATTAATTTAAAAGTATCTCCTCATTCGTTAAACCATCCCAATCGAGAATTGTTCATTTTTAAATTTGACTTCAAGTTTCCTCAAAGCCAAAGTATTTTCTAACCTTGAGTGTATAATCATTTTTTTCTAACATCAAGGTCGTTAAACATAATGACATTTATTGGTTCAATTTGATTGTATTATAAAAAAAGATTGTGTAAATTAATAGCCTGAAAATAAAGATTGAAACGAATTAGTAATGCAAAGACTGTTTAGATATTGCATTTCTCTATTGAAGTAACTTGAAAAAACAAAGTCAATGAAGATTTCAATTAATGATTTTTCATATATAAAATGTATTTTGTATATCAAGCTATTATAATACGAAAATAGCCAAACGTATTTAGTTTTGTATTGCATCAAATATTTAATTAATGTGGATTGATTTTATTTATTTGTTTTGAGCAATATAAAAGTCTCACAAAAAAGCTTGACTAATTGCATTGTGTTATTATTAATTTGTTTATTTGACTTTTGAACTATTTTAAGCATTTAAAATTAATATGTATTTGCTGAACATAGTTTAACATCTAAAACAATGACCAAAATAATAAAACTTAATAATCATTTGTCAAATATTGCAACAAAATTAATTTTAAACTTAGAATAACAGATTAATTTTTTTTAAATGGGTTAATTTAAGGTACATGATTTAAATTCAAAGTTAATAATACATAAATATAAATATGTTATATAAAAAAGAATCATGTGTTTTTTTAATTAATGATTTCAGTTACAACTATGATTATTAATATAATTAATAAAATTTAATTTAATAAACTTACATGATGGTTTTGAAAATCAATTATTATAATTAAATTTGAGTTTAATGTATTAAATAATAAAATGAGATGGTTCATGAGGGAGTGTCATGTGTTCCTCATGTGTTTTCTTTTATTATTTAGTGTAGATGTAGATGTAGATTTATTTAATATTTTGGGTTATAGGATCAAATACACAGTGAAAAAAAAATAGGAACTCATAGGAAGAGTATCAAATGGACTCCGATTGAACTCATTCAAACGTCATTGGAATCGTCTCATCGAACCCTACGACGTTAGATTTTAGGTCTTCGTTTTTTAGGGTTTTAGCTTGTAGTTTTTAGAATATGTGTTATATCGTTGTGTCTTTTATGTACCATTGTGTCTTTTTATTATTTTCATAATTGTGTCATTTTTTCAATTTATTGTGTCTTTTTTCTTTAGCATTGTGTTATATTTTTTGACACTGTGTTATATTTTGTAGCTCATTGTGTCATATTTCATGATTTATTGTATTTTTTGTATCATTCTCACCCTTCTTATTTTTTGTAGCCTTTGTAGAATAACTCAACCCTTAATATTTTTTAACATATTTGATAGAGATTAATCTTGAATCAAGTAACCAATTTGCACAAGAAGCACTTAAATTTACTTCTTAAGTGAATTGGTCATGGTCAACACTGGTTTTTTTATAATCTGATTAAAAATAATGTTTCAATAGTGCATGCCAATTATTACAGTTTGTACTTGTAGAACAAGTTTCTTCCGTACATATTATTAAAAATAATTTCCTTTTTGTAATTATTAAATTAAGTATTTGGTTTTATCTAAATCGAATACTTTGTTTGTTCTTTTATCGTATTGTACGTTTTACTATTTTAACCGGATACTTCTTTCTAAAATCTTCCGGCTGGTTAATCAATCAATATCAAAATTTATAATTAAATTGATATAAATTTAAAAAAAAAAACACTAATTTTAAAACTCACTTGTTTCTACATGGTGTAATAACCCTTTGGTTTTGATGTAAATCGCTTGTTTTTCCGGGGGTCCTTGCTTTGAGGACTCTCGTGGTTCTGTGAATGAAATATTTTCTTACAAAAAAAAAACCCATTAATCAATATAGTTTATTAGTTACTTTTGGTGTCGATACATGAATTAGTGAATAGCCGAATATAAAGTAAATAATATGTTGTTGATTAGTTTCTTTAAGTCAATTTAGTTACATATATTTACTTCAAATCCAAATAAATTCTAAACAAAAATGGATACAAGTTAAGAGGTGCAAGATGGACGCTTGTTCAAAACTATTTTGATTTCTAACACTATCAATTATCAAACCCCATTGTCCAAGGGAGCATTGGCCCATTGGTGGGTCTAAGGAGTATAGCCCATGGTGGGGGTCTTGTTGTTCGGTCAGCAAGTAACCTCCACAACGAGCGAACATTCGATTACCATGTTGAAAGCCTTCAGAAATAGATTTAGATTGGGCCTGGTTGTTTGGTTCGACACAAATAACTGGGCATCGGTTTAAACTAAACATTAGTTGTAGCTAGTTCATCGCTTCATCGGAACTTTGATCTGTGCACCAATGGTAACTTGAGATCAACACTAATCGAGTTATTATTGATATAGCAACTAGCAATTATAAGCTAACCATTTTGATCGGCAATTGACACGTCATGCCATTTCAACCAATTGTTGTGATGGTTCTCTACCTATAAAACACAAATGGTTGGTGTAACTGACTGGTACAACTTTTCGCAACAAAAACTCACTTACTCTTTTTTGTTTCTCTTTAAGTTATTTGCTTAAAGATTTTGAAAGTACTATTAAGGGGGTGTTTGGGATTGATTATTCAAAACAGATTATGCGTTTTGGAAAAGCAGTGGTGGAGCTGCTTATAGATTATTGCGTTTTGGTAGCCTAAAAAACTGATTATCTGCGTTTTCAAAACGCAATAAACACTAAAAACTGATTATTCGTGTTTTCAAAACGTAATAATCTAAAAATCAGATTCAAAACGCAATTCCAAACACCCTCTAAGATAGTTTAAGCTAGTGTAATTATTTCACATTTAAATGGATATCTGGTCTATATATATATATATATATCATGCTACAAAACTTACATAAGATAATCACATGTATTATAACCACAAAGTTAATACTTTTGTGATATAAAAAGTAACACATTAATATCCAAAAATTAATTATTCACGTATAGAAGGGTGTAACTTGCACCGCAATTGAAGCGATCAAACAAACCGTGGCTTACAAGATGTTCATTAAGTTGACTTTTCCTTGTTGACTTGACTTACTAACACCGATTAATAAGTAGTTTTAGACGAGTAGATTCCAGTCAAGCTATGGCTTCACACTTGGGCATTGGGATTCATTCCACTTTGTCAATTGTCCACACCATAATGTTCAGTTATATCAATCCTTTTATAAACATAGCTTAAATAAGATATTAAGTAGCATTACAAAGCGAGAAACGATATAATCTTTAAGAATAAGACAAGCAATCCACACAATTGTTGGAGTGATCGAGAGTAGTAGTTTATTATTATTATTATTATTATTATTATTATTATTATTATTATTATTATTATTATTATTATTATTATTATTATTATTTTTAATGGTTGAAGAACATGGAGAAATGCGTATTTTAGAATGGAGAGCAAGGTGTAATTTAAATTATATCTAATTTCAATCTACATAATGCGACTGAATTGGGTTCTTGTATTTTATCATCCAACTTGCTAGAGTTTTTTTTAATGTGTAATGTATTCCGTTGTTAAAAAAACAAATAAAGCAATAGCAAATCATCTTTTCAAAGTTAACACACACTGACCTTTTTAAAATAGTCAAAGTATAGATATTTAGCATAAGCATGGTCCTAAAAGCCAAAGTGCTTTATATCTACTTTAAATTAAAATAAAATAAGAATATAAATGGAGGGTTATGATAAAATACACACTAATATATATAGGGAAAGTATAACTAGAAAACTCATTCCAGTTAAAGAAACCTTGGAAACCCAATACTAGGCCTAGAATTAACCACATCATCCCTTTTGTTATCCCTTCCAAGGGTAGTTTCGTCACAATATTTTCACACCTTTCTGCACATTCTGTAACATGTCAGATTATACCTTTTCAAACATCCCTCCACTCTCTCTCTCTTCCTTTTACTATCTTTTCAATTATATATAGACCATTAAATATAATACACAACCTTCCAACTTCATTTACTCTTTTCTCCTGCAAAGTTTCTCTCTCATACTCTTTTCTATTTCATTTTTTTCATCCACCCAAATCTCTTTATCTCTCTTGCTCTTTTAGCTTCTTTTGTTTTTCAAATCCATCTAAATCCTTTCAAATCCAAATCCATCTTTACCCCATTAGTGAAAAATTATTGGGATAAAAAAAGTTCAGATCTGGCCTCTGGGATGGTGTGTTCGGTGATGACGAGGGGTGTTGGTGATGAGGCGAACGGTTGTGGTGAAGGTGATAACGAGGGGCAGCCGACGGATCTTGAGACCTGGTTTAGATCTTGTAAGCTTTCTGGTGACATTTTTCATTTGTTTAGATCATAGTTTTCTTTTTTTAGAGTTCAAATCCTTTTTTTCTTGATTTTCATTTTCCAACAAGATATACAATTTTTTTCAGTACATAGTTTCCTTTTTTAGAGTTCACATTCTTTTTTTTTTCTTTTTTTTTTATTTTCAGTTTTCAAGTTAAGGTGAATTAGTATGCTTACAACTCATTTTCTTGGGACTAAAAATCACCTTTTATGATTCATGTTTTTATTTCTCCATGAAATATAGAATGGCTAAAAATATTCTTTTTTTTTGTGTGTGTTTTATTTGTTTGGCTATGTCTTTGAAAGGATATATACAAGGTTCCATTCGGAAGAAAAAGTATGGGTTTGTTTTGTGTTTTCAATATAATGAGATTTAGTTTCAGACTTTCATATATTTGGGGATTCACTTTTTTTTTTTAATTTGAAAGATGTTTTTTTATGTAACACCTTGTTATAATGTAAAAGTATTAACATTGCCTTTTTACGAATACAGTTGGTTTTCTTGTTGTTTTTGTTACTTTTTTGTGATATATTATCTCATTATTAAATATACATTTTCCAGTGTGTGTTTTTTGTTAGGTGTTTTTTTTATATAATACATTTTTTATTTATATTAAACTATTAGCTAAAACTAAACGATATGGTTTCATTTACAAAGTAATGGTGTGATGTTTCAGCTCCAGGGACGGTTACGAAGGACGATTTTGTAAGTCAAGATCCATTGTCCAAGTTGTAGCAGGGATTTATAGAACATTGGAATTTTTTTTTTTACAATGTGAAAATTATTAACATTGTAAAAATTATGTAACTTGTCTTGTTACAATGTAAGCTTTTTTATTTATCATATATGTTTTTTTTATTGTTACAATGTTAAGTTTATTCAGTTACATGTATATATTATGTAACAACAAGTTCTTACAAAATTGTTGTTACAGATTTATGTTACAATAGATTTCTTAAAAGTTGTTACTGATTTATGTTACAATAGATTTCTTTAAAGTTGTTACTGATTTCACATGTAAAATATTTACAGTTCATATGTTTTTCATTGTTACAATTTTAAGTTTATTCAGTTACATTATATATTATGTAACAACAAGTTCTTACAAAATTGTTACAAATTTACATCTTACTGTTAATTACAAAGCTATTTTTAAAAATTGCTGTTACAAATATAACAATCAGAGTAGACATGTAAATTACTGTTACCTACAAATTTAAAAAAAAGAAAAAGAAATTATAATATATTTATGTGTTTCTGCACTACTTGTTACAGCAGGATTTTTGATTTCTTTTTTTTTTCTAAAGAAAATGAAGAAAATAATTGATGGTTGGTGTATGATTTTGAAAGCTATGTCAGTGCATAGTACATGAAAAGTGTGGGTCTATGTCAGGAAAGAGAGAAAGTGCAAAATATGGATGGACAATCCTACCCTTGTGGTACTTTAACATATTATTTTAATTTTCTAAAAAGGAAGAAAAAAGCATATTAAATGTCAGCCATAGATTGAAGGTAATAGATGGCTGAGATGAGGTTTTCAAGGTTTCTTTAACTGGGGAGGGTTTTCAGATTATCCTCCCCCTATATATATATATATATATATATATATATATATATATATATATAATATATATATATATATATATATAATCTATATTATCTTATTAAGGAGGAGTGATGACTAACATAGTCATTTTCATTTCCGTACCATTTAAGAAGCAACATGTACAACATAATTAAGCAAGAAATTTAAGGGTATTATAGGAATAGTTGTGACAATTAAGACACTTATAAGGGTATAATAGACATTTCACCCACCTCCTCCTTTACAATATCAAAACAAATTTACATTACTACCCTCCATTTATCTCCCTACCCCTACAATGGTGGTTAGTCTTCAAAGCTGGAAGCAGGTTATTCAGATGAAAGGGTTTGAAATCAATGCTATTGAAGATGTAAGGTCTACAAATTTATGATAGGAGCTATAAAATTTCTCGCTAATCTCCCTCTTTTCATCTCAAGGCTTGCAAATCCGCCCCGCCGTTTCCAGTCCCCGCCTCTTTAATAGGAAATGATCATGATCATTATGTTTATCGGGTACCAATTTCTACTCCTCTTTTTTTCTTTATTATTTCATTTCAGAAGTGTGGTTTTTCAAATTAGGGTTTCTATTGTTGGTTAAAATCCAGAAAATTGTCCATTTAAATATTTGATTGAATTCAATTGAATTACCCCTTTATTTCCAAGCCGTCCATTGTTTTGGTTGATTTGTATGTTTATGTTGAAGCTCTCCCTGTGCTTCCTCTTCTATTGTGTTAATGTCAAAGTTTTGAAGGTATTAATCGCCCTTTCTCCGTTTCAGGTCGCGCGGTCAAGGTATGAACACCATCGTCGTTTCCTTTTTCTTGCAATCTTTCTTCATTGATTTAGAAGAATTGGATGTTTGGCCTTTGGATTATGAGGGTGTTTGGGATTGAGTTTGGAGATGCAAAAGTGCTTTTGGTCAAAAGTGCTTATTGGCTTATGACTTTTTGAAAAGGAGTTTTAAAAAAAGTGTTTGGATTAGCTTTTGGGATGAGAAACGTCAAAAAGTCAATAAATTGTTGTTTTTTTAAGTGTTTCGCTTAACTTATTGTGAATATTGGTTGTATGGTTGGTATATTTGTAATTTTTTCCCAAAAGTCAAAAGCCAAAAGCCAAAAGCCGGGATTTCTAACTTTTCAAAAACAGCTTTTCCACCCTTAAAAGCCAAAAGCCAAAAGTCAAAACAGAAAGTGCTTTTGGGTTACACAAACAGCTTATTGACTTATTGGCTTTTTCAAAAAGCCAATAAGTCAATAAGTTGTTTTGAAACTCAATCCCAAACACCCTCTATGTTTTCAGTTTTGGTTTCATGAATGTTATCTTAAATAAAGAAGGGTGCCTCTTAAGAAGTTTTATGTCTCCTTATCAAGCTCTATTGCTGAAAATTATAAAGTGAGTAAATGATTAGAGCATTACGGGTCTGAAAGTATGCCAGTGAATACTTGATATTGTTGATGAAGTATTACCAATTTTAAACTTAAATATGTTTGGAACTGGCTATTTGTATGTGTTCTTATATGATGAGATATATTTTTTTTAAATTATCCATAAAAAGTTCCCAATTTGCTATATATATGTTCTAATATTATGAGCTGTGATTAGTTATTAATTGTGTTCCTTTGATTTTGAACATATATTTATTTTCTAAGTGATTGTTGTGATCGTGGTTATTGATTTTTTTTCTGGATGAATAGCAGAAGTACCCACGCTCTCTCTCACGAGTTACTCATCAACGGTTGAAGTTTGTGTTAGCTTGACGCGTTTCTTTATAATCCCTTTTCATTGTTGATTTCTAAGAGGGTGTTTGGGATTGTATTTCAAAACAACTTATTGACTTATTGGCTTTTTCAAAAAGCTAATAAGTCAATAAGCTGTTTGTGTAACCCAAAAGCACTTTCTGTTTTGACTTTTGGCTTTTGGCTTTTAAGGGTGAAAAAGCTGTTTTTGAAAAGTTAGAAATCCTGGCTTTTGGCTTTTGGCTTTTGACTTTTGGAAAAAAATTGCAAATATACCACCCATACAACCAATATTCACAATAAGTTACGCGAAACACTTAAAAAAACAACAATTTATTGACTTTTTGACGTTTCTCATCCGAAAAGCTAATCCAAACACTTTTTTTAAAACTCCTTTTCAAAAAGTCATAAGCCAATAAGCACTTTTGACCAAAAGCACTTTTGCATCTCCAAACTCAATCTAAGTAACAGAATGATCACCACATATTTGGCATTAGTATTGATAGCACTGGTAACTTAGCTTGGTTGAAGTTTTTGTCCAAAATTTGGGGTGGTGTTAGCCAATTTCCATATTTCTTTTGTTAGCTTAGATGTCATCGAACGAAACGGGTAACCCCAATCATCAGTTTTACATCGTCAAGTTTCGACCTGGTCGTGAGGAACACGAAAAAGAAGAGGCTGACAAGTAATGTCACTTGATGAATCGTGCTTGATTTAGCATCAATGAAGAAATGGTCAATTTGAAGGTAAACATAATTCGATTAGAGTGTTCATAGTGATGATATGTGTGTAGTGCTCAAATCTAGACCTTACATATGCTTCTATATATGTTTTCTTGTTGTACTATGGTTAACAGGCTGAAGAACAACATATAAATTGGAAAATAATGGAGTTTTCACATCTTGATGAAGAACTAAAATGGAAGATGCAAGAAATTAAGGGCCTTCAACATTGTCAGAAATGGCTGATCAAGAAAGGGAGGATGGACATGGAGTATTTGCAACAAGTTGAGGAACAACTCATAGGTTCAAAGAATTCCATTGGAATAACATAATGTGGTACACAAGAACTAAACGATATGGTATGTTTGAATAAATTATGAAAGCAAATATGTTTTCTTCGACTTAACATGACCTTTTATATTTCGACATTTGAAAACATTCAAGAGATAAATGAAAGAAATATTTACTAGCTCGAATGCTTACAAGTAGGGACACGAATGTATAGAATCCTAGCATACTCTCATTCCCCTATTTTTTTACATTATTAAATACACCTTCCTTCCCCTATTTTTACAATATTTTAATTTTTATTTTCATATGCAAATAATTATTAGTAGAACGTTTTTTTCGCATGCATAAAAGTATTATTTACATGATTATTACAATTTTTTAAACTTGCAGAGTGCATTTCACAATCCTTTAACTGGAGTGCTGAACCTATCACAACCTTGGTAATGCTTTTAGTAAAGCACAACCATTTAATCATTTAGTTTAATATGCCCCTGGATTATCACAGAGCCATCAGGTATTCGTTTTCCATTAATTGTATCTGTTTTATACATCTTTTTTAACGATACTTCTACTTTTTCATGTTAACTTGATCCATTTCTTTATAATCATTTGTCACTGCGATTAAAGTAGCCGTCGTATGTGTCACCGTTGTTTTCATATTTTTAGTCTAATTTAGAGTCAGCCACATGATGGTGTTTTACGCTGTGCAGGAAGACAAACAACTTACTATAATATGTCTTGATTGGAGTTCAGGTAAGAAATCAATTTTCTCCGTAATTAGGTGTTTGCCACATAAACTAGAATTTAGGCTTAGCAGAAAACAACTATACCTTCATATCTAATAGATCAGATTACTTCTTCAACTTCTTGTCAAAATTGGATTTATATTTTCAACCAGGTCATATGATTATGTAAGAGGTAAAATGGGTCAACTTGCTACTTTTTTTTTCATCCTACATTAGATTGAGTCAAGGGCTCTTCATATGCTAAACTTATTGTTTAATTAGTAAAATAAAAGTTAATTTTTAACATTCAACATGAAATCGAATCCATATTCATACGCTCCTTATGTTTGCTTTATAGTTTTGCTTTTGCGAGCATGCCTTTAGATTATTTGCTTTTATTTGACGATCTTATGCTGCATTTACTAATAAGCTTCTCAGCTGCAGGTTGACGACCACTGATAACACAGGGTTGTCTACTAGCTACAGTAAGGACTACCAATGCCATTATTGTAACTGTTGTATGCCCTTTCCTATATTGTTTTACATTCTCACAAAGTTCTTATATGTTGTATATACTTCTGAGTATTTCCATTAAGCTATATGTACTTCATATGTTCTCATAATGTGCAACATTGGGCCTTAATATATGACTTTTTTGGGCACATAAATTACTATGCGTGTATGAAAGTTGGTTTCCAGTTTCACAGTTTTGCATTTTAAGTTCACAGATTTCAAACGGGTCAACCTTACATGTTTGTGATTTAGTAAGTTTGTTGTTGGGCAATTTTTATTCAAATGGGTCGTCTTTACTCAACAATATGTTTATTGGTTTTACATTACCCTGAAGGGGTTGGCGCAGGTTCTACACTCGGGGTGGCATGTTGTTTTTTTTTGTCCCTTTTCCACCGGTTTTATAATATATAAATACATTCCATTCAGGATAGAACATGAAATGACTGTTGGCAAAGTGGTCAGGTGTGCACCCCATTAAGGGGTTGGCGCAAGCGCAAGTTCTTCACTCCATGTGACCGGTTATTAGATGGTTTGTCCCCCTTTCCCAGATTTTTTGTCCCTTTTTGTCATATGAGTAACACATTGGTCACATAACATGTTGTAAGTTTAAAAGTTAACATATTTTAAAGATTTATTATATGTTTTAAAAGTTGTAATTATTTAAAGTCCTAGAATTTTGTGAAATTAACTTTTGCTCTTCTTAGATGCATTATAATATAATAATATGGGTAAAGTAAGCAAAGGCAGATTCACCCATAGAGGTTGGTGGGCTTGTTCCCACGTTTATTTTGTGTTGTGATGTTTAGTTTGATTGAATTTTCCTAATTATAGGTAGAACCTGAGTTATGTTAAGTTGTAAAGGGTGACCATGGTTTGGGCAGGTTTGGCTGTGGGCTATAGTATGTTTCGATTTCAGTTTTTTTAACTGTTTGGTTTCGGTTATAAATTGCTTGGTTGGTTCCATTATTAGAAAATATGTTCGCTTAATTCGATTAGCAATTAATTAACCGTCGACTTTGGACATGATTTCAACAAAGTATTAGTAATCATTTTAATTTACAATGAAGAATAAGCGTTAACTAATAAGATTATTGTAAAACGTTAAAGTTCTTCGTCATAACATACTTTAAAAGAAATAATTATATAAAGAGTTAATAGCGAATTTCGTCCCTGAGGTTTGGGCCAGTTTGTCACTCCAGTACAAAAGTTTTTTTTTTTTGCAATTCCTTACCTGAGGTTTGGATTTTTTTGCCAAATTCGTCCTTTTCACTAACCCAGTTAAAAAATCTCGTTAATGTCAGGGGTAGGGTTGTCTTTTTACACCTCAGGGACGAATTTGGCATTTAAAATTTAGTTAACCTTGAGGGACTGAATTTACCAAATGATAAAAGTTTAAAAATTCTGATTTCCCTCTCATGCCTCCCACATTTTTTTTCCGGTCACTTATTCCGGCCAAATTACGCTAAATCGTAACAATAAAGCTACTTATAATATTGATATAGTTTGCATTATAGTTTTAGATAATGCAAAATTACGCTAAATCGTAACAATAAAGCTATCTGATCTATAGAAATAAGTTAACATTATAGTTTTATAAAAAGGAAGGAAAAAAATAAGAGCCACAAGATATTATTATTATTATTATTATTATTATTATTATTATTATTATTATTATTATTATTCGTTTACAGTGGGAAGTTGTACGACGAAGATAGAATTATAGAGATGTGTGATGTTAATAGCGAAGGAGGTCATCATTATGCATATACATAGATAGATAGAATACATACATGTGGGTGTATGTGTATATGACGGTGGGTTACGGAGAAGAAGACGGTAAAGCCGAGCTGGTCCAATAGCGACTAGCTTCTTCTGAGCCGCTTGTTTCAAGGAATTTTGTTGTCTCCTTTTTGTAGTTATAGTTTCCTTATGAGGTACTGTACTAATCTGTTCATCCGAGATTTAGCCGGAATTTGGCCGAATAAGTGACCGGAAAAAAAAAATGTGGGAGGCATGAGAGGGAAATCAGAATTTTTAAACTTTTATCATTTGGCAAATTCAGTCCCTCAAGGTTAACTGAATTTTAAATGCCAAATTCGTCCCTAAGGTGTAAAAAGACAACCCTACCCCTGACATTAACGAGATTTTTTAACTGGGTTAGTGAAAAGGACGAATTTGGCAAAAAAATCCAAACCTCAGGTAAGGAATTGCAAAAAAAAAAAACTTTTGTACTAGAGTGGCAAACTGGCCCAAACCTCAGGGACGAAATTCGCTATTAACTCTTATATAAATGTAGGTGTCATTATTTAATCGGTGCATTATTCTTGCTCAACATTTTTTGCTCATTTCTGAAGGTTCGGTTATTCATTTTTTTCCAGCCCACCCCTAATTTGTATTGTTGGCTATTTTTTTTAAAATTATTCCATTCAGAATCATGTGTATGTGTTAATAAATTCATTTATCCTATCTTAACCATGGCACATTGGGTGGTGTTCTTAGACATGATTTTCTGAACCGAAGTGGTAAATCTGTATCATTGGTTAGACCTCGTAACCCTACCGTTTGTTTTGATGGTGTAATAGACATCATAAAAGCTAGAATCCGGTATCAGTCAGAACACCCGCCGCAACGCGCGGGCATTCCCACTAGTACATTATAAAGGAAGAGTGATGTACAACATAGTAATTTTGTACATCATCCAACTATTATAGCAACATGTACAAGTAAATTAAGCTTATATCACAAGGGTATAATTGGAACTTTGTGGAACATTAAGACACTTGCAAGGATATCAATGTAATTTTACTATGCTCTCCTACCTCACATCCTCAAAACATATTACATCCCTACCCTCACATTTATATTATTGGTTGTTACTTTATTAGCCCTTTATTGTTGGTGTAATAATTTTCATTTAAGGGGAAGGAACTCAAGGGACTAACATTTTGAGAAGGTTTTTGCTCAAAGGTATTGCTTTTTTCATTTACCTCCTTTCAAATCTGATATTCCTAATCACAATATTAAGTTATTAATATTTTATTTTTGTTACCAGGGACAATTGGTCTTATGTCTATTCCTTGGGAAAACTTATTGAAAAGCTTGCTAAACATCATTTGCATAATATGAAAAGGCTGTTGCTTTGAATCTGACACCTGTAGATCCATTTTATAGAATGCATGCTTCATGTTTGAAGTTACTACAGTCATGTGGCAACAATGATAAAGAAGCTCAAAAGGTTTTATTCCATTTTCATCATACATTTAATCATACAACCAGGGATTGTTCTTTGTTACAAAACCAGTATTGTTACAATATCAAAATGGTCGTTCCCCTTTTAGCTAATTATATTTTGATTTATGCTATTTTTTTTGTTAAAACACAACCCAAAACCGAATCATTTATAAGTAAATAGGTAAATTTGCACCTCTGAGTTCCATTTTATGAAACTCTTCATGTTATAATGGCATCCCACAATTAGTCAAATAGCTGTTATCACATTGCGTGGCGTAAGCAATTAAGCATGCCTTTTGGTCCAAAGAAGAGGACCGCCGAAAGGAAGAATGACACTATTTCTATAAACCTCATCAAACCCAGCCTGCAACTCATAGACTTGATAGACTCACCTCCGCTGGTTCAAACCATACTCGCCACACTACAACCACCTCACATAGTCACAAAATCAACCCTATGTGTGATTCATTCACCGCTGCAAAACAACTCTACTATTTCACTATTTCCTACCATTAATATTATTATTTTTTTCACATTTAGTAACATGGACGGATTTGTTCATAATTTGGATAAGACATGAAAAGGACATGGAATTGTAATCTATAATATGATATCAAACATATTACCTATAAAAAAAAAGACATTGAAAGAATATGGAATTGCAAAAGAATGTTTTAATTAATAACAATTTAAACTCATGAAACATAAAGATAATACCTCGCGGCGAAACATGGGTTTCTCACTATACATTATAAAGCGTTTTAGATGAACAATAGTGTAATTTTGAAGCGCGTACAAGTTTTAAGCAACATGTACAAAGGAGAGAAAGGCATTTGAAAGGGGAAGATTGATCACTTGTTCATAAGTTAAGACACTAACTTGGGTAATTTGGGCAATTCCTTCTTGACAATAGTGATGATGAGTGAGAGAAGAAGAGGATAGTGTCTCTTCCTGTACTTCATTTATTATATCACTCGTCTCCTCTTCAATCGTCTCATGCTTGTAACCAACGTGTAACATTTCATCATCTACAACACCAAAATCGGTAACCAAGCTCGTCCTTTTGTTGTTAATTTGATTTTAATTTTGATTCACTGCATATTGGCTTTTGCAGATTCGACAGATTCTAAATCGGTCCCATGCTCTCATATTCACCTTTACTAACATCAAAGTATGCATCTACGGTACCATAGACAACATAATTGAATCTAATATAAGTCGGGACACCCGCCGCAACGCGCGGGCATTCCCACTAGTATATATATATATATATATATATATATATATATATATATATATATATAGAAAGTCGTAGGAAGGGTATGAGACGGAGTCCGATTGAACACATTCGAGCGTCATTGAAACCGTCTTATCGAACCCTACGATTTTAGTTTCTAGGTTTTCGATTTTTTGGATTTTTAGCTTGTAGTTTTTAGAATTTGTAATAAATCGTTGTGTCTTTTCTATATTTTCGTCATTGTGTCTTTGTTCTTTGACATTGTGTTATATTTCGTGATCTATTGTGTTTTTTGTATTCTTCTCACTTTTTTATTTTTTATTTTTTGTACACTGTGTAGTAGGATAACTTGATCATATAAATTGATACAAGTTAGGAGGTGTAGGATACACATTTAGTCTAAATTATTCTGAAATTCTGATGTATCAATGGTGTAAGATTAGATTGTTGTCAAAAGAAAAAACAAGGTCCTAAACATGATTACTAAACACATGGTACGACTAGGGGTATCCAATATTCGTAATCAAACATAGCTCAAAAGTTACATAACAACATTTAGTTGTTTATAAATGTTGTGTATCAAGACAACTTACGACAACTTGGCAAATCCACAGCAAAACCTTCACTTTGGATCTCAACAACATCAATGCACCTAAGACGCAGGTCCTACACAACACATAAAAAGTGTTATGTACAAAAATTTGACTTTAAAACCATTTTAAAACTAGTAGGAATGCCCGCGTGTTGCGGCGGGTGCATCTGTTTTGCCACTCGTGCATCGTGTTTGTTGGTTATTCGTTATGATGAAGTAGAAAACAACGATGTATAAAATATATGTTACTAAAAACTGAAACTCATAAGTATATCTTCTGAAAATTTTAAATGGGTACATAACAATAGGCCGTACTATTCCTTGCAACACCCTTAAATTGGCCCACGTCCTTTGGTGGGACCCTTTTATGTATCTCGAAGGCAGATAAGTATGCCATCGTAGAGCAGTGCTTGGCGTAGTGAAGTGGCGTTGTATCTCTTAATGACCATAAGATTGTAGTGGAAGTGATGTAATTACTAAAATGCAGTTTGTAGTGTCCAGTATATTTCTATTATTTTAGGGCACCCGCGAGATGCAGCGGAGTCAATGATTTGCATAGATACCCTCGTTTTATGTTAGTTTGACAAGAGCCGTAACAAATATAATTGACCAAACAAATTAGTAATCAATATAGTTAAAACTACCAAATCGACTGATAAGAACTTGTCTTCTTTTGGATATGTAAACAATTGGTGACTTTGTAAGATCAGAAACTTAAATTCTATTCCTAGAAGCTTATAGTAGCAGAGAAAACAAAAAACCATCGAGGAAGATGATGACGTTGCTCATGAAGTATTTATACCATATATGCGTGTATAAACGTCAAGCCTACATATATCGTTCACTTAATGGGTTGAAACGTGTCATGGGTTGGGTGTGTTGGCAAACTTCAAGCCTACATATTCATTTGTGTGCAAAAGTGTCGCATCATACCATCCTGCAACCACATAAATTTAAAAAAATATATATAAATACATAATATATGATGTAATTTATTTACTATAAACATTGAAAGATATGTAAGTTAAGTATGTGAAGAGTCACCACATTATTTATATACCAAATACATGACCACTATTTATAAGACTATAACATTGATACAAACATAATAAAGACATGTAGGTTATGAATGTAAAGAGTCATCACATTATTATTAATTTCCTCATTTTTTTTTTTTTTTTTTTTTTTACATAATATTAATTCATTCCAGGACAAAGAAAATTACATTAAGATAGCGGGCAGGCGGGCAACAAGCTGCGCCGCCACCCCTTTCTGGATAGCAAATCCTAATCTACTAAAAACATAACCATTTCCTCATCAATTTTATAATTATGTTTAAATTAATTTCTTCAACAATTTAATATTTAAGTAGAAAGACAATTTTACCCCCTAAATGACTTCAATAAGCATTGTACTACAAGCAATAAAGGTTGCATTTACTTAAATTTTGCAGGTATCCTTCTTTGATGCTTTATAATATAGTATCGAAGATAAAAATTCAGGTTGATTCATTAGCGTGAGCATGAATTTATAGCTTTTTGATTTCTTATTTCTTAACACAAATAACATAAGTAATTAACACATAGTTAAGTTTTTGTTTTCTCTTTATGCTAGTGTTTAATTTATTTTATTAATTAGAATTAGAATTTAAGCAATATACAATTGCCGAAAGCAAAATAATATTGCGAACCACACTTCATACAACTTTTAACAAGAACATTAAATAGATCAACAAATACCTTAAAAGTCTTAGAACAAATATAGTTTACGTATAGATCGAGTTAACTATTTCATGGCGTTCAAGGAGACCATGTTGATTGAAATTGAGGAAAGTCTCCATACCCTTCTCCAACCACCCTTTCCATCATCTATCCTTCATGTCCATTTGTTCCCTGCAACATCAGTTTTCATCCCATGCAGTAAGTGGAAGTAATATTTATAATATTTTAGAAACATATCAGCAAATCTAGAATGTTATATTTATAATTTTGTCCGTTTTATTTAGTTAACAATATATATGATTCAAGATACACAACTTCTTAACAAGGAGACCATGTTTGCTTCTGAAAAGCTTCATGGAGAGAAACTAAAAATGCACAAAGAAGAGAAAAAACTGTACTAATTAATTTTGAAAAATATTTTCTCATCAATAATTCATAATATTGTTTGTTTATTGTTTTAATTGTTAGTTGCACAATTAAATTACCTCAATTTGATTTTGCAACGATCCAATATAGTTGATTATTACATCCAACATCACTGGCATTCCCATTGTCTATAGAAAATAACTAAATTTAAATGGAGCAAAACAATGATATATTATAAAGATAAATTTTTGTAATTGTTAAAGAACATATGAACAAGTAGAAAAAAAATGTATATATGTATATAAAGATTAACTCATATCTTTATACCTTGTAGCATCCGGGAACCATATCTTGCAAGCGTCTTAACTTCTCATTGATTTTTTTCTCTTCTCATCTAATGAAGACATAGTTTTTTTGGACCAAACAATGTTTCAAAACATGAAATTAGCTCAAAGATTTTGTTTGGGGTTATGAAAAGACTATTAGCATTCACCAAATTGATTATAATGAAGTATATATAATAATATAGAGGGGGGTTGAAAGGTCTCACATTTAAGATGCATCATAGGTTAGGTTGTATTTTGTGTTTTAAAAGTTGGACATAAGGGCATAATTGGGATAAGATTTTAGGATGTGAAGTATTCGATTATGTTAAATTTACTAATCTACCCTCCTAAGTGTCTTAATAGTCACAAGTATGCCAATAATACCCTTAATTTTTTTGCTTAAACATGTTGTACATCTTGTTTGTTAAGTTGTACGGAAATGAAAATGACTATCTTAGCCATCACTCCTCCTTAATAAGATAATATAGATATGCCAATAATACCCTTAATTTTTTTTGCTTAAACATGTTGTACATCTTGTTTGTTAAGTTGTACGGAAATGAAAATGACTATCTTAGCCATCACTCCTCCTTAATCAAGTTTGGGTTCTTTTAAGTTCTTTGGTCAAATCGACACGGGCTAGAAACCACGATGGGCCAAAAATAAACCAAACCTCCTAGAACCGATTGGCGTTGGGGAAAACTAAAGAATTTTTTTTTTTACAATATTTTAGTTTTAGGTTTTTTTATTAGTGTTATTATTACTATTTTATCTACATTTCCATTTAACTTTCATTCAAAATTGGTTTGTCTCGCTGCGTAGCGCGGGATCATTTCTAGTAAGATAATATAGATATGCCAATAATACCCTTAATTTTTTTGCTTAAACATGTTGTACATCTTGTTTGTTAAGTTGTACGGAAATAAAAATGACTATCTTAGCCATCACTCCTCCTTAATAAGATAATATAGATAATAACTTGCATAAATGTTTGATAACAAAAATGAAAGAACTTCATACGGTGAGAGCATTGTATGCTTACAACGAAACCATCATAGGACTACGGTGCCTCTATAACCTCCTTTTGAATGTATGGTTCCCAAAGTATACCGAAAACAAGCACAAACTCTGTAGATTATAGTGATCTTTCGTAGCTCTTTATTGCATGTGTAGGCAGAATCAGTCATTCATAAATCATAATAGCTAACCGATTATTCTTGAAGTTTTGCTAACACTATTGCCAGCAAATTAGTTGATATTGGGCCCAATATAAAATTTTAGATTTTTAGATATAATTAGGCCAATAAGTTATGAGGTTTTATATTTGGGTAAGTTTATTTTTTAATTTTGAAGTATTGGGCCAAAAAGTTTTTTAGGAAAAAAAAACGAGCCTAGGCCGGGAGTAAGGACATTGGTCTGGGCCAGCTTTGTGTGCAAGATACACAACCCATATGACCATAAAATCCAAGTTTTTCCACGTAATTTGTAAGGTTTTAAACAATGTTTATGTGCAACCATTTTATGATATTACAACAAAATGTTATATGATGCAAAGATCAAACTTTTTAGATAGTACTACTTAGAGATTTATCATTGCCAATTTATCATTCACAACTTTGAGTATTTTCATCCACATCTTTAGGATTTTCATCCATTATTGACCACTTGAAGTTTTCATTAAATGCCAACAATTTAGTGGGCTTTTCATTTAAATATTAATTAATATTTTCATAAATATTAAGCATGCCTAAAAACCCAAACATAGTAAACCGCATTTCTAGACCATGTATAATGGTGAGTGAAATTTGATGGGGTGAAAGGAGCATTTTATGACATGTGGCATGTGGGGCCACTTTGATGGGTGAAAGGGGCTTGAAACGGGCAAAGGGTGTAGTGGTGGGTGAAAGGGGCTTGAAATGATATTAAATTTGAATTAAAAAAGAAAAAAATTAAAAAATAAAGTGGTATCTTCTGATTGGCCGGACCAAATTTTCACCCACGCGAAAAATTTTGCTGGGCACCAGTTAACGCCCAATTCACTTGCGAGGGGTTGGTGCCTTTGGGTTAATGGGGCGCTAATTTTGCAATTCACACCCAATTCACTTGGCCATTACACATGGTCTAAGCTAGTAGAAGAGATAGATTAGATCAAGCATGGGCGGACATAGAGCTTAAGGAGGGTTCGCGGACGTTGTGGCTCAACTTCGCACGCGTAGTGGAAAATTAGTGGAAAATTTGTTTTTTTTTTTACGAAATTTGGAAAACGTTGCTACTAAAATGAAAAAAATGAAAAAACGTTACTACTGATTTTGTGGCCTAGATCCGCCACTGAGATCAAGCATTAATAATATCACTCTGGTCAAATACCTACTAGCAAGAATAACATCTAGAAGACTAGAAGGAGGCTACCATCATCTTGTGCGTACTTTTAACCAAGTTTACCATAAATTCCAAGTTCTTCATTTTAGTCCATGTTTGACATTTAATTTACTTAAAATAATTTTTTATGTACTCACCTTCAGAATACAAATAATATGAAAAAGTGTTCCTATGGACCTAATAAAAAAGTTTTATTTAAAAATGTGCATTTTATTTTTTCTAGGATGGTAAAAGAAAATGCAACTCACAAAAGATACACACGTTAATTTGGGGATATAGAATAAAATTTTGAGCATTTTCAGCCTATGTAGTATGTACACATCAAGATTTAAGGCCCGACACACAGTCGCACTCTCATATTAGAATTGTTGGATCATCTGTTTCTTCAATTACTGGGTCGCTTGGTGGTTAAGGCCTATGGGAGGCCCATCATTATATGGTAGCCATTTTGCATATACAAGTCGTAGTAAGAGGTAAAAAAAAAAAAAAAAAAACTGTATTCGGAATTGGACCTGAGAAGAAAACCTGAAACCTGTTATTTTTGTACCCGGGTTTTTATATCCGCAACCCGACCCTACCCGTTGGGTATGAATGTGATATATATTTGAAGATCAAATGCTCAATACCCATACAGCCATAAACTTGTTATTTATGTTTACTTTACAACTTTTATATATAAGTTTTTTTTAAATGCGTATTATAAAGCAAATAAATTGCACTTGAGTGAATTTATGTTATTGTAATTTATTTTAATTATTTTTAGAAATTACAAACCAAATTTAATATGTAAACCAATTTATTTTTTGTGTAAAATAGTGGGGTGCTCGCGCGTTGCGGCGGGTAACAACATTTAGATTGGTTAGGTTAAGAAATAATCAAATGACCGAAATATTTGTCTTAGTGTGTGGTATAATCATTAGCGGGGCTTGACTGCATTTTTGAAAAAATCAGCGGTGACATACACAATATATAAAAAATATTTAGAATTTTAAGGTAAAAAAATACACTACAAACAAAACGTGGGGGGGGGGGGGGGTTGGCTCGTGGCCCCAAAGAAGTTCTGCTAGTGGGCATAACCGAATTAACCGATCAAATTATACATAATGTATATAGATTTCAAATATGTTATAGTGCTTTTCATTAAGAAAATCAAGTTAAGAACTATGTCACAACGTATATCTTCTCATTCAACAACTTATTACACAAAAAATTTCTTCAAACACAAATGAGAAAAAATTCCGACATTAATGAATAATCTTGGCTGAGTAAGTGGTAAATAAATTTTAAAGAAAATTTTGAATTCAATAAATAAAAAACTTTTTTTTTACCACAATCGAATCTTATGTGCTAGCGGAAGTGCCAGCACAAGAATATATAGATAGCAATAATTTATGTGATACGCTAAGCAAAAAAATTAGGGTGATTATGAGGAAGTGACAAGTTACATGTGCAAATGTAACTTCTCACCTCCTTTGTTTTTGTTCCGGTTATTATTTAACCCTAACATATCATTTTCTAAATAAAAAAACTATAGCAATACTCTAATCAAATTAAAGGGAACAAAATGCTCATTTATACGGTTTAATAATATTATGAAAATATTAACGTATGAAAAAGTTATAGACGTTTAAAAATCGCGGGAGTAGTTGGTTGAAATAAGGGTGAAAAAATGTAATTATTATTTAAATAAACAAAAGTTGACAAAAGTTGAGAGGGCAAATGTGTAAGTATTGTATAAAAGATATATTACCCTAAAAAATAGTTAATATATACATTGTGAGTTGTACTCAAAGAAATTATATTTGTAAAACTTAAATTTTAAGAGATCCTTGTGAAATGTATTATATGATAGTATAGATACTTGTAAAACTTAAATTATGTAAAGTTTTTTGGGAAATGTACTATAAGATAGTATAGATATAGAAGCTTTCGGTTCATTTTCGTTTGTTTTCGTTTCGATTATTACTTAATCTTAACATATCATTTTTTAAATTAAAAAAAATATATCAATACTATACTCAAATTAAAGAAGAAAAAACGCTTGTTTATACAGTGTAATAATATTAAGAAAATATTAACGTATGAAAAAGTTACGGACCTTTAAAAATCGTTTGGGGTAGTTGGTTATAATAATGGTAAAGAGTGTAATTAGTATTTAAATAAACAAAAGTTGAGTAAAGTTGAGGGGCAAATGTGTACGTATTGTATAAAAGACATATTTGCCCTCAAAAAGTAGTTAATATGTGCCTTGTGTGTTGTACTCTAAGCAATTATACCTGTAAAACTTAAATTTTAAGAGGTGCTTGTGAAATATATTATAAGATAGTATAGATAATATAGATAGTATAGATTGGTTATTACTTAACCCCATCATATTATTTTTTAAATAAAAAAAACTTTAGCAATACTATACTCAAATTAAAAAGAAAAAATGCTCGTTTATAAAGTGTAATAATATTAAGAAAATTTTAACATGTGAAAAAGTTATGGACATTTAAACACCGTGGGGTAGTTGGTTAAAATAAGGGTGAAAAGTTTAATTATTATTTAAATAAAAGAAATTGAGTATAGTTGAGGGGACAAATGTGTAAGTATTGTGTAAGTAGTTAACATGTGCATTGTGTGTTGTACTATAAGAAATTATACATGTACAACTTGAATTTTAAGACATCAATGAGAAATGTATTAATAAAGTTTAGATGATTGCAGTTCATTTTCGTTTTTTTCTTTTGTTTTTGTTTCGGTTATTGCTTAACCATAACATAATTTTTTTTAAATAAAAAACTATTGCAATATTATACTCAATATAAAGAGAATAAAATGCTATTTTATATGGTGTAATAATATAAGGAAAATATTTTCGCCTGGAAAAAGTTATGAACGTTTAAAAATCATGGGGTAAATGGTTAAAATAAAGATGAGAAAGTGTAATTAGTATTTAAATAAACAGAAATTAAGTAAAGTTGATGCGGCAAATATGTAACTATTGTATAAAATTATAATATAGTATAGATAGATAAGGGATGGAAACTGTAACTAATAAGGGGTATATGTGGAAGTTATGTTTGAAAAGACATAAATGACCTTAAAAAGTAGTTACTACATGCATTATGTGTTGTACTTTAAGCATTTATAATTGTATTACTTAAAAATTAAGAGGTACTTGTGAAATGCTTTATAAGATAGTATAGATATAAGTACGGAAAATAATAGGTGATGTTAACTCGCGAAACGAAACGAACAGAAAAGTAATAGACGATAAGTATTTAATCGGATGATTGGTATGATATATTAAAATCGTGAATACGTAATGTTGATATCGTACTAATTTGTCGGACTATGTGTACATATATGTATATTTAAAATCGTGAATACGTAATGGAGGTCGGCTTCCCATCATTAATTGTAAAAATTACAAAAACTACACAGTAGATAGGATGGGAATGGTGGTGGTGATGGAAGTTTTAGAAGAATTCATATGATAAGGGGGTGTGAGGAGCATTTAACAATGCCCATGCAAAAAAAACATGTAGAATTGGCTTCCTGTTATGCATACTGTATGCATGATCACCTCATGATTACTTTATGTATGCTCCATAGATCAAATGCAAAAACAAAACAATAATGTATAAAATAATATCGTTACGTGGTAAGTTTTTTTTTTACTAATGACGTTAGACTAATCATTGACTACAAGATGTGTTCGACTTAAGACATTTCATAAAGTGATAACCAAACCATGAAAATTGAATAGGGGTAGACTCCAATGCATATGCATCCAATTATGCTCAGTCAGTTTACCTAAATAAAAGGACTTGGAATAGTGCTCATGTAGACCTAAACTTAGGAATGTCAAGGAAAATTAACGGCTCTTGGTAAGTTTGAGAGCTGAAAATTCACAACAACGTAAATAATAAAAGGGCTTCGAAGATATTATGGCGCATTTCAATGAAATTGGACTGCAGCACTACAATGACAAACATTAATCAAACACTCTTGATTCATTCAATCAAAGACTCACGTATAAACCCACAAATCAAAATCTAATTAGAAATAGTTATCCATAATCACCGGTGACATGACGATCGTAGAAAGTATAAAATTGACTTATTGTTTTAAGTAATATTTGTGTAATTTCATAACAATGCTTCTTGATGTCATCTTCAATTATTAATTCTCTAAGATCTTTTTTGCTATAATGTTAAACTTTTCAAATGCTTCAATGGTTTTAATACCATTATTAATTATTTTTAATAGGTTAAACAAGTTGATTTAATAGTTGTATTAAATTTGTCTTGATAACTAAATGAAATTACATTTTTACCCATTTAAATGAATATGAAATGACAATCTTACCCATCCAGAACCCACTTTATAGTAGTATAGATAATAATAAAAAAACTTATTTTTTAAAACTGGGTATTAATACTCGGACCCATACCTAGTTCCAATACCTGATTATACCTGAACTCGACCTATCCAGGTATATAGGGTATTATTTTTCTCATTAATAGTTGTACTTGAACCCTATACGGTTTCTCTCGCTACCCGATTTTCTATTATTGACCATACCCAAAATCAAGTATTAAAAAAACCCACCTCTAGCTGTAGTGATGTAATTTCTTAGATTTACAAAATATATATTTTTTACTTATTCAAGAAACATCGACACATGTATTAACTTAATATTATCACAATAACTGGAATTGTCACGATGTTGTTAATGTTCTTGGTGGTGTTTAGCGGTTGAGCTCAGTTGGTGGAATATGCAATAGGGATGAGATTCATTCTAGAGGGTTTGAGGATAAGAGATCAAGGTTAAGATTCCCCCACATTAGTGAACGTTGGAGGAGGTTAGGACTTAGGCATATAGGTTAGGTTGTTTAAGATTCATACGGGACTCAGTCGATCAAAGAAACCCTATGATCGAGGAGGTTAGGCATGTAGGTAGTGTGCTCTGGTTTACAAAGTCGCGTAAAACAATCAAAACATGATGATTGGAAAACGGTCGTAAACCCGTTGAAGGGGGTCGTTGGGGGATTCAAAAAAAGAAAATTTCTTTTAAAAGTAAATAACCTATGTATACAACATTTTTCAAATCCCATGATTATCTTCGTGGCCAGATGAGGGAAATTGTTATAGAACGCAAACGTAAAATAGCGTAAACATACGATTGACCGACGAATGAGCTAGATGAAGAAGTTTTGTTTTATTAAGTTTTCGTATTTTGTTTATATTTGTAGTTCAATTTATTTATATTTTAAAAAGAACAAAATAATCTAGGGTAGTTGAAAAGAGTGTGGTAAGTGATTTTGTGGTGTTAGGGTAGTTTAGTGTAAAAATGACGACATTGCAGGATATAAGCCCCATGGTAGATGAAAGGAGTGCCCCTTTCACCCTTAATTAACTAAACCATTCATATATTTTTAGATTTTATACATCTATTTTATATACTTTTGAGCAAAAATTTTATCTAAAGTTTAGTTTTGGTTATTGACCAAAATTAACTTAATCAAACTGAAAATCGACAATCTAACCCATTAACAGATATATTAATAAGATCGATTAGTCGATGACTTCGGTTTCGGTTGAGGCTAACAACCGAACCGCACCATGCACAATTTTAAAAGTGTTAAGCGTTTCTCGCTGCATTGCACGAGTACCTTACTAGTAACTAACTAATCATAGATAAGCCACATAACTCGATATCACACTTCACATAGAACCCTAGTCTTAAGAACTTCCACAATTGTGTGGTTGGTTTGGAATTCCAAACCGCCACGTCATTTCAAACCACAACTCTCTAAATCCATTTTTTCCTACAATATAAACTATTTCAAATTTTCACCTCATCACCTACTTTTCTATTTATATAATTTATAACAAAAAAACCTTTATGTTATTTATTCATAAAGTACAAAAGGGTGACCCACATGTACCATCCGGTATAGACCAACATCAATCGGACCATATGCTACAATGGAGGGTGGGTTTGGTTTGGTCCGTCCAGTTTGTTTGGACCATCCAAAAGAGCTTCTAGCCTTCTATCTTGGAAGCTTTTTTGAACGGTCCTCATGCACCTTTTATTTTTTATTTATTTATTTGTCAAAAATCTACCGTCAATATATCCCCTAAGAGAAGACACCACATAGTCTAAAGACACAATGAATGCTACCTCCAAATGTAACATATGAGTCAGTAAACCACATGTAGCAGTCAGCAATCCAAGCTACTGAACTACAAGACTACAATCATATTAATATTATACATGAGTCTAACATGCTACCACTCTCAACTCTCACTACACTTTCACCATTCCCAATCCAATAATATACTTCAAAACTTCCATCTTCTAACATCAAGGTAACAACCCCTTTTCATCCCTTCTTTTTTCTTAAACACAATCACTGTAAAACACAACAATAATGCACACATTTAGGTCCATACCTCCATTATCTTCATCATCCTTATTTAATAACACATTTGAACATGACCCATTATTAGTTTCATCACCATTATTGCCCAAATGTAGCTGTTCTTGCTGCAGTTATGCTGCTAGTATTTCAGTAAAGGGATTAACTCAATCAGTCTTTATTCAGTCAACATTTTGTAAAAGATTTATTTTTCTTGGTGGGATTAGACAATCTTTTAGAAATGTTTATGGGTTTGGATCTTTTGATGATCTTGATGAAAGTTGTTATGAAAAGGTTGGTGCTTTTAAAGAGAGAAGGCAGCATAGGCAGAGGGGTTTTGTGCAGAAGAAGAGAGAAGAGGTTTTGAGTAATGTGGTTGATGGTTGTGTTAATGATGGTGAGATTATGCTTAGTTTGTTAACTGATGAAGTGGGTTTAGACTCATTGGAGTGTATTGATGTCAAGAATAGAAAAAGGATTAGTAAAGAAAAGAAAAGTGTAGGTTCTGTTTGTGAGTCAGAGGGTAATATAGATTTTGAGGTCAAATGTGATGGTTATTATGTTGGTCAAACGTCATCGAGCGATTATAAGAAGAATTTGCGAAAAGATTGTATTGATGGGGTTGTGAAAATGAAGTCTTTAAAGGAAAGTGAGAATCTTGATATGGTAAAAGAAGGTTCTTTTGGTGAGTCAGAGGGTTACAAAGATTTTGAGGTCAAATCTGACTCTTGTTTTGTTGGTCAAACGTCGTCGAGTGTTCATGAGAACAATACAAGAAAAGATTGTATTGATGGAATTGCGAAAATGAAGTCTTTAAACGAAAGCAGGAATCTTGATTTGGGAAAAGAAAGTTCTTTTGGTGAGTCTAATGGTAACAAGGATCTGGAGGTCGAATCTGTTGGTCAAACGTCATCGAGCAAGTATAAGAAAGTTTTGAGAAAAGATTGTATTGATGAAGTCGTGGGCAAGATTGAAAAACGACACGAATCTGTTCAAGAACTAAAGGGATTACTAAAGAAGGATACTGTAAAGAGAGGTTATGGAGACTTTGTTGGTGTTAGTCAAGATTCGAGAAAGAAATCAGAAAAGAAGCTAAACAAAGATTTAAGTCAACATGAGTCAAACGTTTCTACGAATATTCAGCCGTGTTGTAAGAAACATAGTAATGACATCTTTAAAATAACTGTTGAATCGGGTTCAAGAATGAAGTATAAACGGTTTACAGAAATGTTAGAAAATAATAAGGATGATGGTTCAGGAGCCTGTTGTGAAAAGGACGGTGGCTCAAGACACTCGTCTCAAGGTTCTGGACCGAAGGGACCATCTGATGAGATGTGGCATGTGACTGATGAACCATCTGAACCAGATAACACAGTTCACACTTCTGGTTCAAGTGAAAATGGTGAACCAGTCAAGACCAATAACAGGTCTTTGTGGAGCGTTATTGGGGATGTGGTTCGATGGCATTGGAAACCTTTACGGTCTGGTTCCCATACTCCAACCTCAGGTGGTGCAAAGGGGTCATCATATTTGTCGACTAGTAGCGAAACATGGTTTTCTAGCCGCGAACCAGACGATTCCAATGATGAAAATGTTAAACAAAGGATCTTGAAAGGTTTAGACTCACCATTACCTAAGGTACCATCAAGAAACACTTGTTTACCGATGATCAAAGAGTCATCTTTTTCCTTGAAAAGATGTTCTGAAATCAAGAAAATGATTAAAGCAGACTCAAATCAGTTGACTGAATTAAAAAGAAGGAAACTTGTACACAAAGATGAAGTCGTTAAAAGCGATTTTGATGAATGGAAAGAAACATATAATCATGAAAATAATCAACAAAAAGAAGATGAATTGTTCATGAGGGAAGCATTGATGGAAGCTAAAAGGGCTGCTGATGTTTGGGAAGTGCCTGTTGGAGCTGTTCTTGTGAAGGATGGTAAAATTATCGCTCGCGGACATAATATGTAAGTTTGTTATGTTTCTTTTTTTGTGTTTTCGTCGAGGGAAATATAAATACAGTACATGCTGTGTATTTGTAGGGTAGAAGAATTACAGGACTCTACTGCCCATGCTGAGATGATTTGTATACGTAAAGCCTCAACCGTTTCAAGCTCATGGAGACTTTCGGTTTGTATCGATAAGACTTTGTTTTATTGATTAATTTTGATGACTTGTTTGTATACCCGTTTTGAAATATAAATACAGTCCACTTAACATTTTCAATATAGGGTGTGAATTTCTGACACGTTTAACACGGTCTGGATATAAGTTTAAACAGGTTTGGTCAGTTTCAGGTTCAATCCACAAACACGTTTAGCCATTTAGCTAAACGGTTGTGTTCAGGTCAACCTACTGGGTGACCGGTTTAACCTAGCTATTTCTTTATTTTATTTTTTAAAACTTGTGTTTGTTGTCATGGTTAAGTATTATATGCCAAAATTAAAAATTTGAAAGAGAATTTCAAATCAAGTTTTAGTCATAAATGATTGTTTTATACACCTTTGTATTTTTGGTTAATAACTATAGTATTAAAAATGAGAATTAGTAAAAAATAATGATAAAAAAATTGGTTTAAACGGGCTGTGTTCGTGTCACCGCTGCTAATATTCATGCCGTGTCAAATGTTCGGGTTCGTGCCTGGTTGGACCCTCCAACCCGCACACACTACCGGTTCAACACCCTTAAATAACTGTACTTATGTAATTAATGGTTATGCTTTTTCTTGAAGGATACCACTCTTTATGTAACCCTTGAACCATGTCCCATGTGTGCTGGAGCAATCCTTCAAGCAAGAATTCACACGGTCGTTTGGGGAGCCCCGAATAAGCTGCTAGGCGCGGATGGCAGTTGGGTTAGGTAAGCAAGTGTTTTTTCTTTAAAAAAAAAAAAAAAAAGAAGCAAATTTCTTCATGATCTGTTTTTTTTTTTTTGCATTTTGACTTCTAAAGTCAAACTTGCATTCATCAAACCTTTAATTTGGACACATTTCTTTACTTACTGGCCTAATTATTCGTGTTTCAAGCGAAATGATATTATAGCGCTGATTTTGTAGACTATTTTGTGATGCGGATGGAGGAAGTAGCTCCATGCCCACAAACATGCCGCCTGCACCTCCACATCCTTTCCACCCAAACATGGCTGTAAGAAGAGGGTGCTGGCGGCAGAGTGTGCTGAAGTTATGCAGCAGTTCTTCCGACTAAGGCGAAAGAAGAAAACAGAACCACAACCACCAAATCTGCCTTCACCTGTTATTGTGACACATCATCATCATCACCATCATTCAAACTTCTTATCTAAGATACATCATGCCTTCAAAGTCATCTTTTGTTTATAAAACATATCTTTGTTCTTTTACTTTTTGCACTTTCATTATGTCCATGGTCTCTTTTGTCCAAACTTTTAGTTTGTTTTAAGTTTCAACAATTATATCTAAAAGTGGTATGCAACATTATGTTACCAACCTTAATCGACGTTTTGCATCATCGCGTGAAGTCGATAGGGAAAGATGACCAATGATGAAATGAATTGTGCAGTATAACTAACTACCAAAAGTGTCTTTGAAGTTATATCTAAGGGATCAAATAAAGCAAATAAAAAAGATGTACCACCCCACATGAAGGACATGTAACACCAACCCTCTTGATTTCAGCAGATTTAACATGCTACATTGTCTTATATATCCCCAATATTTGCATCCAAACACAACACATCTACCAAACATGTTTAGGATTACTAGTGTTCTGGCTTTGATCTGTCTTATGGCAGCCATTTCTAATGGCCAATCCCCTGCGGCTTCGCCATCCAGTACGCCTGTCGTCGTACCACCACCGACAAGTACACCTGTTGTCGTACCACCATCTGTCCCACCACCTCAAATTCCGCCACCACAACCACCGGTTACTCCACCCGTCTCGGCCCCATCTACCCCACCACCACCATTGCCCGCCCCAACGCCACCACTGCCCGCCCCAACGCCGCCCCCAGTTGCATCACCACCTGCACTACCGCCAGCTGTGCCTCCACCAGCGATCGCCCCAGCACCAACCACCCCACCGCCAGCTCCTGTGGCTGCGCCAATTCCTCCACCGCCAACGCCTGCACCGGCTCCACCACCACCATCACCAGCTCCAGCACCACTTACCATTCCACCAGCTCCAACACCAGACATGAGTCCTTCGCCTGCACCAGCTCCAAGAAAACACAAGCATAGGTGGCATAAGCACAAGCATCATCATCATGCACCCGCACCCGCACCGGTGGCTAAGAGCCCACCAGCACCACCAACTCCTACAGACTCTGAGGACAGTACACCAGCACCATCACCAACACTTAATCTGGTTAGTTCCCACAAACTTCCTTAATAAAAACATTTCACTTTACATATAAAAGTCAAATGAATATTAATAAATTACTGACCCTTTTGTTTTCTTTGATCACAGAGTAATGGAAGAACACTGTTTCTAAAGGGAGAAAGATTTGGATTTGTTATTGTTTGTCTACTTATTTTCTTGATTTAAAGCAGTAGCATTGAGAAGATGATTACATAATATTTCATCATGTAAAATTACTCAGAATTCTTTTTAAATGTATGAATAAAGTTCAACTTTGAAGCATGAATTTTGGTGACATGGTCCTAGTTAGCATGATTATGTTTTAGAGTAAAGATTACAAACTTTTCTATAATTCGACACAATCCAAATATTTTAATTTCAAATAGCTAGCAATAAACCGCTGTCAGCTGACCATCCAAAATTTTGAACACTTTAAAAAAACATTTATAGGCTCTATAAAAATACGTACGATTTTTTTTTATTTTTATTTTTTGTCTTTTCATTTTCATTAAAAACAAGTTTTACAAGTGGTTTGGTTTCTATTCAATCCATACAATCAATCGATCAGGTAGGTATGTATTTTTATTTGTTCATTGAACCCACACTTGCTTTTCATACTAGAATTACACTTAATCAGGAGATTCTTTTCATTGTTACGTTTGTTGTAAGTTGACATTATCATCTAAACGAATATTTAGTTGGCTAAAACACATTTTCATTCACTGTTTGTTCTCGACGGGTGTTTGGCACGGTGTATTTAGTTGGCTAAAACTAGATCCGTTTGTCTGTTCCGAGGTCCGAGATATTTTTGAGATGCACAAAAAGGCGGCGAAAGGTAAGAAAGGTAAAATGCTAGTTCTTGGCATTATTATAGTTACTTGTTGGTGCCTTTGGAAAGAAAGGAACGAGAGAGTTTTTCAAGACAAGAAGAGTAAAGTAGGCGATGTCGTTACTTCGATCAAGTCTATGTCTTTTTTATGGTTTAAACATAGGGCTAGATATAAACACCTTAGATGGAAAGATTGGGTGTCTTATCCTATGTACATATTGTAATCGGTTTGTTTTTGGGGCAGGCCTCGTCTTGAGGTTTCTGTCGCCTTTTTGAATGAAAGTCATTGTTCCAAAAAAAAAAAATCTAAACGAATGAATGTTTAATTTCAGTTCGACAACTTGAATTATGCATGGTCAGCAATATGAATTATGCACTTTTTTTAGAGTAGTTTTTAACATATCTATAATACATTATAAAGGAGGAGTGATGTACCATGTTGGAATTTTGACATGGGTACAATTTTTAAAGCAACAAGTATAAGAGAATAAAGCTTATTTTATAAGGGTATTATGGGCATATTAGGGACAATTAAGACACTTTGGAGGGTAATGTAGACATTTTACCCACCTTCTCCTTTACAATATCAAAACAAAATTACAATACTATCCTTCATTTCCTGTCCTGCCCCCACAATCAGTTGTTTGCGTTCTTTGAATTACCCTGATCTTGAATGCAAGAAACCCTTCGTTTCCCCCCAATTCAATCCTATATCATTATACTCATTCATCACATTCAACTCCTCCTCCTCTCAGTTTCAAACCCCTCACATTCACTCAAGGATTGGCATCGATAATTGAGACACAGAAGAAACACAGGATCAAGGTCAACTGTTAATAGTTTTCTATCATGGAAAGGATTATGTGCTGTCGGAGATCATGAGTCCAAATGATATATTGTCTAAGAAAAAGGTATGTATGCTTATGTTTATTTACATTATTGATAACGTTGTATAAGTATGTTTTTGATTCATTCAGACCTTTCATAGCAACTAACCTTGGTGTTTGTATTTTCCATAGATTTTAGAGGAAGCTTGGCGCAGTTGGATGAAATTAAACGCTGAACCATAATATAAAAGGTATTATAATGTTAGTTGCACTTAGGTTGATACAAAATTAGTAGTAAAAACTACAATTGTTCCCCTCAGTATCGTCGCACACCACCGGTTGACAACTAGGTATTAACAAGTGTTCTTTCCCATTTTTTTTTGGCTCATGTGGATCTGTGTAACACCCCAACCGATGGCGGAATCATCGAGGTGCCACGTAGTGACGATTGTTCAAAAGCTCATGGTACTAAAATGTAAATATTATTGAATAATCCAAAATTGTCTTACATGGAAATGGAAAATACAAAGTCTTAAATGAAATGTAAATAATGAAATAACTGATTAAAATAATGCACTAAGTATCTCTTGTTAAAGCACTAGATCAAACTGCACCTGAAACATGTACAAAATAGATTTGGTCAACATATGAAATGTTGGTGAGCATTCCTAGTTATGATATATATAGTAGGTTAAAAAGTTATACAATTCAAGTGCAAGCTACAGTGCAATTATGTAAACTATGTATCATACAAATGAGCGAAATCAACCCTGTGACTGTATAATGTACTGTATGAACTGTAGTGTACTTATCCAATAAATGGATAAAAGCTTAACACTGGCCACGGATTCTCCGATGAAAAAGGGGGAGAATCAATCTAGGCGGGTTGTCAATCCAAATAGCGCTATCCAATGTTAAGGTCGGCTTGTACAATGTTAATGATTTCACTAAGTACAAATGTATTCTACATGTAATGTCTAAGCATAAAGCACGTTTGTAAGCAAATGCACATAGTACTAGAATTGTATTGTAAAAATGTGAACTTGTATTTGAAATTTGTATAAGTGTACATGTAACACCCCAAAAGTGAATAAAATAAAAAGGGGGTAGGAAATACTCACTGTTTACGTAATAGCTTGTAATGGAACTGGACAACGAAATATGCGTTGGAAATATTCCAAAGAATCAACCTAAAGAATTTAATAATGTGTAAGGAATAACTCTAGGATACATGGAATTCTAGGGCTTCGAATTGGGGATAAACGTTTATTTGTTTATTAAACAAATTGTTTATTAATTATGAGAAATTTAATAAATAAATAAATAAAAGTCTCTTGGTGAAATTTTAAGTTGAATATAGTCACAACATAAGGTTTTAAATATGGAAATAATTTTTATAAAATTATTTTCTTGAAAATAGAATATTTAATCTAATTATTTTAAATTGTCAAAATATGACTTTAATATCTAAAAATATTAAAATCAAATAATTTCTGAATTAAAAATTGTATTTCAGTTCTAAATGAATAGAAATAATTTATGTAAAATTTTGGTGCAAAAATATTGAAAAATGAATTTATTATGATTTATTTATGATTAAAACCAATAAAAATTAAAAAAATATAAAATAAACGGTTTTTCTGAAATAAAAATATTTTCTGGAATGTTTAATAATATACAAGTTTAGGATAATTTTTGTGAGATTTAATAAAATCGTTTAGATATTTTTATAGAATTTAATAAATATAAATGAATAAACTTGTATTATTAATAATATATATTAAATAATTTATTTTTGAAAAACTAAAAATTGGATGATGAACTTTATCATTTGGAGATCATATGAAAATTTTTGTAGAATTTATAAAATAGTTTTAGTATTTTAAAACGATTTTTAAAAGAATAAGGAAAATATAAATATAAAGGATCACAAAAAAAACAAAAAAAAAATAGGTTGTTTATGGTGGGATTCGAACCCGTGTGGTCCGGTTCACAATGCACCAGACACAACCACTTGGTCCAGACCAGTGGTTGTGTTTGGGTTCAGTGTATTTAAAATAAATAATACAAGTAAAATCGTGTTCTTCCCCAAATTCAAACATATGAGCCCTAACTTTCTAATCGTATAAATCACGATGCTATAATGTAATTAACCATAGGGGTTTTGATGCTAAAGGGCCGATTAATGTATAAACAACAATAAACAAGATCATACCAGACACAATTTGCTTCCAATCGTGAGTCAAACGAAAAGTCAAACGCAAGGAATGCTTGATAAACACGAAATTTTTAGAGGAATTGAGAGTGGGGGTTTGTTAGTCGCTCTTTCCAGAGGTTGTGTGTGAGTTTAATCGAATTATTATTGGTATTTATACAGGTTTCAACGAATTTATTTGGAAGTTTATTAATGGTGTTGACTCGAAATTCAACACCTTGAATACGCGTGATTAAGCTTAAAATGGAATGGTTGATCGTGTAATATGCGTGATTACATGCCATGGATTTAATTAGTCAATTGTTTCAATATATAAGTTAAATCAATAGTCAAAAGAAAAAAAAATATAAATAAATAAAAATAAAGAAGAGGCCGCTGACAGTAGCGAACCAGGGAAGAAGGAAGAAGGAAAAACAGACGGGGCAGGGGTTAAATACTTAACAGGTTTGGTTTAGATCAGGAAATAGGCTATAGCTCAGTTGGTTGTCGCGTGTTGTGGTCAAGACACAGACCCGGGTTCGAGTCCCGTGGTCAGTGTCTATATATATATTTTTTTTTTAACTAAGGGGAGCTAGAGATGGGCCTGGACAGTGGGCCAGATCTGACTTGTGGGCTTCAGATTATAACAAGGGAGGTTGGGTTTGGGTTATGGTTTGGTTTGGTTATGGGTTTTAAAAAAAAACAAGAATGTATATGTATAATAAAAATCTGAATTTTTTTTATTTTTTTTTATTATTATTTTTATTATTATTATTATTATTATTATATAAAAATTGAAATAAAAAGTGACGAATGTCACAATCTGCATTCTGCAAAATTCTGATATGGT
The DNA here is from genome assembly GCA_030844895.1 of Ambrosia x helenae. NCBI lineage: Eukaryota > Viridiplantae > Streptophyta > Magnoliopsida > Asterales > Asteraceae > Ambrosia > Ambrosia x helenae. The sequence goes on from CM061225.1 coordinate 98,323,092, forward strand.
CTAAACTCAGGTAATTCTGGTCTTCTGGGATTGCAATTCTGCGCTTTGTCTTCTTTGATTACAGGTATTGAATCTGTATAAGTTTTGAAAGACTGAAATAAGCAAGAAAGAAGCGGCTCTTCCCACGGCGGAGTCCGCATTGACTCTATTTATTATTATGGTAAATTATTGTATCGAGATGTGAATCTTAGATCTTATTTCGGTCCGATACGTCCACCTACTAGACTCACCTTTGGCTTTTGTCTAGGTAGGTGTATTATTCTACATTTTCCCAAAAAAACATTCATTCATTTCTTTCTTCCCCGTCGACCACGACGACAGAAACGACGCAAAAAATCCAGACCCGGAAAAGGGAAGGGCCAGTGGTGGGCATTTGAAAAGGATACAGACTCAACACTTTTATTGTTTCACAGTTGGTTCCTTTTTCAATGATATGATTGTTTACTTTAATGACAAGTATAAATTGAAACGCTTATTATTACATTGTGCAGGAAATGTTAGATTGGTTGTTGGTAACTGATGCAGCTGTTCTCAAACGCAAGATTAAATAATTACTGGTTGGTTAGACAATTAAAATGTCATGGTACTTTCTATTTTACCTTATTTGTATGTTTAGTAGATATTATTATTCTTTCATTTTACGTTAGATGTGTGGGTTTAATGACGGTTTACTGAATTTTGGTTTGTACTCCAAGTTTATATAAACTCATGTAACACAATTAGATATATAGATAATAAACTTTTGAGATAGTATATGAAATTGAGGTAAAAATTGGACTCATTGTTGGGCTAACAATGGCAACTTGATTTCGATATAGATCTCTATAGTGAAAGTTGGTTTCTGTCAACTCTTTTTATGGCCATCTAGGCAGTTTCTTTAGTAGTAGCGAAATTATACGTACTTGAGTGACGGCTTTGAATTTGCAACAAGAGTTCAGAAATGCAACTAACCAGCTTAAGCATGACTACGAGAACCAAATCATAGATCTGCAAGTTCAAATCAAGTACGTTTTCATTTTAAAAAGGCTTTTTTGTTGAACAATCTGGGCTAGCAAAATAGTTGCTGTAAAGAGATAATATGGCTCAGAAAAAGGCAAATGAATCGACCATTAATCAGTTCCACCAAGATTTAGTTGCACATAGGAACCATGTTGAAGCTTTAGCCAAAAGATTGGACCAGGTTTTCAGTATATAAAATTTCAAGACATTTATTTACATGTTCTTTGAAACTTACTGTGTAATGTTTTTGTTCAAGATCAATACGAGATACAAGATTTAGAAGATTGTCTTCTGATGGAACAGGGAGAGAAAACAGTTATTGTTTTACACTTTCATATCAAACACGTTGAAAGCATTCCGAAGTCTATTTTTAATGCATGAAACCACAACATCTTTAATCAAGTTGTTAAAAGTATACAAATGCTTATTGTTTTGTAATCACAATTGGCACTATAATAATTTTAAAAGAATAGACAAAAAATGTGTTTGGGTGTTACCTGATCCGCCCAGTAGCGTATGGTTTCTCACTCAGCCTAAATTATTTTCTTTCAGGTGGGTGAATAGGAGTAGCGGAAAGGGACGTTGAAGAAATGGCAGATACAAGAATCAAACACTTGATCAAAAAAAGATAAATGGATATTCTTTCACTCAAATGAGATCCATGAAGATTTGTTTAGAGTACACACATATATATATATATATGAACATTATCTATTTATACATGTGTGTGCATATAAAAATGTAATTTGTATCCTTTTTATAATCTAGGCATGCACATGTAACCGTGGATTAATATCTGAAGTCTTGAATAGATCAGCCCTAATACACATATGGTATTCACTATGATTTGGTTTTAAAAATTATTATTTTATAATTATATGGCACAGGTGTTTAAACGTATACTGCAGGCCTGCAAAGTTATTTATTTATACCATCCCTTGATCATTCATAGAAGGAACCCGTCACGCAACGTGCGCCAAAAAGACATAAGCACCCATGTGAACGCCAAACAACATGCTATTATATAGATAACTAGCTCGGGTTGTATGAATCTTAATTTGCCATGAAGCTTAGTTTTAATGTCTTATGATATTTGTCAACATTTATACTGCTTATAGACCATTGGACTTTGTTGATCGATCCCTGATTGTTTAGGAAACACAAATGGACTGTAGGGGCCCTATCCAAATCATCAAACCAGTGACAAAAGATATGGAATTTGATGAGTAAATACATCAGGTACTGCTACATATCAGTATTGATAGTCACATATACCTACTATTAGTTAATTCATTTGGTTAAATACAATCGATATGAAACAACGAAGTTAGTAATTTATGTTTTATTAAACCTTCTGGTGCCTGATTATAGATTGTACACAGCATGCTGCAGCATTTTTCTTCAGTTTTTCAAAAGAATCTTCCCTTATTATTGTTTGAAGGTTTTGTTTTTTTTTTTTTTTTTGTGCAGCGACCTGCGCATGGCAAGATGATGTGTTGCCAGCTACGATAGTATGCGTGACCCTAAATACAAGTTGGGCGGTTACACCCTTTGCTATAACTCCTTACTCATGTGGGGTGGAATCCGAGGAGCCCCCCCCCCCCCCCCCTCTTGCCATAAAAGATGGTTGATACTATGAATATTATTCGCTCATGGAAGACATCTTCATTTTGGGGGGATGGAATGTAATCAGATATCATTCTATTGTAAACTATATTCCTGCTTTTGGATTGAATACGATCGTTTAGAGGGCGCCCTTCTGAGGATGATGTGTGTTTGATGAATATGAGACGAAACGAACGGCTAGCTTCTAATGTTTTTTTATCCTTTGACATGTTTATGGTACTTACTAATGAATAACTAGATCTTGTGGTATGTTTTCTTTAGGCTTAGTATTGTACGAAGAATTGCAATTAGTTTCATTTTGTATATGGTTGTTTGCCGGAAAACTTCACATAATAGTAGCCAAGTTTTAAAAGTGTGCCAATTATGTCATAAACAAATTGCGATGACATGATATGATCATTTGACCTAGGTTCATGATCAAGCAAGATTTATATCGTTAATGTTTTTTGATCACGGACATCACAATTGAATCTGATATCAATCGGGACACCCGCAGCAACGCGCGGGCATTCCCACTAGTTATTAATTAAAGTCCCACATTTCATGTTATTGTTACAACTAGGATGGCAACGGGTCAAGTATGGCTAATTCAATACCCATACCCGTTTGTAAAATCTCATTACATACCCTTTTGTAAAATCTCATCTTATATCCGTCTCATTATCCGTCGGGTATAGAGCATGCCCGCGGATATTGGGTATACCTGTTGCGATATATATATATATATATATATATATATATATATTCTTGCTTTCTTTTATATATTTATGTTTTAAAAATCTACAAAATATTAAATTTAAATAAATAACATACATATCATCATCACATATACATATCTTCAAAACATTTAAAATGTAAATTTGCTTATTCCATAGTAAGTTTTATGTTTTGTTGACATCTTTTTCAAATGATGACAAACTAAATAAAATATATAAACAGATTAATCCTGAAAATGGTGAAGAAAAAATAAATCCTAGGTAAAATAAACGATAATAAAGTATACACAGATCATGGATGTTATATGTATATAAAATTTCTTATCAATTTGCATCACACTACAAATGTTGTGGCAACTTATGAGGTTAATAGCAGTGTTGTGGTCATAAATTGACTCAAAACAGTGTAGAACAAATTGCAAGACCTGTATTAGTTAGTATTTAAGGATTTAAGTCTCATATATTGCTTTTAAATGTAAAAATGAAAGTCCACATGCTTGGTGGTTGTAAGACGATCCAATGGAAGTTTTAATCTGGCAGTGAGTTTGGACCTAACCAAGTAGACTCTAAACTATTAAACTAAGATGCAACATACTCAATAGAAGGTATATCTCTAAAATTGAAGCCTTTATTTTTTTAATAGATCTTAATATGAGTACTATTTATTTTGAATGATCTTTTGCTTTGTTCGCCCGCATATTTTCTTTTGCTAATTTTACGCTTTAATCATATACTTTACTTTGCATATGTATGCTTTTTGTTTGTAATTTTCTTTATTAAAGATGTTAAGTACTTCATGGGTGTGGGTTTGATGAAGTGTAGAACCGGAAAATGAAGGTGGTTGAGCTACTGAATTGCCACAAATCATCTCAACGACACAATCGGGTTTTTTTGGTTTAGGTCGATTTTCGAACCGGATGCAACCAAATTCGCCGAAAAGGTATGTGATTTTCAAGTATGATTTTCGAACCGTCTTGGCCCCGTCTACGCCACCACCACCATTGCCCGCCCCAACGCCACCACCAGTTGCATCACCGCCTGCAGTGCCTCCACTAGCGATCGGCCTAGCACCAGCCACCCCACCGCCAGCTCCAGTGGCTGCGCCAATTCCTCCACCGCCAACGCCTGCACTGGCTCCACGAGCTCCAGCACCACTTACCATTCCACCAGCTCCAACACCAAACATGAGTCCTTCGCCTGCACCAGCTCGAAGAAAACAGAAGCATATGTGGCATAAGCACAAGCATCATCATCATGCACCCGCACCAACACTTAATCTGGTTAGTTCCCACAAACTTCCTTAACAAAAACATTTCACTTTACATATAAAAAAGTCACATGAATATTAATAAAGTACGGACCCTTTTGTTTTGTTTGATCACAGAGTAATGGAAGAACACTGTTTCTAAAGGGAGAAAGATTTAGATTTGTTATTGCTTGTCTACTGATTTTCTTGATTTAAAGAAGTAGCATTGAGAAGATAATTACATTATATTTTCCTCATGTAAAATTACTCAGAATTCTTTTTAAATGTATGAGTAAAGTTCAACTTTGAAGCATGAATCAGTGTGACATTCATGATCATACAGTTCATCACTAGGTTATGTACCCGTGTGATACACGGGTTGAACAATTTAAATTATATATATTATATATAAATTTAAAATATTAATGATCTTTCATATATAAAATGTATTTTATATATCAAGCTATTATAATACGAAAATAGCCAAACATATTTAGTTTTGTATTGAATCAAATATTTAATTAATGTGGATTGATTCGTTTTATTTTATTTGTTTAGAATATTCTAAGAAATATAGTTTTAAACTTAGAGTGAAAGACCACATATTAAAAACACGTTTTTAAGGTACACGATTTAAATTTAATAACATATAAATACATTATCTTAAAAAAATAAATAATTTCTAATAAAGATTACTTTGTTAGTTCATAAACATTTTCAAATTATGTGTATTAATTTATTTCTAATTTTGTATTAAAATATAATTATATTAATTGATTTACAAAAACATAGAATATATATATTAAACTGAATTCCAGTAATTATATTAATAATTATAGTTGTAACAAATAAAAACTGAATAAGAAATAATAATTAAACAAAGAAACAAATTAAAATAAATGTATTGTTTGAAATAATAAAATGGGAGGCTTTATAATGGAGTTCTATGTACTCCATGTGCTGTCTTTTATTATTATAGATAAAATCGATTAATGTTGATTGATTTATTTTATTTATTTTTTTTAACAATATAAAAGTCTCACAAAAAAGCTTGACTAATTGCATTATGTTATATATTAATTTGTTTATTTGACTTTTGAACTATTTTAAGCATTTAAAATTAATATGTATTTGCTGAACATAGTTTAACATCTAAAACAACGACCAAATTAATAAAACTTAATAATCATTTGTCAAATATTATAACAAAATTAATTTTAAACTTAGAATAGCAGATTATTTTTTTTAAAAAAAATGGGTTAATTTAAGGTACATGATTTAAATTCAAAGTTAATAATACATAAATATAAATATGTTATATAAAAAAGAATCATGTGTTTTCTTTTATTAATGATTTCAGTTACAACTATGATTATTAATATAATTACTAAAATTTAATTTAATAAACTTATATCATGGTTTTGCAAATCAATTATTATAATTAAATTTGAGTTTAATGTATTAAATAATAAAATGAAAGAATTCACGAGAGAGTGCCATGTGTCCCTCATGTGTTTTCTTTTATTACATAGAATTAAAATTAATTTTTTTAAAAATGGGTTAATTTAAGGTACATGATTTAAATTCAAAGTTAATAATACATAAATATAAATATGTTATATAAAAAAGAATCATGTGTTTTCTTTTATTAATGATTTTAGTTACAACTATGATTATTAATATAATTACTAAAATTTAATTTAATAAACTTATATCATGGTTTTACAAATCAATTATTATAATTAAATTTGAGTTTAATGTATTAAATAATAAAATGAGAGAATTCACGAGGGAGTGCCATGTGTCCCTTATGTGTTTTCTTTTATTATATAGAGATGTAGATGTAGATGTAGATTAATTTTTTTAAAAATGGGTTAATTTAAGGTACATGATTTAAATTCAAAGTTAATAATACATAAATATAAATATGTTATATACAAAAGAATCATGTGTTTTCTTTTATTAATTATTTCAGTTACAACTATGATTATTAATATAATTACTAAAATTTAATTTAATAAACTTATATCATGGTTTTGCAAATCAATTATTATAATTAAATTTGAGTTTAATGTATTAAATAATAAAATGAGTGAATTCATGAGGGAGTGCCATGTGTCCCTCATGTGTTTTCTTTTATTATATAGTGTAGAAGTGTAGATGTAGATGTAGATTATTCAGATCCAAATTGGCATTATTATGTTTTAGCATAAAGACTACAAACTGTTCTATAATTCGACACAATCCACTTAAAACACGCCTGTTTTCCGAATTAGTTTTTTTTTGATGTTCCAGGAGTCTCTTCTCCTTCTTTGTTGGGGGGTAGAGACCCATCTTCTTGTTCTTAGGTGTCACGATCAGTGTTGAGGAGGACTAGATAAAAATGAAAGTACAGGTAAATATTTAAGAATAGTAAAAACTAACATAAAATTTAAAAAGACTAGAAGAAAGTCAAACTAACCTTCTGAATTCTCTTACAAAGAGATTTCTCTTTAGCAGCTAACACATAATGACCAAACCTAGCTTGTTTCAATATTCCAACTATGCATTCCACCGGATTTCCTGGTGGAATGTGGGAACACAAACTGGGCAGATCCATTAACTGCATAAACCTGTTTGATCCATTACCATCCACATAATCACAATTTGTAAATGATTTGGAATTAAATTGTTTGCACGTATCTTAAATCTACGAACTTACCAACTTTATAGTTAACGTATTTAAGCATGTTTTTCATGTAGTTTTTAACTATGGCACGGTTGGAATAGGTGGAATATTGAGTTTGGGAATCCTAAAGGATGCTTAGTTGTATTGGCATTCAATTTTCTAGAAGTTTTAGCTTTATATTTTTGTCGCGCTGCGTTGATAACAATCGTTATGCCACACCCCATTTGTGCGTGTGTGACAACTTGACATGGCAAAGGCCTCGTCTCCTTCTGAGTCTGCTCATCCTTTACTTCAATTAGTTAATTTACTAATCTTTTATTATATAGATCATACCAACTTCATCATCACACTAGCAACGCCCTAAAATTCTAGCCAAAAATTGGCATTGCAACAAGCTTACAAAGGTTGATTTTGCAAGAAATCATGGTGAAGGTTGGATAGAGATTTCTATGGTTGTTTAGGGACTTCTAGGATTTCTATCTTAAGGGTAGCCTACTACAAGTGTTAATGGAGTGATCCAAAGCTCCAAATGCCACTCAAGAACCTTAGAAGATGGAGTTGGGGGCTAGAGAGCCCCTTAGGGAGAGAAATAAGTGAAACGAGAGATGTCTCAGATGAGGGGTGAATGTCTCTATTTATAGGCAAATTGAGGTAGACATATCTTTCTCTTGTGGCCCCAAACTTTTCATGTGAAAGACAAGGTTGTTGTTGTACTTTGTACCTTTGTCTCCTTACAATAATTTTGTCCTTTCCGAGAAGCTTGTTCTCCACTGATCCTTGTAGATGTGCATTTTTACATTGTTTTCTTGTGTTTTTTCACTCCTTTTTTATTTTAAACTTCAAAAACATGCATTTATCAATTATGAAGGTTTTAGCAATTGTTTTTCAATGATAATTGCATGATTTTCTTGCAAAAGGATGATAAACATACATGTAAAACATGTGTAAACGTTTGCACATCAATCTGTATTATGTAAGTTGTTTATACATTAATCAAACATGAAATTACATTTACAACTAACTACACATGAACAATAAAAAAAGGGATTTTGAGTCAAGGGTAGTGAAATAACCATTTTACCCTTGAGGGGATTGAGGATAACTGAGTTTCTTAACTGAGTTATTTCTAAAGAACATAAACTGTTAAGAAAACTGAGATTTTGGACATAAAATGCAATTTTTTTAAAGGACACGTTTCATAAATTTGATGATACATTAAGGACACAAAGTGTAATTTTGTCTATATAATATGATAAAATGGGTATAATTATCTTGTAAGTAATTTGTGCATTAGATGCTTGTACATTAGGTGCAAATTACTTAAATGCCCTTCTAGTTAACTTACTTTTTTAACAGAGTTAGTCAATTAGACTTAAATTGCTGTAAATAAAGACCATTGGGACTGATATCAAGACAAGTTTGAATTTTGGATTCAGATAGTTTAAATGGTCAAACCACAGTGACTTAAAAAGGACTTTACTTGTAAAATTATATATTTTAAACAATAGAATTAAAACTTTGTTTTTATATAATTTATGACTTAAAAATATGTGCTTTGAAATTAAAAAAATTGTATGAATATACAAATGATAAAAAATAACACTACAAATAAGTTTAAATTACATAAATCTAACATATAACACAAAGCTAGCCTGTCTTCAAGGAGGAGAAACGAATCACATCAAAAACGAATTACATCAATTTGAATTTACATCAATCCTTCTATAATTATACCACAAGAAACCGTAAGCTTTAACATCCAAGATTACTTCAACGATGTTAACTTGTTTGCCTCTAAATATTAACTCATTGCATAAGAGGGTGTTTGGGATTGTGTTTTGAATCTGATTTTTAGATTATTGCGTTTTAAAAACGCAGATAATCAGTTTTTAGTGTTTGGATTGCGTTTTGAAAACGCAGATAATCAGTTTTTTAGGCTATCAAAACGCAATAATCTATAAGCAGCTCCACCCCTGCTTTTCCAAAACGCATAATCTGTTTTAAATAATCAATCTCAAACACCCCCTAAGTTGCGTATGAGTCTATGAGAGTACCTTACTTTACAACCAATAAAGCAAAATGTACAACCCTCAATGCATACATTAACAAAAGAGGTCGGTTACATCTTCAGAGCATCAATCATCCCACGAACAAACGTGTATAATAAACATCACAAACCCTAGTTTGTTTTCACTTCCTAATCCTCTCTCCCAAACGCTTCTCCACCACCGGACACTCATCGCCGCCGTCAATCGCCGCCGTCAACCACCGCCGTACATCAAATCAGATCCTTATTCACCACCAGGTAACAAATCGAACCCTAATTATACTGTTAGTTTATGCATCTAATCTATAATTAGATTGTAGACTGCCTAAAACGTCACAGAGATCTAATCCAGATCGACTTTGTTAATTTTAATGATAATAATAATAATAATCAATATATATCGAGTATGACTAACAATAATTTGCCAAACGAATAGTACAAATGCTTAGTTTTAATTTTTTAAAGCGTTTGTTAATGTTTTTATTATTCTCACTTTATTTGTATAATTATTATGTGCTTTTGTTTTTAGTCGTGAATTGATGTTATTTTTGAATACTTAGCTGTTAATAGTGTTACTTTTGTTATACAGGTTTGTGACATTTGATAGATAGTTCAATGGGAAAGAAAAAAACAGATGAGGGAGGAGAAAAGGGTAAACAGATTAATAAAGAAGGGAAGAAGGAAAAGATATCGGTTTCGGCAATGCTAGCTAGTATGGACCAGAAGCCGGATAAAGCGAAGAAGGCAAGTTCTTCTAGCTCGACGACGCGTAAGCCGAAACCGCCTCCGAAGTTGCAGTCTTCTTATGCGGATATTGATCTTCCGCCTTCGGATGATGAAGAGGATGATGTGGAATCGCTTTCTGGGGATGAGGGTGAAAGAGGAGGGGTTAGAAAGCCTAGTAGGAAAGAGAGGGCTAGTGATAGGAATCTTGAAATATCTGTGACTGATAAGGAGTTGAAAAAACGAGAGAAGAAAGAGATGATTAATGCTCAAGTGTTGGAGCAGGCGAAACAAGAGGCGTTGAAAGATGATCGTGATGCGTTTACTGTTGTGATCGGTAGTCGAGCCGCAGTGCTCGACGGTCAGGATGATGCAGATGCAAATGTGAAGGATATTACGGTTGATAATTTCTCGGTTTCTGCTCGTGGTAAAGAGTTGATGAAGAATGCATCTGTTAAGATTTCGCATGGGAAGAGGTATGGTTTGGTGGGACCCAACGGGAAGGGAAAATCGACACTGTTAAAGCTTCTTGCTTGGAGAAAGATTCCCGTGCCTAAAAACATTGATGTTCTTTTGGTGGAACAAGAAATTGTTGGTGATGACAGAACTGCCCTGGAAGCTGTAGTTTCAGCAAACGAAGAGCTTGTTAAACTTAGGCAAGAGGTTGCTACATTATTAGAAACTCCCGAGGGCGAAAATGGAAATGACGATGGTGGTGATAGTGGAGAAAAACTTGCTGAGTTATATGAGAAGTTGCAGATAATGGGTTCAGATGCAGCTGAAGCACAAGCTTCAAAGATTCTTGCTGGGTTGGGCTTTACAAAAGTCATGCAAACCCGTGCTACTCGATCATTTAGTGGTGGATGGAGGATGAGAATTTCATTGGCCCGGGCTCTTTTTGTCCAGCCGACCCTGTTATTATTAGATGAACCCACCAATCATCTTGATCTTAGAGCAGTTCTTTGGTTAGAGGAATATTTATGCAGATGGAAGAAAACTCTCGTTGTTGTTTCACACGATCGGGATTTTTTGAATACTGTTTGCAATGAAATAATCCATCTTCATGATTTAAAACTTCATCTGTATCGCGGGAATTTTGATGATTTTGAAAGTGGTTATGAGCAGCGTCGCAAAGAAATGAATAAAAAGTTTGAAACTTATGACAAACAGGTGAAAGCTGCAAAACGGGCCAATAACCAGAAGCAACAAGAGAAAGTCAAAGAAAAAGCAAAGTTTGCGGTCAAAGAAGCGAAAAAGAAGTCGAAGGGGAAAGTTGATGAAGATGAAGAGATTCTCGAGGCCCCGCAGAAATGGAGAGATTATACAGTGGAGTTTCATTTCCCCGAGCCTACAGAGTTAACACCACCGTTATTACAACTTATTGAAGTGAGTTTTAGTTATCCAGAAAGAGAAGATTTCAGGCTATCTGATGTTGATGTTGGGATTGATATGGGCACGCGTGTCGCTATTGTGGGACCCAATGGGGCTGGAAAGTCAACATTATTAAACCTTCTTGCTGGTGACTTAACCCCGACCGAAGGTGAAGTAAGGAGGAGCCAGAAGTTGAGGATCGGTAGATATTCACAACATTTTGTTGACCTCTTGACCATGGGTGAAACCCCTGTTCAGTATCTTATTCGTTTACATCCAGATCTAGAGGGTATGAGTAAACAAGAAGCGGTGCGGGCTAAACTTGGTAAATTCGGGCTCCCAAGCCATAACCATCTAACCCCGATTGCTAAGTTATCTGGTGGACAAAAAGCCCGTGTTGTTTTCACCTCGATTTCTATGTCTAGACCACATATATTGCTCCTGGATGAACCCACAAATCATTTGGATATGCAGAGTATTGATGCACTTGCTGATGCACTTGATGAATTTACTGGTGGTGTTGTTCTTGTAAGTCACGATTCTCGACTGATATCGCGTGTGTGCGATGATGAAGAAAAGAGTCAAATTTGGATTGTGGAAAATGGAACTGTCGAGGAGTTTGATGGTACTTTTGACGACTATAAGGATGAGCTACTGAAAGAAATCAGAGCTGAAGTGGACGAGTGACGCGGTATGTATTCAGTTCAGTTTTACACTGTTGGTAAGAATATAAGATTATAACTTTGTTTTTAATACTTTGTTTTTTTTTTTTTTTCAATGGACAGGAAACTCTGGTAGATAACAACATTCATTTGTGGAGACTGTTGTTTGCCATGAATTTTGAGGCCTGAGGTAAACAGACATGTTTTGAAAGTTGTGTATTTGAGTGTCAAAAGTCTATTTTATTTTATTTATATAATAAGGATTTCATGTTGCTTCTGATGTTGAAAATGTGGGATACAATACAACTGTACCTTTATATTGGTTTATTTGTGTTAGATTGGCAATGTATGTTCTATATGATGTTCACAACTTTAATTCATTTTTCCATCAGGTAAGCTTTCATGGTTTTTTTCTCATTCTATTATTGTTATATTGTAAAGATTTTTACTAGAGTGCTGAATGTCTTCATGCCTATTTAGCTTTATTGTTATTGTAAAGATTTTATGGGCTGGATGATTTGTTATGGTGGTTCTGCAACAATCTTTTGATATTATTTCTATGTAACACCGTCCGATATTATTTCTATGTAACACTGTCCGAATGCAACAAGGGGCGTAGCCCAGCTGCCACGAACCATGGTTCTCTCCGGCTCTTTCAACGCCTCCCACACCACTCGTGCGCGCCACTGGTTCATGGAAAGAAGTGTGAAATAAAACTGAAAACATAAAAGATGGTTTCTCAGCTACTTCTGTCATCGTCTCCCACCCTCTACAATCTACCCTGCTTATCAACCAATAAGCAAACATATGCACCAACACAAATTGAAGGTAGCCCAGTTACGAATCGGAGCCTAGCAAGCTCTATCGGCTTGAAAATTATTCTAGGCAATTTGAAGTTAACTTCATTGAAACGAGCTTCAAGCCGATTGAGCGTTGGTTCATAAGGCGATACTTCATACACAACTTGGGTTTTCGAGAAGTTTGATCACATGAAATTAGATCAAGTAGGACGAACTTGGGTTCATAAAGGGATACTTGATACAAAACTAATAAAGTTGTACTTGAATCGTTTTTAATAACCCATGATTCTCAAATAATTTATGAGCCATCGCTTGACCCAATTTTATAATGAAGCATTAAACTGAAATTATCGATACATGTCTCATATTGATACATTATTATCCCTAGAAATGCATGAACTCTCTTCATTGCTCGTTTTTTCCCCTATCTTGAATAAATGAGGACCGTGATTTTGTTTTCATCGTGATGGGCATCCTTATGTTGGCTTTCCCAGTATGGCTACATCATGCCAAAGTAACCATTATCATCCTTTTTATTTAAACTATTTAAAAGATTATTCATTTTTTATAAACTAGTATGTATATAAGTTAAAACTAAAATTATATATAGTGTTAAATAAGTGACACTTCAACAGTTTCCATGTGCTAACGTGTGTCGCCGTGATTCGCTAACGTGCACTGTTTTTTTTAACATGCACCGCCCCTGCCCCCGGCTTCGATAATGTGCACCATTCTCTCTCTCTCCCTAGCTCTCTTTCTTTTTTTTTGTTTTTGTTTTTTGTTTTGTAAAACCCTTTTTTATTTGGTACAAGGTGTAGGTTTCCCCCTTTATAGGGATTATCATTTGGTATCGGTTACTCATACCAAACTGGTACTCAGTACCGGAAGAATGATATTTTATTTATCGTGGAAAACCGAATAAGTACTGTCTTTATATTGGCAATAATGCCATATTCGTATTTATAGTTTGTCAACGTGACAATACAAAATTCATTGAAAATGAAATGATGTAACGTTAACCTTCTGTTTCAATATGTATGAAGTTTAAACCATGTCCCACGGCAACGTACTGGTGTGAACCATGTCGCGTGACAATCACGCGGGTAACTGTATGCGACCTAAAGAAAGTTTTTTAGATTAGTTAGTACAAACACCACTTACTTTATGTTATCTCTAATTTTAACCAATAAAATTAGACTATTTTGAGATAAAATTATAAATACATCAGTACTAACTTAGTTTTAAATATGTTAGAATATTCACATCTCATTCTTTATCTCTATCCATATAATTTAACTAAAAATCATAATTATTATTCCATAAATTTATCTCTCATTTTTTAATACTTTCTAAAATCACGTTCTTTATCCATAAAAATATAAGGTTTTGCTTTAGTTTTTCTTAAGACCCACCGTAGTGGGCGTTAAAGGGGGGCGCTATTTTTAATACAAAGCCCCAAACACCGGAACAGGGGGGCTTTATATTTGCAAAAGTGGTTTTGGCGTGACCAAAATAACGCCTGAAACAAATTACCCCCACCAATCACAGGCTGACACCTCATACTCTCTCTTTCCTTATTATTATTTTATTATTTTTTTAATTTAAAGATAAAAATAAAATATTAATAGGGGCTTTATAAATAAAGCCCCTACCACTACACCCCCTTTTCACTTTATTTCTCCATGCTGACTCAGCTGCCACGTGGACCAATCAGAAACATGGGCTTTATAAATAAAGCCCCCCCACTACACATGGTCTAAATATAAGAATTCACTCTAGTTTAGGGCTGGCAATTTAGACACGAACACGATAACCTGACACGAACCTACACGATTTTAACAGGTTTCGTGTTTGGCCTTAACATGTTTCGTGTCTATAACAGGTCGACACATTAAGACCTGTTTATTTTCGTGTCGTGTTCGTGTTTACATGTTTCGTGTTCGTGTCTTATCGTGTACGTGTCTTAACAGGTCTTATCGTGTCTTATCGTGTTTCTTATCATGTCTTGTCGTGTCTTATTGTGTCTTATTGTGTCTCATCGTGTCTTATCGTGTCTTGTCGTGTTAACTTATTTTACTAGGTGTTCCTTATCGTGTCTTGTCGTGTCTTATCGTGTTAACCTGTTATACACAGGTTCGTGTTCGTGTTTGAAAAAAATGACATGATTAGATTTCGTGTCATGTTCATGTTTACAAGTTTCGTGTTCGTGTCTTAACAGGTTCGTGTAACCTGTTATGCCAGCCCTACTCTCGTTTTTCTTATAAATACATGCATAAAGTATAAGGATAAAGAATGAGATGTAGTTGTTTTTTACTTAGTTTTCTTATATTTAATGGTTTTATTGATTATAAGGAATGAGACGTGAATATTCTTAATACCTTTATCTTTGTTTGTTTAGATTAATATTCAACTTAGAGGTGGACAAATCGGTTCTAACCCTAACCTGGTTCGGAATGGTCAACAAAAATTCAAACCCGGTTTGCGTTTATCCCATTTATTGATTACTCCCTTAGGGAGGACGGGGTGCTTACCGTGAAGCATCCGATAACGAACCAATCTCTGCCGGCCAACTGAACCACCACCTGTGAACCCTACCCATCGGTAGCACCATCCGTGAAGCATCTCTCTCTCTCTCCTCTGCAACCGTGACTGCACCCGTGAGATAGACCACGAAAACCTTCCACGGGGCTATTAGAATCTCATTACCCGTGATCACGGCGGTGGTTAACCCGTGCTGGTAATGAGATGCCAGTGCCATTCACGGTTGCGCCCCATCCCCTTAGCTTGTTTGATTGGGGTTAAAACCGGCTTTAAGCAAGTTCAACTGTTTTTTACTGGTTCGGTTAGATTTCAGGGAGAGAAGAGAAACCCAAATTCTGAACCGCTTTCTGTGTCTACAGGTTCTGAACCGGTTTTTTTTTTTTCACATCAAAGTACCAAACAGCCCATCCCAACACGCCATAGTGCACCCACACTTTCACTGGGCCCACTTCTTTACCTTCCAATCACACATCGACACGTGTCCATCTCCCACAACCCAACAAAAATCACTCACCCAAGTTTCTGCAAAACCAAAATCTTAGCAGTTTGCAGTTTACACTCATAAAAAACACATCATTATTATTAATCTTATTAGCACTCATAATAATATCATCTTCAATTAATCAATCAACAACATCCATGCAGAAATCCTTCAACAAATCAACACGCCTATATCTATCCAACATGCAGTCACAGATCCTCCCTATCTCCATCTCCAATCCCTTCATCCCTAACCAAACACCTTCATCATCATCATCATCTTCAATCATGCCTCCTTCTGCATCATCACTGTTTATAAATTCAATAGATCATTCATCGATTGAAGACGCTAAAAAGTTCGAGACGTCACCCTTCCTACCTAGGGTTTCCAGTCACGATAACGTTCACGGCGCCTCCGTTGTTGTTCCCTTAGCTGCCGCTAGTTCCGTTTCCTATCAGCAACGACGTCGTCGTGTCGTTAGTGATTCGAATCTGACGGAAGCAGGTAGACGAAGGTTTTTTTGGAGTATTGGTGGGAGGAGTGATGGGGATAGGCTTTCGGTTACTCGGTTTGGGGCTAAAATGTTGCGATATGTTAGGTAATTTTGTTTAATTTGTGTTTGTTTTATGTGGTTTAAGGATTAGGGATTTAGGTATTGTTTTTAGTGAAATTAGGGTTTGAGAGATTAAATGATATTATTGATTTACTATGATTGCCTTTTGTACCATTTAGGATCTGATTATGTGTTTGGATGATTGTTGACAATGTATTATGTGTTAGCTTCTAGTGTTCATGATGTGGTAATTATGCAGTTATTGTTGTATATTTTTAATTTTCTCAATGATGTCTATGAGAGGAGTATAGTATAAAAATTACTATTTTTAGGGGTTTTAGACGTGTTTCAGGCTTCTCTAGGGATAGTTTAGGTTCTTTTAGGTTGGCGTAATTGTTTTTGACCTGTTCAGACGATTTTTGGCCGGAATTTTGTCGGAGTTTGGACAGTGGCGGATCAAGGATTGTTTTTGAAGGGGTGCGATCGGGGGCTTTTTCCAAACTTTCAAGGGGTGCGATCGTAATTTTCACATATAAAATACACTAAATTTTTTTTTTCAAGGTGTGCGGCCGCACCGCACACCTTAGGTTGTACTTGGCTACGCCCCTGAGTTTGGATTGAAAAACTGGCTTGAAGGCCTCAAAGTTAGGCTTTTGAAGCAATGCGAGAAGGATGCTCTGGGGCAGGAGCATGGGTGTGGCGCTTCGAGGCATTGAGGTCGTAAAAGTTGAGGCGCGAGGCTTTGCTTTATGTAAAACCAAATAAGCTTTATGTACAAACGAATGTTGCGTCTTTCTCGTCCCTTTTACATATCAGCCTTCGTCATCAAATAAACTATTCGTAAACTCTTCATCCTAGTGGTCGTTTTTACATATCAACCTCCACTAATTTTGACCGATTTTTACCTGGATGTGCATCAGGGCATTAAGCGCTGCCTCAAGAATTAATCGACATTAATTGCCTGTCTGTATCACTTAGGAGCTGATTATGCATTTAATGATTAATGACAATGAATTAGCTTATTGTATCCATAATATAATATTATGCGTTATTGCTATATTTTCATAATTTTTTGAATGTTGTATATGACTATATGCGTATACCAATCATCTTTGATAACAAGATAACAATGTTAGTAGTCTTTGTTGTTAACAGTTTTTCTTGATCTGTTTCTTTCTTCAGCTCAGGCTATAGGTTGATCACAGGATTTCTTTCTCTACAATGTTACGCTTTCCTAATCATGCCAGGTGTACTTCAAGGTTCGTAAAGTCGGTGGTTCGTGCCTCAGGTCATTCTTCCCATGTGAATAATAAACTACCCACACTTTTTATGTCACTTTGCCTAGATTTCTGATGTCACTCGACTTCCTTAATGACTTATGACTGCTTAAGTGTTGCAGTTGCTTATTACTATTATTTCTCAAGTCAGATACGTCGGGATATTGTTTTTGGTGATAAACCAAGGAATAAGTATGGTTTCTGACTTTGTTGACTTGCTATTTTGTTCGGAGCAGAGTTTTACGTGAATAAATAACTGAGTAACTGACGACATTGTTAACATTTGCAGACTTGATATATATTTACCTAAAAGTGATGGGAAAAATGACGGTCCGAAACCTGTGATTGCTTTCATTACTGGAGGAGCCTGGGTAATAGGGTGAGTATTATGAATTAAATTTTAAATTTTATAACTTATGCACAAATGTAGAACTTCCATCATTACTAGCTTTGAGCACTAAATTTTCCAAATTGCAGGTATAAAGCTTGGGGATCTCTTTTAGGACGCCACTTATCAGGTGCAGGTGTCATAGTGGCATGCATAGACTACAGGTAGTTAAATTTTTAAATGAAAAGATTGTCCTTTATTAATACATAGTAGACTTTTTATTAATCATTGTTATGTACTTTTGTTTCAAGAAATTATCCCAAGGCTACCATCAGTGAAATGGTTGAGGATGCTTTACAAGGGATCTCATTCGTGTGCAATAATATTACTGAATACGGTGGTGATCCAAACAGGTACATTATATTATTCATTGTTACATTTCCCACATTGTATGTTAAAATTATGTTTTGGGTCTTGAACTTGGTGTACTATGACTTTGAAGGATTTATTTGATGGGTCAGTCAGCTGGTGCACACATTGCTGCATGTGCCCTTGTGGAGCAGGCGATCAAAGCGTCTGTTGCAAAACAAACTACTACATGGAGTGTATCCCAAATAAAAGCTTATTTTGGGTTATCAGGAGGGTATGTTTGTCAATTTATATACACATCTCTGGTATATTGTTCACTGATTGTTTTCTTATAATACTTTTTACAGATATAACATGTTTAACCTGGCAGAACATTTGAATTTCAGAGGACCATACAAGTCGCTTTTTATGAGGTACTGTATCTGCATTCATGTTCTTTCCCTACTGTTAATAGTATAAAACTGACAGAAGTTTCACAATTTTTATAGAATAATGGGAGGGGAGGAATCTTTTAGTAAATATTCTCCAGAAATTGTTGTACAAGACCCAAACAACACGAATGCAGTTTCTATCCTACCTCCGGTTATCCTATTTCATGGGACAGCGGATTATTCCATTCCAGCAGATTGCAGGTATAAACTCTAAAATGCGTGTATTAAGATGTAAAAAACTTGCAAACGTGGCAGAAAATTGTATAAACTTCCAACATATGCTCTGTTATTATTTTTTGTATAATTACTAATCTAAATTACTAGTTTCATTGTTCTGTTGATTCAGTTACCCTGTGAAAAAAATGAAAAGAAAGAAATGTTTTTGTTTACAGTAAAACATTTGCGGACAGTCTCCAAAGAGTAGGAGTGAAAGCAGAATTGAAGCTATACGAGGGGAAAACTCACACTGATGTGTTTGTTCAAGTATATCTTTTGATCCATTCTTGCTTTATCGTATATTTTTATTTTTGTACGACAAATTTTAGTTTCAGTGGCCCATATATATATATTTTAAGTGTAAGTTTTTTCGATTATTTTTTTTCCTCACAATTTCAATTGAATTAGGATCCAATGAGAGGGGATGACAAATTGTTTGACGATTTGGTTGCCATAATACATGCCGGGGATGAAGAAGCTCTTGCTAGACAAGCAAGAGCACCTCCAAGACGACGCCTTGTACCTGAATTTATGTTAAAATTGGCTGGAAAAATCAGCCCGTTTTAATCGATCATTCATAGATATTGCGTGTACACATTCTTTATGGTCTATATAAAGGATTTTATATTCTCACGTGATCTAACAACAAACTATTATTGGATTGAGAAGCATGCATGTATATATTATACATGTGGAATTACACAATAGACAATGAATTGCCGTATGCGATACAAACTAACAGCCCTGCTGGTAAACAAAATGTACACCATTGATCACCTACAACATGAAGCTGCTTTATCCGCGACCACAATAATCTGTTGATGAACACCGTCGTTTTCGCACGCTGTATGAACAATTTGCATGTATGCCTGCAGAACAGTGTGGCTTAGAGCTAGGTGGTGAGGTTGAACCCATATTCTTTTGTGGTCTCTTTGATGGAGTTCCATGTGCTGTGTTGTACTGTGGAGGGTTCGCGTCTGTTTGGAAAAAAAAAGAGAACATATAAATAAATATATTAATGTTATGGAGATTGAATCCATTTCATGCATAAATGAAACTGAGATTGATGTATGTATGACTACTTATTTATACTAACTTGATGAGACCGATGATATGATCAAGAGAATCGTTGAAATAAAGATCAGAACAACCACACCCTTCTTTTCCATCTTTCAGGACGACTAATAACTGAAATGAATTAGAGAATATGTGTGTATAATATTTTATTTTGTTTTCATTTATTTATAACAGTCCACACATCCATGTAGTCTTTGCGTGTCATTAACTTTTAGGCGACCACCTAGTCGTGGCGTAACAAGTACTGTGCAAGGATGGATCAATAATTCAATATATACAAACTACGACAGTGGGTAAATGTACAAGCTGGATTTGCACACTACTGACAACTGGCCAGTTAGGAGTTAATAAGCTAAAGATATAAGTAAATTAATATTAATATTATTATTAATATAAACTTATATTTTGGATCCGTACGTTGTGACGAGGGCCAATTAAACCGAACGAAATTAGATGTAAAACCTTGAACCCACCGATCTTTGCTTATGTTTAACCCTTTTACCTAGTGACGAAGAAAACTACCGTTGTCAATTATTTTACATTTTGGGTTGATGTTGAATTATGGAACTAAACATGATAAACATTTTATTCGAGTCATAGATATCTTTCTTTTTATTTTTGAACGGTAAACTAACGTACCTTATTGTTGTATATTGCAAGATTTGAACCCTCTAACTCTTGAATCGGAAGGGAGGCACCTGACATCATGTCTCTTGGAGGCCAAACATGTTATTCTTGATTTGGGCATGTCGTGTAACTAGAAAACTATAACACCCCAATCCGGATAGAGCCAATATGTTACCTATTCATTAATCAAAATCAAAACATCCTTCTGTTAATAATAAAAGCATTCCATTATTTGAAACAAAGTAAAAACACCGTTAATTTTTATGAAGAGTCTCGTGCGTCTTTATTCCCTCGAACCCTCTTCTACGTCTTCCTTGATAATCTCGTAACCTAACGCACATAAAAGACACATGCACATCTGAGTAAAACAATTTTATTCGGTGGGACAACAACATAACAATATCCGATTCTTAACAAAATCTAACAATTTATATAAAACATAAACTAAAAACACATTCAACAACACACCTGGTAGTACATTTCACGTTCGGTGGTCACATTTCAGTGATATCAATAATAGACTATGCATATCTATTATGCAATCAATACTATATACTATCACAATTACGTTGTCAAGCGATATAGAATTCAGACTACGAGTTAGTGTCAAAACCCAAATTCGTACATATAAGATGGTTTGGCAGTCCGTATCTTAGTTGCGAAAGTCTTGCCCTAATGACAATCAAACACGTCATCGGCAGTGATACCGCCACTAGGAAACTTTCTTGTCGTTCCTAATGGATTCCGACGATATCACCGTGTCAACCAATGGCGAAGCATAGTGGAGGCCAGGGGTGCCCTGGCCCCGCCGTATTTTGGTGCAGTGGTGGAATTTTACGATTTTCGTGGTAAACACCCAACGCTTTTTTCTTTCACTGAATGATCGATGCATCCACTACCTTATAAACGATCATATACAAATATATATAAATAAATTAATACAATGTTAAACTAAAATTTAAATAACAAAATAGTACCGTTTGAATCAAATGTTCGTTGAAATCAGTCATCTCTGTATTCAAAGTGGTCTATTTTGAAGATATTTGATGGACCGGTCTATTGCTTCTACCCACTGGGTGCAACCAAAATAGTACTGTGTGGTAGATTATGAGGTTGTGGTTGTGTAAATAGTTGTGGTGAATAACCATATTGTGAGTATGAAAACACTTGTTGTGGTTGTGTAAAGCTTACTTGCAGTTTATACCCTTGACGTCTCATGCTTGAACCGCTACCTCTTGCACTTAATTTGGCTTTTCTTGATTTAGTGGATTCTTGGTTTCACCAACCTATGATTTTTTTGTGAATCCATAGAAAAATAATTGGTGTAGAATGGTGTTGAATTGTAGGTTACTGTTTATTCGTTTATTTTTTAGGGAAAATGGCCAAAATAGCCCCTTGACCGGGCGTTTTGCCTAAATAGCCCCCTCCACCGTCTTTGGAGAGACGGGACACGGTTTCCAAAAGGGCTAAACCGTCTTCCGAGATCCTTTGGTTTCCAACCAGTAGCAACCCAACACGTGGCGGTAACGATCCCGATGTCTGCCACCCGGCTCCCCTGGCGGCTTGAGACGTGTCAGCGCCGCAAAGCCGTCTCCGGTGGGGTCCCTGAGACGGTTCACCAACGGCTCAAGTTAAGCCGTCTTCGGCTCGGCTTATAATAAAATAATATATCCGATCCCACCGGAGACGGCTCCTGAGCCGGTTCGGGTACGAAAAAGCCGTCTCTGGTGACGTCTTGTAAAAGTTATCAACCGTCTCCTGAGACGTCAGCGGGTACGAAAAAGACGGCTTCCGGTACCGTCTTTTTACTGTTTCTGCACCGACTCGGTGCCGTACGTGGTACCTCGCCGGAGACGTTTTCGGTGATGTGACGTCCATGACGAACCGTTTGTTATAAAATTAGTAAATTTTGTAACAATTCTGTTTGAATTTTTTCTTGTATTCCTTATTTTTCTCTCAAAGTGTTAAAAAAAGTGTGTTTTTAAAAATGGTTAGTTTTATAATCTATAGTGGAGGCAGGTGGGAAGTTGTCAACGGTCGAATGGAATACGTTGTTGATAGTAGCTGTAAAAGACGTGGTTTTGAAATTGATGCAAATATCTCGTATCTTAGTTTTTTAAATGTAGTTTCCGATGTGTGTGAGATTCCAAACATTTCAAGGTTATCTTATAAAATGTCAGCTTTCGATGATGCAATCGACATTTTTAATGATCGTGATGTATCTTTTCTTTTTAAAGTTGCTTTGCAAAACCCCCATGAAGTATTGAAGTTGTATGTTGTAGATGAACCAGGTGTGGGTTCGTCTAGTAATGCTCATTTAAATGACGTACCTTCAAATGATTCAAAAGTCCCTGATCTAAATGTGTCTATAGAAAATTTTGATCATTACACACCATATGGGTGTTTTGGAAATTTCGATGATGAGAAAGCTGAAAAAGAAGAATTTTATGGAAAGCCAAGTCCTGAATTGTTTTCAGAGATAACCAAAACCTCTTTAGTTTTTTCTGAAGGTTCTGTATTTCGTAACAAAGATGAATTGAAATTGCAGTTAGGAAATTTTTGTTTGTCTGAACGTTTTTCCTATAAAGTCGATAGGTCATCTAAAACGAGGTACGAAATTTCATGTGTAGTTGATGATTGTGATTGGCGATTTAGGTCACGTTCTGTCCCAACTTCAGACACGTTTTTTGTTACATTTTTTAACAACAACCACACATGTTCTAAAACTCAAACACATCCCCATCTTCGTCAAGCTAACCCACAAGTAATTGGTAGCATATTGAAGCACCAATTGCGAGATACTAGACGTGTTTATCGTGGAAACGAAATAGTACAAGATTTTCGAGAAAGATTTAAGGTTGATATATCATATACTCAAGCATGGCGGGGGAAGTGTCATGCACTTGAGCTTTTGCAAGGAAGTAGCAAACAATCGTTTTCTGAGCTTCCGTTCTACTGCTATAATTTGCGAAATGCAAATCCAGGGACTGTTACTGAGATTAGAACTGATGAAGACAATCGTTTTGAAATGCTTTTTATTGCTATTTGTGCAACGGTCAGTAAAATATTTTTACCTATTTTTATACCAACTTAAATAAATTATTGATGTTTTGGTTTACTGAAGTCTAAAATTTATATGTTTTTCATTTTATTAAATAGATTCGGAGTTTTCTTCTGTCTTTAAGACCGGTCATTATTATAGACGCGGCACACTTAAAAGGTGAGTTTAAGGGAACGTTATTCCTTGCTGTTGGCATGGATGGTAACAACCAAATTTTACCCGTTGGATATGGTATCGGCAAATCCGAGGACGGTGAGAGTTGGACGTGGTTCTTATCGAAACTTAAAGAGTGTATCGGTGAGCACCCGGATTTGGCGATCATATCTGACAGAGCCAACTCAATAGATTTGGCAGTTCGGACGGTTTTTCCTAATGCCTTTCACGGGTTGTGATGTCGACATTTGATGGTGAACTTAAAGATACCAAAAAGCAAAAAGAAGGATTTAGAGACACTGTGGTGGAACACTTGTAAAGCTTACCGGGTGTCTGATTTTGAAGAAAGTTTTAACGCGCTGTGTGCAGCCCTACCACGGGTTAGGAATACTCTATTGAGTATCGGTTTACATAAGTGGTCAAGAGCACACTGTTCGGGGAAACGATATCATTATATGACATCTAACAGTGCAGAGTCAATGAACGCCTTATCTAAGGACGAACGAAAAGTTCCAATCACCCATTTGGTTGAATTTTTTAGACAAAAACTTCAACAATGGTATTACGAACGCCGAAACGAGGCTATTCAAAATAAACACGTACTGACTCCTTTCGCGGTACAAAAAATTATTAAAAAGATTGAATATTCTAGAACGTGGAAGGCTTATGGCGTTGGGGTTAACACTTTTCAAGTTCTAGACGGTGGGAAAAATGGTTTTGTTGATCTGTCTAATGAAACATGCAGTTGTTGTGTTCCCCAGATATCTGGTTTCCCATGTGGCCACATGATTGCAGTATCAAAATTACTGAAGGAAAAGGACTGCAGTCATTATACGTCACCTTGGTATAGCAACCAGTTATATAAAACAACATATGAAGAGGCCATTTATCCTTTACCCCACAGGTCTGAATGGGAGACGCCAGTGTATTTGATTCCTCTACAACCACCACATATCACAAAACGACAGTCGGGACGTCCTCGTGAAAATAAACGAATTTTATCGAGAGGCGAGGAACCTACGCCTGTATATTGCAGTCGTTGTAAAACTCACGGTCATCAACGTGACCGATGTTCAGCTCCTGTTGCCTCACGATCAAAATCTGCCAGGCGTGGTTCAAAGAAAGAAAATCATCATCAAACACCGTCCCCCACTTTCGTTGAAGCAGATGACTTTGCAGAATATGTAATTCATAATACTTGTTCGACTGTTAACCTTGCTGATTTTTAGTGGTGCTATTTACTTTAATTTATTTACTTAACAATGTTTATAACATAAAATTACAAATAACTTCGATATATCAAGTTTTACATCAATACATAAACTAGGTAGATAAAGATTTAAATATTTGACGGTGCAAAACGACCAGCATAAATTTCATCTGCCATGAAACGTCTGAATCTCATGCAAGCATCATGTAGGCTGCTTTCTCTCCAAGTCAATGACATGTTTTGAACAAGATTTCTCAGCAACATACAAACGATTACCCCTGAATGTCGACCAATGCGACTGTTGGTGACAGGCCAGACAACATCCCCCCAAAATTGTAATGATTCAACTTCGTTTCTACCAGACTTTTGCCCAGTACGTTATAGCCCCCAGAAACCATATGAAAGCAGATTCAAATTCTATAAGAATTTGATGAATTTTTCTACGAATGCAAAAAGTATCACCGCAATCTATGGGACTACAGTTATTTGGGAAATACATTGTTACTTGTAGTAATTTCATGTCAACTTGTAGAACAAACCAGTTTTCATCGTCTATTGAGGCTGGTATATATACCTGAAAATTACAGTCCAAAACGAAATGTAGATTTTATACAGCACGATAAAAAGGTATAAATATACAAAAAAAAACAGTATTTTACCATATCAACTTCCCAAAGAGGTGGATATATTCTTCTCGAGCCGTTTGCGTAGCAATAAGCATGGTGATCTTGTTCAATAATTAGGCTATAGAAATTAGGGGGAAGAACACTCCAAAGACCATAACTACATGTTGTTGGTCTTCTTTGTCGTTCAATGTCCCTTAACGACATCAATTTGTTGCACCATGCACGAACATGCTGTAAATAAATGTTAATAAAATCACAAAAATATTATCATTTCATATAACGTATAACGTAACAGTCATAATATTTACCGTTTTTTGAAGATATCCGCTTCCACAGTACCCTAAAATACCACCCCACCACTCTTTGTTTAATGGTGTACGCCCCATATAGGTTGTATAGCAACATGTGCTATCACCATCGTAGTAAAACTCAAGAACATTTGGAGCCCAAAAACTTGATTGGTTATGTGGATTTACCCAAATTGTGTTCTCTACGGGAGCAGGAATGTTAGTCATTATGCTATTCAAAAGCATGTGAAATGAGGTTGTATATAAGGACCTAGGTTGATAGGTGTACCAATATCGGGTGGAATTTGTTCATGTGGTTTGTTAAAAATTGCCACTTTCATCCACAGGTACTAAAATGACAAAAAAATGAAACCCCAAGGACTAAATTGACAAAATAAAAAGAATTGGAAGAATGTTGCAATTTTTGACAAACGTCGGGGACTAAATTGGCAAATAAGTCTTTCATTTTTTATAAATATACCTACCACCCACCGTTCATCATCAATTGTGTAGAGGTTTATATACCATCACCATGTCTCAGTCATCATCTTCATCTTCAAGGTCTTCATCTAGACGATTTAGTAGGTCAAGAGAAATATGTTCATGCGGTGCAACTACACGTATACTTATCTCGAGAACTAATGCAAACCCGGATAGAGACTTCGTGTGTTGCGTAAGTATTAAATTTTAATATTTATCGTGTGCTTTTAAAGATCATCAAATAACTGTTTTATTTATTTTTTTTTTAAACCACAGACTGCTGGTTGTGGATTTATTAGGTGGGTAGAAGCGTCGGAATGTTTCAGGTGCAAAAAAATCGTTCCAGGGTTGAGGCAATCGTTAGACGAGCAACAAGCTTTGGCTAGAAAATACCGTTTGCAGGCGAGACTGTTGAAGTTACTTTTGGTAGTTAGTTGGGTTTTGTTTGCATATCTACTAATGTAACATAAGAGGAGTAGTAATAATAATGACATTAGTAATATTAAGGTAACAATTTCAGTTCGTCTTCATCGGAAGTCTGTCTATTATCTATCGAATCAGCTTCCGGCAAAACGTTCTTATAAAATTCAAAGGCCATCCTGTGCCGCATTTTTAAAGCTGCTACTTGGGTATTTTCATATTTATTTAGAGGTTCGTTTTTAATCAACCTCTCAATAAATATGCACACCCAAACCCCACAATCACCAAGATGTCCAGACTGTTGGGGTACATCTCCAGGCTCTACGACTCGGAAAGGAGGGGCGTAGATGTACGGGTTTACGGATTCGTAGTAGTTATGCGATCTTAGCCAAAGGTCAAATGCATAATTAATATTGCATATGACCTCCCTTTTGGCCTCCCGTAAGCCTTTCAAAGACAGTAAACTGCAAAATATAGAAAGAACATTATCAAAATTAACACAATTACTTAACGAAAACCGGCAATAAAAAAAATAGGTTCAACATTTACCTGTCATAGATGGTAAACGTTCGCTGGCACAGGTTAAAAACTCCGAGGATCCAATGTTCTTTGCTTATATTCATCACAACATATACCTATTAAATCGCGAATAGTTTGAAACAAAATGTTAAAAGCAAATCATAATATGTTCAACAAACAAAACCATGATTTAAATTTGAAAAACAACCTCGTCAACATCAGCGATGTTTGGAAACGGTTCGAACGACCCATCAAACAAATCTGTATAACCCTGCCTATTATCAGGGTTAAGTACACCCCCCACAAAATATGGAGGAAGGATGCTCCAACGGGAGGTTGAGCTCCAAAGAGTCTCGTAAAGATATTGTGTCCATCCATATATGTGCTATAATAAATAAAAATTAATATTCAATATTAAACTGCGGTAAATATATTAATTAAATTAAATATAGTTAATAAAAGTAACAAATATTTAAAAATTATTACCTCGGTGCCGAGCCAACCAGACGATTCATCGCCGAAAAGATCTTCCCAAAAGCCATCCGGGAATATACTTCCCCCAATTAGTGCACAAGTTCTATGTTTATCCTTTTGTTTTGGATACCATTTTTTTATCTGTTTTATGTTTTCGTTTTCATCGTTTGATTTGAGCTTCTTTTTTTTGCACCTTTTATTGTTGTGAATGGGGAAAGCATACACGAGGCTGGCTTTGTTGACCTTTGAGACCGTCTCAACTGTTAAAGTCACAAAAGTAAACCAATTATTTTGAATTTAAATGCTAAACTATCAAGGAAAAAAATAAAATAAAACATAACTACCTCAGGCTTTTTTACGCCGTCGGTGTTTGGTCTATATACATCACCCGAGCTAAAAAAGTCATCAACATTCTCATTGTGATGCGAGCTCGTCGGGCCTTCCACACCAGTAGGTTGGGATTTACGTACCTAAGATTTAAAAATGTAAATTATTTTAAACTTTTCAGCAAATTAATAGGGATTAATAATAATCATACGACAACTTTACCTCAGGTAGTAAACCTTTCAACTTGTTATTGTAAAAGTTTTCCAACCTATCATCCATCAACGCTTTAAATTGCTCTATTAATTCATCGTTGATAGTGTAGGTTGTCGGAACAGTTTCCGACTTTCTTTTTTTGGCCGTCGGATCAACAGCCTGATCACCGTAAACCGTATGCAGATCATCGAAACCACCATCCACACCATCCGCTGCCGTATTATCAAAATTTAAATAATTCATAAAAACTAATACCTTGAAAACCCAATTACAAGATTTTAAACTAAAGCACTTTGTACCCCGCTTTTGAATCAGGTGCATGTTATTGATGTTTTTAACCAAATCTTCCCAAAAATTACTTCCCCATGGAAACCTATTCAACACGACAAAGTCATCAACAAGATCGAGCACAAGATCATCCACGGTCGCGGTATTTTGGGTACCCTTAAACACTGATTCAATCATTACCAAGATACAAATACGGACAACATCAACCACCTCATAATCGCTCCAGTCACCGTTGAAAATAGCAAGCACACTTTCATAAGATACCTTACTCACCTCACCAAATATTCGTCTTTTAAACGATGTTGGGGATTGTACGAGTTCCCAACCATCGTGACGGCCAAATCTTAGGCCCGTTATCAGACAAAATTGTTGTGGAGTGAATAGAAGACTATTAGGACCGATTTGATAAAAAAGGCCGTCGATACTAGGCAGTCCCGTCTCAATCTGATGTTGTGCCACTGAGAGTAACAAATTACTTTCGCAAAGATGGCTCATAACATCCAGAAAGTGACCGAAGACGGTCTCCCTAAAACGCCTTTGGATTGCCTCGGACATTCTAGTATTCATTTGTGTTACTTTGTTCCAGGCACTTCGGACTTTTATTTCGGTATCAGACTAAAAAAAAGGTTATAAAAAAATATTTAGTAAAGAACAAGGTAAATGAAAAATGATAAAAATACTTGAATGAAAAATGGTAGTAAACGCTTACCGGAGGAGGTAAGCTCCGAGGAGGATTCGGCTGTTGTGGGTGCCGAAAAAAGTCTTCGTACTGTTCCTCTTGTAGGATTTGATTTGCGTTCATCGGGTCGACAAAGTCATTCGGATCAAACATGGTCAAACGGGTTTGGTCAACCTCGATTAATGGACAACAAAAAAACAAACAAAATTAAAAATTAATCAACGGTCGACGGTGTGCACGTTCGTGGTGGACCACTTGACCAAAAATATGTCGTGTGGTCCCGTTTGTGTCGTTTTCAATGAAAAAAAAATTTTAAAACTTTAAAAAGGAACGTTAATATTACCTTTTTAATTATAAATGATCGTCGTCTGATACTTTGACCGGAGTCCTAGCAAACCGTTCGCCGGAAAATAGATGATAAACAAAGAAAACCGGTAAAAGAGGCTTCCCGTCAGCGTAGCGTATTTCGGTGGAGAGAATTTCACCGAAAGTTTACTTTTACCCCCAAAAGGTAAACCCTAGTGGGACCGGGCTGCATGGGCCGGGTCCGGTTCCCAAAGCGTCTCAGGAGACGGTCTGACCAAGACGGGTTCGGTTCCCAAAGCCTCTCAGTCGACCCTCTGACAAAGCCGGGTCCCGGTTCCCAACCCGTCTTTTGAGCCGGTACCCGGAACGATCTGGTGAGCCGGTTCCGGTTCCCAACCCGTCTTTAGAGCCGGTACCCGGAACGATCTGGTGAGCCGGTTCCGGTTCCCAACCCGTCTCACAAGCCGGGTCCGGTTCCCAACGCCTCTCAGTCGGCTCACAAGGAGACGGTTCCCAATACCAACCCGTCTGACGAGACGGTTCCCAAAGCCTCTCAGTCGGCTCCCAAGGAGACGGTTCCCATTGCTGTCAGACGGTTCCCGAGAGTGCATTTTGTGGGCCCCTAATTAATTAAAAATTTAAAAAACAAAAAATTAAAAATTTAAATAAATAATTTATATTTAAAATCATCTTTATATAAGTAGTTGTAACGTAAAATACTTTGTCGTTAAAAAATGTTGTTGGAAAAGTTTCGCTCAAGAAAAATGTCTGACGGCCGTGATAAAAATATAGCTCCAGAAGAATACTTTTCTCAACCAGAGAAACATTCCTCGAGTTGGATACTAAAAAAATGGAGGCGTCCAAAGGAACCTGAAATTACCAAAGAAAGAGAATTTATCAGTAATCGACAAAGCTTACACGGAAACGTTATCGGCAAATGGGCTATACCGGACGATGAGAATGATAATTGGGCAACTAATGTTGTTGACTTCTACAATAAAGGCGACGCACCGTTTTGTTATTCTGCTGTTTTTTCAAGAAGTATTGAGCTTGACAAAAATTTTTGGGGAATTTTGTTGGGCTATCGTTCTAACGGCTACCTCACACCAACAGTAATAACTTAAATTTTAATGTTTGTTTTAATTTTTTTTACTTAAATTGTGATTCAATTATTTTTCAGCATGTTGAATGATGGGTTGGAAGACTGATGAACTGGAGGAGTAGAAAGCTACAAAAAAATGCTTCGCTAAATATGCGGTGGACAATTCTTCCACCAGAATTTTATAATTCGTTATTAGAATCTGTTCCAAAAAACTTGGCCAACTATTGCAATGGCAAATTCAAACCGTTTCCTTCATTTTTCGACGTTGATTTTGTTTTTTTCCCCGTTCAGCTTGAAAATAGGGAATGGTTACTCGTGCGACTAGAGTTGGTGACACAAGAACTTGTTACGTATGCTTGCGAAGACCTTCGTATCAGAGACAAATACAGAACCATTGTTCACCCAAAGCTGACGAAGATACAAGTTTATTTAGGAGCTTTACTAGTGAACATAAGATTCTGGAAGAAAACAGGTAATCCAGAAAAATGTATAACTTTCAATCTTAACGAAGACTATGTTGCACCACATAACTCCCTGTCTGGTAATGAAGCGGTATATCTTTGTATGCTGATGGAGCATTTGGTTACTGATAAACCAATTACTACGAACGGTGATCTAAAACAAACATGTTCGTCTTACAGACGATTCATGGCTGAAAAAATGTATTTCTGGAGGGGCTTACCACGTCCAAACAATTCTTAATAAAATGTTCTTATTTTGGAAGTTTATTTATTTTTTTAATTGTCCTTATTTATTTTTACCTACCATATTAATTACATTTATTTATTTACCATATTAACTATTTAATTAAATTAAATTATTTCACACTATAAATACCCACCAAATTAACAAATTCTTCACTACATCACACATTTTTCTTACAAAACATCAATCAAACCAAGTAAAATGTCTTCATGGACCGACGAGGAGATCCTTGGGGTTACATTGGCATGGCGAAATGTTGCCGAAAACACCCGAGTTTCGGACACTAGTCAAGAAATTCGTGCAACTCCATTTTGGAGTAGAGTATTTTTCGAGTTTCGAACACTAGTTGGCGGTCAGACAAACCGTACGACCCAAGATGTTATAGAAAAGTTTCACAACGTCAAGGCGGAGTGCACCGTATTCGAAGGGTTCTTCAACTCCAACAAAGAGGAGTCGCCAAACGAGTCCGAGGAAGGGCTCATTGAATTGGCGAAAATCGACTACTTTTTGGACTACGACGAAAAATTCGAATATCTTTCCGCGTGGCATTTGTTACGTGATTATATTTAAATTTAGGTTTTATTAAAAATAATGTTATGTGATGTTTTTTTTAATGTATTTTTTATTATTAATAAAATGTTTTAATTTATTTAGTGTTTTAAAAAATGTTCTAATTTTTACTATGAAATCTATTGATATCCCCTATTGAATGCTTAACCCACCCGCATATGTCCTTCCTATATAAAGCCAATAGACGGTTTGCCATTACAGACCGTCAGTACACCGTCACAGATAAGAAACCCAAACCCAAAATCACAATGGCACCAAAACCGTGGACAGAAGAAGAAGAAATTGCCATGTGCACTGCTTGGATGACTGTTAAAGAAAACCCACCACGTCGAGGGTCCATTTGGCCACTCGTTCTCAACGAGTTCAAAGTTTTGGTTGGAGGTTCAAGCAGGTCAACGGAGTCTCTCAACCGGAAGTGGACGGACTTGCAAAACAAGTGCCGTCTCTTCGAGGGGTTTTATCAAACCGCTGTCCGTGAACTCCCACAAGAGACTGCGGACCATGAAAAACTTGAACATGCCAAGATTGAGCACGAGTTTTCGGGCCGACCACCCTTTACTCATTTGTCGGCGTGGCAGATGATTCGTGATGTCCCCGGGGCTTTGGATTAGTTTTTTTTTCTTACTTTTAATGTTCATTTTATTTTACGTTTTAATAAAAAAAATGTTTATTTTAAGTTTATATTGTTTAAAGGGATTGTTTTGTTTAACCCCAAAAAGTAGAGAACACATGACCTTAAACAAACTTAACATAAACAAATAATAATAGGGATCCAATAAAAATACAACTAAAGTATTATAACAATTACAATATACAAACAATAATAATTCACGAAGTCGTTCAACACGTCAAACACCGAGACATTTCCGTTGCTTGGAACGCCAAGATATATTTTCGCAGTGTACTTTATACCCACTGTCCAGTTTCATCTTCATCACCCTAAATACATAAATATATGTACGGACAGATCCTTACCAACGGTCCGGACAAGTCAACGAATAAACTCTCCTAAATATCACATCCGACCGTCTTGTACATGTAAAAGACGGATGATCCAGAAGATCATGATAGAGATTTAGGAAAAGGATGAACTTGCCAATAAAGTAGACTACCAAATCGTAGATGCAAATTACACGGGTTAACCCACGTGTAGATGCAACAACAATCCAAGTAGTATTATGTAGATGTAACAACAATCCAACCGAAGCCTTTTTCACTTTACTTCTCACTAACTCCGACCGAAACCTATCCATCACTTCAACCTTTCGCTCCAAATGTCTTCCCAAGTGGTTGGAGGTCAACTTAAGGCCAAAGAAAATGGGTGAAAGGCTTTTAAGGCCAAAGAAAATGGGTGAAAAGCTTCGGAGCAGAAACTTTCAATTGAATGGGATTAGATAAATCCCAAAGGCTTAAGTTTAAAAAGTGCCATAATTTTTACCGAAAAAATATTCGGCTATTCTGAAGCTCAAAAACACGTCGAATAATCAAACTAAATTTGAAAAAAACATTTGAGAAGATTTTGTTTGATTTGGTAAAATATTTTGGCTTGGTAAAATATTTTGGCTTGAAAAAAACATTTGAGAAGATTTGCTTTGATTTAAATGTGTTTTTTTTTTCAACCAAACCCACATATTTATACCCAAACAAAATTTGAAAAAAAAAATAATAAATTAATTAATGGCTGGAGACGGTTCAGCCAAAACGGATTCGGCTAAGCCGAGCCGAAGACGGCTTAACTTGAGCCATTGGTGAACCGTCTCAGGGACCCCACCGGAGACGGCTTTGCGGCGCTGACACGTCTCAAGCCGCCAGGGGAGCCGGGTGGCAGACATCGGGATCGTTACCGCCACGTGTTGGGTTGCTACTGGTTGGAAACCAAAGGATCTCGGAAGACGGTTCAGCCCTTTTGGAAACCGTGTCCCGTCTCTCCAAAGACGGTGGAGGGGGCTATTTAGGCAAAACGCCCGATCAAGGGGCTATTTTGGCCATTTTCCCTATTTTTTAAGCAGTTTATGTGATAAAAATGTTGAATTGAATGGTATTTATTAATTGAGAAATTTGGAAACTTTTTATTTTTTAATTAGCCCCAATGCGGCCTATAAACCCGTTAGCCAACGACCTTCACTCATCAAATCTCATTGGCTAGTAACATTCGATTTAACCCATGACCTTCTTATTTAGTGGTATGGTATTCACCCTTACAAATATGAGATTATGGATTCAAATCCTTGCAAATGCAAGATAATGGTAAATTTCAGGTGTTTAAGAAAAATATGTCGTTAAAAAGGTAACAACGATTTAGGTACTCAATATACCTTATCCGATACAATACACGCTAACGGTGCTGTTACCGATCATGTAGGAATACACGATAATGCCCCACGTGCCCATAAAGAGAGAAATGGTTTCGTATGATGGGTGGCCGCTTTAGGTGCTGTTTGTTTTTTTCTGAGGCAAAAGGTCTGCAGTCTGCAGACCACATTTGCAAACATCTGCAGGAGAAGAGATGGACCAAAGGTCTGCAGTCTGCAAAAGAAAATACTATTTGTTTTTAACGTCTACAGTGTAACCCAAAACCATAACCATAATCCACCACAAATATTCATAAAATCATAAACAAATAAAACACACACACTAACACACTCACCAAAAAACTTGAAGATTTGAAGGATAAGAAGAGAAATTCTGTTGGAAAAAGAGAGGAGAGAGAGAGAGAGAGAGGAGGGAACCGTCTACTTATACCCATCACATTAATTGCGATGGGTACTAGACGTCCACACATCTTCATGATGTGGCGTAATCCAGACCCAACACGTGGAATCCAGCTGAGGAAAATAATGGTCTGTCTGCTCATGGCCCTCACTCGCCACGTGTCAGCATCCTGTAGAGTAGAAGCTCCACTTGCGCGCATGTACGGCTACTCGCCTGACACATGAGAAAAAAGGACTCCACCCACGTGCTGACGTGACCGGCAACAGGACAGACATGCCTTCTGCCACCTGACACGTTCAACAACCCCCTCGACTTCCTCAACACGCCTCCTCGGTTTCCCCCCAATATTTATGGAATATTTTCAAATTCCCAGCATTAACTCATCCTCAACAACCAGACTGCTACATCATCACTTAGCGCTGGTTTGATGTAAAATCCAAAAGGCGTTCTCCGCCAGATTTTACAATTCAAACAACCAGACTGCCACGTCATCACTTGGCGCTGGTTTGACGTAAAATCCAAAAGACGTTCTCCGGCGGATTTTACATTTCAAACAACCAGACTGTCACGTCATCACTTGGTGCTCGTTTGACGTAAAATCCAAAAGTCGTTCTCCGCCGGATTTTACATTTCAACAACGAGACTGCCACATCATCACTTGGCGCTGGTTTTACGTAAAATCCAAAAGACGTTCTCCGCCGGATTTTACATTTCAACAACCAGACTGCCACGTCATCACTTGGCGCTGGTTTGACGTAAAATCAAAAGACGTTCTCCTCCGGATTTTACATTTCAACAACCAGACAGCCACGTCATCACTTGGCGCTGGTTTTAGGTAAAATCCAAAAGACGTTCTCCGCCGGATTTTACAATTTAGCCACCAGACTTCCAAGTCATCACTTGGCGCTGGTTTAACGTAATGTCACACCACGTCTAAGGCGGAAACACGTGGCGCGACGGTTCAAAAGTATTAAGCCAAGATTAATGCAAACCACAATAGTAATTAGAAAAACGGGCATTTATTCAATGCTAATAATCATGTCAAATTATCCATACATAATTATAAATTGTTTTTGAAATTGATAAGGAGGCTCCTCCCTTTATCCCTAAGTCCATGGAATAAAGAGATGAGACCCTCTTACGACATTCCCAACGCCCAACTTGGAGATATCCCCGACCCTGCTCGCCATGCTAGCTTCCATCAATCAATTACCTGAAAGATATGTTTGAAAATCGTCAATATATAAATATTGGTGAGTTCACAGGTTTTAATTTGATAAATCTTTATAAAGTGGGAATATCCTTGTTATGACATTTATAGGAGTTGCAAAGTCCTACAATTTACTTGAGCCTATAACCAAACCAAGACAATTAATAATGCCCCCGCCCCAAGTCGTTACTCGGTATTCCTACGACTTTATTTCAGAATAAGTGCACCCCAGGCATACGCCGATGCATTATCGACGCTATCGATTAGGGGTGGGCCTTGTCAGGCACCAATAGTACTATCCAAATATCCCTTTGGTTTCTCATTCCTGAATAAATGATTATAGTGGGGAGGTCTCAACCCGAGTGGCGATCTTTACTCAAGTTTCCAACCCGTCATACAATCCCAACATATCTTTCCCCCGCAAAAACGTTAAATAGTTTAGAAATGGGGCCGTGAGACTCACCTGTAACTGTGCTCGGCTCAAAGAAAATAGTAAAGTTTGTGATCCCGTACCTACAAAGGTTCTAGGCGTATAAGTCACTTACACCTATGGTGTATGTGCCTTGGCAAGTTGTACACCCAACTTCCCGACCACGTCTTTATCCCAATTCCCGTTTAATAGTTTCGTATCCTAGGTTCATGGCGATGGATTACCCTTTCCTTACAAGTCGTATATTATCCTTATTAATATTCTTTAAGACTTGTACAACATTATACTCGACACGACTCTACCCAACGTATAATTATTTTCCCATTTAAATAATTATACTTAGGGTCGTTTCGCTCGATATAAAGTGTTTTTCTTATTATCCGACCCGACTTTGCCACATATTTATTTTCCCATTTAGATAAATATGCTAAGTCTTTGTCGTTTGGTAACATAATCTTAACGCCCGACTAGACTTACCACACCGTACATTTATTTTCCCATTTAAATAAATGTACTAGGATCTTGTCGGTATTCACGCGTTCGTAGATATATTTCACCTACTCGTCTCGGTTTTCCTTCTCGCATATCTATTTTCCCATTTAAATAGATGTACTAGAATTCCGTCGGAAACGAGTATATGTACATATATCATCGCGTGGATACTACTTGTTAAGTTCACGTGTCGTTTTAGCGTTTTTAATTTGTTACGTTATGTTTCTCCTTTTCCACGAATATTCTTTCTACACTTAGGAAAGTGTTACGCACGTTTCACCTTTATTATATATATTTTATTTCCTTAAAATATATATGTATATTTTTATCTCGACGTAATGGTCTTTTCCTTATAAGTCCGTTTACGTTGGTTCGTGTAACTAAGTTCGTTAGTTAGCGTTTTTCATATTTATTTCCGTTGCGCGTTCTCATGGAAGTATTGTTCCTACTTCCGATTCCGAACGTTTATTTCTCGGAAAAATATACTATGTATGTTGTGGCTCGACTTGTCCAACTTGTTACACAAAAATGTTTTCCGATACTTTTATATTCCCATTTATATAAAAGTATCCCATTTTTGTACAAGTCTTCCCAAGTCTTTATTTTATAAAATCTTACTTTATAAAATACTTGCGTTACTCCATTTATTTTTATAAAACGTCCACTTTATAAAAATATACTTTTCATATGAAATGCCCAAGTAAGCTACTAATATTTACCAAATCAACCTTGTAAAATCATTACTTACACTTTTTGACACCAATCTTTCCATTTTAGTGTTTTTGGACTAATAGTTTCTACAATATTTATTTTAGTCTCTCAACTTCCAAAGTTGCCATATTAGTCCTTTACTTTATACTTGTTGCATTTTTCCCCTTATCTTACAAAGTTAATATTTTTCTTCCACTTTAGTGGACTTTGAAGAACCATTTTCATCATGTTTAGTTGTTTTTACTTCTTTTTACTTTTAATGATCTTCTAATCCATCCTAGATGTCATTAATATGCTTATTCCATATTTTTATCCAAAACATCCAATTTTCACTCATCCAAGTGAGTGGACTTTGAAGATGAAACTTTTTCATCTATGGCTTTCTAACTCATTTTAATATTTTTATAACATTATTATATCATCCTATGATGATTAAAGTCATCTTCATCTCATTCAAGTCCTTTTCATTTAATATGCCCAAATCATCATCTTCTCAAGTGTTAGTGTATTTTATTATTATTTCTTCCAATATTTCATTTATTAACATAAATCCAAGACTCATCAATATTATTATTAATCTTCCATTTTCATTTTTAACAAAACCCATTACTTTTATAAAACTCATCTTTATTACCCAACATGGTACAACTTGCTTTCATAGCACAAAAATATGAACATTTCAAGTAATAAAACAATGCAAGACTTACTACTAGCTCAAGGCTAGGGAAGACAAAATCTTGGATTTGGGTGAGGCTTAATGTGTTCTTCCAAG
The DNA here is from genome assembly GCA_030844895.1 of Ambrosia x helenae. Classification (NCBI taxonomy): domain Eukaryota; kingdom Viridiplantae; phylum Streptophyta; class Magnoliopsida; order Asterales; family Asteraceae; genus Ambrosia; species Ambrosia x helenae. The sequence goes on from CM061225.1 coordinate 98,361,597, forward strand.
TGGGTTATGCTCCAAGCTCTTGAACACACAAGAAGGGGTTTGAATGATGATGAACTAGAGATGATTTGGAGTTGTAAAAATTGAAAGAGAGATGTTGGTGGGGTGGTGCAATGTTACGGCCAAGAGAAGAAAAAGAAGAGAATTTTTGTGTTTTCTTCAAGTGTTCATCAAGTGTATTTATGCTATCTTACTCAATCTTCCAAAGATCACCTAAATCTTGTCTTGGATTATGTAGATATGGAAGGATTATGCAAGATCACAAAAAATATCTAGTGGTGTTATAAGAGGGTGTTTGGCCGAGTTTAAGAGAGAGAGAGGAAAGGATTATGTTGATTAATATTCTACCCAATACCTTTAGGTGCATGTTAATCATTGCTAATAATATCATCATGGAAGGTTTAAGAAGCAATTTTACACAATCTCCCACTCAAGTGGGCCCATGGCCGGGCCCCTATAGGGTGGTTGGTGGGGTCCACTTTGCTAATTACCTCTCCATAATATGTTTAAGTTACCTCCTTTCGGGTACCGCCCGGGTATTTCTTGAATTTTAACCGCGGTTTACCTCAGTATTAAAATACCGTCAATATTCATAAAATTTTGCCCAGTTAAATTACTGATAATTTATTTCGGCTTTTGCCGGGTGAATTTACGTGTTACGCGCGTATCGGGTGCGGTACGCGCACTTTATTCGTTACCGGGAGATTTGTGCAATAAGTTTTCACGTATGGCTTTGGGTTTCCAAAACTCATAATATTTTGTGAAAATATTATTTATTTTATATTCCGGGTGTCCGGTGTTCGTTTCGCTTATTTAAGTTTTGCCGGGTAATCGCCAGTGTCCATACCGGATAGTTTTGCCTGCGCATGATCCTATCATGCTTTGCTATTAAACTTATGCATTCCTATGCATTATTTGGGAATTCCTATCCTTCTAAGGCCTCGATTAAATATTCAGCACATAATTACGGTTAATTACGTTAATCGTGTTTAATTAATTAGTACGGAATTACCTTAATTTTGCCGGTTGTTACATTCTCCCCCCGTTAAGAGAATTCCGTCCTGGAATTCACTTTGAGCTCTCCGGTATAGGGGTCTTTTCGAATAGGGCGGGATACTTTTGCTTCATCCGGTCCAGCCTTTCCCACGTGAACTCCGGTCCACGCTTGGCATTCCAACGCACTTTGACCAATCTGATCTTACTGCGTTTTAGCTTTTGGACCTTCCAATCGGTTACTTCGATTGGCTCTTCGACGAAGTGTAACTTGTCGTCAATGTGGATTTCGTCTGCGGGGATGATGAGGGTTTCGTCGGATAAGCACTTTTTCAAGTTCGACACGTGGAACGTGTCATGTACACTGTTAAGTTCTTGCGGTAACTTGAGCTTGTACGCTACGGGGCCTACTCTGGACAGGATCTCGAATGGTCCAACATATCGTGGGTTCAGTTTTCCGCGCTTCCCAAAGCGCGCGACACCTTTCCAAGGTGACACCTTCAGTAGGACCCTGTCTCCGACTTGAAATTCCAAAGGCTTCCTCCTCATGTCTGCGTAGCTTTTCTGTCGGTCACGTGCCGCTTTGAGACGTTCTCTAATCAGAAAGACCTTATCCGTCGTTTCTTGAACAATTTCGGGCCCGGTAAGTTGCTTTTCGCCAACTTCGGCCCAACATAGAGGCGATCTACACTTGCGACCATATAGAGCTTCAAAAGGTGCAGCTTGAATGCTCGTGTGGTAGCTGTTGTTATACGAAAACTCTACCAGTGGCAAGTGTGTATCCCAACTTCCGCTGAAATCGATTGCGCATGCCCGTAGCATATCTTCCAAGGTCTGGATGGTCCGTTCACTTTGACCATCGGTTTGTGGATGATATGCGGTACTCATGTCAAGGCGAGTACCGAGGGCTTCATTCAAACTTTCCCAAAATCTTGAGGTGAAACGACTATCTCGATCGGAGATGATAGAAATAGGTACACCGTGTTTCGACACAACTTCCTTAATATACAACCGGGTTAGTTTCTCCAACTTATCCGTTTCGCGAATGGGGAGGAAGTGTGCGGATTTTGTCAATCGATCAACGATTACCCAGATCATATCATGGCCGCTTGTTGTCCTGGGCAACTTGGTAATGAAATCCATAGTGATCCTTTCCCATTTCCATTCCGGTATTTCCGGTTGCTGGAGCAAACCGGATGGTCTCTGATGCTCGGCCTTGACCTTCGCGCAAGTCAAACATCGCGCAACATATGCCGCTATGTCTCTCTTGAAATTTGGCCACCAGTAAAATTCCTTTAGATCATGGAACATCTTGTCTGCTCCAGGGTGAACCGAATATCGCGAACTGTGGGCTTCGGCTAATACCAGTTCACGCAATCCACCGTACACTGGTACCCAAATTCTATTCATGAAATACAGAGCTTGATCCGCTTTTGACTCCAGTGAATCAACCATCTTCCGCAACCTTTCACCTTTGACATTCTCGGGTTTAAGAGCGTTAGTTTGAGCTTCACGAATCCGGTCAGTCAGGTTCGTGTGGATGGTTAGACCCAAAGCTCGGACACGCAGTGGCTTAACCCGTTCCTTGCGACTCAAGGCGTCGGCTACGACGTTTGCTTTCCCGGGATGGTACTTTATCTCACAATCGTAATCGTTCAATAATTCGACCCATCGCCGTTGTCGCATGTTCAATTCCTTCTGGTCAAAGATGTGCTGCAAACTTTTATGATCAGTGAAGATCGTACACTTGGTTCCGTACAGATAATGTCTCCATATCTTGAGTGCGAATACCACGGCTCCTAGTTCCAGATCATGTGTGGTGTAATTCTTCTCGTGAAGCTTTAGCTGTCTGGAAGCATAGGCTATGACCTTCTCTCGCTGCATCAATACACAACCCAATCCCTGATGAGAGGCGTCACAGTAAACTACGAAGTCTTCCGTACCATCGGGGAGTGATAGTATTGGTGCGCCACATAACTTATCCTTCAGCAACTGAAACGCTGCTTCCTGCCTTTCCGTCCATTCAAACTTCTTATCCTTTTGGGTTAGCATGGTTAAAGACTGTGCTATTTTAGAAAAGTTCTCGATGAACCTTCTGTAGTAACCCGCAAGGCCAAGAAATTGTCGTACTTCAGTAGGCGTTCTAGGGCGTCCCAATTCTTGATTGCTTCGATCTTGGCGGGATCGACATGTATACCCTTTTCATTCACCACGTGGCCTAAAAAGTGAACCTCTCGAATCCAAAAATCACATTTTGAAAACTTAGCATAGAGTTTCTCTTTGCGAAGTACCTCGAGGATTAATCGGAGATGATCCTCGTGTTCCTCCTTAGTGCGTGAGTAGATCAAGATGTCATCAATGAAGACAATGACAAATTTGTCCAGGTATGGCTTGCACACTCGGTTCATCAAGTCCATGAAAACAGCTGGTGCGTTAGTTAACCCGAATGGCATAACCAGAAACTCATAGTGCCCATAACGAGTCCTGAATGCTGTTTTTGGCACGTCTTCTTCTTGAATACGCAATTGATGATAACCGGACCTTAGATCGATCTTGGAGTAGAAACTGGATCCTTGAAGTTGGTCAAACAAATCGTCGATCCTGGGAAGAGGATAGCGATTTTTAATAGTTAGCTTGTTCAGTTCTCGATAGTCGATGCACATTCGAAAAGTGCCATCCTTCTTTTTCACGAATAAGACGGGAGCTCCCCAGGGTGAGAAGCTTGGTCTTATGAAACCTTTGTCTAACAACTCTTGCAGTTGTCCAGACAGTTCCTGCATCTCAGAAGGAGCTAGGCGATATGGCGATCGCGCTACCGGCGCTGCTCCTGGAACAAGGTCGATGCGAAACTCGACTTGTCGGGGTGGTGGCAATCCCGGCAAATCTTCTGGGAACACATCTGGAAAGTCTCTGGCTATTGGAATGTCTTCTAGCTTTCGCTCGTCAGCCTTCTTGTCTACCACGTGCGCCAAGAATGCGACGAGACCTTTCCTTAGGCACTTCCTGGCCTTCATGCTGGTAATAATTCTCAATGGCGTTCCACGCCTTTCCCCTTGGATCGATAGGGTTTCACCGCTTGCGAGGGGAACTTGAATTACTTTGTCATTGCACACGACGATGGCGCGGTGTGCGGATAGCCAATCCATGCCAACGACTATGTCGAAGCTACCCAGTACGACTGGCAATAGCTCAATGTCAAACTCATGACCACAGAGATCCAACTTACAATCCTTCGCTACCTCTCGAGTTTCTATAGTTTTACCGTTAGCTAGTTCAATAGAGTATGGTGTGTCTAGCTTACTAGTCTTTAAACCAAGTAATCTTTTAAATTCAACAGATACGAAGCTAAAATCAGCGCCAGTATCAAACAATACTGAAGCATAATGACCATTTAGAGGGAACGTACCAGTGACCACATTAGGGTCTTGTCGTGCGTCACCGGCACCAATCACGAACGCTCGCCCACGGGCTTGGTTGTTAAGTTTGGGGCAGTCCCTCTTCCAATGATCGAGCGATCCACATGAGAAACAGGGCCTCGCTCCGCTGTTCTTTGGCGCTCTTGATCTGCAGTCTTCTGTCTTGTGCCCCGAACGACGGCACTTACCGCAGATCACTTCGTTCCTGCCCTGATAACCTTGCTTCCCATTATTTCCACGTCCAGTGGCCACATACCCTTTTCCTTTCTTCCCTGAACCTGATGATCCATCTTTCTTCCTCTCGTCGCGCTTACGCTTCCCAAACCTTGGCCTATTTCCCTGTTCACTTGACCCGACGACTGAACTTGTACCCAGATTCTTACCCTCAACACTGCTGGACTCAGTAAGCTTCAACCCTGACACCTTCCGGATTAGAGTGCCCATTCGGATGGCGTCTTCAGTGAGACTTAAGGCGAGATCGATAGCTTCGCGCATGGTTGTAGGTTTGGAAGCAGTGACCATGCCGCGTATCTGTGGTGCCAGTCCGAAGAGGTATCTTTCCACCTTCTTGCTTTCCGGGGTGACCAGGCGAGGCACTAACCGGGAGAGGTCATGGAATCTGGACGTGTAACCAGCTACGTCCGGTCCAACCATGGCGAGGTTCCAGAACTCAGTCTCTAGCTTCTGTACTTCACTTGCCGGGCAATACTCGGCGATCATTAGTTCTTTCAACTCCAACCATGACAAGGAGTAAGCAACATCATCTCCCAGGGTCTGCACTTGGTTGTTCCACCAGGTCAGAACTTGGTCCAGAAACAGGTTGGTGGCATACATGACAGCCTGTCGCGGGGTACAGCTGCTAATACGAATCACGGCTTCGGTCTTCTCGAACCACTTGACTAGTCCGACAGAACCTTCAGTGCCGCTGAAGTTCAGTGGTTTGCAGTCCAGGAAAGCTTTAAACGTGCAGCCACGTTCTCGTGAAGCCGTTTCTGCAATAATAAAGCAATATATTATATAAGGTAGGAGTTTTACGAGTCTCCTGCTGTATATACCCGACGTCTTCTTACCAGTAGGGGAGGTTTCGCGTCTGTCGCTCCCGGTTCGGTCTCGCGACCTTTCGGTGCGCGTGGCATTGTGTTCTGCGAGAGCTTGGGCGATACGTCCCGAAACTAGGGTTTCAAGCTCCTCGGGTGTCGTGGGCAGTCTTTCATTCCCACTGTTGCTTCTGGTGGCTGGTGCCATGTTTCTTCAATAATCAATATCAAAGGTTAATTTCCGACGATCATTCATACAATATCATCACATATACAGTATAAACAACAACACAACATACGAACACAATAATCACCATAACAACATCACGCAATCACAATATAAACAGAACAAGTAATAATAATCGTAGACAATCACAACACATATTTTACCATAACAAAATTTTCATTAATTTCAATACCATGAGTACAATGATTTGTTCATAATAACAAAAACCGAGGATACATTCCTCATACATTGCTCTTTTGAAATACACTAGAAATATAATGTCATATACCGGCACAATCCCGCTCGGCTAGGCAAAAATGCAGATGGGTGCTATAACCCATGCTGTGCTATCATACTACTACTACTACTACTACTATGTCCGTGAGTGATCTCCCAAGCGTCCCTGATGTATCGCTACTGTGGCGGCGGCGGCGGCGGGTGCTGGTACTGGTACTGGGGTGCGCACATGCTAATGGTCATACTGATCGCCATAATGCGATCGTACAAGAATTGGCGATGCGCAAAGTGTGCGTCGCCCGTAAGGCCACAATGAGCATCCATGCTCAGCAGCTCCTCAGCATAATGTGCCAGTGCATCCCTGGCATCAATGATCCTGGCCCACATGAGCTGGGCCTGCTGCTCCATCTGACTCACGGTGCGCTGCACCGTGTCGGTGAGGGTCTGGAAATCTCTCTCCAGTGAGATCACCGTGGACCATGCGGGTCCTGACAGTGGGGCCATCCCGTGGGGTTGCGACGGCCCGGGGATGTCAGTGTACGTCGGCTGGGACGGGCCGACGATATCGGGTATGGGTAGTGGTGTGAAGGGTGGGGCAAAGCCTAGTAATCCGGTGAAGCAGTAGGGTGGTACATGGTATGGGTCTCCTGCACCTAGAGTATACGGTGCAAATGGGGGTATCAAAAATGGGGCTCCTGCATCCATAGTGAATGGTGCAGGTGGTGGTGTAGGGAGCATCTCGGGTAGGGGTGGTAGTGTGGGAAAAGTGGTGATGGGTAGTGTCATGGATATGGGTGAGGGGACTATAAGCTCGGCGAGTGGGACCATGAGAGGCTGGGTGACAGCGACCCACTCTGGAGCGGATATCACAGTGGTAGGGGTGGGAGGGCTAGCAGTGGCGTGAGCTGCCAGTCCTGCTCGGTGCAGCTCAGAACTGCGGGCTGAGCTGCCCTCAAGGATGTGCCCAGTAGAAGCTGGCCCATCCTGTGGTATGGGCTCGGGCATGGCGGGTAGGGTGGCTGGGGTGGCGGTAGCATGCCCTATCATCGGAGCGACGTGCTCCTCCTGGCCTGCTGGTGGGATCGGCACAGCAATGTGCTCCACCGACGCAGTTGACTCATCGTCAGAGTCATCGGATATCCACCCGTTGTGTCCTCGGCAGACAGGCACGAGTCTCATGCTAGAGGGAACGGGGATAGGTGGGGTGGGTAAGGGCTCGCGATCGACAGGTGCGTGTCGGTCGTATGGAGACTCAACAGTCTCCGACTGTGTAGGGATAGGTCGCGAAGGACCTGCGCAGCCTACAGGGAAGTCCCTGACGGCTCGGATGGGTAGTGCTGGCAGTGGTGCTGCCTGGAATGGCACTAGAGGCAAGTCGGCCTCGGCCATCGGTAGGTCGGCCACGGCGGCCATGTTGTCTCCAGCGGGGGCCCACGCTGGGTCCTCGCTCGGGTCTGTCTCGTCGGAGCTATCTCCGTCGGCGCCCTCCATGGCGGCATCAACCTCCATCTCGTCATCCTCGGGATCGAGTATCACCACCTCGATCGGCTCCGCTGGCGGTGCTGGGATGATCTGAAGGCTACTGTCGTAGCTCGGTGCTACGCTCCCTGCGTTCGACATCCTGGCAAAAGAACCGTACTAATATTTAAGTATTATTCGTTAGGTAGTTAAGGCACATATCTAAGGTACTTTTCCTAACCTTCTAACACAAAAATAATACGTATACTTACCATGGCTAGCTTGGTCGGAATCTCCATATACCCAAATGGTCGTTGGAAAAATTTATTTTATTGCGTTTCGCATTTATTTTGAAAGATTTTGAACCAAATCCGGTTATAGTTTAGATTTTTAAAATGCTAATTCGCTATAACCTTGGCTCTGATACCACTTTCTGTCACACCACGTCTAAGGCGGAAACACGTGGCGCGACGGTTCAAAAGTATTAAGCCAAGATTAATGCAAACCACAATAGTAATTAGAAAAACGGGCATTTATTCAATGCTAATAATCATGTCAAATTATCCATACATAATTATAAATTGTTTTTGAAATTGATAAGGAGGCTCCTCCCTTTATCCCTAAGTCCATGGAATAAAGAGATGAGACCCTCTTACGACATTCCCAACGCCCAACTTGGAGATATCCCCGACCCTGCTCGCCATGCTAGCTTCCATCAATCAATTACCTGAAAGATATGTTTGAAAATCGTCAATATATAAATATTGGTGAGTGTTAGTGCAAGTTTGTGACAGATACTCAATTGGATAAACAAACGCTCGGTATTATTGATAGAAGACTTTTTATTGTTCGTGTCGTTAGAAGAACTTGTCTAAGTTAGTTCGTGAATATGTAATTAAGCTTGCATTGTAAAAGCCTAACACAAGCCCAGTTAAAAGCCCATGAGGATGCATGTATATAAACAAATGATGCATGGGGTTTTAGGGTTGGTGAGTTGGTGGGTCTTGTGTCATAGAGAGTTTGAGAGAGAGAGCAAGCTAGGATTACAAGTTCATTGTGGTTCTTATTAGTTGTGATTCGATTAATAAGAAAAGCATTAAAAAGTAATCTTGTGTTCTTTGTGTGATATCCACGGATCAAAGATATTCCGCGTCTAGGATTCGTGTTTGGTTTGATTGCAGAGAAGATCTCAAGGGAAAGGGACCTACAAGTGGTATCAGAGCCATTCGGGCTAGATATCATTCAAAGAACAAGTTCGTGGTGCTTAATAATAACTTGGTTTGCTTATTTTCCTTTGGTTTGGCTTTCTACATTATTGTTCTTTTAGTATTACGGTTAAAAAAAAAAAAAAAAAAAAAAAAATCTGGTGATAGTGACTATAACTAATATTGGTGAAAGTGCCTCATGAAAAACATACGGTTCTAAATATTTTGGTTGGGTTTTTATTTTAATTTTTTGATTATAATATTCGGTTTGTTTTTATTCAAAAGTTTCATTTTTTTTAATTTCTTACGATTCGTACGTAGTGTTTGATAACAAAAGTAATCTGCTCGATTTTTTTTTAAAATTTTTATTACGGTTCTTATTATTAATTTTTTGTTGTTACGGTTTTTTTTTATTTTATTAAATCTCACAATTAGTTTCAAGTTTTTGCAGGTTTTTAATGATTTTCGTGTTTGAAGGTTCATTCAAGAACTCAAGAACATCAAGAACCCTAATTTTTTTTTTATAAAATTGTTTGTTTTGATCTTGTTTTGTTTTAGTGATTTGTGTTTTTGCAGATAAGGAAATTGGTTTCAAGAAGAAAAGAACTGAAAGATTTTGAATTTCAAATCAAGTCTTCAATCAATTCCTAAATTTTAGGATCACAACTTGTTGACCAAGAATTCATAGTTCTCGGACAAGGTTCTAAGATTGGTTCTCGGCTACATAGTGGTTCTCGGACAGATTCTTGTTCATACTAGTTCTCGGACAATCATAGATTCTCGGATACTAGTTCTCGGCCATTGTGGTTCTCGGGCATTCTCTTAGTTCTCAGACTTGGACTAAGTTTGGTTCTCGGATTATCATTGTTCTCGGACACACATTATAGTTCTCGGAAACCAACATTAGTTCTCGGAATTCTGTTCACGAAAAAAAAAAAAAAAAAAACTAAGATTCTCGAACATTTATAGTTCTTGGAAACTTAGTTCTCGGACACAAGGAGTTGTTCTCAAACTCATCTTTGGTTCTCGGATAGATTGTGGTTCTTGGAAATTGTTCTCAGACTATAAGTTCTCGGTTATTGGACTTGGACTTTGGACCTACACTTGAATCTTGGACATTTAAAATAAATTTAATTCATATTAAAAAAAAAAATGTCGACTCTAAACAAGATGTTAGAAATGGACCATGAAGTAGGCAAGTCAAACTCACCACCTAAAATGATTTCGGTTAACGATTATTATTGGTGGAAGGACAGGTTTGAAGAATGGGCAAGGTTTTACATGATGAGAGGATGGATTTGCATAAGAGATGGTTACATACCACCATTCAGAGATGTCGATGGTCGAATTGTTAAGGTTGACTTCAAAAATATGGATGAAGAAGAGAAGCTTATGTTCGAAGCTGAGAACAAGGCACATGCTGCTATCACAATGAGCATGCCACAAGAGATACTGCACACGTTTAGAAAATTTCAAAATGCACAAGATTTGTGGGTAGCTCTTGAGAAACGTTTTCAGGGAAATGACAATGTTAAGAAAAATAGAATTGATTTACTCAAGAAACAATTTGCTGTCTTTAGGGCATTCACAGGTGAAACCCTAGAAGAGATCATCACGAGATACTACCATCTTGTTACGGAACTAGAGAACTACAAGATTGAGCACACCACTGTAGAGATGACCACCAAGATTCTGGATGCCTTGCCTTCAAAATGGGAAGTCTATACTCTTCTCATTAAAGAGAATCCAGAATTCGCCACCTACACGCTTGATGATGTTATAGGAAAGCTAAGAGGATATGATTTGGCTATGAAGAGGAAGGATGAAGGTTCTGATCAGGTTCAAGATCCGGGAGTGTATTATGGGAAATCATCATCCAAATCCTCATCTGGTGGCACTTCAAGCAATAGTGGGAATGCAACTGCATTCTTCTTAGGAGATAATTCTGGTAACATTGTGTTAGATTCTGATGGTGAAGTTTGTTTTGTTTCTGTTTCAGGTGAGTCAACAAAAGTGAAGGACATTCCCTCAGGAAAAACCAAGGGAACGAGCACTGATTCCAAATGTGATCACAAGTCATGCAAGTCTATGCCTATGAGTGTCAAATCAGCAGAAGAGCAGCTTGCAGTTTTGTCTTCCTTTGTAGCCTCTTATGAGAACTACATACAGGAAAGAAGCTAGTTGGAAGCAGACCTGGTTTTGATAAGTCAAAGGTCAAGTGTTACAACTGCTACGGGTACGGGCACTTTGCCAGAGAATGTGCGAGACCAAAGAGCCAAAATCAGGGAAATACCACAAGGCAAAGCTCATCAGTGGCGCCTTCTCAGAGTAACTTTAGCTCTAAGGCACTAATGGTGGCTAAGCCTGACGGTACATATGACTGGAGCAGTGTTTTAGATGGAGCTGATGGATCAGGAAATCAAGCTCTCATGGCAGAAATTCTTGAAGAGGGATCTGAGAATGCTAAGAAACCTGTTGAGCAAGTAACTGAGGAACAAGTTAATGAGACAGAAACAGAAGTGAATGAGTGTAAGGAGAATGAAGCTGAAGCAGCTGCAACTGAGAGTGAAGCAAACAAGGAGGTATCTACCCAGGTGCTGGATCTGACAGCATCAACTGAAGGGATGTCTGCTAAAGAATTCATGGCATACATGGCAGACTTATCATCCAATGAGAAAAAGGTACTCCTTCCTTTACCTTTAGTTGTAGAAGCTTGTAATAAGTGTGTTGATTATGCTGAGCGTATTTTGTTACTTGTGAAAGAAAATGATAAAGTAGCTGAGCATAACACTGACTTAGTTGTGCTTCTGGATAAAGAGAAAGAGTTTAACATAGGTAATAAGATTAGAGAAGGGAACCTGAAAACCTCCCTTAATGCTGCTAAGAAAGATCTAAAAGAAATTAACTATGCCCTCAGGGAAAAGATAGATTACCTTAATCTAACACAGTTGGCCTTAGTTGATAAACAAGAAGAGATTGCTAAGAAAAATGCTGAAATAGACCAACTTAAGGTTAAGGTAGCCGATCTGAATAGGCAAATAGATCAAGTTCGCAGCTCTAAGTATCTTATTAATGCCTTAATAGACTCTAGAAAGGACACTAAGAAGCATAAAGATGATAACGGTGGATTAGGTTACCAAGATGTGCCTCCTCCTGCGACTGGTAACTATTCGTTTTTACCAACCGAGAAGGAAGTAACTGAGGAAATTTGTAAGCCTAAGTTAGATGAAATGGAAGTTGATGTTAGTGAGAGTGAAGATAGTGTTGAGAATGGTAGTTCATCCAATGTGTCAATGGATGAAGAAACAGGTGAAGTGTTCAAGAACACTAAAGGGTCGGGGGTTAATAAAGGTAATACAGTTAAAACTAACCCAACTGAATCAAAGATAGAAAACCCAGTGATTTCAAAAACTCAAACCAGAAAGGCTGAACCAAAAACTATTTTGAAAAATCCTAAATTTGTTAAACAAGGTGAAGCCAAAACTGAAGAAATCAAACAGGGTAATGCTGAATGTTCTGGTAACACTTCACCCAAATATGCTAGCAATGAGGCATCGACCTCAAGGGGACAGTACAAAAAGCCCCTTGAGAAGCGATCTTGTTTTAAATGTCATCAAAAAGGTCATGTAGCTAGCATGTGTACTGTCAAAAGGAAGGACAACACTACATCAACTGACGCAAAGAAAGGTGAGACTCCTGTTAAGTCTGAAAGCAGGAAAGAGGTAAGCAACTCTGCAAAGAAATCTTTGCAAGGGCAATTAGAAAAAGAATCTGATGGTTGGTCTAGGGATCCAGGCAAACGACCAGTAAACAAAAATTTTGAAAAGCCTGCGTTTGTCCCTAGACAGGTGAGTGTTGGCCAGGCAAGCACTTCTGGTGCTGTTCCTCCAAAGCAGGCACCTCCTGCTAATGCCAACAAATACCAACCACCACATAGGCAACAACGTCACCAAAGTCCACAAGGTGAAAAATTTAATGTTGTTAATAATCAAAATAATCAAAATGGTTATAAGGATAGACACTATTCAAATAACCAAAATTTTTCTAGAAATAACTACAATCAGGGATACTCCAACAGAGGGAGTTATCCTCAAAGTAACAGTAATGGGCCAGTGAATCACGGAGGATATTACAATCCTCATAATCAAAGGCCCTACAGACATTATAACCAAATGAACAGAAACAGTCCACCTAGATTCAGGACTCCAGTGGGGAGTGATGGATACTGGAGGGAGTTTACTATTGTCGATGAAATGGGACGACCCAAGACTTTCACAGCTTGGGTCCCCTACTCTAACTAATCTTCTTTGTGAATGCAGGAGCTGCTAAGGAGGGTTATCAACTGGTGGTATGTTGATAGCGGCTGCTCCAGGCATATGACAGGGGAGTTGAGATTGCTGATTGAATTTATGAAATGTGATGGAGGTTATGTGAACTTTGCTGGCGCCAAAGGCGGGCGCATCTCAGGAAAGGGGAAGGTCACTAATGGCAAGATCACCCTAGAAGGAGTGAACTATGTTGAGGAGCTCAAACACAATCTCATGAGTGTCTCACAAATTTGTGACAAGGGTCATTCGGTTCACTTCACCAAGACTGAAGCTTTAGTGTTGAAACCAGGGGTGGTAATTCCTAAAGAGTGGATAATCATGAGGGCTCCCAGAAGAAATGACACATACATCCTGGACATGAGTATACCTGACGATACTTCAGAGGAGACCACATGCCTTCTTTCAAGAGCATCTGAATCAGATTCACTATTATGGCACCGGAAAATGGGGCACATTCACTTCAGAAAGCTGAACTACATTGTGAAAAACGGTTTGGTGACAGGTGTTCCTTTAAAAAGCTTTGGGGTTGAGGATAAATGTGTCCCTTGTAAAAAGGGAAAACAACACAAGAAACCTCATCACCCTAAAGCTATCAACACCATCTCTGCTCCTTTCGAACTACTTCACATGGACCTATTCGGTCCAGTGAACGTTAGAAGCGTTGGTGGTAAATTCTATTGCCTTGTGATTACTGATGATTTTTCGAGATTCTCGTGGGTGTTTTTCTTAGGTTCGAAGGATGAGACAGGAGAAGTCTTAACAAACTTCATTCTTCAAGCAGAGAATCTATTCAACACCACTCTCAAGAGAATCAGAAGCGACAACGGCTCGGAGTTCAAGAACAGCACGTTTTCAATCTTTTGCATTCGCAAGGGAATTGAACATCAATTTAGTGCTCCTTATGAGCCACAGCAGAATGGAGTCGCGGAGAGGAAAAATAGGACTTTGATTGAATCAGCGCGGACAATGCTAGTTGACTCTAAGCTTCCTGTTCAATTCTGGGGGGAGGCTGTGAATACAGCATGCTATGTTTTGAATAGGGTTTTGACCGTCACGAAACACAATAAAACATGTTATGAACTCTTGAACGGTCGAATACCAAATATCAAAGATTTTGAACCATTTGGGGCGCCTTGCACTATTCTTAAAAATAAAAACCAACCAAAATTTGGTGAGGTTTCTGACGAGGGATTTTTCCTTGGTTATGTACCTGGATCACCAAATAAACGTGTTTTTAATAAATCTAAAGGTGTAGTAGAAATTGCTTTCAACATTGAAATAACTAGTTACTCACCAAAGGATAGTGCACAGGAACCCAGTTGGATGTTCGATTATGATTCTGTTTTTAAATCCTTTAATGTTCCTCACACCTTTAATGCAGAACCAGATGAAGAACCAGTGATTGTTGCTGAGGATGACGACGACTTTGTTTCACCTCGTTCAATAGTCCCGATTTCTGCAGAAAAGGACAAGACAGATGCTCAAGCAAGCTCTTCGGGAAACAATCAATCTACATCTACCGAACCTGCCACCGAACCTGAAGAAGAACCTTCCACGAACCCGTTCGGGACAGATTCTACTGATGAAGAAGTGGCTACAGGAGCAATTGGCTCCAACTTAGGTGATGAATTAACAGTTGACACAGTGGCATCAACACGTGCAAATAAAGATCATCCAGTTGACTATATACTGGGAGATCCTACTGCGGGAATTCAGACAAGGAGAAGCTTTGCGACTGCCAACTGCATGTACGCAAGAATTAAAGACTCAGGGATTGTGAACAAATGTATGAAATGCTTTATCTCACAGATCGAACCAAAGACATATCAACTGGCTCTTCGTGACAACTCGTGGGTAGAGGCAATGCAGGAGGAGCTGGCTCAGTTTAGGAAGCTCAAAGTCTGGGAGTTGGTCGATCTCCCTCGGGGTGCACAGGAAATTGGCACCAAATGGGTTTTTCGGAACAAGAAAGATGATAATGGTGTTGTGGTCAGGAATAAGGCTCGACTAGTGGTCAAGGGGTTTAATCAACAGGAAGGGATAGACTTCAATGAAGTGTTTGCACCAGTTGCTAGGCTAGAGGCAATTCGCTTATTTCTGGCCTTTGCGTCTTATAAAGGATTTAAAGTATATCAGTTAGACGTTAAAAGCGCCTTTCTGTATGGAAAAGTCCAAGAGCTGGTGTATGTCTCTCAACCACCGGGGTTCACAGATCCAGAATATCCAGATCGGGTCTACAAACTTGACAAGGCCCTTTATGGACTTCATCAGGCACCCAGGGCATGGTATGAGACTCTGTCTTCTTACCTTTTGAACAATGGCTTTGAGAGAGGAAAGATTGACAGTACACTTTTCATTCGGAGAAAAGGAGAAGATTTTCTGCTAGTACAGGTGTACGTTGATGACATCATCTTCGGGTCACCAAATGACGACTTATGCAAGGAATTCGAGCAGGTCATGAAAAGGAAGTTCGAAATGAGTGCTATGGGGAGTTAAAGTTTTTCCTTGGTCTACAGGTGGATCAGAAGGCAGATGGAATGTTTATCCATCAAACCAAGTATGTGCATGACATCCTGACTCGTTTCAAGATGAATGATTGCACCCCTTATCATACTCCTCTACCGGTCAACCACGGTCTCGGTCTAGATACCGAAAGCGACAAATATGTCGACCCCACAGAGTATCGGGCAATGATTGGTTCACTCATGTACTTAACTGCTTCTAGACCTGACATTATGTTTCCAGTTTGTCTTTGTGCCAGGTTTCAGGCGGATCCAAAGGAGTCACATATGATTGCGGTCAAACGGATTCTTCGATACCTAAAGGGGAAACCCAAATTGGGAATCTGGTATCCAGCTGATGGCGAATTGGATCTTGTAGCGTATACAGATTCAGATTATGGCGGATGTAACCAGAATCGGAAGTCTACTACTGGTGGATGTCAATTTTTAGGAGGAAGAATCGTATCCTGGCAGTGCAAAAAGCAGACTTCGGTGGCTGTTTCCACTTGTGAAGCAGAATATGTTGCTGCTGGTAGCTGTTGTTCACAGGTTTTGTGGATACAACAACAAATGCGGGATTACGGTTTGAATTTCACTCATACTCCAATACTTATTGATAATCAGGCCACCATTTCAATTACAGAAAATCCCAAAAACTTTCCCAAAACAAAACATATAGACATAAGGCATCATTTCATAAGGGATTGTTTTGAGAAAAAGATGATTTATTTGAAAAAGGTTGATACTTTGGATAACCCAGCTGATTTGTTCACAAAAGCTTTCGATAGAGCTCGGTTTGAACTGTTAGTGCAGCTGAACGGGATGAGAAACCCGGTATAACTTTTAGTTTTCTCATAAGTGCTGAAGCTTTTAGTTTTTAAGTTTTTAGCTAGTTTTTAATTTGTGTTTTATTTGCTTCTGCTTGGTTTAAAAAAAAAGTAAAAAAAAAAAAAAAAAAAAAAAAAAAAAAAAACTCTATAGCAAATCTGGTATCTAATTGGAAATGATAGCACATTAGCTGTTGATTTTGTTACACTTAATAAAATTGAGCAGAAAAATTAAAGCTATGTGTGGCTGCATCTTCATTATATGATTTACTGGTAGGCAATTGACACACGAATCTGGTCTATTATTTAAAATAGAAATCTTAATGACTGTTGATTCTGTGGGACACATGTCATTGGCGTATGATTTTATAGTCTTAAATCTTGCGTTGATAGCATGTTACAAAATTCTGAGGTTTCAGGTCTTTAAATTGTTAAATTTATCCAGGGATGATCTGACTGGTCTTTTGCTGCATCCAGATACATGCTGACCTAGACTTTGTCTGAACATCTTAAAAGAGCATACGATAAATGCCAAAACCCTCAAAGGCTAAAAGGCAATCAATCAAAAATGCCTAAAGCTGAAAATTCGTACCGCATAAAATGGTATTTGTCTTAACCCTGGTTGAGTACACGTTTGGTCACTTTGTTGCATCCAGAAATATGCAGACCTGTACACCATCGTGTCTCGTACCTTGTAAACAATATGGATAATGGCAATTTACTCACCTGTTACGATGAACCTTTGTGCATGACTTGATCGCGGGGGTATGTCATGTCGTGGGTAACATAGATGATTCAGTTTAATACACTTAAATGCTAATTTGGATTTGGAATCGTTAAGTGTTATATTGTTTATGTGGATACATAATACTGGTAATCATCTTGGAATGCAGTCTTACACATTAAGAAGTTATTAAGAACATTTACTCAGTGTGACATCTCAATCTAGCTGATATGATCCTTTTAACCAGTGATTGCTATAACCAAAAATAGAGTGTTTTTATGTTTGTACATAGCTTACTTGAATTGTCTTTACGTTCACTTATTTTACTAGTCAAAAAAAAAAAAAATACAAAAAGATTTTACTTTGCTTCAGGATTTGACGCACGAGAAACGGTTGTTCTGTGGTGGATCTGACTGTTTAGAAAATTTTGAAAGTTGTTTTTCTAAAACACTTAGAAAATTTTGCAAAACAGCATATCTTTTGAAAGCTTATGAATTTTAACCACAAAACAATTTTTTGTCACAGGTGGTTTATAGACTTTGTAAGTTTATATGTGTGATGATGGTTTACTTACAAGTTGGTTGAGTGTGATAGGTATTTTGATGATAATGATGGACGTGATGAGGTCTGAACCTCCTTTTGGACAAATTCATGTGATTCAAGAAAATTTTTGAAGATACAGAGACAAGAAGACGACAAAACACTGAAGTTCTAAACAACAGTTGCTGATTTTAGAAGACTTAGCAGCTCAGGGGGAGAAATATACATACAAGAAGAAATATTCTATGTTTCAGGGGGAGTAAAAAGACTTCAGATCGAGTAATGCATTCGTGTAGAGCTCAAGTGGAAGTTTTTACAATCCAAGCTTATTCTCAGGGGGAGTTACTTAATTCTCAAGAGATGCTGAACATAAGAGAGCTGTTAAAGACTCAAGATCACAAGTTGAAGAAAAGAAGGGAAGTGATCTGCCAAGTTCTTCGCATTGTCTTTCTGCACTGTTACACCTTCTAATCGACCCATTAATCATCTCCATTCGTCCCTGGAAGCATTTCCATTTTCGGTTTTTGGTTCCAATGTGCAACCACATACTCGTTTATTATACAAATGTAAGTTCTTTTCATCGATGCCGTTTTATTCTATGATCATATCTTATCAATAGCCCCTTATCACAGACGGTATATCATGCCTTAATCGGGTTATTAGATTTGGTTAGGGTTAGGGTTTTGGCTAGAGTTATTTGGGGAAGATGACACCTTAGAAGTTTTGCTTAAAATCTTATCTTTTCAAACATATAACAAACTAATAGGTTGGAGTAGTGGTTATGTGTGGGTGTTGACACATTGATGACTCGGGTTCGATTCCCCATAGCAGCAGATTTGAGTTTTTTTTTCTTGTCCAAGATTATATGTATTTTTTCCTTCTTTCTTATTTAATTATTTATATAAATACATTTATATCTTAAAATATTCATAATAAATTCATTTTTACTCCAAAAATTATGAAAATTTAGGTGTAGTATCTTGACACCATAAAGAAAATTACCACACTTTTTTTTTCTGGAAAATGTTTTATTTTTATATTTTTATTGAATTAAATTGTTTTAATCACATTTAATTGATTAAAAATTTATTTTTAATGATTTTAATCTCAAACTTTTTGCTAAATTATTTATAATCATTTAGAACTGAAATAAAAATTATTGGTTCAGGAAACATTTATTTTTATTGATTTTCCTATTTTTAATCATTTAGACATGATTTAATACCATTAAATCAGTTTTAAATATAAATAAATTTATAAAAATTATGGGGAAATTATTTTTATTACTTTACATCAGAAAGTATCCATTTTATATAAAAATAGCATTTTTGGATCATGTCTTGAATTATTAGTCTTATTTATGTTTAACAAGACATAATTAATTATATATTTATTTACACTATCTAACGTCTATTTTATAAATACTTTTCTTATAAAATAGAGATATCCTTACGTTCGAAAGTCTTTATTATCATTAGTTTGGATCATGGTGTATTCATAATTATTTAATCAAATATTTATGATTATTGTATTTATTTACAATAATTTAGTTAAAGTAATTAATTAAATTAATTTGTCGTAACTATTCAAAACATATTTTTATCTAAATACTCAGTTGGTAATAATTATATTATTTAACCCACATTTACAACCTTTCATATATTATTTGTGATATACAACTGTTACATTAACGCGACTTATCATCAAAAACTCTAATTCCCCAAATCGACTTAGCAAACCCTAATGCCTTAGACCCTAGTTACCTTAGACTTTTTAGACACTTCCTTATTAGTATTCTTACACATTATAGGTTGAATTCCTCGAAATTCCCATTACTTAGCTCACGACCGCTTAAGTGGGTTTTGATCGCTTTCGCAAACGGTGAGTATATCTTTCCCCTTTTTCATGTTTTACTCTTTTGGGGCTGTTCATGTACACTATGACTAAATGTTATTCTTTCACTAAATGCAATTCTCATGTGTGTTTGCGTTATGTTAATTTGTGTGTCTATGACTTGTCAAAATCATTAACCTTTGAGGGTCTGGCATTTCAATGAATAGTACCATGGTATATACCTTTGTGACTCTGTTGAGAGTCCTCGTCATTGCTATGTATTACATTACTACTAGCGCATACTATATATATCTGCTTTTCTTTACATAGGGTTGATTTTGAACGGATATTACTTATTACATAATTGCAAATGGTACCGCATATGAATTGCTAAACACTTTTCCTACTATATTTAATCAAACAGGGTATGCTCACCAATACATTTTGTATTGACCAAATTGTTTTCGTACATGTTTCAGGTTGTTTTGAGACGCTTCTTTTAGGCTTTTGGAATTTATATTTCAGTCTTGACTACATTGTATTTTAGCTAGACTTGTCACTTTAGAATTATTGTATCCTGAAATTTCATTTCAATGTAATAAATTATTCAATCAATGTATTCAAATTTACACTTTAGTACCATGAGCTATTGAGCAATCGTCACTACGTGACACCTCGATGTTTCCGCCATCGGTTGGGGTGTTACAGATTGGTATCAGAGCCATGGTTATAGGGAATTAGGTTATTAGAATGCCTTTTAGCCTAGACTATAACTAAGCTTACTTTCACGAGTCCTCTCGTTTATATTTCTCTTATTTCTTATAATTTCTTACAAGATATTTTCGTTATGATTATTCCCCGATTTCTTTCGATTTTGCTTGGCAAAGAAGACACTCGTATTTCACAAACGAAACGATATCATCAAGTTATGAGTGGTATCCATACCTTGGTGATTAGTTTTACTCCTCTATATGTTATTTATCTTAGGAATATGCCTTTGAGATTGGAGTGACATCCACACCTCAAAGAGTATTTCCTTCAAAAAGAAACTTAACCACTAAGCTGGGAGTGATATCCTTAACTTAGTGATAGGTTTCATTCCATAATCGTTTTCAATTTTGAAACACATCTTTGAGTTAGGAGTGAAATCCACATCTCAAGGATCTATTTCTACATCTCGTTAATTATGAATTTTCTTAAATAGTGGTAATCTATTACATACGTTAATTTTATCATTCACGTCATTTTAAATTTTGGTCTTTTAAAACACATTCGATTTACACATACTTCATGAGATGGTTTCATTTTGCATTTTACAAACTTGTATTGCATATTTTAAAGACCAAATGTAAATCTTTTGTTTTCATATGACGTATCCAATATATATTTTCGGGAGAAATTTACAACTAATAATATACCTTATAACATTTTCTTTTTAAAACTCGACTTTTCGTAAATACATGAAAATGTATAATTACGAAGATTTTGCAAATGAACCTGTTTTGAACCTAAAACACACTTCGATTTCTAAAAATTTATTCTCATGCATCACTACTATTCTTTCAACAATATCATAAAGTCGAGTAAACTGCGAAAATTTACCTTTTACACTTATACTCTTTCAGTTGCAAAACTTTTGGTTTAACAAAACAATGGACATATCTTTTTATCAGAATGTTGCTAAATGTCTTTTATAGTATAACGCATATATGTAAAATTACTAGACTTTAACTCACATGCCAGTAGGCTATACACCCGTTCCGTGCACATTCAATTGCCGTAAATTTCATTATTTTATTCTTGCACCATTTTTATTCATAGTTATTTCTAACACGTTATTTGTGATTATTTTTACATTGCCTATTTGCATTAATTTAACTCGTTTATTTTCATTTTGTGCAATTGTGCGATTTACTCGATTTATGTTATACTATTCTTTCAGTCGGAATTTTATGCTATACTTATATACTTACTTGAACGCATATTTGGTATGCACATTTTCTTTCCTGTTTTGAGCGAAACCCCTGTTATACTTTACATTATTTTGTTCATCATCATGGCCAACGACATACTAGTTGATAACTCGTATGAGATCTAAGCCAGTGCCCACGTACGACTCGGATTAGAGTATTTCTTTAATCCGAGGGGAACGGTGTACTCCTCAGAGTCTATCAATATGAGTGTTTAGAGCCAACGATGTGAACAGAAGTTACCGGTTAAGGGTGAGCCTGAAAGGGAAGAACTTCTAATCATGTCTTATGCTTACATGTTATTCTCGTTATGGTTAAAGGGAAAACCCGGAAGGGAAGGACCTCTAACCATGTTGTAACACCCCAACCGATGGCGGAAACATCGAGGTGTCACGTAGTGACGATTGCTCAATAGCTCATGGTACTAAAGTGTAAATTTGAATACATTGAATTAAATAGTTTATTACATTGAAAGGAAAAAAAAATACAAAGTACAATGATTCTAAAGCGTCAAGTCTAACTAGATTACAATGAAATCAAAGCTTAAATATAAATCCAAAAGCTTAAAAGAAACGTCTCAATAATAACCTGAAACATGTACGAAAATAGTATATGTCAATACAAAAATGTATTGGTGAGCATACCCTGTTTTGAATACATATAGTAGAAAAATGTTTCGCAATTCACGTGTTATACTGTCTACAATTTAGTGTTCAAGCTATGTACAAATGCTACCCAAAATCAAACCTTTCGTTCAATGAATCAAGAGTCACATATATATATAGTATTCGCTCATAGTAGGCGATGAATAATCGTTCACACATAACAATAATTAAGTACTATTTATTGCTATGCTAGGCCGCCCAACGGTTAATGATTCAGGTCATAAGTACACACTATCAGCGAATCAACAAGTAAAACACATACAAGAATTGCGATTGTGAATATAGAATAAACCATGATTAAGTGAATGAAGTAATAAGCGTACATGAGTCACCCCAAAAGTGTAAAACATGAAAAAGGGGAAAAATATACTCACCTTAAGGCTTGCATAGATTCTAGAGTTCTTGATTTAAGTATGGGTGCTTAATGTTGTGACCCTTAAGACGGTCGGTCCGGAATTGGCAAAGTGTTATAATGTCTTTCTCAAAATTAGGACAACCTATATATAGATATTATTCGAGATTAGGATTGCGAAAATGAGTTGAGATGATTTGTGTTTATGGTATATTTTGTTTTAAGCACAAATACTAACTTCATATGATATAGTATAAACGTAAATTCTAAAAAGAATTATTTATAATAGTAATTCAAATTGATTAGTTATGTAAACAAAATAACAATATTAGCTAAAATTAAGTAACTTGCTCGTAAAGTTCCGAATAGGTGATTACAACAAACAAATATTTATTTATACATTAGTATGTAAAATAACATTAGTATAGTTTTGTGTCAATATAAAACTTAATATTTTATTTATACCAAAATAATAATAATAATAATAATAATAATAATAATAATAATAATAATAATAATAATAATATTTTTAACTTCTCAAACTTTGTATAAATAGATCTAGGATTACAATACTTGAGATATGATACAATTCATTTGCACAAACTATCATTTTAAACAATTTGTTAATATATGAATCTGTGGTTCGTTTAACAAAAGTGCAAAATACTTTTACTAAAAAAAACTAGCAAAACTGTAAATATTTTAGGTGGCTCTTCCGAAGTCACCGTCTTTGTGTATTGGTTTAGTAAAAAAAAAACAACTTAAAACGGAACCACAATTATTTTGGAATAATAAGAGAACATATTATCTTACTAACGACGAGTAACAATTATGCAATAAAGAAAATCTTAAGCTTGTACAAAGTTTCATGAATACCTTCAATCCAAGCAAGAAAAAGTGACCAAGATTCAAAGCGATTGTTGGACTTTCTAATATGATGATTCAAAGTCAAATAAATTGAAGCTTGGTAATGTACAAAGGATTTATATTTTTTTTATGACTACACAAAACATAGGAGTCATTTATAGGGTATATATTTACATAAAAGATGTTTCAAGTATCCTCAATTTATTTCATTTCTTTAACTCTTTTTTATTAATATCATTCATGTTTTCATTAAATATATTAACATTCAAAGTTACTAATGTAACTTATAAGTAATTTAAATATTTTGTATTAATCCATTTTTTTTAAAAAAATATGAACATCATTCATAGCCCTTTTGTAATATATATACATACTAACAAAAAGATTAGTATAGTTTTATTGTTATATTTTTTTTTCATATTAGGTCTTAAAGTTGTAATTAAAATAAAAATCACGAATGTTACAGAATATAAGACTGTAAATGTAGATGTAAGAAATAAGGGGACTAAAGTTGTAAAATGATAAAAGTGAAAGGGGCGGATGTCACAGTCTCCCCTACTTTAGAAAATTTCGTCTCGAAATTTCTTTTAAGTGGAGGTTACTATGAAACAAAAGGCGTTGTAAAAGTCAAGTAGTTTTTTTTTTAAATATTGCATGAGTCATGTTTTGACAAAATTCAAGGTAGTTGTCTAATATCCAAAGTAAAAAGTTTCAAAATCCTTGGCAGTTGACCCAAAGTTAGAAAGTTGAGAGTTTAAATGAGAAAGCTTTTGGGAATGTCTAATTGGTGAGGGCAGAGGTACTAATGAAGCAGTCTCCCCTACTTTAGAAAGGTTTCTGACTAAATGTTATTAAGGTCATGCAACAGGATTTCGACTAACAGAAGTGTAAGAGTTTACAAGGTTTAAGGTTTTCAGTAGAGATGGTCAACAAGGAAGGCTCCAACTAATTGAAACTCACGTAAGAACGTTCTTATCGAAAATTCTAGCTATTAGTCAACGGTCTATCGAAAAGGTAATCATAAAGTAATGGGTAGATTCTTGGTCAGACTCCTAGTCCGTTCCCGCAGCATCGTTTATGCTTATATATAGGGTGTACCGCAGCTAACCCACCACACTCCCGATACTTTGGACTCGTACTGATTGCCTACCAACAACCTAAATAGAATTACACACCACCCCCATGTACCTGTAAACCCATGATTGCGTTCCGGACCGTAATCACCGATTTACCTTACACTAAGGTGTTATGCTTTTCCATAACCTTAACATGAAATAAATGTGTGCAACCAATATGTAATAGCCACTGTAATGAAATAATGTTTAATCATGTCATGGTTAGAGGTCCTTCCCTTTTGGGTTTTTCCTTTAACCGTAACTTCTGTTCACATCGTTGGGCTCAAAACACCTATACTGGTAAACTCCGAGATTTACACTGTTCCCCTCGGATTAAAGAAATACTCTAATCCGAGTCGTACGTGGGCACTGGCTTAGATCTCATACGAGTTATCAACTAGTATGTTCCTTGGCCATGATGAAGAACAAAAATAAAGTATGTATAACAGGGTTTTGCTCAAAACAGGAAAGAAAATGTGCATACCAAATATGCGTTCAAGTAAGTATATAAGTATAGCATAAAATTCCGACTGAAAGAATTGTATAACATAAATTGAGTAAATCGCACAATTGCACAAAATGAAAGTAAACGAGTTGAATTAATGCAAATACGCAATGTGAAAATAATCACAAATAATGTGTTAAAAATAACTATGAATAAAATGGTGTAAGAATAAAATGATGAATTTTACGATAAGTGAGAGTATGCAGAACAGACGTATAGTCTACTGATATAAGGGTTTAAATTTAGTTAGTTTTACATATATGCACTATGTGATAAAAGACAATTAGTGACATTTTGATAAGGATATGTCCAATATTTTGTTAGGCCAAAAGTTTTGCGACTGAAAGAGTGCGAGTGTAATAAGATAAATTTCCGTTTATCAAAAACGTAGTTTGCTCGAACTTTGTGATATAGTTGAAAGGATAATAGTAATGCATGGGGATAACTTTTTAGAAGTCGATGTGTGTTTTAGATTCAAAACAGGTTCATTTGAAAAAAATCTTCGCGAATACACATTTTCATGTGTATACGAGACGTCAAGTTTGAAAAATGTTATAAGGCTTATTATTAGTTGCTAGTTTCTTTCGAAATTATATATTGGTTATGTCATATGAAAACAAAGGGTTACATTTGTCCTTTAAAATATGCAGTACAAGTTTGTAAAATGCAAAATGAAACCATTTCATGAACTATGTGTAATTCTAATGTGCTCTAAAAGACCATGATTTAAAATGACGTGAATGATATGATTATAGTATGTAATAGATTACCAACATTTAAGAAAATTCATAATCAACGAGATGTAGAAATAAATCATTGAGATGTGGATTTCACTCCTAACTCCAACATGTATTTCAAATTTGAAAACGATTGTGGAATGAAACCAATCACTAAGTTAAGGATATCACTCCTAGCTTAGTGTGTGACACCCGGCAACTTCCGATCTACATCGACGTGATTTTTATTATTAAAATTAAATATTTATTTTAAATATTTCTAATTTTTAAGTTTCGGAAGTTTACTGACTGTTTTTACGATCGAAACTGCGACCGATTTAATTAACGCGATTTAAACGCGTGTTCTGAAAACACGCGACGGACATCGAAGATATTTATATTTATGCTCGGTTTTGTATTTCGAACAAAACCGACTAATTTTTATAATTAGTTATCGAGCCTAAAACTAAACCGAGGCATTTTACGTTAAAACGGGTTCGATACGCGGTGCACACCTACCTAAACCTAACCCTAGGTATAAAAGGGCTTAATCCTTCTTCTTCCTCATTTTTGTTGCAGCCGCAACACTTCTTCTCTCTCTCTACTCTCTCTCTAAAACTCTCTCCCTCTCTCTCACGAGCTCTCTCTCTCTCTTTACTCTCTCTCTCTTCATCTCTCTTGTCCCTCTCCTCCTCCCCTCTGTTACAGAAGCCGGCCGGCCACCATGGGGGTGGCGGCGGCGGCGTGGTGGCTCGGAAAGCCCACAGGGGCCGGATTTGGCTCGGTTAAGTTAAGAGGGGGGGTTGGTGGTTGTTGAAGGGGCCGGTGGTTAGAGGTGGTGATGACGGCGGTTAGTGGGTTTGGTCCGATGTAGGGCTGTGATGATGGTGGTTCAAGGGGGCAAGGGCGGCGGAGGTGTGGTGGTCCGGTTCATGGGAGGTCGGGTTCAAGCCGGGTCGTGCAGGTCTGGATTGGCTCGGGTTCGTGGTCGGGTTATGGTTGTGTGTTGAAGGCGGCAGCGGGACAGGGGGTGGTTGTTGCAGTTTAAGGGGTGACGGGTTGGTGGGGTATGGTGGTGTTCGGTTGGTTCAGCTGGTGGTGGTTCGTGGTTCAAAGGTGGGGCGGCGTGGTGTTTTTGCGAAGGACAGGTTCAGATCCGGCGGGTTCAGGTTGTTCAGGGTGGTCTCGGGTCAGACCTTGGTGGTGGTTGGCCGGAGATGGCGGGGGGTCCGATGGGTTCGGGTCTGTTTTGGAATCGGGTTTGGGTTAAGGGTGTGGTTCGGATCAAGGTTTGGTGGTTTTGGTGTTCGGGTCAGATTCGGTGCGAGACCGGGTTCGGTACGGGTCTTGTTCAGGTCAGATCTGGATGGTCAAGCCTCGGTCAACGCGCGGTCAAAGCTGGTCAAACTTTGGTTCCGGTCTACACGCAGTTCGAGGCGGCTTCGGGTTACTCGCGTGTGATTCGGTATACTTGAATTCGTACATGTTTCATTATTTCATTTTTATAAGCATTGTATTTTATAAAAATATAAATATATATAAATAGTGTCTCGCGAACGAACCGACAATATTATTATTGATAAGTATATAAAGTGTGACTTGGTATTATTGGACCTCGGACTAGATTGGTTGGACTATAATATATATATATTGTCGTGTCTTTATATAAATAAGTATAGTTTTCATATAAAAGCGTCGAAACGTATAAGTCTCGTTTGAATTGGAATTGCGGATAAATGAATTGTAGTCTTGTGTTTTGAAGTTGATTTTGGGAATTTTTAGACAACTTGTGTTGTCTGGTTCGCACAAAAACAGAGGAAACTCTGCCGAAATTTTATAAAACTTATAAGCGTAAACGAAGGCGATGTTTCTTGTATATTTCATTATAAACAATCTTCAAGTATTTTGACAAATGTAGTTTTCTACAATATCGCGGAAAGGTTTTTGATAAATGATTTCTTGCAACATTAAATACAAACGTCGAACAATATTTCCAAAACAAATACATAACATCTACTGAACGTCAATTGTGCCAATCTTTAAAGATTTTAGTAATTGAACATTTCTATTTAAACGGTTTTGAATTATAAAACGCTCAGCCTATTTGAGAAAGAATTATATAAAAATTTATGTTCAAAATCTTTAAAGACATAGATTTGGAAAAGAAGCGATATTGTTATTAATCGGTTTTAAACAACTATACTTACATTTTTATCAAAGGGCATTTTTCCTAAAATATAATTATAAGACGAGCTACGGCTCGGGATAAGTTATACGTTTCATAAAATAGTCCAACGTGGTGTGCACACGAATAGTGACAAGTGCGCAACTTGGGTACTATGTCGTGTGTTAACGCATAAGTAAGATAAGTCACGATCGGTTCGTCGAGTTAAAGCATATTAGTACTCGAGTTATACACACGAGTTAGATAGTTGGATAAACTATCTTTTAGCCGGATTATAGGCTAGGTTTATATGTGTTAGACTTTAAGGTGTCCTTTGTTGTAATAGGGCACGAGGAAGCCGGTCGAGGCTTGGACTTTATTTGCTAGCTTAGCATGGAAATTAAGGTGAGTTCATGACCCCACTTTTTACTGTTTTATAAATGTTTACGGGGTGGAAGACATGCTTCTTTTATGAAAACCTGAGGAATTCCAAACGAACAAGTTTTTGAAAAATGAAATGGGTGCGTGAGTGTCACGACCCTACTTTTACTGGTTTTACTTTCGGGGAAGAAACATGTTACATACTTACTTACTAAAGGTCATGTTATACTATGGTTACTTTACAAATACTATGCGGCTTTTATGGAAAGTCCCAGGGGGGAAACCATGAATGTGCGGGGATGCACAACGGGGGAAATGTGGATAGATCTATTGGGCCTCACAAACCCCACTCGACGGCTGGGCCGGGCGGGTGCATATTGTCTCTTATTACTGGCTCGCCGAGGCATCGGTTATAGCCAAAACAGCTGGGCAAGCTTCAACAACTTACAAACGTATAGTAATGGGTTCCCAACCGCAGTAGTAAAAACACTAAACGTCTAGCTAACGTTCTCATAACCTAGTAGTAACGGATATGATCTTTTCAAACTTATGGAAACTCTTTTGTAAAACTTATGAACTCACCAGCATTATATGTTGACTTTTAAGTATGTCTTTCAGGTTTAAACTTTGGTAACGGCACGGTTGGAGTAGTCGACATATTGGGATCGGGGATTCTAGAGGATTAGCAATGGCGTTCAGGATATAAGAGTCTTAGATGCAACTTTCCGCTGCGCTGGCAAAGGCACCAAACGTCGCATCCGACGAGGGAAAAGTCGGGGTGTGACAGTTTGGTATCAGAGCCATAGGTTTTAGCGAACTAGGTGTCTGGGTAGATATCTAGGCTTTAACCTGAGTTTGTTTTGAAGTTGGGACCAAAATTTCTAAGACATGATATTTAGTATGAACGCCTAGGAACTGGAATTCCAACCGTTGCCAAGTATGTTACATGACTATTAGTGTATCACACTAGCTCAGCGTACATTCCTTCGGCGCAAGGAACATTTATTTTTTTTCTTATGTGAATAGGAAGTCGGTATTTTCTATAGTGGTATATAGAAAGGACATTAACACGTGGTGGTTAGGCATACCCCATTAGTGACTGGCGAGTCATCGTTTTAGACTTCAGAGCGGTTATTCACATAGAGTTAGCTGAGTCATTGTTTCTTGGTATGAGGAACAATCTACTTGTTGTATACTACGTGCATTTATGTAAAGTATATATAGTACGTATCGCCGATGGTTGTTGACTCTAGCTTGGACGTATCTAGAACGCTCACACGTGTCACGTTTGTTGGACGAGTTGGCAAAGGGATTGTTGTAGCATCTGCGGTCTCGCATCCCGTGTTTGGAGTATGCTATGTCATCAAGGTCGGTTTGGGCCGAAGACGTCTTGATGAGGCACCTCGTTTTGCTGATGATGCTGTGAAGTGGGAATGCGGACGGGAAGAGCACTCGGAAAGGTGGCGCACACGACGAACATTATATTATGTTGTATATATATACGTGTTATTATATGAATGTGACGAGTGCTCATGATACAACTTATGATGGAGGTTAATAGGATGATCTGGTGAGGTAAAATTTTTGATAACGTAGACGTCACGTTATTGCAAATTTACAGGCACCTGATTGTGACACCCGGCATGTTTGAGTCAACACTTTATGAACACATAAGTCTACCTTAGCGAGAAACGTTTATAAACAAACTTAACTGGGTTAGTTGAGTCGGGTCAGATTAGGATTGTCCAGGGTTCAATGATCTGGAGGATCATTGGGAGTCATTTTGGGGAATACACTAGTACCGGGTTTCGTTGTTGGTGACATTACATGAACTAATTAAGTATATGTGTAGATTATGGGTCGTGTGGTGGATTGTATACTTATACTTGCTTAAACAATGTACAAATGATTATACGTGCCTAAATATGCTAAGTATAGACTATTGGATGCATGCTTATGTGTTAAGATGTGTTAGAATGCGTTAAACACGACAAACTGGAAAACTGGAAAAAGGTTAACATGTGTTAAAAAGTGCTGTTAACATGTGTTAAAAAGTGCTGATGACCTGAATGTGGAAATAGTGGGCGAATGTGGAAATGGAACTTGAGAAATGGGCGAATGTGGAAACAAAGTGGGCGAATGTGGAAAGATTCCACATTCGACCATTACAAATGGGCGAATGTGGAAAAGTTCCACATTCGACCATATGAAGGGGGCGAACCTGGACCTGGTATAAATACCATCCTTAGCCATTTTTCACCATTTCACAAACCCTAAACGCCTCCAAACACTCTCTATCAGCTATTATCATTGGGGAAGGAGTTTTTGAGCTTGTTTTTCATAACCTAACTCTCTAAATCATTACAAGTGAAGATCTAAGGTGTGTTCTTCATTACAAATCCTTTTTAAACAATTTTAACTTGTTTTCATCTAAACCCCAAGGGTCCAGATCTGATATCAACATGTTTTATGGGTAAAAACCTTCCTAACATCTTTCTAAATAAAACCTATTCATAAACAATGAGTTTTTATGCAAACTAAACATGTGTTAATATGATATTATGCATTGTTTGATGATTACTTGTTGTATAGATGATATGACAACAACCTAGGGCTGTTATTAATGATGGGTTATGATTGAAACATGTTACCTTTGATTGTTGATGGTGTTTTGACAATTAAAGGGGTTTTTAGTTAGATTTAGGGCTCGTTTTTGGATGGTTATGATAAGGTTATGATAGGGGTTTCTTGTTCATGATGATCTGAGTATGATGAGCTGATTATTGATTGATTTCAGAAAGTTTCCTAATTGGGTAATATTTTCATGCATGATGATGTGACATCTCCATAATTTGCTATTTTAGGAAACTTGTAAAACGGATAGATTTTGGGGTAAAATTTGGTAGGGTTTCGTAGGAATATATTAATGATGCTTGACTGCTGTAACTCATGATGTTTCGTGATGTTTTCGGATGTTTTAGGACGCGTTTTTGAGTAAACAACACAGCAGGGTCGAACCTGGAACACCTTCGGCCAGTCGAACGGGCGAAGGTGGATTCCAGGGGTCGAACCTGGAAACCAAGGGGCGAATGAACCACAAAAAGGGGCGAAGGTGGAAAAAGGGGGCGAAGGTGGAAGTTTAAAGCCACCTTCGACCACTCAAAGCCACGTTCGGCCCTACGATAACAAAAATGAGATTTTTGATACGAACTAAGTGTTTTATGCTTGAACTTTGTGTATAATCTATGTGTACTTGATTAGTTAGGGTAATGGGTCACCAACGGGATGTCGGGACGGTCTAGAATGTCCGGTTAACGTTTAAACACACTTTTAACATACGTAGTCAAGATCTGGACAATCGGGGACTAGTTAGCCTTCGGGTTAATAGTCATCACACTTATGTAAACTCATTGATAGGTTGTCATTAGTTGGGATTATCATACACGTGTTGGAATTCTAGTTACCAGAAGACGCACTCTAAGGTGAGTTTCACGGCCCCACTCTTTTACTGGTTTTACAATTTCGGGGGAGAAAACATGCTGTGTTCTTTAAACGTGTATCAAATGTGTTCTTCCTAAAAAGCGTGACAACTATGTTTTAGGTACTCATGTATTCACTACGTTTTGGGAGTGTTCATTTGGGATCAAGGTATTCATTTATGTTCCGTATTATATGGCCTATGTTGTGGCAGTTCGTTAGCCGTGGTGCGGCAGTTCGTTAGCCTCTATGTGGTAGTTCGTTAGCTATGTTATAGTAGTTCGTTGGCCATGGGATGGTAGTTCGTTAGCTATGGTAAAGCAGTTCGTTGACCATGGGATGGTAGTTCGTTGACTTCGGTGGGCGATAGTTCGTTTGGGAGGTTCGTTATGAAGTTCAAACATTTAACGAGTGTTTTCATCGGTCGGTAGTATCATGATGGTCTTTCAAAAGTTCGTGAAACGTTTTACTTAAAAACCTGTGAACTCACCGGCATTATTTGCTGACGTTTTTAGCATGTTTGTCTCAGGTCGCTAAGGTAGCAGCTGTCGATAGGCGCACGGAGTCTCACGGCGTCTAGGATTCATGTGCATCTCATTTAGTATTTTTAGACTTTCGTACTTTTGATTTCATGTTGTAACAAAGTTTTGCGCTTCCGCAGCGTTGGATCATTTATGAAAAACTTAATGGTTTACTTATGTCAGTTTTTACGTATCATATAGTGTTGTTTATTGTGACCGTTGACTTGGATCCTGGTGTGTCACGCGCCTCGCGGTAAAACTCCGCACGTGGAAATTTGAGGGTGTGACACTGATAGTTCTAAGAAATTCTATCATGAGGGTATCCTATGTGTTGTATATATATTTATATATATAAATAATGGATAAGGGTGTTTCATTCTTTTGTTGTCACGCACGTGATTGTCGATTCTCCCCTGTTCGTGTCATTCGCGACCTTGCTTTTCTTAAACCAGTTTAAGATCTTGATGATCTTGTTTCTTGAGCTTCTAAGGTTCATGTCGTAGAACCTAGTTATATCTTTTTGAGTACGATTTACATCTCTCTTCTTTTGTATTTGTGGCCTTCAACATTCAATCATGAAGGAATTCAATTTTTGTTGATTCCTTATTCTTTTCACCAAATTAGACACGCCTTTTGTACACGTGTCAATTGTTATATGTTTGAATTCTTTAAACCTGTGAAGGCCCATTGTAGGCTTCGCATCGAACAATTGGTTCATTAATGATTTGTTTTATCATTACGTTGCTCGTAATGTTCGTCTTCTAGACTTTCTATGTTAGGCCATTGTGGGCAATGAATCCTTTGATACTTCGTCGACGAGTTTCTTTAAAGTCGACGTTTCAGTTGAATCGAATTGTTGGAATTTGATACAGCACCTTGCGGTGAATATTCAATCTACTTGGAATAATGAATGATTTTTATTGACATGTCTCACTTTCATCAACGTGTTTGTTATTGCCTTAAATGCAGACACGCCTTGTGGTGTGTAATGAAAAGTTGGTGCACTAGTTGCTTCGTTTGAGGTGTGCCAATAGTATTTGTTGATAGAGTTATTGTTTACACTTTGCATTCAGTTGATTCTGAAACCTTATTTCGTGCCATTTGTACCGGCAAGTCCGTTGACTATTTTTGTTGTACTACCATTGGTTCTTGGATGATATCCTACCTCAAATTTTGAGGACAAAATTTCTGTAACATGGGGAGGATGTGACACCCGGCAACTTCCGATCTACATCGACGTGATTTTTATTATTAAAATTAAATATTTATTTTAAATATTTCTAATTTTTAAGTTTCGGAAGTTTACTGACTGTTTTTACGATCGAAACTGCGACCGATTTAATTAACGCGATTTAAACGCGTGTTCTGAAAACACGCGACGGACATCGAAGATATTTATATTTATGCTCGGTTTTGTATTTCGAACAAAACCGACTAATTTTTATAATTAGTTATCGAGCCTAAAACTAAACCGAGGCATTTTACGTTAAAACGGGTTCGATACGCGGTGCACACCTACCTAAACCTAACCCTAGGTATAAAAGGGCTTAATCCTTCTTCTTCCTCATTTTTGTTGCAGCCGCAACACTTCTTCTCTCTCTCTACTCTCTCTCTAAAACTCTCTCCCTCTCTCTCACGAGCTCTCTCTCTCTCTTTACTCTCTCTCTCTTCATCTCTCTTGTCCCTCTCCTCCTCCCCTCTGTTACAGAAGCCGGCCGGCCACCATGGGGGTGGCGGCGGCGGCGTGGTGGCTCGGAAAGCCCACAGGGGCCGGATTTGGCTCGGTTAAGTTAAGAGGGGGGTTGGTGGTTGTTGAAGGGGCCGGTGGTTAGAGGTGGTGATGACGGCGGTTAGTGGGTTTGGTCCGATGTAGGGCTGTGATGATGGTGGTTCAAGGGGGCAAGGGCGGCGGAGGTGTGGTGGTCCGGTTCATGGGAGGTCGGGTTCAAGCCGGGTCGTGCAGGTCTGGATTGGCTCGGGTTCGTGGTCGGGTTATGGTTGTGTGTTGAAGGCGGCAGCGGGACAGGGGGTGGTTGTTGCAGTTTAAGGGGTGACGGGTTGGTGGGGTATGGTGGTGTTCGGTTGGTTCAGCTGGTGGTGGTTCGTGGTTCAAAGGTGGGGCGGCGTGGTGTTTTTGCGAAGGACAGGTTCAGATCCGGCGGGTTCAGGTTGTTCAGGGTGGTCTCGGGTCAGACCTTGGTGGTGGTTGGCCGGAGATGGCGGGGGGTCCGATGGGTTCGGGTCTGTTTTGGAATCGGGTTTGGGTTAAGGGTGTGGTTCGGATCAAGGTTTGGTGGTTTTGGTGTTCGGGTCAGATTCGGTGCGAGACCGGGTTCGGTACGGGTCTTGTTCGGGTCAGATCTGGATGGTCAAGCCTCGGTCAACGCGCGGTCAAAGCTGGTCAAACTTTGGTTCCGGTCTACACGCAGTTCGAGGCGGCTTCGGGTTACTCGCGTGTGATTCGGTATACTTGAATTCGTACATGTTTCATTATTTCATTTTTATAAGCATTGTATTTTATAAAAATATAAATATATATAAATAGTGTCTCGCGAACGAACCGACAATATTATTATTGATAAGTATATAAAGTGTGACTTGGTATTATTGGACCTCGGACTAGATTGGTTGGACTATAATATATATATATTGTCGTGTCTTTATATAAATAAGTATAGTTTTCATATAAAAGCGTCGAAACGTATAAGTCTCGTTTGAATTGGAATTGCGGATAAATGAATTGTAGTCTTGTGTTTTGAAGTTGATTTTGGGAATTTTTAGACAACTTGTGTTGTCTGGTTCGCACAAAAACAGAGGAAACTCTGCCGAAATTTTATAAAACTTATAAGCGTAAACGAAGGCGATGTTTCTTGTATATTTCATTATAACAATCTTCAAGTATTTTGACAAATGTAGTTTTCTACAATATCGCGGAAAGGTTTTTGATAAATGATTTCTTGCAACATTAAATACAAACGTCGAACAATATTTCCAAAACAAATACATAACATCTACTGAACGTCAATTGTGCCAATCTTTAAAGATTTTAGTAATTGAACATTTCTATTTAAACGGTTTTGAATTATAAAACGCTCAGCCTATTTGAGAAAGAATTATATAAAAATTTATGTTCAAAATCTTTAAAGACATAGATTTGGAAAAGAAGCGATATTGTTATTAATCGGTTTTAAACAACTATACTTACATTTTTATCAAAGGGCATTTTTCCTAAAATATAATTATAAGACGAGCTACGGCTCGGGATAAGTTATACGTTTCATAAAATAGTCCAACGTGGTGTGCACACGAATAGTGACAAGTGCGCAACTTGGGTACTATGTCGTGTGTTAACGCATAAGTAAGATAAGTCACGATCGGTTCGTCGAGTTAAAGCATATTAGTACTCGAGTTATACACACGAGTTAGATAGTTGGATAAACTATCTTTTAGCCGGATTATAGGCTAGGTTTATATGTGTTAGACTTTAAGGTGTCCTTTGTTGTAATAGGGCACGAGGAAGCCGGTCGAGGCTTGGACTTTATTTGCTAGCTTAGCATGGAAATTAAGGTGAGTTCATGACCCCACTTTTTACTGTTTTATAAATGTTTACGGGGTGGAAGACATGCTTCTTTTATGAAAACCTGAGGAATTCCAAACGAACAAGTTTTTGAAAATGAAATGGGTGCGTGAGTGTCACGACCCTACTTTTACTGGTTTTACTTTCGGGGAAGAAACATGTTACATACTTACTTACTAAAGGTCATGTTATACTATGGTTACTTTACAAATACTATGCGGCTTTTATGGAAAGTCCCAGGGGGGAAACCATGAATGTGCGGGGATGCACAACGGGGGAAATGTGGATAGATCTATTGGGCCTCACAAACCCCACTCGACGGCTGGGCCGGGCGGGTGCATATTGTCTCTTATTACTGGCTCGCCGAGGCATCGGTTATAGCCAAAACAGCTGGGCAAGCTTCAACAACTTACAAACGTATAGTAATGGGTTCCCAACCGCAGTAGTAAAAACACTAAACGTCTAGCTAACGTTCTCATAACCTAGTAGTAACGGATATGATCTTTTCAAACTTATGGAAACTCTTTTGTAAAACTTATGAACTCACCAGCATTATATGTTGACTTTTAAGTATGTCTTTCAGGTTTTAAACTTTGGTAACGGCACGGTTGGAGTAGTCGACATATTGGGATCGGGGATTCTAGAGGATTAGCAATGGCGTTCAGGATATAAGAGTCTTAGATGCAACTTTCCGCTGCGCTGGCAAAGGCACCAAACGTCGCATCCGACGAGGGAAAAGTCGGGGTGTGACATAGTGGTTAAGTTTTTTTTTTTTTTTTTTTTTTGAAGGAAATACTATTTGAGGTGTGGATGTCACTCCTATCTCAAAGACACATTCCTAAGATAAATAACATATAGAGGAGTGAAACTAATCACCAAGGTATGGATGTCACTCCTAACTTGGCGCTATCGTTTCGTTTGTGAAATACGAGCGTATTCTTTTCTAAGCAAAATACCGAAAGAATAACGAGAAAAATATCATAGCAAAAATACCTAAAAGGAAAATATAAGAATAAAGAGGAATATACACGAGAGGACTCGTGAATGTAAGCTTGGTTATAGACTAGGCTAAAAGGCATTCTAATAACCTAATTCCCTATAACCATGCTCTGATACCAATCTGTAACACCCCAACCGATGGCGGAAACATCGAGGTGTCACGTAGTGACGATTGCTCAATAGCTCATGGTACTAAAGTGTAAATTTGAATACATTGAATTAAATAGTTTATTACATTGAAAGGAAAAAAAATACAAAGTACAATGATTCTAAAGCGTCAAGTCTAACTAGATTACAATGAAATCAAAGCTTAAATATAAATCCAAAAGCTTAAAAGAAACGTCTCAATAATAACCTGAAACATGTACGAAAATAGTATATGTCAATACAAAAATGTATTGGTGAGCATACCCTGTTTTGAATACATATAGTAGAAAAATGTTTCGCAATTCACGTGTTATACTGTCTACAATTTAGTGTTCAAGCTATGTACAAATGCTACCCAAAATCAAACCTTTCGTTCAATGAATCAAGAGTCACATATATATATAGTATTCGCTCATAGTAGGCGATGAATAATCATTCACACATAACAATAATTAAGTACTATTTATTGCTATGCTAGGCCGCCCAACGATTAATGATTCAGGTCATAAGTACACACTATCAGCGAATCAACAAGTAAAACACATACAAGAATTGCGATTGTGAATATAGAATAAACCATGATTAAGTGAATGAAGTAATAAGCGTACATGAGTCACCCCAAAAGTGTAAAACATGAAAAAGGGGAAAAATATACTCACCTTAAGGCTTGCATAGATTCTAGAGTTCTTGATTTAAGTATGGGTGCTTAATGTTGTGACCCTTAAGACGGTCGGTCCGGAATTGGCAAAGTGTTATAATGTCTTTCTCAAAATTAGGACAACCTATATATAGATATTATTCGAGATTAGGATTGCGAAAATGAGTTGAGATGATTTGTGTTTATGGTATATTTTGTTTTAAGCACAAATACTAACTTCATATGATATAGTATAAACGTAAATTCTAAAAAGAATTATTTATAATAGTAATTTAAATTGATTAGTTATGTAAACAAAATAACAATATTAGCTAAAATTAAGTAACTTGCTCGTAAAGTTCCGAATAGGTGATTACAACAAACAAATATTTATTTATACATTAGTATGTAAAATAACATTAGTATAGTTTTGTGTCAATATAAAACTTAATATTTTATTTATACCAAAATAATAATAATAATAATAATAATAATAATAATAATAATAATAATATTTTTAACTTCTCAAACTTTGTATAAATAGATCTAGGATTACAATACTTGAGATATGATACAATTCATTTGCACAAACTATCATTTTAAACAATTTGTTAATATATGAATCTGTGGTTCGTTTAACAAAAGTGCAAAATACTTTTACTAAAAAAAACTAGCAAAACTGTAAATATTTTAGGTGGCTCTTCCGAAGTCACCGTCTTTGTGTATTGGTTTAGTAAAAAAAAAACAACTTAAAACGGAACCACAATTATTTTGGAATAATAAGAGAACATATTATCTTACTAACGACGAGTAACAATTATGCAATAAAGAAAATCTTAAGCTTGTACAAAGTTTCATGAATACCTTCAATCCAAGCAAGAAAAAGTGACCAAGATTCAAAGCGATTGTTGGACTTTCTAATATGATGATTCAAAGTCAAATAAAAGCTTGGTAATGTACAAAGGATTTATATTTTTTTTTATGACTACACAAAACATAGGAGTCATTTATAGGGTATATATTTACATAAAAGATGTTTCAAGTATTCTCAATTTATTTCATTTCTTTAACTCTTTTTTATTAATATCATTCATGTTTTCATTAAATATATTAACATTCAAAGTTACTAATGTAACTTATAAGTAATTTAAATATTTTGTATTAATCCATTTTTTTTTTAAAAAAATATGAACATCATTCATAGCCCTTTTGTAATATATATACATACTAACAAAAGATTAGTATAGTTTTATTGTTATATTTTTTTTCATATTAGGTCTTAAAGTTGTAATTAAAATAAAAATCACGAATGTTACAGAATATAAGACTGTAAATGTAGATGTAAGAAATAAGGGGACTAAAGTTGTAAAATGATAAAAGTGAAAGGGGCGGATGTCACACATGTCATGATTGAACATTATTCATTACAGTGGCTATTACAAATTGGTTGCACGCATTTATTTCTTGTTAAGGTTATGGAAAAGCATAACACCTTAGTGTAAGGTAAATCGATGATTATGGTCCGGAACACAATCATGGGTTTACAGGTACATGAGGGTGGTGTGTAATTCTATTTAGGCTATTGGTAGACAATCAGTACGAGTCCAAAGTATCGGGAGTGTGGTGGGTCAGCTGCGGTACACCCTATATATAAGCATAAACGATACTGCGGGAGCGGACTAGGAGTCTGACCAAGAATCTACCCATTACTTTATAGTTACCTCGTCATTAGATCGTTAACTAATAGCTAGAATTGACGATAAGAATGTTCTTACACGAGCTTTAATTCGTCTTCCTAGCGTTTCTTCTCTTGACCACCCACACAGAAAACTAAAACCTTGTATACTCTTACACACTCGATTATTTGGATACTTGCTGCCTACTCTAATAACATTTAGTCAGAAACTTTTCTAAAGTAGGGGAGACTGCTTCATTAGTACCTCTGCCCTTCACCACTTACACATTCCCAAAACTTTTCTCATTTAAACTCTCAACTTTCTAACTTAGGGTTAACTGTCAAATTTTTTTTTTTTTAAAACTTTTACTTTGGATATTAGACAAATATTTTAAATTTTGTCAAATCATAAATGATGGAATTTGCTTTAAAAAAAATCTAGATGACTCTTACAATACCTTTTGTTTCATAATAACCTCCACTTGAAAGAAATTTCGAGACGAAATTTTCTAAGTAGGGGAGACTGTGACATCCGTCACCCGCGTCTTTCATCTAATTGACAATAACAGTCCTTCAATATTTCCATTATAGTCCCTGTAAATTTCGTCGTTTTTCAAATTTATTTTAGAGCGAACTAAAATTTTTTTCGTTTATATTTATTATGGATCGGGTATGAATTCAAATAGAATGCGTATGTGGAAACGTGTTCGTAAAAGATTTTATAAAAAAAATTTCAAGTTTAAAAAAAAAGTTTTTACAAACTTTTAAGTTAATACAGTTAGTCTGGTTAAGTTTTTAAAAGGGAAAACTAACTGAAATGTAAAGAAACTAACAAGGTTTAATTATAGGGACTAATTCTGCCAATAGAAGAAAGTTTTGAAATGTTTTATCCCCTCCTCCTGCATTACGGTTTTCCGGCCCAGATCCGGCCACCGGAGTAATTTTCCGGCGAGACCCAAACACTCACTTTTAATGCATCTTTAATCCTAATAATTAATGCAATACGTTTCTCCACCTTTAAACATCGATTTACCATTATAATATCGATCTTAATCGTGTGTTTTAATGCCCTTTAAATCGGTTTTAGTGTAGAAACGGCCGGACATAAAAATACGTTATTATCGAGTCGTTTACACCACGTCTGTATATAAACTTCTTCGCATTGTCTTTCTGCACTGTTACACCTTCTAATCGACCCATTAATCATCTCCATTCGTCCCTGGAAGCATTTCCATTTTCGGTTTTTGGTTCCAATGTGCAACCACATACTCGTTTATTATACAACTGTAAGTTCTTTTCATCGATGCCGTTTTATTCTATGATCATATCTTATCAATAGCCCCTTATCACAGACGGTATATCATGCCTTAATCGGGTTATTAGATTTGGTTAGGGTTAGGGTTTTGGCTAGAGTTATTTGGGGAAGATGACACCTTAGAAGTTTTGCTTAAAATCTTATCTTTTCAAACATATAACAAACTAATAGGTTGGAGTAGTGGTTATGTGTGGGTGTTAACACATTGATGACTCGGGTTCGATTCCCCATAGCAGCAGATTTGAGTTTTTTTTCTTGTCCAAGATTATATGTATTTTTTCCTTCTTTCTTATTTAATTATTTATATAAATACATTTATATCTTAAAATATTCATAATAAATTCATTTTTACTCCAAAAATTATGAACATTTAGGTGTAGTATCTTGACACCATAAAGAAAATTACCACACTTTTATTTTCTGGAAAATGTTTTATTTTTATATTTTTATTGAATTAAATTGTTTTAATCATATTTAATTGATTAAAAATTCATTTTTAATGATTTTAATCTCAAACTTTATGCTAAATTATTTATAATCATTTAGAACTGAAATAAAAATTATTGGCTCAGGAAACATTTATTTTTATTGATTTTCCTATTTTTAATCATTTAGACATGATTTAATACCATTAAATAAGTTTTAAATATAAATAAATTTATAAAAATTATGGGGAAATTATTTTTATTACTTTACATCAGAAAGTATCCATTTTATATAAAAATAGCATTTTTGGATCATGTCTTGAATTATTAGTCTTATTTATGTTTAACTAGACATAATTAATTATATATTTATTTACACTATCTAACGTCTATTTTATAAATACTTTTCTTATAAAATAGAGATATCCTTACGTTCGAAAGTATTTATTATCATTAGTTTGGATCATGGTGTATTCATAATTATTTAATCAAATATTTATGATTATTGTATTTATTTACAATAATTTAGTTAAAGTAATTAATTAAATTAATTTGTCGTAACTATTCAAAACATATTTTTATCTAAATACTCAGTTGGTAATAATTATATTATTTAACCCACATTTACAACCTTTCATATATTATTTGTGATATACAACTGTTACATTAACGCGACTTATCATCAAAAACTCTACTTCCCCAAATCGACTTAGCAAACCCTAATGCCTTAGACCCTAGTTACCTTAGACTTTTTAGACACTTCCTTATTAGTATTCTTACACATTATAGGTTGAATTCCTCGAAATTCCCATTACTTAGCTCACGACCGCTTAAGTGGATTTTGATCGCTTTCGCAAACGGTGAGTATATCTTTCCTCTTTTTCATGTTTTACTATTTTGGGGCTGTTCATGTACACTATGACTAAATGTTATTCTTTCACTAAAATGCAATTCTCATGTGTGTTTGCGTTATGTTAATTTGTGTGTCTATGACTTGTCAAAATCATTAACCTTTGAGGGCCTGACATTTCAATGAATAGTACTATGGTATATACCCCTGTGACTCTGTTGAGAGTCCTCGTCATTTCTATGTATTACATTACTACTAGCACATACTATATATATCTGCTTTTCTTTACATAGGGTTGATTTTGAACGGATATTACTTATTACATAATTGCAAATGGTACCGCACATGAATTGCTAAACACTTTTCCTACTATATTTAATCAAACAGGGTATGCTCACCAATACATTTTGTATTGACCAAATCGTTTTCGTACATGTTTCAGGTTGTTTTGAGACGCTTCTTTTAGGCTTTTGGAATTTATATTTCAGTCTTGACTACATTGTATTTTAGCTAGACTTGTCACTTTAGAATTATTGTATCCTGAAATTTCA
This sequence comes from Ambrosia x helenae, assembly GCA_030844895.1. NCBI lineage: Eukaryota > Viridiplantae > Streptophyta > Magnoliopsida > Asterales > Asteraceae > Ambrosia > Ambrosia x helenae. Next base: position 98,403,828 of record CM061225.1, read on the forward strand.
TTTCAATGTAATAAATTATTTAATCAATGTATTCAAATTTACACTTTAGTACCATGAGCTATTGAGCAATCGTCACTACGTGACACCTCGATGTTTCCGCCATCGGTTGGGGTGTTACAAGTGGTTGGGCTGGTCGTATGGGCTGGCGAGGGAGGCGGTGAGGGAAGTGGGCCTGAGGAGTTAGGCGTGGGTTGTGCGGGTTGGGCCGAAGATGTGGAGGCCGCTGGAGAGTTGGGGTGAGCGTTTGGTAGTGGGCCGGGTGGAGTGTGGATTGGCGATGTGTGTGGAGGACTGGGTGGATGTTGGGGCGGTGTTTGGGAGGAGGAGAAAGAGACATTGGGCCATAGGATGGGAGGGAAGTTTTCTGTGAGAAATTTATAGGAAGTGGAATTAGGTGGAGAGTGAAGGTGGGCGTAGGGAAATTTGGACTCGTCAAATATGACGTGTCGGGAGATTATTTGTTTGGTGTTAAGGTCAAGGCATTTGTACCCCCTATGTGAGGGGGGTACCTAAGGAAGACACACGGGTATGACCGATGAGCGAGTTTATGTATGGTGGTGGTTGTGGTGGGGGGTGATGGGATAGCAGAGGCAACCGAACACACGAAGGTGATTATAGGTTGGTAATTGTTGGTAGAGTAGTTGGGTAGGGGTGCGGTATTTATGAAGTTTGTTGGGGATGATGTTTAGGAGGTAAGTGGTGGTTTTGAGGGCGTGGTTCCAAAATGTGTTGGGTAAGGAGGATTGGGCGAGTAGGGTACGAATGACGTTGTTGATGGATCGAATTTTGCGCTCTGCTTTCCCGTTTTGTTGGGATGTGTATGGACAGGATAGACGGAAAAGGGTGTCGTTTTTCTCAAAAAATGTTTTGAATGAGGCGTTAACGTATTCTTTTCCGTTATCACATTGAAAGGATTTTATGGTGTGTTGAAATTGTGTTTGGATCATTTTGGCAAAGGTGGTAAATATGGGGAAGACATTGGACTTATTAGAGATGGGGTAGGTCCATAAAAAAATAGTATAGTCATCAAGAAACAATACATAATAACGGTGACCTCCCGAACTTAAGATCGGGGAGGTCCAAACATCACTATGAATAATATCAAATGGTTGTGTTGTGACATTAGGAGAAATAAAAAATGGAAGTCTAGTACTTTTCCCAAAAACACATGGTTCACATAAGTTTTTATTTAAAGACTTAAAAACAATAGAATTGGAATTTTTAAGAGACTGAAGTAACGCCGGGCCAGGGTGTCCAAGGCGTTGGTGCCAAAGTGTGGAGGACCGAGCAGCAACAGTGGAGGTGGAGAAGCACTTGGCCTGGGTTGAGAAGGTGTATAGATCACCGCTGCTGTCGCACCGGATGATAGGCATCCGGGTCTTGAAGTCCTTCACAAGAAAACCAAATGGGTCAAATTCCACAGAAACAGAATTATTTCTAGTGAACTGACGAACAGATATTAGTTTTCTAATTAGTTTAGGGGCATAGAGGACATGGTTTAGAACAAAGGGTGGGAAGGGTGGTTTAAAGGTCTGAGGGCCATGTCCGAGTACCGAGATGGTGTTACCATTTCCAACGATGATATTTTCATTCATGCAATTATTAGTAATGGTACGAAAGTTACCTGAGTTGGGATCCATGGAGATAGTGGCCCCCGAATCCATGATGCCATCATTATACTCAGGAGGGTTTAAGCTCATACTGTAAAGTGCCTGTTGAATATCAGTGGGTGAGTAGTTGCTGTAGTAAGCCTGTGATGGATGTGGACCCAAAAGACCTTGACCCGATTTGTTGCTGGGAGGCTGGGGTGTAGATGGATACGGGCAAGGTGGTGCTGGCCAATAATAGGATGGCTGCCAGGATTGTTGCGACTGAGAAGAGGGCTGCCACGGGCTCGATAACCAGCCATAAAGAGGCAGCGTGGGCCACCCTGGCTGATAAGGGGGGCGGCGGCCAGCCGAGTTATTGGAGCGGCCACGACCCCTGCCGCGGAACCGTCCACGACCACGGCCCCTATCACTTGTGGAGTCCGACTGTGAGGATGATGGCTGCGATTTAGTAGTAGAGGCCGCAAGGGCTTGAGCGGCAGCCTCGGAGGCTTCAAGTGCACTTTCTGCTTTTTGTCGTTCAATCATACAAAGTTGAGATCTGGCTTCATAGAATGATGGCAAAGGGTCCCGGGACTGAAGGATCGTCTTGATGCTTTCATATTCGTTTGGAATACCTGCAAGAAGTTGTAAAACAAGTCTTTTATTATCAACGGGACAATCCACATTATTTAGTTGGTCAGCGATGGACTTTATGGCCTGACAATAAGCCGACATATTTGGAAAGTTTGCAAGGCGAGTGGTTGAAAATTTGTGGGTAAGATGGAGAGCCCTAGTGGCCTTGTTGTCATTGAAGAGACCGTGAAGGCGGCTCCAGACTTCATAGGCAGAGTTGCCTGGAACAATAACTGTGTTTAGAAGATCGTTGGAAATAGTACTTTAAAGCCATTGTAAAACAACGACATCCAGTCTGCTCCAGGAGTCATCGGCGGGTAGTGGTGTGGTGGGTTTTGGGGCGTCAGAAGCGGTGGCGGGTGGTGGTTGTGTAGTGGGGCGAGGGGAGAGATGATCAATGACCTGAAAGGCGGTGCAATGGTTTCGAAATAATTCTGCCCAAGTGGAGAATTGGGCAAATTCAACCTCCAATGTGATAGGAATGAGGTTCTTAATGTTTGAGACGGTTACAGCGGGATGAATTTTGGGTTCCATGATTGAAAAAAGAATGAGAAGGTGGTGGGAAAGGTGGCCGACGGTGGTTGTGAAGAAGAAGATGACCGTGCAGCGGTGTGGTGGGAGGTAGGATTGACTCAGGCTCGTGATACCATATTAGAGTATGATATAATGCCTGCCTTCTCATTCATTAATCAAGATTATAAATATACTAGATCTTTGCCCGCGTTACACGCGGCTCACCAACGTACAATTATATTGAGGGGTAAAACATATAAAAAAATGTAGCAGAAATATTTTATTAAGATTTAAGACAAATAAATACACATTCTATTCAAATATCAAAATATTTTTATTTATACACAAGATTTTTTTGTTTTAGTCTTGACTTTCCCATCAGCATCAAGTATAAGTAACTTGACGCCTGCCTTGCTTTTAACTGTTGACAATGCGACATAAAGTTGACCATGTGACAATACTGGGTCTCTTAAATATAATACAACCTTCGATAAAGACTGTCCTTGGATTATATTGATGGTCTTTGAGAAACATAAGCTTATTTGGAATTGTTCCCTTTGGAAGTTGACTGTAATCTTATTATAAGATGAAATATTTTATTAAAATGTAAAAGAAAATGATACATATTCTAATCAAATATCATCAAAATATTTCTTTATACAAAACATTTTTGTTTTATTCTTCACCTTGTCATCCGCGTCAAGTATAAGTAACTTAACGCCAGTCCTGATTTTTACTCTTGATAAAGCACCATAAAGCTAGCCATATAAGAGTACAGGGTCTCTTATAAACTATCAACAATAATCTTAAATCCTAAAAAACAATTCAACCATGTAGAATTTTTACCAATATAATAAACAAACATCAAATGTAAACACGCAATTTATGTAGATGAAAATTGTCTCAAAATCAAAGCAAACACAAATGAAAACAAAATGTCAACACACAGGAAATAAAAATCCTGACAATAAACCATTGTTCAAAAAAACGGGTAATTGATCCTATTTTTCAACCTTAGGAATCAAGACCGTGTTCTCAGGTGATTTGTTACGGGAAATCAACTTTTCAGACTTGAGGACTTTAGTTGTTGACTGACTTGCATCATCTTCCATTTCGTAAACTTTGTCCAAGCTACGCTTTATCTCAGCTTCATCACGAATCAAACTAACTCTAGAAGATGTTTCTGGAGTAGTGTTATCTCCAACAGAATCCTACAATTTTAAAAGCCATGTATAAATTGTTAGAATAAACTACATTAAAATGTAATCTGAACACATGATTGACCAAGTAAACTACTAACCTTCAAAGAGACCGTATTCTGTGTTGAAGAGTCACCTACATCGATATTTTCAAGCAGAGGTTGTTCGATCTAAAAAAAAATGTAATAAAGAACCGATTAACGTAAAAAGGGTTTAAACAATAACTAAATAACAACAAAAATAATAACGATTCATAACAGTAATTATAACGAAAATATTTAAATCATAATCATAACCTGAATGTCAAGGAACCGTTCTTCAAGAGAAGCTACAATTTCCGAATCATTTGTAAGCTTCCTTATACCATAACCATCAACATGCTTATCAATATTAAATTGCCCTACTTTAATTTTGAAAGCAAATTTCTTCTCTTCAATTTCATAAAACTCAACAGGAATTACTTTCTCTTCAATAGAAACCTAGATCATACATCATATAAGTAATACAAAGTACAATTAAATATATTGTTTAAAGCTCAAAAAAATAGGTTACCTGTTTGCTTTTCTCAAGAAGCTGCATCGCTGACATGCCCAACATTTTTTTTGCTTCTCGATCAAACAATGTAAGGGATGTAATTCCAGTACAATCCTGTACCCTTATTGGAATCCTATACCTAAAACACCAAAACTAAAAAATCAGATCTATATGTAAAAAAATTACTAAACGTAAACATGAATACTAAAACATAAAAAAAAATAATATCATACAATTATAACTTATGTATAGAGAATAGAATTCTTACACTGGATCACCAGAGACAATATGTTTTGGACAACCTTTATTCGTGCAAATCAAAACTTGTTTAAATGAAGTTACGTCCTTCACCTCTTCATCATCTGGTAAACTCAAAGTTGGCTCAACCTTGTGGTTGCAGAACTCGCAACCAAGGTAATACCAATCTTCGTTAGGATCCACCCCCTTGATTGTTCCAACAACAATTACTTGTTTGTTAACCTACAAAACCAAAATTAAAAATGTCACGAATAACCTTGAAATGTATTTGGAAAGAAAGTTATTAGGCAAAAAAAAATTAATTTTATACGAACCTCTGTTATCAATGGAAGATCACGAATACTGCTAAAAGTTGTTTTATTCAAAAATTCATCAGACATATTCATACTACCAGACGATCCCAGGGATCGTTGAGCAGAACATGATTCGCTGGAGATAAACTTTTCAATATAACTGTAATTAAAAAAAATATATTTATATATGTCACACCCTCAAAATCCACTTGCGGAGTTTTACCGCGAGGCGCATGACAAACCAGGATCCAAACCAACGATCACAATAAACAAGTCTAAATGAATATAAATGCAATTTCAAAACATAGTTTAAAATCCCGTTTACAGCGGAAGCTTATTCAAAAACAGTATCTCAATAATGAAACAATAGTTCAACGTTTATAAGACCATGCAACCCTAGTTAGACGTCGTGCAGACGCGTGCGCCCTAGTCCAGTCGTGCTACCTTAGCGACCTGAGAAAACATGTAAAAGTTTACGTCAGCACAAAAATGCTGGTGAGTTTACAGGTTTTGTAATCCAAGTACCAAGTCCACCTGTCCATACTATAACAAATCGAAAACCAGTATACGCTAGCTAGGCGTACGTTTTGTTACTACCACGATTGGAAAACCATTACTAACTCGAATACCAGATGTTGTGCCCGAAAAGTACCAGTTGTTCCTGTTGTTCCTGTTTGAGACAATATGCACTCGCCCGCCCTCCAAGCCGACGAGCGGGGTTGGTCACTCCCAATAGCGCTATTCACATTTCCCCGTTGTGCAAACCCGCACATTCATGGTTCCCCCCGGGACTTCCAAAGATCGTGTAGTACACAATAGAAACCCATAGTATGACAGTAGTTACCAAATAATCGTTTTAACACATGTTTTCTCCCCCGAAAGTATAAAACCAGTTTAAAAGAGGGGCCGTAAACTCACCTTAGGTTGCGTTACTCCTTAACCCGAGTAAACTCAGCTGCTATGCTAGTCCCGTAAAGCGGCGACCTAACATATGACAGTTACAAGTACTTAGACTAATAACCCGCAGGTTAATTAGTCCCTAGATGTCCAGACCATAACCAAGTTCGTTTGAAAACACCGTGACTGTTTAACTGACCCAAAGTACAAGACTCGACATCCCATTGGTGACCCGAGACTCCCCGTGTTATGTTTACGCTCCAAAACATACAATAACGCAATTACACTTAACATACGTTAACGCACCACAATTTATAGCACATAGTTCACGTATCACCGAATTACATTCAAACATATGTTACCAAGTTATTAGATATGTTACGAGGTTCCTAGCATGTTACTACATGTCAAATCGGGTCTCGAAATGCTAATTTACACTTACAGCAGCAGTACACGCGATTAGGAAACGTAAACTAGCATTTAGGACTGATTGCATATAAAAACTAGCAATTAGGGCTGATTGCATGTAAAAACTAGCAATTAGGGCTGATTGCATGTAAAAACTAGCAATTAGGGCTGATTGCATGTAAAAACTAGCAATTAGGGCTACTCGCATGAACAAACTAGCGATTAGGCCCTAATCGCATGTAAAACTGGCGATTGGCCTCCTAATCGCCTCTAACATAGGCGATTAGGATTGCTAATCGCCTGTAACCTTGCTGTTCCAGTTTTTCGCGCATTTAACGCTCCAAATCAGATCCAGAACGTGTGTAACTACCCAATATCATCCCAAACACTATTCTAAACATGTTTCAACTAAAACCCTTCGTTTTGCCTCGTATTATCAGCCCTGCATGCAATCACGTAATCCACACACCATTCACATAGCATGCAATCATCATACTAACATGCATAACAATAACCCTAATAATCAATTACTCAGATATTATCATCCTAACATTAATATTATTCTGATTTAACCTAATAACATGTTAATCCATCATTATGAATCATAAAAACCCTAGCTTTCTAATCATAAACACCCATAACACATGTATACTAGTTAGAATCCGATTAACAACCCTTATTAACGATTTTCAGAAAGCTTTTTCGTTTTAGAACAGGTCTGGACCATTAGGGATTGATTAAAAACGTTTATAAAGATTCAGGGATGGAAACCAAACCTTAGGATTATGAAAGAACGATGGATTATGCTTGAATCCTTGTGTTTTGATCAAAAATCGCGTTCCAGAGGTTGTGTGTGTGTTGGGGCAGGTTATGGGACGACTAGGGTTTGTATAATGAAGTTCATGAGGTCAAGTATGGTATTTATAGTCATTTTTAGTCGTCCAGCACGTAACTAGCGATTGTGCAGCTCTTATACGCGATTAGGAATGCTAATCGCATGAAGGTTCACACGATTAGGCCTAATCGCCTCTACAGTCACACGATTAGCCACCCAATCGCCCCATATGTTGCCTACTCGCCTCCCCTATGGGCGATTAGGCTTCCTAATCGCCTATAGGGGTTAGTTTCGTGTGTTTTGCGCGTTAAACCCCGTTTTAACATATGTTAACACATATTAACGTACCGACAAGTCACATAATGATTGTAAACACATAACACAAGTAAATACACATATTCACACTCGTTCACCAATTCCCGGGACTCGAGACTCGTATGTTCCGTATGCCCTGACGATCCTACAAATCGTCACCGTTTGTACACTTGGTTAAGGACCGACATCTAATGAACCTCTAGACCAACATCCAATGATCCTCTAGACTAAACCGATAGTTCCCGAACCATAACCCGACTTAACTAACCCAGTTAAGTACAATATACGCGTGACTCGCTAAGGTAGACTTTTATCTAGACAACGTTGTCAACCAGAATTTGCCGGGTGTCACATCATCCCCACGTTAAAAGAATTTTCGTCCCGAAAATTGCACAAGTACCAAAAGAACAAAAGAAATAACGAAGGAAACAAACAAAAGATAGAAACCAAAAGAGAGATTTACCCGAGTTGTCACATCATCCCCACGTTAAAAGGAATCTCGCCCCGAGATTCATTCAGCTGCAGAAGAGACATGTCTCGACTCGAACGCTTCCTTAGGAAAAAGATGAGGATACTTAGACTTCATCTGATCCTCCCGTTCCCACGTGTACTCCGGTCCCCGGTTCGAGTTCCACCGAACCTTAACGATACGAATCTTGCTGTGACGTAGGCTGCGAATCTTGTAATCAAGGATCTCCACAGGTTCTTCCACAATCCGAAGACGATCATCAACCTTGATCTCTTCCAGTGGAACAATGAGAGACTCGTCAGCCAGACACTTCTTCAAGTTTGACACGTGGAAGACGTTATGTACGTTACCGAGCTCCGTCGGTAAATCAAGACGATATGCCACTGGTCCAATCCGTTCTAGGATCGTAAATGGACCGACATACCACGGATTGAGTTTGCCACGCTTCCCAAAGCGTATGACGCCCTTCCATGGTGAGACTTTTAGAAGTACTTTGTCATTGACTTGGAACTCTAATGGTTTGCGACGCTGATCGGCATAACTCTTTTGCCGGTCCCGTGCCGCTGCCAACCGATTACGAATCTGTACGATCTTTTCCGAAGTTTCGTACACTAGTTCAGGCCCAGTGAGTTGGCTCTCACCCACTTCAGCCCAACAAAGAGGAGAACGGCATTTCCGTCCGTATAGTGCCTCGAACGGAGCCGCCTTGATGCTCGTGTGATAACTGTTATTGTACGAGAATTCTACTAACGGTAGATGAGCTTCCCAACCCTTGCCAAAATCGATCACACATGCCCGCAGCATGTCTTCTAAAGTTTGAATCGTGCGCTCACTCTGACCGTCAGTCTATGGATGATACGCCGTACTCATGTCTAGTTGGGTACCCAAAGCCTTGTGCAAAGACTTCCAGAAGTGAGAAGTAAAATGGGAGTCACGATCCGAGATAATAGAAACTGGTACCCCCGTGCTTAGAAACAACTTCCTTCAAATAAAGACGAGCCAAACGATCCATGGTGTCGGTCTCCTTAATAGCAAGAAAATGAGCTGATTTCGTCAACCGATCGACAATCACCCATATCTTGTCATTCCCGCTTGGTGATTTAGGAAGTTGTGTGACAAAATCCATAGTAATCCGTTCCCATTTCCATTCCGGAATTTCAGGTTGTTGCAAGAGACCCGACGGTTTCTGGTATTCCACCTTGACCTTAGCACAGGTCAAGCATTTGCTCACGTATGAGGCTATGTCCGACCTCATGTTTGGCCACCAGTAAAGCACCTTCAGATCTTGGTACATCTTATCCGAACCAGGATGAATAGAATACCGGGACTTATGAGCCTCATCAAGGACAAGCTCCCGTAGTCCCCCGGATAAAGGAACCCATATACGTTCTGCGAAATAGTGCAGGCCATCAGGCCTTCGCTCTAGGTGCTTGTCGGCACCGTGCATAGTTTCAGCTTTAAGGTTTTCCTCCTTCAAAGCTTCTAACTGGGCAGAACGGAGTTGATCAGGTAAGGATGAATGAATGGTGAGCTGCAATTCCCGAACGCGACGAGTTTTAGTCGATTCCTTCCTGCTCAAGGCGTCTGCTACAACATTCGCCTTGCCAGGATGGTACTTAATAGCACAATCATAGTCGTTCAGGAGTTCAATCCAACGACGCTGCCGTATGTTCAAGTGTTGTTGGTCGAAAATATGTTGGAGACTCTTGTGATCGGTGTAGATGGTGCATTTGGTACCGTACAAGTAATGTCTCCAAATTTTCAACGCGAAAACCACTGCACCCAACTCCAAGTCATGGGTGGTGTAGTTCTTCTCGTGCACCTTGAGTTGACGAGAAGCATACGCAATTACTTTCTCGCGTTGCATCAGTACGCAACCGAGACCATGAATAGAAGCATCACAGTAGACAACAAAATCATCAGGGCCTTCAGGTAAATAGGAGCGGAACAAAGTTTAGACTTTAGTTCCTCAAACGCTGATTCTTGTGGTTCACCCCAGTCAAATTTTCTATCCTTCTGCGTGAGAATGGTCAGGGGTTGAGCGATCTTCGAGAACCCCTGAATGAAACGACGATAGTAGCCCGCAAGGCCTAGGAATTGCCGCACCTCAGTTGGCGTCTTTGGTGCTCCCCAGTCCTTGATTGCTTCGATCTTGGCTGGATCGACATGAATTCCTAGTTCATTAACCACATGTCCTAGGAACTGAACTTCGCGTAACCAAAAGTCACACTTTGAGAACTTGGCGTAAAGTTGTTCCCGTCGCAAGAGTTCCAAAACTAACCGCAGATGTTCCTCGTGTTCGGTCTTGTTCTTAGAGTAGATCAGAATGTCATCAATAAATACAATGACGAATTTGTCAAGATATGGTTTGCAAACGCGGTTCATCAAATCCATGAAAACCGCCGGTGCGTTCGTAAGACCGAAAGGCATGACCAAGAATTCGAAATGGCCATAACGTGTTCGAAAGGCAGTCTTGGCAACGTCAGCCTCCCTGACGCGCAGCTGGTGATAACCGGACCTCAAGTCAATCTTGGAATAATAACTAGAACCCTGAAGCTGGTCGAATAGATCATCAATACGTGGAAGAGGATAACGGTTCTTAACGGTCAATTTGTTCAGTTCTCTGTAGTCCACACACAATCGGAAACTTCCATCCTTCTTCTTAACAAATAGAATCGGGGCTCCCCAAGGGGAAGAACTTGGCCGGATGAAACCCTTGTCCAAGAGTTCCTGTAACTGACTAGACAATTCCTGCATCTCGGGAGGTGCAAGACGGTAGGGGGCCCGAGCAATAGGAGCAGCCCCTGGTACAAGATCAATACCGAACTCGACTTGACGATGAGGAGGAAGACCAGATAAATCATCGGGAAAAAACATCAGGAAACTCGCGTACCACCGGAATGTCGTCGATCTTCTTCTCATCACTAGAGGAAACAGATAAAAGCGCCAAAACGGCTGGATAACCCTTTCGAAGACACTTAAGGGCCTTCATGCTAGAGATGATGTTTAGCGGAACACCACCCTTGATACCGTACACAGAAAGGAATTCTCCATCAGGGAGAGGAATCCGAATAACCTTATCGAAACAGACAATCTCCGCGCGATACAAAGATAACCAATCCATTCCTACCACAACGTCAAAACTACCCAATGGTACCGGCATAAGGTCGATGGGGAACGATAAACCCGACAACTCTAATTGACACTCCCGAAGGATACTAGTAGCTTCAATCATTTTCCCGTCAGCCAACTCAATAATATACTTGGTCTCTAATGGTACGGGTACTACATCTAGTAATCGACTAACTTCCACGGATACAAAACTCTTGTCGGCACCAGAATCAAATAACACACTAACAGAACGATTATTGAGAAGGAACGTACCGGTGACTGTGTCAGGGTCCTGCCTAGCCTCAGCGGCTCCAATGACGAAGGCACGTGCATTTCTGCCGCCGCCCCCGTTGTTCCCATTACCGTTGTTCCCACCCTGCTTCAGTTTTGGGCAATCCTTCTTGTAATGCCCAGTGTCACCACAGTTGTAGCATCCTTGTTTTCCTGTAGTCCCCTGAGTAGTCGAAGCTGAGTTAGTAGTCGGGGCCTGGGTCGATGGAAGTGTAACCCGACAATCTTTAGCATAATGCCCTGTTCGCTGGCAGCGGTGACAACGGTTACTGTCGCAGTTCCCTTGATGATGGCGTCCACACTTGTTGCATTTGGGCAGTTTCCCCGCATAACCACCCTGCTTGTTACCCGAAGAAGAAGATGAACCCCCATTATCAAACCTTTTACCCTGCTGTGCTGGCCCAGATCCCTTCCCGTCATTTTCCCACTTGCGCTTGTTGTTCTCTGGGGCCTTAACAGTTGAACCCTTCGCAGGCAAAATACCCTCATTCACCTTTAAGTTGGTCATCCTATGAGCCGATCGAACCACCTCTGCGTATGTAGGATGATTTCCCGCAGCCACTAATCCTGCAATTTCCGGTACTAACCCCGAGACATAGTGTTCAATCCTACGGTATTCTGGCACATGCAGATCGGGACACAGCACTGCCAACTCATTCCGCCTCACAGTATACTTCTCAATTTCCGACCCAGTCATCTTGAGGTTCCACACCTCGTGCTCCAGCTTCTGTACCTCTTCTCTCGGACAGTATTCACGCTTCAACAGTTGCACGAAATTCTCCCATGGCATAGCATATGCCTCCCCAATACCCATATTCTGGGTGATGCCATTCCACCAAGTCAATGCCACATCCTGGAATAACGCAGCAGCATACTTAACCCGATCTTCTGGGAGACAGTTACACATCAGAAATACTGACTCCACTTTCTCCAGCCACCTAAGCAAGCTCACCGCACCCTCAGTGCCAGAGAATTCCTGGGGTTTACAGTCCCGGAACATCTTGTAGGTACACATGGGTGGGGGTGGGTTAACAGGACCACCTGAAATGAAACGTATGAGAAACCACGAAGAATGTAAACAAGGTTCACCAATGAGGCAAAGAAAATGGATAAATCAACTTACCACCACCGTTGTGCCCTAACTGAAAGGCAGCTTGGAGCAAGTTGTTCAGATCAGCCTGCGATAGGTTAATACCTCCGCCACGACCACCAGCACCACCGCGACCACCACCACGTCCACCATTGCGACCACCTCCACGTCCTCCTCGTACTCCAGACATGATTCTGGCAGAAAAGAACGAGAAAATTTAGTTTCGCAGTTAAAAGATAACCACTAATGTTCACAAGATCAAAGCTAGATCCAATCCAGGACTATCCCCTCAAACCCAGAGCTCACTAGGGCTTCCATGCATTTCGGTTTATGATTTTGTGTGCACCCAAAATGATAAACCGCTCTACATGGTCCTCCAAGTGTTCTCCTAGTTCAAAGTTCAAATCACCGAACATAGACTCTTAGCTACACACCGTAATACTACGGTAGTTTATGGCAAGTGTTTCTATTGGAGTACGAAAGGGAGATGTCCGAGCCTTGGACAAATCTCAAGAGCACACGAGTTACTCCAATAGACTACACTGCCTAGAAAACAAGTAACCCAACCTAAGATAGAACGGATGATGTAACGTAGAAAGACCAACGATTTAGAGACACCCCGACAAGACCATACGTAAACCACTATAACGTTTAGTACCATGTGATCGTCTAGTGTGTGCGACTCGGCTATAGACTAGACTCTACATGCAGTCCTAGTTCACTATAACCATTGGCTCTGATACCAATCTGTCACACCCTCAAAATCCACTTGCGGAGTTTTACCGCGAGGCGCATGACAAACCAAGATCCAAACCAACGATCACAATAAACAAGTCTAAATGAATATAAATGCAATTTCAAAACATAGTTTAAAATCCCGTTTACAGCGGTAGCTTATTCAAAAACAGTATCTCAATAATGAAACAATAGTTCAACGTTTATAAGACCATGCAACCCTAGTTAGACGCCGTGCAGACGCGTGCGCCCTAGTCCAGTCGTGCTACCTTAGCGACCTGAGAAAACATGTAAAAGTTTACGTCAGCACAAAAATGCTGGTGAGTTTACAGGTTTTGTAATCCAAGTACCAAGTCCACCTGTCCATACTATAACAAATCGAAAACCAGTATACGCTAGCTAGGCGTACGTTTTGTTACTACCACGATTGGAAAACCATTACTAACTCGAATACCAGATGTTGTGCCCGAAAAGTACCAGTTGTTCCTGTTGTTCCTGTTTGAGACAATATGCACTCGCCCGGCCCTCCAAGCCGACGAGCGGGGTTGGTCACTCCCAATAGCGCTATTCACATTTCCCCGTTGTGCAAACCCGCACATTCATGGTTCCCCCCGGGACTTCCAAAGATCGTGTAGTACACAATAGAAACCCATAGTATGACAGTAGTTACCAAATAATCGTTTTAACACATGTTTTCTCCCCCGAAAGTATAAAACCAGTTTAAAAGAGGGGCCGTAAACTCACCTTAGGTTGCGTTACTCCTTAACCCGAGTAAACTCAGCTGCTATGCTAGTCCCGTAAAGCGGCGACCTAACATATGACAGTTACAAGTACTTAGACTAATAACCCGCAGGTTAATTAGTCCCTAGATGTCCAGACCATAACCAAGTTCGTTTGAAAACACCGTGACTGTTTAACTGACCCAAAGTACAAGACTCGACATCCCATTGGTGACCCGAGACTCCCCGTGTTATGTTTACGCTCCAAAACATACAATAACGCAATTACACTTAACATACGTTAACGCACCACAATTTATAGCACATAGTTCACGTATCACCGAATTACATTCAAACATATGTTACCAAGTTATTAGATATGTTACGAGGTTCCTAGCATGTTACTACATGTCAAATCGGGTCTCGAAATGCTAATTTACACTTACAGCAGCAGTACACGCGATTAGGAAACGTAAACTAGCATTTAGGACTGATTGCATATAAAAACTAGCAATTAGGGCTGATTGCATGTAAAAACTAGCAATTAGGGCTGATTGCATGTAAAAACTAGCAATTAGGGCTGATTGCATGTAAAAACTAGCAATTAGGGCTGATTGCATGTAAAAACTAGCAATTAGGGCTACTCGCATGAACAAACTAGCGATTAGGCCCTAATCGCATGTAAAACTGGCGATTGGCCTCCTAATCGCCTCTAACATAGGCGATTAGGATTGCTAATCGCCTGTAACCTTGCTGTTCCAGTTTTTCGCGCATTTAACGCTCCAAATCAGATCCAGAACGTGTGTAACTACCCAATATCATCCCAAACACTATTCTAAACATGTTTCAACTAAAACCCTTCGTTTTGCCTCGTATTATCAGCTCTGCATGCAATCACGTAATCCACACACCATTCACATAGCATGCAATCATCATACTAACATGCATAACAATAACCCTAATAATCAATTACTCAGATATTATCATCCTAACATTAATATTATTCTGATTTAACCTAATAACATGTTAATCCATCATTATGAATCATAAAAACCCTAGCTTTCTAATCATAAACACCCATAACACATGTATACTAGTTAGAATCCGATTAACAACCCTTATTAACGATTTTCAGAAAGCTTTTTCGTTTTAGAACAGGTCTGGACCATTAGGGATTGATTAAAAACGTTTATAAAGATTCATGGATGGAAACCAAACCTTAGGATTATGAAAGAACGATGGATTATGCTTGAATCCTTGTGTTTTGATCAAAAATCGCGTTCCAGAGGTTGTGTGTGTGTTGGGGCAGGTTATGGGACGACTAGGGTTTGTATAATGAAGTTCATGAGGTCAAGTATGGTATTTATAGTCGTTTTTAGTCGTCCAGCACGTAACTAGCGATTGTGCAGCTCTTATACGCGATTAGGAATGCTAATCGCATGAAGGTTCACACGATTAGGCCTAATCGCCTCTACAGTCACACGATTAGCCACCCAATCGCCCCATATGTTGCCTACTCGCCTCCCCTATGGGCGATTAGGCTTCCTAATCGCCTATAGGGGTTAGTTTCGTGTGTTTTGCGCGTTAAACCCCGTTTTAACATATGTTAACACATATTAACGTACCGACAAGTCACATAATGATTGTAAACACATAACACAAGTAAATACACATATTCACACTCGTTCACCAATTCCCGGGACTCGAGACTCGTATGTTCCGTATGCCCTGACGATCCTACAAATCGTCACCGTTTGTACACTTGGTTAAGGACCGACATCTAATGAACCTCTAGACCAACATCCAATGATCCTCTAGACTAAACCGATAGTTCCCGAACCATAACCCGACTTAACTAACCCAGTTAAGTACAATATACGCGTGACTCGCTAAGGTAGACTTTTATCTAGACAACGTTGTCAACCAGAATTTGCCGGGTGTCACATCATCCCCACGTTAAAAGAATTTTCGTCCCGAAAATTGCACAAGTACCAAAAGAACAAAAGAAATAACGAAGGAAACAAACAAAAGATAGAAACCAAAAGAGAGATTTACCCGAGTTGTCACAATATATCTTTAAACAACTGAAAACATATAAATAAAACACAAAAAAATATAACTATTCTACCTTTTCTTGAAAGAACGAATGTCTTCAATGTCTTCATTAATAAAAAGGCGAGTGATAAAGAAAGCATTTTGAACACTTACATTGCCTTTGAAAAAAAAAATATTAAAACAGGTAAAACAAATACCGGTATACAAAAATATCTAATCGGAATTTCTAAAAAAAGTAATATATAACATACCTTTATAATTGCTAAAGCTTCCAAATTGAACAATAAGGACTACATGAACTTCATCTTCATTCTGCTTGATGTATTCAAACATCTCATGACTATAATCTTCCCACAAAGAACAGGTCATTTTCATGCCACTACATATAAACAGAATGTATGTTAAAAGGAAAATTATAAAGGGTTTTATACCAACATATTCGTAGCAGATATGAAATACATACTCTAGATCGATCAAGACAAGGTTCATCTTTCTTTTCCAACCAGCTTTAGTTTCTGTTGGTTCTGGTGGAGTCCATTCTTCAACATAGCCAATGAAATCTTAAAAAAAGTTAAAACAGTTTTATACGAATACATAATCAATATAGAAAAGGATTAAAATACATTTTGTTAGTATAATAAAAACAAACCAATTCTTTGTTCTGTAGACAGATTTCCACCTTTAATTGACTCAAAAGATGAAAAATTAAAACCGTATTCGCTTCCATCAAACTTACTACACTTTGAAATATTAGTTTCAAAAGTAAATGAGAGCATATCTTCTTTAGAAAAATGTTTAGTAGATTTGTTTTCAGCAAGTTGTGAGTTATAAATATAATAGGTTTCATTTTCATGTAAGAATTTTTCATGCTTCTTCATATATCTACTCCATACAATAGCTTGCATTTTCGACCCCTGTTTGAAAAGAAAAAAAAATTATTAACAACCAATTTTTTGCAACAAACAAATGTGTAGAAAAAAAGCAAATTAAAAAAAATATGTTAAAAACATAACCTGTTCATCCATAAGAACCATATCAAGAGAAAGAATTTCTCCAGGTTTCTTTCGATTTTCTCGCTTCCAAAGCCTAAGCACCCTAACTTTGATAGTATATTTAGTCATGCGCCAAGTGATGTCATTCAAAAAAGTAATGTTGTTTGGATCCATAATGCTACAACTCTATGGTATCTAAGTATTAGGTACGATCAATCTAATATGTATTTATAGAGGTTTAACAAAAAAATGTAATAAAAATGTAAAGTTTTTTATTTTTAGTAAACATTACTAAATTATGTCTACATAAATATAACAATTGACCACAAATTGATTTACATTTAAGTGTTTCCATTATTAAGTTAAATTTCGTTTAAATTAATTATATAATGAAAATATAATTAGCATTGTTATATGTTTACATTTTTAAGTTAAAAGTTAATGTTGTTAAATTTTGTTTACATGCATACGATTTTTTGGTATGGTACATTTGAAACTGTGTATAATTAAAATTTAATTTTTAATAAAATTGTTTGTGAATTTTTTTTTAAAAGTAACAGTTAGAAATGAAAATCAATTTACATTTAAGTTTTCCATTATTAAGTTAAATTTCGTTTATTGATTAAAAAAAGAAAATAATAATTACCATTGTTACATGTTTAGATTATTTAGTTAAGGATAATAATTTAAAGTATTTTTGGAAAATTGTGATTAATATAATTCAGTCGGAAAAGTCAACATTACTAAAAGTTGACTTTAAAAATAAACAATAACACATTTAAGAAATATAAAATGTAAATTATTGCTAAAAAAAGGTTTGGTAATATAAAAATGTTTCAAAGTTAGTCATAGAATGTATGATGACTTTTTGACTAAAGATTCCTAAATTATGACAACATTAATATAACAGTTGACCAGAAAATTAATTTACATTTAACTGTTTCCATTATTAAGTTAAATTTCGTTTTGGTATGGTACATTTTAAACTTAGTATAATTCATTTTATATTTTTAATAAAATTGTTTGTTATAAATTTTTTTAACTAACGGCTTTATAAAAGAAAAGTAATTTACATTTAAGTTTGTCCAATTTTTATAGGTAAAGTTCGTTTATTCATCAAGAATTTATTTTTTGGAAAAAAATTGTTTATTATTCGTTTTTTAAACTAAGCGGTTTAAAAGAATTGTAAAACTGTAATACAATTTAATTAAAATAGCCAAACATTGAATTTAAATACCTCTTATGTTACAAAACTGGTTTTAGTTTATAAAGGGTTGGTTTTAAATAATTGAAATGTACCAAAAATATTTTGATGATACAATTATATTGATTGTTAGTTAATTGTAATAATCTTAAATTTATTTTGTTAACAATGATTGAGATAACTTAAACTTCTTAATATAAACGGAATTTATATTTATTACCAATTAATAAATTAAAATATTTTAGGAAAACTGTCATTAATATGATTGACTTGGAAAAGTCAATGTTGCTAAAATTTGACTTTTAAAAAAAAATTATCAAATTTAAAAAATATAAAATGTCACATGATTGTTAAAAAGTTTTCTGATATAAAAATGTATGATGACTTTTTTTTTATAAAAATCCATATGATTGTAATTGTATTACTACTACCTAAACAGTTCACAATTCATAATTACTCAATAAACAACAAATAAAGGTTTAGCATAAACATATATCACGACAAACCAAACATCATATGCACAATCATACATGACAACTAAACCTACCAAAAGTTTACAAAATTAATGTTCAAAAAAAACCTTTTTGTTAAAAAGACTTGGACAACCAATGTTACAAAATATAGTTTAGTTGTATCAAAATGTAAAATTTTAAGATGAAAATTCAGTTATTTTAGATTCTTAGATAATAGATTTACTAACTTATCCAAACATTGCTAACTTACTGGCTAAACAACCCAAAAACATTACAATATACATAACCTACTTATTTATTGTTTATCAACATATATATAAACCCAAAAACCACGACTTACCACATGAGCAGTAAACGTGGAAATGTTTGTGACTACCAACGATAGATCATGTTCTAACTTAAAAAAGTTACCCACCAAAAAGTATTGTCTTCAAACCACATAACAACCACCACTAACCAAACTAACTACCATTACCGCTAACAACATTAGAGAACTCGAACACACCTTGCTTTTGGAAAAACTGGAAATGCATTTGATCACCAAGCTGAAAGTTCTTATCACCTACGAAAGTTGACATACCTCTTATGTTGTAACGGTACTTTCCAGGTTCACCTTCCCTCCAACAGACACTCCCCAACTAAAACCCTCACCATCACGAATGGTCAAAGCCCTCTTCTTGCACAACCCGTTTTCCCTTGCCCAAGGGGTCTTCATACGCTACGCAAATAACAAATAATAGAAAGTTATACAATAATAATATATAAATATAGCTTGTCATCTCATTTGGATATGACATAAGTGGACATCTAAATAAGCAACAACAGTTTTTCCATAATTGACAACAGACTAACATTTAACATCTAAATAAGTCTAAGTAACAACACTTGACCCATATTAGGAGGTCATCAACTTATAAACCACTACTATGGCTGCAATAACATCTAAAGGCGTATAATAAAACTGTTCGACTAACATGCATTTAAGTTAATAGATTTAAAAAATAAATGATTGCACTTACATAGTAAATGCCATTTGACCCATATCACAAGTAAAGACCATTTCAGTGCAGTTTGACCTCTTAAGGTCAACAAAGTCTAAATAAACAACTAAATTGGTGCAGTTGAGAACGATGACCACAGATGACCCATATCACAATTAAAGACCATTTTTACTAAATGCAAACCTAAAACATTCAAGCTTAATACAAACCTATAACATAAATGCATAATCATTCTAAGTTGAACGCTTAAATAGTAACAAACCAATAAACTATTTCTTAAACCATAAATGTATACCTAAAACATAAACCACTAATCAAATACTAAATCATAACAATCCATTCTAAGGTTTCTATAAAACATCAATCGGATCATAAACCTAAAACATGAAAGCTAGATAGAGACCAAAAACATATTTTCCATAATAATCATCAGTATGTAAGCAGAATTAATTAAAACCTAAATCATAATCCTAAATCAAAACCCTAAAACAATCGATTAATTAAAATCAGTGTAGTATGTAAACAGGACTAAAATACATCTAAGTTAATACATTTAAAAAATAAATATTATTACTTACATAGTGCCTGTCAACAACGAACACCACTGGCACACCTACATCCTCCTCTTCCTCAGAATCATCATCCTCTTCCTCCATATCAGTGTCCTCTTCATCCTCCTCGCTGAAATCATCAGAAACGACAACCTCCTCACTATCATCAGTAGAAACGACAATGATATCTTCATCAGAGTAATCTTCATCATCATCCTCCTCCTAACTTCAGCTTCCCATTTAAGTTCAGGAGGAAGAGTAAGCTTGTTTTTCTCAAAAATCGACATATTGTATGTGCTCTGTTAAACCAAAAAGAAGTATATACATTTTATCAGCCTTATGACCTATACAGCGAGCAAAAAATATAAAGCTAAAGCTTTATAATTTATATTTAAGAAAACAGAGAAGACCTCATTTATGATTTCGAAGACAATGAGATGATCAGGTGTGATTGAAAAAGTTTCCTTAATGAAACGCCATCCTTTAGTGACATAAAAGAAACCATCATCAACTTCTAGCTGTATCTGAAACTTTTTACGTGGAGGAGCTCTAACTGCAATTGGGTCCAACGGGAGTTGTCTGTTCATTAAACCATGAACAACGTAACAACTAACATGCTGGTAAAAACAGAAAAAATGTTGACAGGGGTTAAAATAAGTTTTTTTATCAACAAATTGTATAATAAAATATAATGATGTTATTTGATTAAAAAAAACACATACCAGACGCTTCTCACTGGTATAAGGATCGGACAATCTGCAGTAAAAAAAGTTACCAGCTGCATACACTGCATCTTGATGGAAAGTTATCATCCTGAAAGAGCGAAGATTTTCCTCATACTGAAATAGAAAGTTACACCCAGATGGGTACTTCAATTCAGTAATCATTGTTCTCCAACCATTGTAGAAGAACCACTTGCCAGCAATATTCAACACTTTAATATCATAGATTTTAGAGTCCAAGGTACGGATTTTGGTGTTACCGGTAGGATAACCATAATCTTCGATCCACTTTTGATAGAGTTTTGGTAACGCCTGATAAGAATTACAAACATTAAAATATTATTAGGAAAAGTATAAACATACTGTACTATATACATTTTAGCATGTAACAGATATCTTACAATACAAACACGGTTGTTACCCTCCGACTCAATCCAAAATCCATAAACCATTGTATTCCAAACGTGTATGCACCTGTAGCAACCACAAAAGATAATCGCAAATACATATCAGCAAAGTAATGTTTATATGAGTATAACATAAAGAATATAAATTGAAGACTAAATTGAAGACTAAATCAATTGAACAACTTTTACTAAATGCAAACCTAATCCAAACAATGTATGATAACAATCCATTCCTAGGTTCCTTATAACATAAATTGAAGACTAAATCAATTGAACAATTTTTACTAAATGCAAACCTAAAGTATTCCTTAAACCATGAATCGATACCTAAAACATAAACCACTAATCAAAAATTAAATCATAAAAATCGGTTCTAAGGTTTCTATAAAGAAAAAAAAGCCCTAAATCAATACCTAAATCATAAACCCCTAAATTGAAACCTAAAAGCATAACAATCCATTCTTAGATTTCTTAAAACATCAATTTAACGATAAATCGTAACCTTAAAACATCAACCCTAAATCATATCTGAAATACAAAACGATTAATAAGAATGAGCAATAATAATCGAAAAAAAAGAACAATAAGTAAAACATAAAACAGAGAAAAAGATTAACATTAATCTAAAATCGATACCTAAAACATAAACCACTAATCAAAAATTAAATCATAAAAATCGGTTCTAAGGTTTCTATAAAGAAAAAAAAGCCCTAAATCAATACCTAAATCATAAACCCCTAAATTGAAACCTAAAAGCATAACAATCCATTCTTAGATTTCTTAAAACATCAATTTAAACTTTAAATCGTAACCTTAAAACATCAACCCTAAATCATATCTGAAATACAAAACGATTAATAAGAATGAACAATAATAATCGAAAAAAAAGAACAATAATAAAACATAAAACAGAGAAAAAGATTAACATTAATCTAAAGTTTAAAAACATAGATTGAAAATCTGTGAAACAAAAGAAAGAATAATCGATCAATGAACATCGATTTAGTGAAATAACAATCAAAATACAGTTACCTTGGATTGGAGAGAAAGATTATGTTTAATCGCCTTGAATCGCCCTTGTGAGATTAGGGTTTGCGTAGAAGGAGGCGATGATAATATGAATGTGTTATGTCCGTGTTTTTTTTAGGGTATATGTATTTTACTCGATTTTTGATTAAAAAAAAGAAAATTTTATAAATTACCACATTGTGCCATGAGGGATGACCATTAAATGCTAGGGTGGTAAATGATTGCCAAGTGTCCCAAAATGCTCCTAAATATTATATGTATAGATGAGGAGAGATCAATTAGATCTCGTAAATAAGGAAGGGACAATTAATACAATTAATACAATTTACACTGATTTGTCAATTAATCTATGATTGATTAAAGTATATATATGGTAAATGTGTGATTGCCGTCTATTAGTTAGTTATCAAGATTGTTCAATCCAAAACAATCCACATTTGTATTCGAAAGTTTCTTATTTCTGTCCAAACCGAAGACACACAATCTGAATTATTATATTCTTGCTCTTGAGATGGTTTTGCTGGTGGGCTGGGATGGTGGCCGTCAATCGGCTTTCCCAGTTGCGCGCATCTGAGGTGCGCTGGGATGGTGGAGCTCAGAGCACACCAACAACAATGGCGACTGGTTGATAAATTACGTTTTGGGTCTTGAAATTGGTTTATTGTAATTATGAACATCAGAGTATGATGTAACACAAACAACCACATGGAGTGTATACCAAATAAAACCTTAAGTTGGATTATTAAGAGGGTATATGTGTGACACCCACACCTTTCACTTTAAGCAAATATACACTTTTAGTCGCTCACATATTTTAAATTTCACTTCCAACCCTCGTAATTTAAAAGATTGGAATATTCACCTGATTTAAGAAAATTTATAGTCTTATGATTGGTAGTTGTCATGTTTATGCTCACACCTACACACGTACACATATATGGTTATCAACATAGATCTAGGATTCATTGATTTACAAGACAAAAGTAAATTATATTGAAATGTGAGTAAGTTGGATATATATAAAGTTTCAAAAGTATAAAGGTTCAACATAATTCAATCATCTAGAAGAAAATAAAAGGTGCTATAAAAAAAACAGAAACATATTTCCAACGATCTGGCTACCCTTATTTATTAAAATATTTAATGAGTAACTAATCGGCCTCTGTTTTCTATAACCGACCATACCATTAGGACAAGTGCATTTTTGTCTCGCATGTATATTTATCCCTCACTCCTACCTTGGGTCTATAAAGAAAGGAAAATAAAAACGTTGGTTTGTGTTTTGAGTGTTCAAAAGCATAAACATATATATAAAATATGTTATATATTAAACCATAAAGGAAGAAGCTCATCTTCAACCCCAACCCACCATGAAATCCGGCGAGATTTTTGATAACCGACGCGGTTACCCAGCAAGCTCCAATCAAGACCCACAAGTCAAATCATTAAAGACTACATGTTTAATACCTTCCATTTTTGTTGTGACTGAAATCACGTCGGATTTGCCCTGATTGTCCATAAATCATATAATAGGTGAACTTCTCTTGTTGAAACTCGGAACTCCCACTCAAAACAACTAATATCTCCGCCCCATGTTTCTGTCCGACCAAACCAACACCGTCTCCGATCACAATCACCATTCCGATATGACCGTACACCATTCCCATCATCTCCGACCGGGGCTACCATCGCATGGAAGCGTCGTGTGCCATCCATCCGGTTAATCTCCACCAAACCGCTGACCATAGTCGAATCGCTAGCTCCGGTCAATAGCCGATCGGCGTCGAACCAAGCACTACATGCTTGAGTGTTCGGGATTCGCCTCACTTATACTCACGACGCATATAGGTTTATTCAGCTCAGCGAATGTGAGTATATCTTTCCCCTTTTTACTATTTACTCTTTTGGGGTGATTCATGTACTATTATTATTAAACTTACGTATGTTATTTACAAAGCAATGTGCTCGTTGATATGTTTTGTGTGAATTGTATGAACGATTTGTCAAAGTCATTAACCGTTGGGCCGCACCTAACAATGAGTAGTACTATGAATTATATTCCTTGGTCATTGTTATGGTTTTTCTTGAACGATGTGTGAACGATTATTGAACGATGTGAGGCTTGATTTTGACCCTTTTACATATTACAATATCATAGCACATAAATTGCGAAACACTTTTCTATTATATATATATTCAAACAGGGTATGCTCACCAATACATTTTTGTATTGACCAAATTATTTTCGTACATGTTTCAGGTTGTTATGAGATCACTTCTAAGCTTTTGAAACTTAGACTTAGATTGAGATTTACTGTATTTTAGTTTAGATTGCTAGTTTTTAATTGTTGTATTTCTTTCAATGTAATAAACTATTCCATTTAATGTATCAATATTTACAATCCTTGTCCATGAGCTATTGAACAATCGTCACTACATGACACCTCGATGTTTCTGTCATCGGTTGGGGTGTTACAGATTGGTATCAGAGCCATGGTTATAGGAAAATAGGTTATTAGAATGCCTTTTAGCCTAGTCTATAACTAAGCTTGCTTTCACGAGTCTTCTCGTGTATATTTCTCTTATTCTTATATTTTCTTTCAAGATATTTTCGCTATGATGTCCTCTCGTTAATTTTTTGGTATTTTGCTCGGAGAAGAAGACACTCGTATTTCACAAACGAAACGATATCACCAAGTTAGGAATGACATCCATACCTTGGTGATTAGTTTCACTCCTCTATAGGCTATTTATCTTAGGAATATATCTTTGAGATAGGAGTGACATCCACACCTCAAAGAGTATTATCTTCAAAAAGAAACTTAACCACTAAGCTGGGAGTGATATCCTTAACTTAGTGATTGGCTTCATTCCACAATAGTTTTCAATTTTGAAATACATCTTTGAGTTAGAAGTGAAATCCACATCTCAAGGATCTATTTCTACATCTCGTTTTTAATCCCGCTAAAGCTTTGGAATTTGCTAGTGATGGGGCACGTGCAATATGGAAGGGTGAGCGCCTGTATCCTGAGTTTTCTGTCTAGGCCTGGCATTTCGCATAAATCCTAATCAGACGAGGGACCCGTATGCCGACCTGGGAACTCTCGGGATGAGCATTCACTTTTAGACTAAAGTACGCCCCCACAAGTCACTAATAACATTTCAATTACTTTAGTTAGTCAAAGTTTCCTATGGAAACAATCTTAATGTTTTATAATATTGATATTTATGTTGTGTTTATCATTTGAAGACTCAAATGATAAATTATGAATTTTCTTAAATATTGGTAATCTATTCGTATTACATACGTTGATTTTTATCATTCACGTCATCTTAAATCTTAGTCTTTTAAAACACATTAGATTTACACATACTTCATGAAATGGTTTCATTTTGCATTTTACAAACTTGTATTGCATATTTTAAAGGTCAAATGTAAACCTTTTGTTTTCATATGACGTATCCAATATATGTTATCGGGAGAAATTTGCAACTAATAATAAGCCTTATAACATTTTTCAAACTCGACTTCTTGTAAACACATGAAAATGTGTATTTACGAAAAATTTTCAAATGAACCCGTTTGAATCTAAAACACACTTCGATTTCTAAAAAGTTATCCTCATGCATTACTACTATCCTTTCAACTATATCACAAAGTTTGAGCCAACTACGTTTTTGATAAACGAAAATTTATCCTATTACACTTGCACACTTTCAGTCGCAAAACTTTTGGTTTAAACAATGGACATACCATCTTAACCGAATGTTCCTAAATGTCTTTTATAGTATAACGCATATATGTAAAATTATTAGATTTTAACTCGCATGCCAGTAGGCCATACACCTGTTCCGTGCACACTCCTTTGCCATAAATTTCATTCTTGCACCATTTTTATTCATAGTTATTTCTAACACGTTATTTGTGATTATTTTCACATTGCCTATTTGCATTAATTCAACTCGTTTACTTTCATTTTGTGCAATTGTGCGATTTACTCGATTTATGTTATATTATTCTTTCAGTCGAAATTTTATGCTATACTTATATACTTACATGAACGCATATTTGGTATGCATATTTTTTTTATTGTGAGCAAAACCCTGTTATACTTTACATTATTTTGTTCAACATCATGGCCAATGAACATACTAGTTGATAACTCGTATGGGATCTAAGCCAGTGCCCACGTACGACTCGGGTTAGAATACTCCAACCCGAGGGGAATGGTGAAATTCTTGTAGTTTATCAATATGAGTGTTTAGAGCCCAACGATGTGAACAGAAATTTACCGATTAAGGATGAACCCGAAAGGTGAAGAAACTCTAATCATGTCTTATACTTACATGTTATTCTCATTACGGTTAAAGGGTAAACCCGAAAGGGAAGGACCTCTAACCATGTCATTATTTCATTGCAGTATCAATTACGTAACATATTTTGCTTGCATGCATTTGTTTCTTGTATTACTTATGTTAGTGTTATGGAAAAACATAACGCCCTAGTGTAAGGTAAATCGATGATTACGGTCCGGAACGCAATCATGGGTTTACAGGTACATGGGGGTGGTGTGTGATTCTACTTAGGCTATTGGTGGACAATCAGTACGAGTCCAAAGTATCAGTAGTGTGGTGGGTTAGCTGCGGTACACCTTATATATAAGCACGAGTGATACTGCGGGAGCGGACTAGGAGTCTGACCAAGAACCGACTGTATTGTTTTATTTTCACACATATTTGGGTTATTTAGGCACAATTTCGTGTTTTCAATTTCTTGGTGGTATTAGGTATAATCCCTTTTAGTAGGATCGTTGCGCAACGGCTATAGTTTCTTTTAATTAAGTACACTTCTTTTTACCCAAGCTCTAGGTCGTTCTCCTTACATTTTCTTTTGGCTTATCGCAAAAACACAATCTCTGCGTATTTTCACGCTCCCTATTTACTTGACATCTTGTCGCATGTACCTCTACGAAACTTTGATCAGAAACCTTCTAAAGTAGGGGAGACTGCAACAACAATGTCCTTACACTTACATGTTATGCACGTTTTAAATATTCCATTTTTTTTAAAAAGTATTACATTGTAAACCCTCATAAAAAATCTTGGATCAAATGTTAAAAATTTATGGAATTATTTTTGGGTTTTAAACAAATTATTTTTTTTAGCTTCACCAAATCACGATTTCTACACTCCTAAACTTTACTTATCTATTCTATTAAAACGGTACTTTATTTTTTTTTTTTATAGAGACTTCAACTCAAAAGAAATTTCGAGACGAAATTCTCTAAAGTAGGAGAGACTGTGACACCCACACCTTTCACTTTAAGCAAATACACACTTTCAGTCGCTCACATATTTTAAATTTCACTTCCAACCCTCGTAATTTAAAAGATTGGAATATTCACATGATTTAAGAAAATTTATAGTCTTATGATTGGTAGTTGTCATGTTTATGCTCACACCTACACACGTACACATATATGGTTATCAACATAGATCTAGGATTCATTGATTTACAAGACAAAAGTAAATTATATTCAAACGTGAGTAAGTTGGATATATATAAAGTTTCAAAAGTATGAAAGTTCAACATAATTCAATCATCTAGAAGAAAATAAAAGGTGCTATAAAAAAAACAGAAACATGTTTCCAACGATCTGGCTACCCTTATTTATTAAAATATTTAATGAGTAACTAATCGGCCTCCGCCATTGGGGTTGGTGGCCCAATGGTAGAAGCAATGCTTCTAGGAACACCGAAGGAGGAAGTCATGGGTTCAAGTCCCACAGGGAGTAGAAATTCGTTGTTCAAAATAAAAACTAATCGGCCTCCGTTTTCTATAACCGACCATACCATTAGGACAAGTGCATTTTTGTATCGCATGTATATTTATCCCTCACTCCTACATTGGGTCTATAAAGAAAGGAAAATAAAAACGTTGGTTTGTGTTTTGAGTGTTCAAAAGTATAAACATATATATAAAATATGTTATATATTAAACCATAAAGGAAGAAGCTCATCTTCAACCCCAACTCTCCATGAAATCCGGCGAGATTTTTGATAACCGACGCGGTTACCCAGCAAGCTCCAATCAAGACCCACAAGTCAAATCATCAAAGACTACACGTTTAATACCTTCCATTTTTGTTGTGACTGAAATCACGTCGGATTTGCCCTGATTGTCCATAAATCATATAATAGGTGAACTTCTCTTGTTGAAACTCGGAACTCCCACTCAAAACAACTAATATCTCCGCCCCATGTTTCTGTCCGACCAAACCAACACCGTCTCCGATCACAATCACCATTCTGATATGACCGTACACCATTCCCATCATCTCCGACCGGGGCCACCATCGCATGGAAGCGTCGTGTGCCATCCATCCGGTTAATCTCCACCAAACCGCTGACCATAGTCGAATCGCTAGCTCCGGCCAATAGCCGATCAACGTCAAACCAAGCACTACATAGTTGAGTGTTCGGGATTCGCCTCACTTACACTCACGATGCATATAGGTTTATTCAGCTCAGCGAATGTGAGTATATCTTTCCCCTTTTTACTATTTACTCTTTTGGGGTGATTCATGTACTATTATTATTAAACTTACATATGTTATTTACAAAGCAATGTGCTCGTTGATATGTCTTGTGTGAATTGTATGAACGATTTGTCAAAGTCATTAACCTTTGGGCCGTACCTTACAATGAGTAGTACTACGAATTATATTCCTTGGTCATTGTTATGGTTTTTCTTGAACGATGTGTGAACGATTATTGAACGATGTGTGAACGATTATTGAACGATGTGAGGCTTGATTTTGACCCTTTTACATATTACAATATCATAGCACATAAATTGCGAAACACTTTTCTATTATATATATATATATATATATATATATATATATTCAAACAGGGTATGCTCACCAATACATTTTTGTATTGACCAAATTATTTTCGTACATGTTTCAGGTTG
Source organism: Ambrosia x helenae (assembly GCA_030844895.1). Classification (NCBI taxonomy): domain Eukaryota; kingdom Viridiplantae; phylum Streptophyta; class Magnoliopsida; order Asterales; family Asteraceae; genus Ambrosia; species Ambrosia x helenae. The sequence continues at coordinate 98,433,127 of CM061225.1, forward strand.
TTATGAGATCACTTTTAAGCTTTTGGAACTTAGACTTAGATTGAGATTTACTGTATTTTAGTTTAGATTGCTAGTTTTTAATTGTTGTATTTCTTTCAATGTAATAAACTATTCCATTTAATGTATCAATATTTACAATTCTAGTCCATGAGCTATTAAACAATCGTCACTACGTGACACCTCGATGTTTCTGTCATCGATTGGGGTGTTACAATATGTTTATCAAGTTATATATAGACTAGTGTTGGGTTATTCATGTGAGACATGATATCGTTAAACTTAAACCACCACAAAAGTGATGATTGGTCTAAGAGAATAATGGCCTAATGGGTGTCAGCTTTCTTTCTTCCTTTCATGTTTGTCCAACACTTGTAACTAGTTGATTGAGAGCTTAAAGTTTCCTATGAGAGGCTTGGGTTCAATTCCCACTAGCTACATTTGGAGGACATTGGTGGAGGGGAAATGAGGGATGACCCAGACCATTGGCTTGGGTTCGAGTCCTGATCCCGGCCGGTTTTACCGATTATTTCACTGTCGTGCCTTCGGGCGGGTGAGTGGTCGGGTTTTCCCGGGAATTGGTGGCCCGGGTACTCTCGAGTACCTGATTCACCAAAAGGGTGCCCGAGAGTGCTCGGAAATTGATTTGTTGTCCGTTCAAAAAAATAATAACTAGAGTGATGCCCATTGCCTAGCATGTTGCGCGGAGTTATTACGTTTCCTCTTTTGACTTAATAACTTAGGTGACACAAGCAAACAATCAGTGGCGGAACCAGAACTTTTTAACTAGGGGTAGACATGTCAATAATTCAAGTAATTAATCATTGAAGTTTTATATTATTCATGTAATTGTTCTTTAGCAAACGTGATACCTTCTGTCTGGTGTGTGGTTTTTCTAGTTGTATTCTTTATGAATGCTATAGAATTTTTTTTTAAAATAAAATGCTAGAGACATATATGAGTTTTTCTACCCTAATTGTCTTTTAAAAAGATATTTCTTTATAATAGGAAAACTATATTATCCAGTTATATGTTTTTTGGTCCATGATAAAAAATTTGTGATATAATCCAAAATGATAACATAACAAAAGTATATAATCAATTAACAAAAAAGGAAAAACTAAATTCAGTTTAAACTAATATAATAAAAGATAAGTCCTAAATGTGAATGAGAGCAAAAGGCCAAAAAGCATATATCACTATCACAACTTTATATATTTAATTATTAAATATTAAAACCAAGAGTAAATTGTCAAAATGGCCCCTCAGGTTTGGCCCAAATTGCTTGTTTGGTCAGTTATCTTTTTTTTTGTGCCAAAAGCACCCCTCAAAGATCGAAAATTGCCATTTTGACCCATATTTAACAGAATTTCTAACTGAGGATGGAAAGTCAGTTAAGTATCAGGGGCATTTTCGTCATTTCATCTCACTCCTTCTTCCTCATCATTTTTTTCAACCTACCTGCACCCACCCCTCCTTCCACAACTCCACCATCCTCTCCTTTCTCTCTCTACCCTCACCTCTCTCTACGAAACAATCATATCCCCATCTTAACCAAAATAAATATCAATTCTGAAAGGGAGGTTAACGGAGTCGTCGTTAATCTCTCCTTTATCGTCGATTGGATGGTTCATATGAGGCCATCGTTGAGGAAACTGGTACCACCGTCTTATGCTGTTACTACAGAAAGTCAACGACAGCTTATGTTGTGGCATAGATGCCAAATTTGTGATAAGTAGTTGTGTTTTTATAATTGAATTGATGTGTATGATGCTTATTGCTCTATCAAATGTATGTATTCCCTTGCATTTCGTCTTGTAATTAGATCAATTTCAGTCACTTTTGAGTGAATGTAAGAAAATTGTTATTAGAATAAAAATGGGTGGAGAAGAGTTGGCATCTCGATGAAAGAGGAATGTTTCGACTCGTACTGAATTTAATCCCAGCATGTTTGATGTGTTTTAACTCATATCTGGCCGCCTATATACTAGCTGTGATTCTAGCACATACAGAAGGACGGTCTTCTAGGACTGACCGCTTGGTCGACTGTTTAGGAATTTCTTATGTTTCATTTTGGAGATGACTAGTTTGTTTTGGTTCTGTTGTGTATCAAAACTCAACCTGTAACTGATTTTTGTTTTCGTATTTTATAATCGGAGTGAGGTGAGGGTAGAGAGAGAAAGGAGAGGATGGTGGAGTTGTGGAAGGAGGGGTGGGTGCAGGTAGGTTGAAGAAAATGATGAGGAAGAAGGAGTGAGATGAAATGACGAAAATGCCCCTGATACTTAACTGACTTTCCATCCTCAGTTAGAAACTCTGTTAAATATGGGCCAAAATGGCAATTTTCGATCTTTGAGGGGTGCTTTTGGCACAAAAAAAAAGATAACTGACCAAACAAGCATTTTGGGCCAAACCTAAGGGGTCATTTTGGCAATTTACTCTAAAACCAAAGTCCTTTTATGTTCATCTTCTTTATTTAGCTCTCTATACCATAAATTTAACACAGCGCTTCGCCGGCTGCCGGAAAGCATCGAAGGTGCTATTTTCACCACCTTTTCTTCACTAACATCTTCGTGAGGCGTGAGATATATTATTCCCAAGAGTCAAAGCGTCAAAACTACAAAAACGTTTATGCGCTACATATGTTGGTTCAGGCCCCACTCTACACAACACACTCAACCTCACGTAATGTATATAAATGTGTGAAAGTATCAAAGGTTGGAATATATGAAAAGGAAAATGAAAGCTACTGATTCACTAAGCAAATGGACTTGGCTTTTATAGCCTACAAAACAATATCCAACGAAAATATATAACAACTAGCTAAAACCTAGCAACTACTCCATATTATTCGGTCAACACATGGACTCACATTCCATCTAAATCGGCTGACCACTTCTTTGCATTAATAAAACTCTAATTATACTAGTAAATAGATGTAAAATATTAATGTATTTCTTTGCTACGTTTCGGAGCCAAATCTGACCCGTACCCATCATCCGCATGATGCGCGAACAAACCCGATTAACCCAACAATCACCCCCTTAATCGGTTTGTTCACACCCTTCACTCACAATAGCGTTTTGTCACCTATTTCTCGAACCATCTCGACTTCTACCCGGACACCCGACCTTCACCTCGGTCACATCCAAAGTCTTCCTTCAACTCGACTTATCCCGGACACCCGGCCTCACCTCGGCCCGTCCAAAGCCGTATAAACCACTAGCACCACCACTACTACCGACTGTTGCTTTTCACCACACGGAACCCGTTTTGCGCACAACACTTCCGTGAGAGCGTTCTTCTACCGATCAAGAAAACAAAGCCACCCGCTTCTACCGTTTTCCATCACCTGCTAAACGAACTAAATCACAGCCACCCGCTTGATTTTTTCTGCTCGTTTTTCCCGCAACCTGGTTAACCTCTCCTTCTGGTGAAACCCAAAACTTTCTGCCGGATTTTTAAACATCTTAACACAGCCACGAGACACCCCAGTGTTCACCCGTCACCCCCGTCATCCTAACCGGTACTTCACCCGCGACAACGATTCACACAAACACCCATCTTGCCTCTGTATTCTGCTGTGAAACAACCACGAACAACCACGAACGGACACCTTTGTTCACCCTGGTCACCTCGTCCACAAACAACGGTACTCCCCGCCGTTTAACCCCGAACGCCTGACCGGAACAACACCCCGTTAACTGTGGTAAACCAACCCCGAAACAAACAACCTGCTGTCCCAAACCTTCTTCTTTCATGCCTGCCCTCCACCAACTGACACAATAGCCGGCGGTGGAGGCTTCCCCGGCACGAGCCCTAGGCTCTGATACCAAATGTTGGTTCAGGCCCCACTCTACACAACACACTCAACCTCACGTAATCTATACTATATTATAATGCATGAGGGAAGGGTATTTTAAGATACCCAAAAGTTAAGAACTAATTTTTCATTAGCAACCCTAAAATGAGGGTAAAATAGTCATTCATACATTATTTACACTTTAATACCCTATCTTATTTACACTTTAATTCCCTATTTTTTAGTTAGTAATTACATTTTCCTTCCCTCCCCTACAAAATTATAATTTCTTTTATTTAATTCTATAACAACTTTAAAACTATTATATTTTAAAAACATTCAAATATACCATGACGACCGGCTCATTTTTGTCGACGTGTCGGTGTTTGTCGTAGTGAATATCGATGTGTGGATTGAAATGTACAAGAAAGAATGTCTTATGTACAAGTGATTATTGCATTTTATGTTTTAAATCTATACTATATTATAATGCATGAGACAAGAGTAGTTTAAGATACCCAAAAGTTAAGAACATTTTTTTTCATTAATGCATAATGTACAATCTTAAAATGAGGGTAAAATAGTCATTTAAACACTTTTACGCTTTAATACCCTCATCTTAATTACACTTCAATCCCTTCAACTCTACTAAACTTTTGTTACTTAAATAATAGTTATATTTTCCCCCATGTTTTAATGTAGCTACCCCTCACATTTTAAACGACTAACTTTTTTCATACGATAATATTTTTTTTTTAAATTACATCATAAAGACGAGCATCTTACTCTCTTTAATATGAGTATAATTTTGCTAATATTTTTTTATCTCTCTATATTATAATGCATTTCAGAAGGGTTATTTAAGTTACTCAAAAATTAAGAACTTTTTTTACCCTAAAATAAGGATAAATTAGTTTCTCAAAAACTTTTACACTTTAATACCCCCATTTTACACTTTAATACCCTCATAAGTCGTATCTAATTTGAATATTAACTTTGTCAAACACTTACTTTAAAAAATAAAGGTTTTGTATTAAGATAAACAATATCAACACACTACAAGTACACAGTTCCAACACCAGGCTTGAATAATAATAATTAGTTTATACCTTACCTTAATTAAATAATTACAACGTTTACAAATGCCTTTCGATTAATCATATCTACCTTCATTTCCTACATTCTTTTTTAAACTAAAACTATATCACTAATTATTCCTTTTAACTTAACTTGTGATTTTTTGGTCTGCTAAAGTTTTTCTTTATTATGTTTCTTTTTTTCAAATTTGACATGATTTCCTAAATATGCCAGTAGATAATAATGTAAACAAGAATGTGTTACTTTTCTATTGTGGGACAAAACATTTATTTTATATATGTGTACGTCCTTTGATAATTAATCAATAAGAATTTACCTATGTGTTCTAGAATAGGTTAACATCAACAAAACTTCCTAATATTTGGGTGTTCTTTTTAACGAGTTTTACAACTTAAAAGATATCCAAATTTCAAAAGTAGTTGACTACACATTTTTAACACTTTAATCATATATCAACAAACTTCCTAATTCAAAGGGGTGAAAAAAATCTTATAGTTAAGCAAGCGGGAAACAATTTTTAAAATTTAAACCCTTAAGTGCACTACTAGAGTTTATATTATAAATACATAGTAATACACACTCATTTCATTTGTTAAAAAACTTTAGCACCGATCCAAATCTAACTTCAAAAGTTGAAGCTTCTAAGGTTAGTTGATATTATATATCAATCTAATGTATTAACATGTTTTTTTATGAACGACAATACATATATAATTTTATTCTATTCCTATGTAAATGATAACAATTTTTTGTTTTATAGATTCATTTCGATGAAGAACATGTTGACATGAACAAACCAATAATTATACAAGCGTCTAAGGTTGCGTCTAAAGTTGCATTTTTTTAATGTTTAATGTTGGTGTGTGTGCATATATTGGTAAAGTTTGCATCATTTACCTATTTTCACTAAGGTGCAATTTTCTTTTTCGGATCGAATGGAAACATTTGTTGCAAATTATAGGAAGATGTTGACATTGTCGACCACATGAACCTGCTAAGGTAATTTCTTTTATTAATCATTTTACCAAGTTACTTTAAAACTTTCACATTATGAGTGTTACAAATGAAATTATCAGTTAGATTTGCTTTCTTTCATACTACGTAATGATGACACAAAGGTAAATTTATGTTTATTTATTAAATTTTGGCTAAGATGCAATTTTTTCGATCTAATGGTCATATTTGTTATAGGAAGATGATGAAAGGTGTCAAGATTATCGTTTATAAGTGTATAACAAGCATTTTAGCCCTTAAAATCCCAACTTCCTAACTACAAAGGGAAATTAGTGATCGGGTTTGGTATTTTAAAAGTTTAGTATGATATAGTGTAAATAAAATCACGTGATGTTAAAAAAATGATATCATGTGGAAACAATTATGTTTTTCTATTACAGTAATATAAGCAATTCAATTAATTGTGAAAAAAGATTTAGAACACATGCCATGATGTAACTTCATGATGCCATGTATAAAGTTTAATGGAATTAAATCTGCTAAAAAAACTAAAACCTATACCAAGTTGAAAAATTATAATAAATAATCAAGAAACATGGTCTAATGTAAAGCTTCTATGTTTATATATGTTTATAAAGTAATATGAGAAATTAATTTATGTAAAAGTATATGATAATTATTTAGAATTTCTTCAAAGTTGACGTTAGAAATTTTTTTATAGCTTGAAGCTATAAATAAACAAGAAAGATACAATGTCACAATAAAATGAAGGGCACGTGTACATATTAAAGCTTGGAAGTCTAAAAATAAACTATGTAGTGAATACAAGATATTCATATAGTTACGATGGAGTACGGTTGGGATCAAAATTTAAGTAATTATTATTTTTTATTTTTATTCAAGTTAATTACATTTTTTATTTTGCCAAAATAACATGTTTGAGTACTAAGGTTTTTTAGTTGCAAGTATGGGACTCATGGTACTAATATGAAAACGAGCAGGGTACTAATATGTTGATAAGCAACATCGCATGGGTATCTTATGAGAGTATATATAATGCATTTCACAAGATTATTTTAAGATACCTAGAAGTTAAGATTTCTTCTTTTTTTTTTTTTCATTTAATGCATAAGGTATAAGGTACAATCCTAAAATGAGAGTAAATTAGTCTTTTAAACACTTTCACACTTTAATACCCTGATTTTAATTACACTTTAACTCCTTCAAAACTAAAATTTCAAGGCAACTATCGAGTAACGACCTAATTTTTTTCATAGGTTAGTGCTTTAAGAAAAACATCATGAAAACAAGCATTTTATCCTCTTTAGTTTAAGTGTAATCTTGCTATCATTTTTCAATTTTAAGAAAATGATGTATTACGTGATTAACAATATCTAGGGTGGGCAATAACTGAAAGCATATGAAATCAAACCAAATCAATTGAAAACTATATTAACCAAAGACCTAATTAACTTAAAATTGGTTATCGGTTTTTTTTTGTTCCATTAGGCAATCGAAACCGAACAATTCATATATTCATATATTCTTAACTTTCATACATTATATATTTATATCCTCATTTCTTGTACTGCTAAGCAAAAGTTTTAAGAAAAGTTTGGTTTCAGTTATTAAAAAAATTAACTACACCAAAAATCTTATAAAATAAACTTAACCAACTAACTGATTAGTTAATAAGATTGATTAACTGATGACTTTGTTTTTGGTGGAGACTAATAACCAAACTAAACCAAACCATACATACCTTTAGAGGTGTATGTGTTCCCCGCCGCATCGCGCGGGCACTCTACTAGTGTATATAAATGTGTGAAAGTATCAAAGGTTGGAATATATGAAAAGGAAAATGAAAGCTACTGATTCACTAAGCAAATGGACTTGGCTTTTATAGCCTACAAAACAATATCCAACGGAAATATATAACAACTAGCTAAAACCTAGCAACTACTCCATATTATTCGGTCAACACATGGACCCACATTCCATCTAAATCGGCTGACCACTTCATACATAACTTTTGCATTAATAAAACTCTAATTATACTAGTAAATAGATGTAAAATATTAATGTATTTCTTTGCTACGTTTCGGAGCCAAATCTGACCCGTACCCATCATCCGCATGATGCGCGAACAAACACGATTAACCCAACAACATATACATGCTAACATAGAACTTGGCCGGCCGGAGGTTCAACGAACCCTCCTGACCCCCGGTGGTTCCGTCCCTGCCAACAATTAAAAAGATAATGCTACAGACACTAACTAACAAATGTAAGGCCATAAATCAAGCTAAAGCACAATTAAATAACATTGATGATGTAATGAAGTAAACCAAAACCCAAATTCAACAAGATTACATGCAAAAACCATTATGCATAAATCACTTGCAATTTAATACTATATAAAATCTTTGGATATATAATCACGAATCTTATTGAGAGCAACATCTCTATCTAGGATTAGACCATAAGGAATGGTGGGGGAAAGTTTTTTTTGATCGGCAAATTATCACTTTATTTCACCCAAAATTTTATACACATGGAATGCTAGTAAGATACTAAACATATCCAATACATCACCACTTATTCTGATTACATTAAGGATATAAACACAATGGTGGGGAAAGTGACATGTGGAATTTCCTTTTTTCTTTTTTATATTTTTAATAAACTAAAAAAACACAATTTTAATAAAAAACATAATATCATGTATGTGAGTGTGATAATGATACAAACATGTCTTAGGGAAACAGCATAACATCCACTTAAACCGTGAAGCTACTTTTTCGATCCGTGCGACGCCTTTGGTGGATGAGGTGATTTCGTCCCATTTGCTCCTGTTTTAAAGGGAGGAGAATATTGTTATTGAGGGATTCTAAGAGAGAATTTACACAAACTTGCTATATTATTAATTAATGAAATTATCCAAATAAAGAGGTATGGGGTTATTTATAGGTGGTGAAAGGGTGTGATACCCATTGGTAAACCGATATATTAGTTCAATATAACCACCGTAACCGCCACAATTTTAAGTTATATAACAATAATACAAATAACATACTAAACTTAGGTTAAATCAAATATTATATCTAACAGTTATGCAGATTCCATTATCATAATAAGAGTGTGTGTGTATGTTATTCATGACTATTAATACTTACGAATGCTCGGAAAGGATGAGACGCTAATTAAGAGGAACGAAATCATGATCAGAACAACTACACCCATCTTCTTTCCCATTTGTTATTCACCTCTAATACTAGCTCTCTATCTCTCTCTCTCTCTCTCTCTCTATATATATATATATATATATAGATTATAATTATGAAACTTCTTCGAAATGATGCTCACATTTTATGATTTTTCATTTATTTATAAATTTATGAATCTTTGTTCAACTTCAAACCCATGTAGTCTTTTGCGTAAGTATTGGACAAGGGAGTAGACCCGGGTGGACTAATAATATGTACAAGCTTGCACTTGTTGACTCTCAACTAGCAGGGGTTTATAAAAATCGCAATTCGAAGCTCGTTCGAAACTCGTTCAAAAAAAAGCTTGAAAAAAAACTCGGCTCGAAAAAAAAAACGAGCCAGCTCGGCTTGATTGTAAACGAGCTCGAGCTAGCCCTGTCTCGACTCGTGAGCTCGCGAGTTGACTCGAATTATTTTATTTATAAGTATTAATTTTATTTTAAATGTTTAAATCAAAAAATACGTGAGAGGAGGTTCAAGTGTTAACATTTTAAGTTTAATTAATCAATAAAATAGGAAAATTAATATATAAAAAAACACAAATTATACATATAATAACTTTAGTATGGCTTCCATTCTTTAAAATATTAGGAAAAAAATATACATGTATATGTGTAATTTTATTTTTCTGGCAATTTATTTTATTTTTTTTGTTTTTTATTTTATAAATATTTGTAAAAAATAATAAAAAAATAACGAGCTGGCTCGAGCCAGTTCGAGCTCAAACATTTACGAGCCAAACTCGAGCTGGCTCGTTTAAGTTCGAGCTTAGCCTGGCTCGACTCAGCTCGTGTACAGCCCTGTAGAGATAATAATATAATATGAATACATGTATTTGTATTTGTTTATGTAAGCCAGAAATGATGGGCGATTGTAGGTACTTAGTGTTGGAAATTTTGGTGAAAATGGATTTTTTTTTTCACAAAATATGTTGGACACAAATACTTATGTTTATATATGTGTTGTATACTGTGGGTTTATGTTCTACATTGTGATAGCATTATAATGAATCAAACCATGTCTAAAATGAAGCTAAGACGAATAAGAAATCGATGCTTGAAGTTGTATGGTAGGAACAACCAATGATGAGAAAATGAATTAAGCTTTGTCAACTTGTCCCACGTAGACGAGGTGACAAAACTTGAAGAGGTCTCTATATGGAGGAGCACTCATTAGGCAAACACTAGTACTCACTTTGGAAAACTATATCTTCCATGAACATTTAGAGGGAGCACTTTTATGCAATTCTGAAACCTCATACCTGATGCTATCTTGAGTGTGGGAGTCATCTCCGGCAGTACACATACTATTCCGGTTGTTGTACTATTGGAGACAGACATGCTAGTCTAAGAAGATATGTGAAATTTGTTTTAAAGGACCAGTGTCAAACACAATCCTCAACCACAACCACAACCATAACCGTTTACTATTTATTTATTGTTGAAGCAGAATTCGTACAAGAAAAGAAAATGCAGTAGAAGTTCTTCAAAAAGACCTTGGTTTGAATAATTTATTTACTTGATTTTGTATTGTATATTTAAGTTTATTCATTGTTGCATACGGTTTTGTACTAATTGATTTTTTCACAAATAATGAGAGTATCATTCTTTTGATTTTCATTATATGGGTAGGGGTCCAGAGAAAACCCTTGTTATAGTGAAAACTTTGGAAAATCTGACTTCCTGAGCTTTTTAGGGCCTGAAAATTTTAGGGCATGTAATATACATGATTTTAAGCATTTTGAGGCAAAAAAAAAAATCAAAAAAGCGCCGAGCACTTTTTTTTAAAAAAAATAAGTTTTTGGGTAACACATGTTAAGCAAAATTAACATGTGTTAACAATGTGTTACCCGAAAACTTATTTATTTTTTTTTTTAAAAGTGCTGGGCGCTTTTTTGATTTTTTTTTGCTCAAAATGCTTAAAATCATGTATATTACATACCCTAAAATTTTCATATAACAAAACCTCGGGAAATTAGAGTTTCCAGAAGGGTTTCCAATATATCCTTTACCTTCATTATATAGTTTAATTAAAAATGATACTACTACCTACACTCACTTCTTGATTATATGTTGTTTGGCTTGTAACTAATCACATTTGGATAGATTTTCAGCTCAAACAGAACAACTAAAATTTTGATTTTTCAGTCTTAGGAAACTAGATGGTTTCGGTTTTTTGGTTAGGCTATAGGGTGTGGTGAGTGGAGGAGGCCCATCATAGATGATGGTCCTCCACATCATCTGCCACATCAACGTGGGGTAGTTCTATCCTCCCCATGATGCTTTAAAGGTGCCGAGGATGGGTCTCCCCCTTTTCTTTTTCTTTTTTTTTCTTTTTTAATTAATTAACATTCTAATTTTAAAAAAGTAAAATTATATAATATTAATAATACAAGCTAACAAATAGTGATGTTTTCATATTTCTATTTTGGCCATATTTTTTTTTTTGCTTTTTTTATTAACTTTTTTTCATTTTGACCACCAATTTTTTTTTAAGTTTTTTTTCTTATTTTGGCCACACAATGTTTTTTTACTTTTTGTTTAAGTTTTTTTTCCTGTTTTGACCACAAACTTTTTATTAAGTTTTTTTTTCTCATTTTGCCCCCGACATAATGCGTTTTTTTACCCGATTTCACACGGGTTTGGTTTTTGTTCGTTTATTATCTATATATTTAACGACCACAGAATAAATAGCTGCTTCACTCTAACGTACGCAGTCGGCTACCGACCACATCTACCGTGCGCCATCTCCACCATGTGCCGCAGACCGCGGGAGATTCCTGGTATGCTCCGCGTAGCCACTGCCACTTTTGTATTTTCTCATTGTCCACGGTTAGTCTCAATGCCTTTGTCGGTTACCAAAATCCGCATTAACACGTCATGTGAAAAACGCGCAACGCGCGTATCACCGACCACATCTACCGTGCGCCATCCCCACCATGTGCCGCGTACCGCGGGAGATTCCTGGTAAAATGATGCTATTATTAGGGATGCTTACCATAGAAATTTCACGAGCATACACAATAATTTAGGTGGAAAGTTTATGTATGATAAACTAATATCACGAACACAATGAAAATTGATTTAGGTTTGATTTGGAATTTGAAATGTCGCAACGCTATGTCATCACTTAATTATTTTTAAATCATATTGACGCCGCCGCAACGCGCGGCTGGATAAAAACCTAGTTAATATTAATTATTAATGGAGTGGAAGGAAGAGGAATGAAGCAAAAGGGCAATCTTTTAATATAACTTTTCTTCCAAAATGAAAGGAAGTAAAAGGAAGGAAAATGAAAACAAAAAAACGTTTATCATTTACTATTTTACCCTCATACTTAAATTATTACAATACACAATAGAGGTATAACTGTAAAATTAAACCTTTCTTTTCTCTTCCTTTCAACTCGGGAACACTATTTTACCCTCATACTTAAATTATTACAATACACAATAGGGGTATAACTGTAAAATTAAACTTTTCTTTTCTCTTCCTTTCAACTCGGGAACACATAGAGTATTTACTTTCTTTTCCTTTCCTTCAAACTCGAGAACATGAAATTAAGTCATATAGTTTCTTTTCCTCCTTAGTTAATATTAATTATTAATGGAGTGGAAGGAAGAGGAATGAAGCAAAAGGGCAATCTTTTAATATAACTTTGCTTCCAAATGAAAGGAAGTAAAAGGAAGGAAAATGAAAACAAAAAAACGTTTATCATTTACTATTTTACCCTCATACTTAAATTATTACAATACACAATAGAGGTATAACTGTAAAATTAAACCTTTCTTTTCTCTTCCTTTCAACTCGGGAACACTATTTTACCCTCATACTTAAATTATTACAATACACAATAGGGGTATAACTGTAAAATTAAACTTTTCTTTTCTCTTCCTTTCAACTCGGGAACACATAGAGTATTTACTTTCTTTTCCTTTCCTTCAAACTCGAGAACATGAAATTAAGTCATATAGTTTCTTTTCCTCCCTTTCTTTTCTCTCATAAATTATCTTTCTCTTCTTTCCTTTTCGTTAGTAAACTTCGGAACACAGCGTAAGTTTTTATTAACCACATATATATGAATTTAGGTTTTCACCTTGTGGAAGTGTTCTAGACCATTATAAATTATGGAAATCAGTTCGTTCATAAATAGTTGAAGTTTCGGATCATTGTTCTTCTAAAAGAGGCTTACCAGCACGTCCCAAGCTTCCTTTGGTGTCGCCTTGTCTCGAATATGACCAAGTAGTTCTTTTTCAAATGTCTCGGATTCAATCGCTTTCCTAATCATGTTCCATTTGTGCAAGGGCGGATACAGGTAACCAGGGGGCGTCTGTTACCCCTCGATTATCTTGGAAAAGTGGAAAAATTTTGTTTTAAGGTACTTTTATAAAATGTTACCCCTAAAACAAATTTTTTGTTACCCCATAAAATAATTTTTTTTATAAAATGTTACACCTTATTTTATTTTCTAGACCCGCCAGTGCACACCACTTGTGTATGGTTACATTGTATCTAACATGTTAATTACCTAATACTTGTAACTTGTTGGACCCGAACCATCCACCTCTTTAAAGTTGTAAAAATTATAAATTAATACATGATAAATTAATAACCTCGATAAAATTAATAATTTGTCCAATCTTAAGTTGGGACCAGTACAAAATTGTACCTCAATCGATAAAATAATAAGATAATAACTTTTTTGAAATTTCAGTGTTTATATATTGGTCCCAACGAAACTATGAATTAATAATTACTAAAAGATTTCAAATTCTAAGATTGTCTAGTAAAAAATGAATCTATAGTCACTTGTTTTTTTTGTTTGTTAAACTTCAAATCTATATTGATTTCATCTTTGAATTTTATTAGTGTACTTAAGAGTTGGGGCATTGTTTTCATTGTTGATTGGTCATGGTAGAATTTTTTATTTTGAGATGATACTTTTGATTTTGGGCAAAACAAGATTAAGAATATAGAGGAAGGTTCTTGTCCGAATGAATCTTATCCTACAAATAACCTTTAACGTGAGAAGTGAAGGAGGGAATTTGTATTTTAGTACTTAAATCTAAAAAAAAAATGTAGAGTAATTACTCTAATGACGTAATTATGCTATTTTTTTAAAATTTTTTATATTATTCATCTAAAAAGCATGTTTAAGCCGATGTAAAAAAAATCAATAAAAAAATCTTCCCTTCATTTCTCATGTTTAATAGGTTAAGTTTATTTGTATTTGATTTTTATTTTAAAAATATATATGTTTTTATGGTAAAACAATTATGAAAATAAATTACAGAATTTTGAGATGACTTTGGGGTGGGTTGTGGGTGGCTACTGGCTAGTGGACTGTTTATAGCCATGGACTACAATAAATCGTGCTGCAAAAGACATTCAGTAAGACTATAAGGAGTGGAGGGGGAAGAGGGCGTGATCCGCAATGTGATACTTGTAAGGCCCGTGTTTGAAGGTTGACAATTGTGGGGAGAGGAATGGGGAAGGGAGTGAAGATAATAATATTATATTATTTAAATTGGGTGTTAAAGTTAAAAAAAAAAAAAAAAAACAAACCAATCAACTTGCTGAACATCCACGCCCATGAGATCTTCCCCGCCCAAGGGGCTTCCCCCTTCCACGCCAAGGTGGGGTGGTGTATTTGGCTTGAAGGAGTTTCCCCGCCAGCGCACACCACTTGTGTATGGTTACATTGTATCTAACATGTTAATTATCTAATAATACTTGTAACTTGTTGGATCTAAACCATCCACCTCTTTAATATTGTAAAAATTATAAATTAATACATGATAAATTAATAACCTCGATAAAATTAATAATTTGTCCAATCCTAAGTTGGGACCAGTACAAAATTGTACCTTAATCGATAGAATAATAAGATAATAACTTTTTTGAAATTTAAGTGTTTATATATTGGTCCCAATGAAACTATGAATTAATAATTACTAAAAGATTTCAAATTCTAAGATTGTTTAGTAAAAAATGAATCTATAGTCACTTTTTTTTTTTTTGTTAAACTTCAAATCTATATTGATTTTATATTTAAATTTTATTAGTGCACTTAAGAGTTGGGGCATTGTTTTCATTGTTGATTAATCATGGTAGAATTTTTTATTTTGAGATGATACTTTTGATTTTGGGCAAAACAAGATTAAGAATATAGAGGAAGGTTCTTGTGCGAATGAATCTTATCCTACAAATAACCTTTAACATGACAAGTGAAGGAGGAAATTTGTATTTTAGTACTTAAATCTAGAAAAAAATAGTGTAGAGTAATTACTCTAATGACGTAATTATGCTTGAATCGATGTAAAAAAAATCAATAAATAAATCTTCCTTTCACTTCTCATGTTTTATAGGTTAAGCTAATTTGTATTTGATTTTTATTTTAAAAATATATATGTTTTTATGGTAAAACAATTATGAAAATAAATTACAGAATTTTGAGATGACTTTGGGGTGGGTTGTGGGTGGCTACTGGCTAGTGGACTGTTTATTGCCATGGACTACAATAAATCGTGCTGCAATAGACATTTAGTAAGACTACAAGGAGTGGAGGGGAACAGGGGCGTGATGCGCAATGTGACACCTGTAGGGCTCGTGTTTGAAGGGTGAAAAATGTGAGGAAAGGAATGGACAAAGAGGGTGAAGAGAATAATATTATATTATTTAAATTGTGTGTTAAAGTTAAAAAAACAAAACAAACCAATCAACTTGCTGAACATCGATCCACCCCCGCCCCACGCCCATGAGATCTTCCCCACCCAGGGGGCTTCCCCCTTCCACGCCAAGGTGAGGTGGTGTATTGGGCTTGAAGGAGTTCCCCCGCCAGTGCACACCACTTGTGTATGGTTACATTGTATCTAACATGTTAATTACCTAATACTTGTAACTTTTTGAACCTAAACCATCCACCTCTTTAATATTGTAAAAATTAAACTATGTATTAATTTGAAATGAATTTTCTACTGTTCATCAACAGTAAGGCTGGGAGGTGTGCCTTCGGGGAGATAGCTCGGGGATGTGATGTGGCGTTGGGGGGCCGAACGAAACACCGCCCCCCCGATTTGATTTCGGGAAAAACGGGGAATTATCACGATCACACCGTTTGATTTGATTGGTTATTGTTTTTATATTATTATTTTTTGTAAAGGAAGGGGGAAGGGGGAAGGAGGGGGAACCATTTCGTTGGTTTGGGGGAGAGAAGGGGGAAAATGATGTGGCGCTTACGTGGTATTTGAGGGAGTTGGGGGAAAAGGGGAGCACACCATATAGTCTAACTACATCCATGGCATTTTCGTGATTTATGGTATTTCACCATCTGCAGCGTTTTAAACGTGTCAACTCCATCGGAAACGTGTCAACACCCAACCATTACACTTATCTTTTTCCTTTTCCCAAAACGCCACCTCCACCCACATAAACTAATATATGTCTTACCCCTGTCTTAAGACTATAAGGAGTGGTGGGGGGAAGAGGTGGGGGGAAGCGCCATGTGGCACTTGTGGGTCCCTTTTGGGGGGGAAAATAATTGTGGGGAGTGGAAGGGGGGGAAGAGGTGGGGGGAAGTGACACTTGGCATTTCTTTTTTCTTTTTTTTTTCTTTTTTTTATAAATTAAATAATAATAATAACAATAACAATAATAATAATAATAATAATATAAACCGGAAAATATAATAAATTAATAAAAAAATAATTAATATTAAGTTAATAAAAAAATAATTAATATTAAAGTAATAAAATTTTAATTAGTATTTAATTTTACACTTTGAATTTCAAATTTTCCCACCACTGCTCCACACAGTACAAACATTAATTTTTCCCACCCAGAAGTTTGAATTTGAAATTTTGAATTTGAAACTCTGAATTTCAAAGTTTCCCCCCCCACTGCTTCATCCTTCTAACCCTATAAATACAACACCTTACCAAATTCTCAGTCACACATATTCCTCTTCCCTAAAGCAATGAATAACATGGGTGACGGTTTTCAAGCAGGAGCTGCTGGCCCGTCTAATATCCGGCAGTATTCTCGCCGGTATCCCAGGGGACGGGGCCGCCCAACAGCAAACTACCCCCATCCCCATCCCCCAAGACCATGGGACTTCCCCAACTGAGGGGGACTTGGAAGCCCTGAGGGAGATTGAGGAGGAGGAGTACTACTATAACCAACCTACCCCTCGTAGTGAGTACTACTACTTCCCCTCAGATGCGAGATCTGATGGACGGGACAGCTCACGTTCCGTCTCACCCGAGTACTACTTCCCCTGGGACAACTACTCTCCATAGTGGAGAAAATTAGGATTAATAATTAATTTAGGATTTATTTATGTTTAAATAAGTAATTTAGGAGTTATTTATGTTTAAATAAGTAATTTAGGAATTATTAGGATTATGTAATGGTTGTTTTAGTGTGTAATGGTTATTAAGTAATTTAATTATGTAATGTTTGTTATTTATTTTTTTTATTTAATTTAATTTTTTTTTTTAAAAACGGCCTTCAAAATGAATTAAATGTTGTGTTTTTTTTTTTAATTTCTAAAATTTCTTTTTTTTTTTAATAAAACAGATTGTTGGTTTTTTTTTAATAAATTAAATCTATTCATAATGGTCATCCAATCATCAACCGCCACGTGTCCCTCCTCTCCCCCCCACGCCAGTGCTCTCCTCCCGCCCTCAGCCCCACGCCGGTCATCCCGCCCCTATGGCGGCGGTGTTCCCCCCCTCTCCCGCCCTTCTCCCGCCCCCACTCCCACTAGTCTAATAACAAAGAAAGAGAGAGAGAAAGAGACAGTCAGAGAAAGGTTGAGCGTGAGAGAGATGGAGAAAGTTAGAGGTTAATGAGGACAAAGCCTCATATACTTCGGCGGTATTGACGATGGGGTGTTTTTTAGATGAATACATGGTTCGGTGACGACGACGGGATGCGGTATTGAAAATTGCTTTTGCTTTCCTTTTCCTTTTTTTATAAAGTTTATTAATGAATCTCTACTTATAATTGTTGTATCTAAATTCAGTTTCATGTACCTCATGACAATACGTTTTAATAAAAGAATAATCATCTTGTGACGTTTAATGTAAAGCTGGTGCAAGGTGGTGCATGTTCTCTACACTAGGGATGAGCTCGGGACGGGATCGGTACCGATGTAAAAAAGCATGTTTGAACCGATGTAAAAAAAATCAATAAAAAAAATCTTCCCTTCACTTCTCATGTTTAATAGGTTAAGCTAATTTGTATTTGATTTTTATTTTAAAAATATATAGGTTTTTATGGTAAAACAATTATGAAAATAAATTACAGAATTTTGAGATGACTTTGGGGTGGGTTGTGGGTGGCTACTGGCTAGTGGACTGTTTATAGCCATGGACTACAATAAATTCAGCTGCAATAGACATTCTGTAAGACTATAAGGAGTGGAAGGGGAAGAGAGGCGTGATGCGCAATGTAACACTTGTAGGGCTCATGTTTGAAGGGTGAAAATTCTGGGGAGAGGAATGGGAAAAGGGGATGAAGAGAATAATATTATATTATTTAAATAGTGTGTTAAAGTTAAAAAAAAAACAAAACAAAACAAACCAATCAACTTGCTGAACATCGATCCGCCCCACGCCCATGAGATCTTCCCCGCCCAAGGGGCTTCGCCCTTCCACGCCAAGGTGGAGTGGTGTATTGGGCATGAAGGAGCCCCCCCCCCCCCCCCCCCCCCCCCCACCCCCCACACACTCCGGATACACTAATGGGCTAGAAATATGTTGGACAACATTTATGGATTGGACAATAGTGGTCTGCAGTAGATAATCAAGGATTGCCAATAGCCCAATAATAACATACCGGCATGTGATTGAATGACCCAAAAATCCAATAAACCCTGTGATCTAAATTCAAAATAATCATTATTCATACCATGCAAGAAACCATGTGATTGAATCGCCCAAACTATACACAAATACATTCAAAATGTAGATTTTAATAATATAGTCTTTTATGAGATTGACTTCTTAGACCGACCATAGTGGTCTAAGATATTAGCGCCCCTCCCTCTTTTTTCATTGGCTCAACCCACTCCCAAGAAATCAACGCCCAATTTCGGCGCGAAAAATTTCACGCCACAGACCAAAAACCATATTTAGCGCCCAGGGGGCGGTGTAGAGGCGCTAATGGGGCATTTAACTCCCCTTTCATTTCTCCATTACGGGTGGTCTTAGAAGTTATTGACTTCACTACCAGAGGTTGTTTCCCGGGATCTAGCCTCGGGTCATCTTCTAACTAGTTTCTCTACAAGTTACACCACCATTCAAAAGTAAAAAAAAAAAAAAAAAAAAAGAGGGGGGGGGGGGGGGGGGGGGGGGCTAGAACTGGTCCAACCCGACTACAAGGGTTCATTTGCTAGAATTTATATCAACAGTTTCTATTTCGGTTTTAAGTAGCATCTGAAGGAATTCGATAAGATTGTTACACACAAAATTAGTGCCCCATATTCTAAGCTGAAATTTCATTAATCCTTTTTGTTTCTCAGAATTTTAGTTGAATTAAGATCCAATGAGAGGGGATGACAAATTGTTTGAAGATTTGGTTGCTATAATACATGCTGGAAAAGAAGAAGCACATGCTAGATATGGATTTTATTGTATCAGCAGAGAAAACTGTAAACTATAATTATTGCATGAATTGCAGTATGCGATAATGATACATACAACACCTACAGGTAATAACATGGCATTTATCGCTTAAAACATAAAGGTGCTTTATCCGCGAGCACAACTAATACCATAGGCAGTAGTTGTCCTGCACTTTCGAACGTTGAATAGACTATGGCATATTTCTATGTGATGGGGGTGGTGGGGTTGACTCATACTTTGGTGGTCTACGTGATTGAGGTCGATTTACAGCTCTATAGTGTGGACCGGTTGGTGGGGTACTGTCAGTAGACCTGCGCTTCAGTTTACCATTCGTTATATACCTTTCCCCGCCTGCAAACACAATCATTTTAGTTGCATAAATGAAACACAATTATTGTTCATGCATGCATAAGTGGGGCTAGCTGAGGGGTTGTTTGTCAATATGGGTAAATGTTGAACTAGTAAGAGGTCTGAACCGTTCAGACTTAGGGGCTGTTTGGTTGATTAAGTATTGAATTATTAAGATGTCTGAATGGTTAAATGCTCTGAATGGTTTAGCTATACACAAAGTCTGAATGATTTAGCTTTTAACCATTATACTCAGAGCCTTTTTTAGGTTGAAACAAATAGTCTGAATGCTGAACCATTCAGAGCTGAATGGTTCAGAGCCTCGTTAAGATACTAACAAACAGGCCCTTAGTATAATGCTTACCCATTCAGAGGCAAATATCTGGCTGATTCAGACATCTACTCGCGAAACAAATAGTTTGAATAAACTATGTCTAACGGATTCAAATATCTGTCTCATTAAGAGCTGAAACAAACGGTTGGCATAGGCTCTCACCTCGTGGGAGGTGTTGGGTTCAATCACAAGCAAAGTGATAATTTGGTGTAATTTAGTATGGAGTATCTGTTGTGATGTAACATTAGTTGTTCAAAAAAAAAATATATGTATGTATGTGTGAATTTATGGATAAGTGTACTTGAGGATGAGATGATTAAGAGGAACGAAATCAACATTATCAGAACAACGTTGTTTCCCATGTCGAGATCTTTCAGCTCAAATTAGGTATTTTAATTAGCAATGTATATATTAATATATATGGTTATGAAACATCTTCGAGTAAATGATACTCGTCACAAATTTTTGTATTTTCTTGTTTTTTTTATTTAAATTTGTTTATGAGTCTTTGCATAATAGTTGTAGTCAGTCAAGTCGTGGCGTAGCAAGTGTGCAAGGATATGTACAAGCTACTACAGCTGTTATATATAGTAGAAGTCAACAGATGAACAGAAAGCTAAATGAGTTTTGTAGTTTTGTGATATATATATTACTAGCTGACTACCCGGGAAGGTTTGGGGTTGAAAAATCTAATATGACTTAATAAAAAAAATGATAAAAAAAGAAAACATACCAAAAGTAAACTCACCGCACTTCGCTGCGGGAAACGTCTATTTCGTTAAGGGTTTGGTGAAGCATTAGAGATAACATTAGGTCACCGTTGTTTGTACCTTTGTTGTCAAAGCCCGCTCATGCGCGCGTCTAGGCCCACTTTTCTTGCTCAACGTAGTTTTCTCGTTTCGCTTCAAAAGCCCTACTTTGAGGCCCTCATGTGCATTTTCCAGGCGCTAAGTTCCGACGAAATTCCGGCAACACTACGCCAAAATAGGCCTACGGCCACACTTTTTCAAAAACTACCCTGCCACACTTTCGATTAAATGTGTGGCTAAAGGTCATCTTTCATATTACAAAACCTTGTAGCATAGTTTTTGCCACACATCTTATGTATTCATGTGTCCAATGTATAACAGTTCAAAACTTTAGTCACACTTTAAGAAAAAAATGTGACGTTTAGTAGCCACACTAGAAAATGTGTGGCCATTTATGATCTACTACCACATTATTTGTTTCATGTGATAAAAAAACACATCTAATCAAAACCTTTAGCCACACATTAAGAAAAAACCGTGACATTTAGTAGCCACACTAGAAAACTGTGGCCAAATGTAATCTACAATGACGGTATTTGTTTGATGGTGTAGCTAAAAGTTTAAACCTATGGCCACATATATTATAGTGTGACCAAAAGCTCGACAATAACCACACTTAAAATTACAAAATTTTGTGTGGCTTTACATAAACATTCGTCACATTATGGTCACGTTTATTTTTGTGTGATTGAATGATAACAAATGTCATGTAAAATATGTGTGACCACTAAGGTTACACAATAGTCACACTAATGTCATTGTTTAGTTTTGTGTGACGAAATGATACACTACAAGAAAATTAAACTAATGCAACCCTTGTAAAATATTGCAGTAGGCCTTGAAAAGGTTGCAATAGGCCTAATGCAACATTTTTATCAATGGCTGCATTAGGCGAAGTTGCATTAGACCTAATGCAACTTTTTTATTAAGCAACCTTTTTACATACTAACGCGACATTTTTACTTATAAATATAACTTTTATAACACTCAAATGCATCCTTTGTTTACATCTAATGTAACCTTTTTTTAAGATTTTAGTTACACAAAAATACAACCTTATTTACAATCAAATGCAAATCTATAGCATCATTGTTTGAACTACTAAAAATTATATTAATTTGCAATAGGATCTCAATTACACCAACACAATAATAACATAAATATAATAGATAATCTTATATCATAGTTTAACATATGTGCAAATTCAAAATAACAATTTAGTCGAATATAGTTGTCAATTACAATGATAAAAGGTATCGAAAACCTACTCATCTATAAGATCCCAAAGTACTCCAATAGGAAGCTCTTTTATATTATTTAGCATTGTAGCTTCAAAGTTTGCATGTTTGTTGTCAAAATCTTTCTACATAGCTTCTAGCTCAGCTTTATTCCTTTGATGGTCCTCTTTAGTTTCTTTTCAGTGTTTTTTCAACTTCAAGAAGGTTTGCAGTTCTTCATCTGTTCCTTAAAAAAGGAATTGAAAAAACAATTTGTTTGTTAAAAAATTTTTAAGTGACACTACAAGTTGCTTGTTGAAAACAAAAGTCAATAAAACCATACATGTATTCATATCAAAATTAGCTTTTGAATGGATGACTCCTGCATATTGTATATTGAACGAATGACTCCTGCTAAAAAGAAACTATGTCACCCAACTAAGCTCCAAAATCGTAGTCAATATACAAGAATAAAAATGTTAATCAATAACATACAAAAATTACAATCTTTGACACCTAAATTTAGTTAAAAATGAAAACTTGATTGAAAATTTACCTTTATAGCATGCTTGATGCATCACCTTTTGCTAAAATCATTGTGTTGCATATCCTGTAGTGTAATTTGTCCTTGGTAGCCTAATTTGAATTAAGTTCAGTGTTAGAATCAACCTCGATCTATGCTTGGAAAACGAAGACCCAATTTTGTGTATGACCGAAACCCAACTTGTACACTTAGGTCCAGTCTTGGAACATTTCTTTGTTTAAAAGCAGTAGCCCTAATACTTTATACTGTAAATTCATACTAGAAAAAAAATGATTCTAACAAAGAAACTTTGGAATATCCAAAGAAGATTCAATTCAAATACATGTTTAGCAATCGTAATTCTATGTTTTCCTAAATATATGATAATAGAAATGATTTAACAGAAAAACATCCTAAGAAGCTTAAATTTAAACTCATTATACATGTTTAGCAATTGTGATTCAAATTCTACAGGAAACTTTTGAACCAGATTTATTTTAAACTAGTTGTCTAATTTTGTTAACTTCTGACCCATCAACCAATGAAATATAACCCAAACTTAGTTATATATTGATGGTCAACATTTAAATAAAGTATTAGAAGATTCAGCCATTAGTTTAATAAACGTACCTGAAGCGTACATTTGAAAATATCAACAAGGCCTGAAACTGAAAGCACATACTTTTAGTGGGTGGTTGTTAACTAACATATAGATCCATTGAATTACATGAGAGAAGTCGCACCTGCTGCAGCTGTTGGAACAACTCTGGTTAAAACACCAGGTTTTGGCAAATGTAGAAGTCTGACATATAAACAAACAAATTTATGGGTCAAAGACATAAATCCTAAACCTGACGCTTTTAATCAAGTAACCTGAACACGACTGGTTAATGTATTCATCTCAACAAGTCAAACTATTTGACAGGTTGTTTACAAATTGGCATGTTGTAAATGAGTTGTAATCAAGATGTAAATGGGTCATAAATGAGTTGGCCAGTTGACCTTATAGAAATAAAATTGAGGGTGAAGTGTACAAAAAAAAATATACATGATAACGAGAACTTATAGTGCAAGATATCACAAAATGGAAATTGCTGCAGCAACTTCAGTGTGATTTTTAGCTAATGCAGGTGTAGTAACTTTAGCTTTCACGTTGTCATCAGTGAATTCAGCGGCTTGTAACTTTAGCATATTTACTATACAAAGAAACCATAGCGGTTATAGCGCCACTTTGAAAAACAAAAGCAAACCCAACTCTTGGTAGCACTAGCTCATGGTCTAACCTGTACCAAATCAAGTATAATAATTGAAGCACGTTTTGCTTGCTTTGCTTTCTACCATAGCCCTCACTTGGACAACTAGTGATTTCACATGTTAGCAACCATCAATTACCTTAGATCCATGAACTCAATTTCACCAATAACCAAATTACATGATTAGAAAGAATTATTTATCAACTGAGTTAAGATTCATAAAAATCATATGAGCAGCACATTAATAAAAACCCATAGTAAATTTGCAGGGACTAATAAATATGTTAGACTTGAAAAAAAAGGAGCTAACATAATAAGAAAGTCAATTACTTAAAAAATTAACTTTTTAAGAAAAAGAAAAAAAAAACCTTTATGCCAAGCCACTCGTGGTAAGAGCCTCAAGTGCAAAGGGTCAAAGGGTTGAAACAAAGAGCTGTAAATATTGATTGGTTTAAACATGGTGATAATAATCTGCTACTTGATAGTCTCTCTCAGGTACAATGTACATTATCCTCTCTTTTTTCAACATCTTTATATATAAAACTTAGGATGGACAAACTTATAGTTTGTATGTGGGGAATGTTTATCACTATTTGACTATTGTGTTGACTTTTGCTACTTGCAGAACTTTTAAGGGGCAGGTTCACAACTTGCTACTGAACAAGTTGGTTCTTTTGTCTGCATATCTGATGGCAGCAAACGAAACTGAAAAGTGGAATTCTCCAAAATCTTTGAAGTGCCAGTCGACGGGTAAATATCGCGTTCTAAGAGCATAGAAAGGAATATATGGGAAACTACCGATGTAAAGCAACTGCTCCAGGATATGCATTAGCGCCATTATGCCAATAACTGGAGTGGTGGGTTTGCTGCAGACCAGCAGTTGTAAGTTTTGTTAGAAGTGATGCAAGTTCTATTGCAGTTGCTGCATTATTTGTAGATAAGTTTTGATTAGTTCAGAAATTATGTGTACATTTAATTTCTTTGTAACTTTTTTAAATAGGTTTTGATTAGAAGTTTATGTATTTAGTATTTGAATTTAAAACTTATGTATGGATTTTGAGTTATTATTGTTAATATCATTTGTTTTTTAGGTTTTCTTATATTTACTGTAGTTTTTATTTTACCAAAAATTAAAAATAAAATGGGCAATTACACAGAAAATGTTCATGTGGAGCCACAATAAAAATGTGTGACTAAAAGTTAGTCAATAGCCACACATAGAATTACATTATTTCATGTGGCTTTACATATACACTAGCCACACCATCGTCAGTTAGTTTTTGTTGTGTGACGTAATGATAACAAACGTCTTGGAAAAAACATTATGTGTGGCTAAATGTTAGACAATAGTCACACTTAAATTACTATACTTTATGTGGCTTTACATACACATTAGCCACATAAGTGTCACCTTGTTTTTTTTTTTTTTTTTTTTTTTTGTGACGGGATGATAACAAACATCATGAGAAAGAAAATATGTGTGACAAAAGGTTAGTCAACAGCCACACTTAAAATAAACAAATTGTTTTGTGTGTCTAGAAATAGTTTTTAGCCACACTTACAGTACATTTATGTGACTATAGAATAGAACCAACCACACTTACAAGAAATTCATGTGGCCATTACTATCTTTTAGCCACACTTAATGGACAGAATGCTTGATTACAACAACCTTTTTACCACACTTTTTTTTAATTGATGTGGCTAAAACAAACTTTTTAGTAAATTCATGTGACTATATAACGGAAATCGTCACACTTAAAGTAATTTCATGTGGCCGTTGCTACCCTTTAGCCACACTTAACTGGGGAATGCTTGATCCTGGCAAGATATGCTGTTACCCTATAGCCACACTTTTTGGTAGCTATGGCCACTAAATGAGAATGTGACTGTATGATACCTACGATGACTCGACCTTTGGTCACATTTGACCTGAAAAAAATATGTGTGGCGAAAGGCATATGGTCACACTTTTCTGGTGTGGCTAAAGCCCATTTTTCACGTAGTGCAAATAATTGTCTAAACATGTCTGAAACAATAACAATTATACATGCCCTAAACAATCTATAATCAACATAAAACAACCTAAACCAACCTCAAGAATTCGAAAACATGATTAAAACTCCTAAAAATGTAATTTAATAATGTGTGCCTCGCTTAAAAAACTCTTACTTTTTAAGCGCCTTGCACTAAGGCTCAAGCCTCACCCTTGATGTCTTAAGTACGCCTTATGCCTTTAACAACTATGGTTTGTACCACAAAAAAAAGACTAACGTAAATAAATTAAAGTCGAACATCGTTAATAATATTAATAATTAGGCAAAGTATTATTTAGTAGTAAAACGATTTACTTAATTGATCATTGTGAACTGTATCTCATACTACTATTATTATATAAACTACAAACCTTACTTTGAAACCCAACACACTTGATCTAAAACACCATCGTCGTCTGTCGCATCACCGCCATGGAGTGGTGGTAGTTACCTAACCTTCAGCCACCAACTATTAACCTCAAGCCTATTCGACGATCGAAGTTGCTCCCTACATTTGCACTAATTTCGAAGTAAGTTAAACAGTACTTTAGTGTCCCTTCAGCACTTTCTACGGTAACTTTATCATCGGTGGCGTCATGGTTAAGAAGGCAAAAGGCATAATACTTGATGTCTAGATCTAAGAAGGGAAAGATGAGCTGCAGTACATAATCACAACTCTTATATATAATCATATAAGCAATGACTGACAGATAGTGAATATTTTGGACTCAAAACAATCAGTATTACAAACCTTATTCTTAATCGACTCCCAAAAGACACGAGTCACTTCATCTCCTGCACCAAAAAAACATAAGCTGTTAGAGGTCCAGTCACATCATAAAACTTAATGATCACAAATATCTTGGAACAAATCCTAAACTCCTACATCATCTACGAAAACAATTGTTTAAATTTATATAAATAACAAAATCCCATCATTCTAATTCATGCTAGTGCCACCAGTACACGATGAGGTTATTGAACTTGTTAGTCACAATCAATTATATTAATTTACATAATTATAGCGTTGACTAACAGAACTATCACCACCACATTGTCAAAACGGCAGCTAAATTAACAAAAACTCAAAAGGGTTCGCGATAGAAATCAGAAGAATTATGTGTTATTTTGAATCAAATAATTAGCTGTTATGTTGTAGATTTTTAGTTTATCGCCATTAGTAAAATAAATCATACAATAAAAAAGAATTTTAGGGTTTGAGGTGAGAAGATGAGGATTATATATGATGATAGGTAGGGTTTTATGTAATTTAATTTTATTTAAAAAAGGAAAATTAAAAAATTAAAAAAAATACACCACATGATGCCACATGGCACATTCAAGAGGTGAAGGCTTGCCCCATTGAATGACATGTAATAATATTAATACTAACAGTAATAATTATTACTCTTGTAATTAAATAAATAAAAAACTAACCTTGCTATAAGGTGAGACCATGTGTTGCAGTGTTGCGCGATTCTTTCTTCTAGTTTCTCTTGATGAAGTATACCTATCCATCTTTAAAAGAGTAAAATTCCAATGATAGCATGGCAATTGGGCTGAATTTCAACATCGTAGATAAGAATTCGGTTTAAAAGAAAAAAAAAACATAATTAATGAATAACCTTTTTTTCATGTATGAACAAAACCCCACAAAAAATAGTCGTTTTTTTCTCCGTTTTTTATATAGCACTATGGTACTCGTTGGAAAGATAATAAAACGCTCGTTAATTTGATGTAATTTTTTTATTTAAAAAATCTCGAATATAAAAGATATTAATGTTTAAAAAATACGGGAGGAAACACAAGAGAGAAAAATTTTAATTTGTTTTTAAATTTTTTTTTCCTAAAATAACTCAATTTAATTTTAGTGATTGAGAATTGAGAGATACAGAGATAAATTTAGGGTTTTATGTTTATTTTTTTTAATTAAAAAATAAATAATTCAAAAACACTGAAATCTTTCAATTATGATGCCACGTGGAAGTTTCATGGAGAGGTTGAAGGCACCATTACACGTCACGTCAGCAATGTTCAATTCTTTTATATTTATTAATTAATAGGGCTGTACACGAGCCGAGTCGAGCCAAGCCAGGCCCAACTCGAGCTCGAACTTAAACCGAGCCAGCTCGGCTCGTTTTTCTGGTCGAACTGAAAAGTCAAGCTCGAGCTCAGCTCGTAAATGTTCGAGCCGGCTCGAGCCAGCTCGTTATATTTTTTTATTTTTTTTACAAATATTTATTAAATATAAAACAATAAAATTACACATAATCATGTATATTTTTTTTTTTTCTAAGTTATGGTTTATTTATTATGAAAAGGTGGGGTAGATAGGTAGTATGAGCGGGATTTTCAAATTTTGAATTTTAGAATTAGGTTTGGAGCCAAAATATATTAGTTTCATCTATATATTAATTACACATATACAAGCCTGAGTCGAGCCATATGTCGAACCATCAAGTCGATTAGGTCCGACTAGGGCCAACTAAGGCTAATTGTCAGCGTTTGATGTGAGAATAAGTGTTTAAACTAATTTGATGTAGGTGAAATCAAACCATTTTAATTAATAAATATAATTATATTTCGATTTGAATTAAATAAGGCGTGGTCTATTGAGACACCCTCCAAATCTAGTTTAACATTCCTCACTATCTATATGCTCCATATTAACCTACATGAGACGTATTGGTTGTCCTCACAAGTGAACTCCACCTGCAACTTTTGTCTTTTAGCGCCACCACGAAGAAGCATTTTATTAATACCTTTATAAAGATGGAGAGGCAGGTTCAAAATGTTATGTGAATTATTTCTTTCTTTTTTTTCAAACATTTTTCAATGTTATGTGTATTTTATGATTTGGTCTTTAATTTAAACTAGCGAATCAAGCGAGCCAACAAGATGTTGTATCAAATAGTATATGAGCAGAACAGGTAATAAAAGATCAAGATAGCAGGTATAGTCGAGAAATTGTAATCTTTATTTCACTAAACTGAATGTTTCAATCATCACATATTACACAAAGATTATTTTCGACTAATTAAAAACTGAAAACAGAGGCTTAATATAAATAATAGAAAATGCAACAAACTGTGCTGCATAATCGGTCTTCTCTTGACCCATTTATTCAACAACCAACGTTCATGAAGTTATTGTTGCTCCTTTTGATATGGTCAATATTTAACCAACATTCTTCCATTCAATGTTGACCCTCTTCTTCACATCTTGGACTCCCATGAGACTCCTCATTTCAGTGAACTTCATTCGTGCCAAAGGTTTAGTCAAGATGTCTGCTTTCTGCAATTGACCTCTCACATAATATTGGATTGTCACAAAAACGTGAAATTGTTGACTTATAAGGGTACCCCTTCGGTTAGGGGATCATAAACACACTCAATTCAATTAAATCAATGTGATGTTATACTCCACCACAAGAGTTGTGTTGAAGTTTGGTTATGTTAAAATGGGTTTTTGGCATTTGGTAGGAACCACATCTTAAATCTCTAAATATAACTCTTGCTAAGTGCATTAGTATGAAATCTTGAGCTAGGAAGTGGATATGCAACCTAGAAATAATAACTTTGTTGATAATGGATCCAAGAGGTCTATATGTCCTAATAATAAAGTTAGGAAAATCATCACCTACAAGGTGTTTGATGAAATGCCTTAATGAACTTAATCATAAAATGACGTCGATAAATTCGATAAAAACTTGTATGGCTATGTGAATCACATCTAAGAACAAGTTTTGATCACCTATGTGGATTACGCATAATAGGTGCAAGTATGAGTGGCTTCGGATAGACATGGAGTCATGGATACGAAGATAAGGAAGCTTGCACGAGGTAAGTCACCCGATGACTTAATCTTGTTATATCCATTTATAAGCATGTGTTAGATTTTATTGCCTAGTAACTTATGTTGATAATCCAAACCAAACTGTGCAATATCCCTTGCATATCCTTAGTTGCAAGGTAGGAATAACACCATCATGGTCATACGGGTCATTGGAGGTTAGGTAAGTCATACAATGACTCCCAAGCTTATGTAGTGAGTCGCACCATGACTTCTAAATTTTCATGATGATTATTCTTGTTATGGATATCTAACTTAAGATAAGTAGACACAAACTCCCCATTATTGTATTGGAAATAATATAAAGGATGGGATTCATGGTAGATCATAACGGATCCTATTATAGTGTAACAACGACCTAAGACGAAGACACCATAGGTGTCGATTGATGCGCCCTTAGGCGTTACCTAGGAATCCTTAATGGGGTTCAACATTGAATGTTATCGCTTATTATAATAGAAGTGTTGCGCTTATCATGGTGAATATCGCCCTAGATGAGCTTAGATAAGTCATTGATAGGGTGACACAGTTGAGAACAACGGTTGTTAGGGTTCGGCTCGTGGTCGAATAGATTAGTGTGTTAAACACCCACAAAATGAGGTTCTAAATAATTGTTTTGTGGCCCCAAAGTCGACCTTGTGGCTGCACTTTTAAATCTTCTTGATTCAGGGCAATTATGGCTTGAAAATGTGTCTAAAACGCTGCACAAATGTGCAGCGAAAAGCTGTCAAAACAAGACTGAAACGCTACACAAATGTGCAGCGAAAAGCTGCCAAAATATGTCTAAAACTCTGCGCAAACGTGCAGCGAAAAGCTGTCAAAACAGGGCTAAAACGCTGCACAAACGTGCAGCGAAAAGCTGCCAAAATATGTCTAAAACGCTGCACAAACATGCAGCGAAAAGCTGTCAAAACAAGGCTGAAACGCTGTACAAACGTGCAGCGAAAAGCTGCCAAAATTTGTCTAAAACGCTGCACAGACGTGCAGCGAAAAGCTGTCAAAACAAGGCTGAAACGCTGCACAAATGTGCAGCGAAAAGCTTTTAAAATATGTCTAAAACGTTGCACAAATGTGCAGCAAAAAGCTGCCAAAACATGTCTAAAATGCTGCACAAATGTGCAGCGAAAAGCTGTTAAAAACAGGGCTGAAACACTCGGCAAGGGCAGGTGTTTGGGTTCGAGTTTCGAAGTTGTTTTGATCCGTTTCGCTTATAGATTTCTTTCGTACTCGATTCCTAATTAATAAATGAATCATTCTAACCATGTTCTTGGTGTTTTGATGTATCAAAACCTTAGGTATACAAACGGATTGACGGGAGGTGAACATGATCAATTCAAGAACCGAATGTGCTTAAAAGTTGAAGTCTTCCGCTAAACTCTTTTGATAATATCAAACGTATTCCCTGTGTGCCCAATCGAATTAGACTTCTATGTTGAAGTTAAAATGATTCAACGCTATTTTTGTGCAAACTTGACGCTTAAACCAATGTTATAAAACAATTGGGGATTACATGTGCTTAATGTAAAGTTGTAATGTAACTATTGTTCTAATCTTGTTTAAAAAAAAAAAAACATAGTTATTCGTACTTAGACTCGTCTTAGTAGTACGGGGTCTTACACCTAAATTTCGGGAATGATTGATAATAAATTAATCATTCATATTTTAAAACTTCGGCGCCAACCATTTAATAATTATCACAATCAATTTTATTGAAGACCTTCCTATTCAAACTCCACCAAAATCTCCTCATTCAAACATACCAATCGGACCATTAATCACCTTCCAAACTTATTATGCACAAAATAAGGAAGGCATTTAATCCATTAACTAAGATCCGATTTATGAAGGATCAATCCAGATCCGAAAATCATGACTCATCCGCCATCCATTTGCAATTATGAATCAAACAACCAAAAAACATTACACCAACTTATGAGGGACCAATTTACTTGTAATCTCTATGAACTTATATGCTAACTCGGCCCCAACATAAACACCAAGAACATCAAACTCAGTCGAACAACATACGGTTCCTTATGTTGATTAACCATGAATGAATAAAAAATGACTAGTCATGGACTTTGGTCCTTTGCCAATTTGACTAAATGATCTCCAAATCAAACATAATATAATACTCGGCATCAGTAATAATAATCAACAAAGAGAATCCGTAAACACTTGTAACTCTTTCCAGACAACCAAGAATATGTCGAAAACATGAGCATACCTTGGAGTTTGACATGATACCACGAAGGCCGATAGTCTTCAGTCGAGGATCAAAGAAACATGCTGAATTATCTTCGTTGAGCACTTGTTCCACATCCAAATCCATTCAAACTTTGTCAGCTCCCAGAATTAAAAGCATGGAGCATTTTAAAACCTTCGACCAACATTCATCTTTAAACAAACACACTAACACCATAAAATAAAAGTTAATAAATCAGAAAAGATGATATGGATCCAGTTTATAAATCGAATACATATATAGGGATACGATTTAGTTAGAATACATATACGGATCTATTTATAACGGAAGATTGAATCCATATTTTAGATGCAGTTTATAAATCAGAGAAGATGATAGAGGCCTCGAAGCAAGAATGCAAAAGAAGATTGAGGAATGTTGGTTGGAAGAATTGTTAGGGAAGATTGGGGAGTGATGGAAGAATGGTAAAAATAAAAAAAAATACAAAAGCTTATTTATAGGAAAGAAGTTGGAGCTCCATATTCAATATGGATACCTCAAACCCTCTCTAAGGCCTTGATTCAACCCAAGTGACCTCAATTATTATATAGATAGATGTCAAATATGTTTAAAACCACGTTGGTGACTTTGCGTTAAAACTAGCGAATCTAAACAGACTCCTATATTATCATGTCAAATATATAACTCTAACCTAGACACATAAAAAAAACCACGTTTACCTAGATGGGTTGTATATTTATTCATGTGTTCATGAGCTAGGTTCTCTGTGTTTTTGAGATGGGAGGTTTGGTGGCCGATGTTTAGCGACCTCATTAACAAGCTTCATCCTCATCGATACCATCAGTGTTGTAGAACCCGCTAGGCGCTAGTCGGTTGGTAGGGTGAGGACTAACGATTAATTGGGATTAATTAGATCAAGATTTTTATATGTAATTTTGAGTTTTTATATATATACACACATTTTTATAAATTAAGTATTTTAAAAAAGGCAGGTTTTAACCCCTCCTCGACCCATTTTTTTTAACTATACCATGATTAATTTCCAGAGTCTACATCGTTTGGTTGGAAAGTTACAGGTTTTGGCCATAATTTGGTCGGAATTACATATTTTCAACGAAATCGTGTTGGAATCGTTGATTTTGGTCGGCCAACTAGGGCCAATTAGGTCCGACTAGGGCCAACTAAGGCTAATTGTCAGCGTTTGATGTGAGAATAAGTGTTTAAACTAATTTGATGTAGGTGAATTCAAACCAATTTAATCTATTAATATATATAAAAGAATTGAACATTGCTGACGTGGCGTGCAATGGTGCCTTCAACCTCTCCATGAAACTGCCACGTGGCATCATAATTGAAATATTTTAGTGTTTTTGAATTATTTCATTTTTTAATTAAATTGAGTTATTGTAGGAAAAAAGAATTTAAAAATAAATTTAAAATTTTTTCTCTCATATTTTCACCCATAATTTTTAAACGTTTATATATTTTATATACGGGATTTTTTAAAGAAAAAAAATTACACCAAATTAACGAGCGTTTTATTATCTTTCCAACGAGTACCATAGTGCTACATAAAAAACGGAGAAAAAATCGACTATTTTTTGTGGGGTTTCGTTCATACAGAAAAAAAAACACACAAAGTGTTCATGTTATTCACTAATCATGTTTTTTCTTTTAAACCAGGTTCTTATCAACGATGTTGAAAATCAGCCCAATCGCCATGTTATCATTGGAATTTTACTAGGTATACTTCACCAAGAGTAGCTAGGAGAAAGAATCGCGCAACACTGCAACACATGGTGTCAGCTTATAGCAATGTTATTTTTTTATTTATTTAATTACAAGAGTAATAATTATTACTATTAGTATTAGTATTATTACAATGGTTATATTTTTCAACCCCGTGACGCTCCCGGAAAGAATTGGTAGTTGCTGGTGTGGCGTTCAATGGTGGCCTCAACCATCTCTTGATTATGCCACGTGGCATAATGAGATGCATTGGTTACAACTTCCAACTTAAGTGTTTGTTTAGTTGATTAGGTTAGGAATTATAAGAGTCATTAGAATGTGAGAAATTAGAAAGATGTGATGAGTTTTTGAATAGTTGCAGCTTACATAAGTGATTCTTTAGATGATTACTGATTAAGTTTTAGATTAGGGAATATGAGTTATTACTGATTAGAATACTATGAACATGCAATGATTGAGAGATTTTGTGGTTAGTTAACTTGAGCCATTTGCAATAGATTATCACGTAAAATTAGATTTTTCAACCCTGGGACCCTCCCGGGGTAATCAGCTAGTTAATAAATATAATTATATTTTGATTTGAATTAAATAAGGCGTGGTCTATTGAGACACCCTCAAAATCTATTTTAACATTCCCCACTACCTATATGCTCCAAATTGGCCAACATGAAACTTATTGGTTGTCCTCACAAGTGAACTTCACCTCCAACTTTTGTCTTTTAGCGCCACCACCAAGAAGCATTTTATCAATAACTTTGATGGAGAGGCAGATTCAAAATGTTATGTGAATTATTTCTTTCTTTTTTTTCAAACATTTTTCAATGTTATGTGTATTTTATGATTTGGTCTTTAATTTAAACTAGCGAATCAAGCGAGCCAACAAGATGTTGTATCAAATAGTATATGAGCAGAACATGTAATAAAAGATCAAGATAGCAGGTATAGTTGAGAATCTGTAATCTTTATTTCACTAAATGAATGTTTCAATCATCACATATTACATAAAGATTATTTTCGACTAATTGAAGTGAATTAAAAACTGAAAACAAAGGCTTACTATAAATAATAGAAAATGCAACAAACTCTGCTACATAATCGGTCTTCTCTTGACCCATTTATTCAACAACCAACCATAAAGTTACTGTTGCTCCTTTTGATATGGTCAACATTTAACCAACATTCTCCCATTCAATGTTGACCCTCTCCTTTTGCGTTTTCTTTCCCATTAAACTTCTAACCATGTTCCTTAGCCATGGACCTTGGCAAGCAACCCATGAACTCAACTTCACAAGAACTGAGTGCAACAATGTTTTGCTTCTGCAATGACCAAGTAACAAGGTTATTAGAGAAGTAGAAAGTAATACCCATAGTGCCACGCCTATCTTCCAGGTCCATTTCGCAGCTACTGTCACTATACCCTTTCAATGAACCATCTCCACCTTCTTGATAGTTAAGACCATAGCTAGTTGTCCCTTTTATGTATCTCAAAATTTGGTTAACCGCTGTAAAATGACTCTCTTTAGGTTCTTGGATAAATTTACTCATAACCCTAACTAACTTAAATCTGGACGTGTGTGCAGCAAATATCCGAGGCTTCTAATAATACATCGATACATTGTTGGATCTATCGGGTTACCCTTCTCATCATTAGACAGTTGCAGCTTGGATTCCATGGGTTCCAAGGCTGCATTGTAGGTATTCATTCATGTCATCTTGAGAAGTTTGAGTGCATACCCTTCTTGTTTCAAGAGAATCCCTTTGAAGATTGATCCACCTCAATGCCTAGATAATACGGCAACCTACCCAAATCACTCATATCAAAAATTCCTTTCATCTCCCATTTAAATTCAATAATTTCACCTTCGTTAGACCCCATCACGAACAAATTGTCCACATAGATGCCTTAAGCCATATAATGCCATGTATAGCCTATAGACCATATTCTCCTTTCCTTTAACTTCGTATCCAATGGTTGAGAAACATAAACCTCTTCCTTGAGTTCCCCATTAAGAAAGAAAAGCCGACTTGACATCTAAGTGATTTACAAGCCATCTTTGCTTAGCTGCAATAGCCAATAGTAATCGGATTGTTTATAATCTTGCAACTAGAGCAAAAGCATCTTCAAACTCTACACCTTGTTTCTGCACATAGCCCTTTGCAACCAAACAGGCTTTGTGTTTGGTTATATTACCGTTGGCGTCCCTTTTCAATTTGAACACCCACCTAAGCCCTATTGCTTTATGTCCCAAAGGCAATGTGGTCAGCTTCCAAGTACCATCTTTCAATTGAAGCTATTTCGGCATTCATTGCATTTTTCCAAGGTTCTTCAGCCACTGTTTCTTCAAATGCAATCGAATCTACATCCGAACTCTGCTCTGTGGAAGGAACAAGGTTGATGAATTTCTCCATGATGCTATCAAAGAGTTTCCAAACCAGCTCCTTATCACACAATGTCGCCCTGAACTATTTATATTTAGAGATCATCCTTGTGAGTTTTCCCGTGTACTCATCAACTGTCTCCCCATCTCTCATATGGAGCTCTTCAAAATTCGTAAATAAGTAGACCTTAATCAATGATCAAGCAGATGCGACACTAAGGATCGAAGAATGAATCAACAAAGGCGATAGCGAAGAAAGTAGGAGTAGTGGCTATGAACAGCTTGTATTGCTTCGATGATGACTAGAGTATTATAATCAGACTTGTGTGCTCCGATTTTCCAGAATCATTTACATAGGTAGTAGACTTATTATTTTAGAAATTACTTTTGGGGGGTATTAGGGAAAAAAACCAAAAATGGTGATGTGTAGTTCTCAATTGGCGGCATCTAATAAATCAAACCTTGATGCCGCCAATTGATAAGTCTACATTGAAGCCGCCAATTGAGATGGCCATATTGAAGCCGCCATTTGAGATGTGCACATTGATGCCGCCAATTCATTTCTCACTTTCATTTCTTATATAAACCGAGCCTCTGCCCATTCTCTCCATCACATTCCACACCTAAACAAATACATTATAACCACAATAAAACCCCCATTTACAATACACTGTTTTCTGCGGGGATAAGCCATGTTGTGGCGTCCCTCTTTCTGGGGTCCAAGAAAGCTCGGTCTTTGGATCGGTGTTACATCCACATGAAACTACTTGGATCGATGTTACATCCACACGTGGTATAACACGTGTTGAATGCAACGTTGTCTTTGTAGTTTATAATATTTTGCCGTTGGTTGTCGGTGGTGCTCTCAATCTCCAGTCTACCAAACCCGGACATTCCAACGGCATAATTACGGGAGTCAACTTTCCAGACAAAGGCTGTAGGGCAAGGCCATCCGGTGTTGAAGAATCACATCATGTGATTAGCGACGTCGAAGACATCGGATGATGCGGTTCTTCACCGTGCTACTCTTGTATGGCAGCCTGGGTTGACCATTGGGTACCTGTAGATTTCGTACACATGTTTAACAGATTGATTGATGTTCCCCTGTTTGATTCAGATGGGTTCCCCTGGAATGTGAGAAACGGAAACCATTGGGTACCTGTAGATTTCGTACACATGTTCAACTGATTGATTTATGTTCCCCTGTTTGATTCAGATGGGTTCCCCTGGAATGTGAGAAACGGAAACTTAATGAACTCGGTAGATTGTATAGTTTGATTGAGTAGTTTGGAATTGGTGATCTCGGAAATAAATTGTCTTGTAACTCGGTAGGCTGTATAGTTTGATTGAGTAGTTTGGAAAAATAGTTGTTAAGTAAATTTGTATTATTTGTTTTAAATAAAGCTATCATTATTAACTTGCCCGTTTTCAATCGTTGGGTAGTGGTCCTTGATTCCCGTACCTATCATTATGCGGGGGATGGTAATGTAAATCACTAACATCGTTAAACATTAATATGAGAAACAACAATACATAATCAAGTTACATGACGAGAAGTTGCTTCACAACGGCATTTGTATAGCTCATCTGCCATGTGTCGTCGATAATTCACACAAGCATCTTCCACGTCGATTTCTAGCGACAACGACTTTTTTCTCACAAGCCTATCCATCATCATACAAACCAAGACACCAGCATTATCAACCTTTCCCTTGTCTTGGGGCACATCTAATTCAACTAAACCAACAGAAATTGGTGTTTTGTCCACGCGATTAGTCTTCAGCCAGTAACGAATACGTTTTAGAAACCATTCGAAAAAAAAGCCTAATCATCTCCATATAGTGAGAAACTTCGCGTCGCCTTTCGTTTCTCCATCTCTTATCAGTCCAATACTGGGTAATTACCATGTTTCTTAGATCAATTAGGATAAGCAGCCAGTCTCCCACCCCCATCGATAAAGGAAGGTAAATGCGGTCAACTTCCCAGAATGGTGGGTAGGGTTCCATTCTTCCAGCCATGTCGAGGGCAACTGAAGAATTCGAGTCCTTCATTTCATCATAGAAGGCAGGGGGTAACACTGTCCAACGTAGCTGTGAAGCAGGATCTCTTAAAAGCTTTGCTTGTCTAAGTCGCATCAGTCTTACCGTCCACGCCTCAACGTGCTGAAATCATAATAATGCATAAGGTTCGTTATTGAGTTAAGCAAATCAATTTACTTTCAAGTTAAATTAACGTGAAAATTACCGTTGCGGATAGCGCCCTGTTGGGTTGGCACCCTAGAAGTGTACCCCAAAAATTTCTGTCTAGTTTGGCGGAAATGAAGCGAGTGTAGCAAAATGGGGCATCCCCGTTTGTATAAAAGTCGACAACATCAGCAGACCAGTTGGTTCTGCACGGTTGGTTTTCTTGCGGGTTTTCTTTGGGCTTGTCTTGGTCGTTTTCGGCTGCTTTCACTTGTGGGTTACTTGAAGTCGAACCAGCCGTGAATGTTGTTGATGGCTTGCGTAAACGCCTCCAAATGTGCTCGGTCGATTTTACCGTTTTAGGAGCTGGTTGTGAACAGTAAAACCCTTCTTCATTGTTTTCCATTGTTATATATTTCAAATATGAGTGGGTAAGAGAGAAAGAAGCTGAGTGAGTGTTGTTTGTGAATCAGCTAGCTGCTTGCTTTTAAAGAGGTGAACCCTTGTAATGGTTTGGCGGCATCTACATGAAGCCTCGTAATGGTTTGGCGGCTTCTATACCTCGTAATGGTTTGGCGGCATAATAAAAAGTTGAAGCCGCTAAATGGTTAAGCGGCTTCTACATGA
The DNA here is from genome assembly GCA_030844895.1 of Ambrosia x helenae. Taxonomy (NCBI): domain Eukaryota; kingdom Viridiplantae; phylum Streptophyta; class Magnoliopsida; order Asterales; family Asteraceae; genus Ambrosia; species Ambrosia x helenae. The sequence goes on from CM061225.1 coordinate 98,472,386, forward strand.
AGTGGAAAATGGCCCGGGCTGACGTTTTTGGCTGTCTATACAGTCTGGCAGGGCCTGGCAGTCAGGTAACCGGACCTTCGGACGCGTTGTCCTTTGCTAGTACACGGGTGTCGCACCATGTCCGGGCCGTTTTCTGGTCTCCGGGGCCTGATCCAGGCGGCCCGAAAACGGCCAGGAGGTCATTTTTCAAAAAACCCACAAAGTGGAAAATGGCCCGGGCTGACGTTTTTGGCTGTCTATACAGTCTGGCAGGGCCTGGCAGTCAGGTAACCGGACCTTCGGAAGCGTTGTCCTTGGCTAGTACACGGGTGTCGCACCATGTCCGGGCCGTTTTCGGGTCTCCGGGGCCTGATCCAGGCGGCCCGAAAACGGCCAGGAGGTCATTTTTCAAAAAACCCACAAAGTGGAAAATGGCCCGGGCTGACGTTTTTGGCTGTCTATACAGTCCGGCAGGGCCTGGCAGTCAGGTAACCGGACCTTCGGACGCGTTGTCCTTGGCTAGTACACGGGTGTCGCACCATGTCCGGGCCGTTTTCGGGTCTCCGGGGCCTGATCCAGGCGGCCCGAAAACGGCCAGGAGGTCATTTTTCAAAAAACCCACAATTCATAAATCCACAATACATAAACACATAATACATAAACACATAATACATACATCCTAATCCCAAAGAACTTATTTAAAGCTTACATAAACACATACTAAAATCCTAAATTACTTGGGAGTAGCCAGTGGTGATGGTGGTGATGGCCTGCTGGTGTAGCCTGCTGGTGGGGGGGTGGTTGTACCTTGGTTTTGGGGGATCTGTGTACTCTCTTGCATCCGGGGGGTGGGTGCTGACAACCTTAAACGGTCCAAATCCCGTAGAGCCGTGGCATAATCCACAACCCAGACCAACTCCTCTTCCGTTAACTCATCATCTGCTGGGGGAGTAGGATGACTTGTTTGAGTAGGAGCAGGAGGAGGAGTTATTTGAGTAAGAGCAGGAGGAGTTATTTGTGCAGTAGGAGGATTATAGAACGAAGGTTGTGCAGGAGTAGGAGGAGATGAAAATGATACTCTCCGTCCCCGGCGAGAGTATCGCCGGACATTTGAAGATCCGTCACATTCGTGATAACCGCCACCCATAGTTTTTAAACCCGATGAACAGAGGAAATTGTGACTTACATTGAGACTTGATATGGTATTTATACTGGTTTGGCGGCATCATGAAAAGTTGATGCCTCAGAATGGTTTGGCGGCATCATGATGCCTCAGAATGGTTTGGCGGCATCATGATGCCTCAGAATGGTTTGGCGGCATCATGATGCCTTAGAATGGTTTGGCGGCATCATGATGCCTCAGAATGGTTTGGCGGCATCATGATGCCTTAGAATGGTTTGGCGGCATCATACAAACTTGATTCCTATTTAAGGGATACTCATCCCAATCCATCAACACACCAAAATTTCTTCTTAAACTATCTCTATATCTCTATATCTCACAAACCCAATCCATCAAATGGCTACTTTCGTTCCATACCTGGTTAGATTATACTGGGGTGGTAAGTTTTCATACGTAAACGGGGTTGTTCAAGATGATAACTCGTTGGAATCATCGAGCTTTATTATGCGACAGAAGATGTCTTTTGAACAACTGGTTGAATGTGTATGTGCTCATGTTAATATCAACAAGGAAGCTGTTACTGTCAAACTCCTGCTCGGATACACTTATGCTGGGTACTCTCAAACCAGCCAAATTTTCAACAACGACGGGGTTGATATGATGGATTATTTAGCCGCTGAGAGACGTGGCGACTTTGTTGCGGAGATCTATGTTGAATGGCAACAAGACCCTCCGTTACAACAGCTTACTTTTACTAACCTGCTACGTGACGTGTCGAACGTAAATGTACCACCCTTTGGGTCTCAGCATGATTTCCCCCCAATGGAACATGATGCCGATAACGAAGTCAATGACGAGGCAGGATCCCCTATGACGGACGAAGAATGTTTACAAGAACCTCAATATGTTGCCGGTAATGACAACAATGACGGGTTTGATGAATCCGGAAGCGGAGACTCTAAAGACACGGAAGATAGTGATGACGAACAACCGGCATCAGAAGACTCTGAAGACTCCGCAAACGAGGCCGATCCTACTCAGGCGACGACCCAACAGACACCACCAAATGACAACCTGGCTCTCCAGTTAGGTCCACGTCAACACTACGATCCTCAAGATGATGTGGAGCTAACAGATTACATGGTTCAAGAATACGAAGAGGATGAGTTCGTGTTATGGAACCCAAAAGCAGGGGACAATATCCGGCTTGGTATGTATTTCAAATCAAAAGAAGAGGTAGACCGTGCGGTTAGACAGTGGAACATCCGTCGTGGACGGGAGATGTATGTCAAGTCAAGCAAACCGAAGGTATACACGGTCGTATGTTACACCAGACACCCAAAGTTTGTAAATCCTTTCTCTAGTGGCCGCAACTGTGAGTGGCGTTGCACGGCATCGATTCGGTCTGACTCACATTACTGGAGAATTACTGTATGGGCTACAAAACACAGCTGTTATTCTTCGGCCGTACGTAATAGCAACAGAAGTTTAAAGGCAAAGGATATTGCAAGACACATCTTACCGCAGATACGTACGGACATAAAGATTAAGGTAAAACATATCCAAACCCATGTCAAGCAGGCCCTGAATGTTGATGTTTCGTATTCCAAGGCGTGGCGAGCAAGAAGAAAGGCCATAGAAACTATCTATGGTGACTGGGACAGCAATTTCAAGGAGTTACCCACATACCTTATGCGGCTGCAGTCGAGGAACCCAGGTACCGTTGTTTCGTTCTTTAATCATCCGAACGGGGATCCGAATTACCCCACGTTTAAATATATTTTTTGGGCGTTCGCTCCTTGTATCCGTGCATTCCATCGATGCATGCCTGTCATATCGGTGGACGCGACTCATCTGAAAGGACCCTACCGGGGTAAGCTGATCCTTGCGGTAACAAAGAATGCAAACAACTACATCCTGCCTGTGGCGTATGCTGTCGTTGACGAAGAGACTGTACACAGCTGGTGTTGGTTTTTCCAAAACCTTTCTGAGTACGTTACCCTTGATAGCATGGGGCCTTTGTGTGTGATATCAGACAGACACAACGGCATAATTAATGCTATGGAAAACCTTCCACAGTGGAAGGAACCCAACGCCTACCATCGTTACTGTCTTCGTCACATCAGAAGCAATTTCAGCGGGAGGTTCCGAAACAAAACCCTACGGAAACTGTGTTGGTCAATTGGTAGCACATCTCAGAACCTAAAGTATCGCTGGGCTGTTAGCGAAATGAGGCTGAAAAATCAAGAGGCATGGGACTACCTTAACAACATTGATAAGACTAAGTGGACGGTTAGGTATGATAAAGAGCGTCGTCGGTGGGGTAACCTAACGACGAACATCTCGGAGTCCATGAACAACGTCTTGCGTGAAGCGCGACTACTGCCTATCACAGCTCTCATTGACTACACCTTTCGCAGAGACGTCGAACAATATGTTAAGCACACTCAAATTTCGAGCGTTTGCAACACACCTCTACCCCCTCGCATATGGAGCAGGTATGAGAGCCTTTTGGGAGTTGCTATGCAGCATGAAGTGACGATGTACGATGCGAATGCGTTAAGGTGCAATGTTTTTCAAGGGTTGAGACAAATGACAGGGGCGGAAATGACTACACCGTTGAGTACAAAAAAAGGGTATGCTCGTGTGGAAAATGGCAAATGCAAAGATTTCCATGTTCACATGCAATTGCTGTTTGCAATTGGTTGGGTAAAAGCCCTCACAGTATTACTAGTTGGAAATTCCACACAGACACGTACATTCAACAGTACAACAGTCATTTTTACACCTTGGGGCATAAGTCTGAATGGCCGGCGGCAGAGTGGAGAATTCAAGGGGACCCGTCGATGATTACTACACATCGAGGCAGAGTACGTCAGAGAAGAATGCTAAATGAGATGGATGTGAATTATGACGATCGCCCGAGGCGTCATGCATGCACTCGATGTGGAGAAACAGGCCATAACAGGAAGAGTTGTGGAAATGCAAGGCGTCAACGAAATCAGTGAATGACCCTACAGGGTTGTGTCAGTCCTATCATCACGGTCATCTTTTTTATGTTGTTTAGTTTTTTATTATCTGTATCGTCAATCACCTTTTGCTTTCATGGATGAGTAGGGTGACTCATCTCATCATGTTCTGTACTAGCTTTATTTAATAATGGCATAATTATTATGGTACTGTTAATTTTAATACCACTACTATTATTATCAGAACTTTTCTAAAATAAAAGTAAATAAATACATGTAGTAATGATAGATTTATTTAAAACACATAATACAAATTTATTTAACAACTATTTTTCCAAACTAGTCAACCAAACAAACTATACAATCTACCGAGTTACAAGACAATCTATTTCCGAGATCACCAATTCCAATAGCTTGTGTGTAAGTTTTATTAGCTTAAATCTCTCTGATCCATGATATGAGAGGAATAATCCATCGAGAACTTGAGAAACAGAGAATAAGAGAAGAGATAATAACATATGAGCTACAATGACGTCGTGTTTTGGAAGCTAGAACATAACTTGCCCCGGCTTGAGATATGAGTTTAATTTTACGTAAAGACATCATTGTACATATACCTCCTTATCTAAAAGAAACCATGCCCGTAGTCTTTGAAGCCTAGTTCTTTTGGACACAGGTACAGTGAGATTGATAACTTCTCTATGGAAGTTGCTAGAATAGTTAAACAAAAGCTGAAATTGAACAGTTATTTGGAATGTTTCTGATCATTTCAGTTATGCCATCACTATTCCAGTCTCCCGAGATCACCAATCCCAATATTCTACCGCTGCTTCATTGAGTTTCTATTTTGCGCCTTCCATCTCCATTGCTTCAGTGACATCAACAATTGCTTTATTGAAGTCAAACCTGTAGCCGTGGGAACAGAAAGGCGTTCTTCCAGTCAGCGGTAAATAAGGACCGCATTCAGATTCAAACCCATCTGAATGCGGCAGGGGAAGCATATCAATATGTTGAACATTGGTACCAGATCTACAGGTACTTAATGATCAACCCAGGCTGCCACACCAAAGTAGCACGATGAAGAATCGCATCATCCGTTGTCGCCAACGTCGCTAATGACTGACCGTGATTCTTCAACATAGGATGGCCTTGTGCTACAGGCTTTGCCTGGAAGGTTGTCCCCCCTAAAGAGTCTGTTGCCATTAATAAAGGTGGTACACTGGAGATTGTGAGCACCACCGACAACCGACTTTATAATATTATAAACTACAAAGATAACGTTGCATTCTACACGTGTTATAACACGTGTGGATGTAACATCGATCCAAGTAGTTTCATGTGGATGTAACACCGATCCAAAGACCGAGCTTTCTTGGACCCCAGAAAGAGGGAAGCCACAGTATAGCTTATCCCCGCAGAAAACAGTTAAAACTCCATGTGAATGTAACATCGACCTAATATCAATAAAAAATCGTTCCCTCCAGAACAATTGGTATTTTCTTTGGTTTTCTACGATAGGTGGCATTTAAGTATGTGTGGTTTGAGTGTGTGGTTTGGATGTGGATGGAGAATGGTAATCTGGTGGGATTATATTTATATGAGGGATGCCTCATTATCAATTGGCGGCATCAAAGGGATGCCTCATTATCAATTGGCGGCATCATGTTTCAATTGGCGGCATCACCATTGATGCCTCACACTTGGTTGGCGGCATCAAGAATGTTAATTTTGGCGGCTTCAATGTAGACTTATCAATTGGCGGCATCAAGGTTTGATTTATTAGATGCCGCCAATTGAGAACTACACATCACCATTTTTGGTTTTTTTCCCCAATACCCCCCAAAAGTAATTTCTAAAATAATAAGTCTACTACTTATGTAAATGATTCGATTTTCCAAAAGTAGGGTTTACAATAGATGTATCATGTATGTACATTTGTATATATTTATATAATCTACCCTTAACTAATTTACCAAATGATTATCTACAAGCAAGAGTATATCCAAAACGTCACCTTAATTCATGTTAAAATTGGCTAGAGAAAAAAGCACATTCTAATCAATCGATCCGTACGTACACGTCCAGTGGCGAAGCTTGACCCGAAACTTCGGGGTCAGAAATCACTAGTTTCGGGGGGTAGAAACCGTATATACCAAAAAATTTCTATACGAATACTATATAATCGGAACTTCTGAGCAAAAATTCGGGGAGATCGGCCGCCCCTTAAGAGCTGCGCCCTTGTACATGTCACAATCTACATAGATATGTATTTTATCTCATCCCATAATTTAATAGGAACTAGCAGAGCCACATACTCTGCAACGGTGTCGTCCACCATTCAAAATTTTGTATTATATGCATCTAACAATTAGGTAATTCGATCCAACTCTACCTGACCCGATTCAAAATTTTGACTCGGGGTTATTATAAAACAATCCGCGTCTCAAAAAAATGAGTATTGGATTTAAATAATCTTATATGAGCAATTATTTGCCACCAGTCCCAAATCCCAATCAATGAAATGTGTGCTGGCAACCCCAACTTTTAATATATTGGCTACCAACGGACTACGACTAACATAATATTGTCTGATTATCTAAATGAAACATATTTATTTTTAGTCATAATCCGTTGATGGCCAATATGTTAAAATTAGGTGAGACCATCAACACATATTTTGGTAGTTGGGATCGGTAGTAGCCAATAACTGATACTTTGGATTAATTAAATCCAATACTCCAAAAAAAAAACACCATAGGAAGCTAACAAGATACCAATATATTAGATTGAGAAACATGTTAATTTGGTTGTATATAGATACAGTCATAAAGATAGATGTGGAAATATAAAGTGAGAAACACATTTGGTCTGCATATATATTGATACAGATACATGTGGAAATATAAACTGAGAAACATGCATGTGCAGCATGTATATTCGAGATTGATATATCAGTCCCTATACGCGTTTATCTTTCGGGTGGCGGTTGTTCAGTTGTAACCGACGTATCATAGTCTTGTATACTAGGATCTGGAGGTGGTGGTGGTGGTGGTGTGATCATATAATTTCCTCTCCTCCCCTTCATATTTTCTGCATACCTGCTCATGTTTTCTGCAAACCTGGTCATATTTTCAGCAAAGCCCATCATATTTGATTCAAAATTTGGGGGCGATCCATCACCGGTACTTTCAGATGGGCCACTAGGTGTTATCGGTGTTTGTGAGCCCCTGTTCTTCGGTGGAAGAAACGATTGTCTTCCTTGTGCATCTTGAAAATCTGGCGAGTCGTCCCCGCCTGCATACACAATCATTTTAGACGCATAAATGAAACACAATTATTTTATATGCATGCGTAAGTGGGGCTAGCTCACTTAGGAGAAGTTTTCGCCTCTTAGTGGGTGGTATTGGGTTTAATCACAAGCAAAGTGATAATTTAGTGTAATTTAGTATGGAGTATATGTCGTGTAACATTAATTGTTAAAAAAAAGTATGTATGTATGTAAGTATATGTGTATTCATGGATAAGTGTACTTACTTGAGGATGAGATGATTAAGAGGAAGGAAATCAACATCAGAACAACGTTGTTTCCCATGTCGAGATCTTTCAACTCAAATTACTATTTTAGCAATGTATATATATATATGGTTATGAAATATCTTCGAGTAAATGATACTCGATCACAAATTTTGTATGTCTTGTTTTTTTTCTTTAAGTTTATTTATGAGTCTTTGCATAATAGTTATAGTCGGTCAAGTCATGGCGTAACAAGTAAGGTGCAAGGATATGTACAAGCTACTACAGCTGTTATAGTAGAACTGTAGAAGCCAACAAAAGGCTAAATGATCAGTTTTGTAGTTTGGTGATTTATGAAATTACACTTTCTATTTCAATTTGTTTTTTTTTTCTTTTCTAAAAGTTAACAATAAAAAGTTAATAGAAAGTTAATAGTATAAATCATAGGTCCTAAACTAATGTAAAATTAACCTGAGCTTGTTTAAGAACCGTGTTGGTGAGTTCACGTTGAAACTTAATTATGAACCTAAACACGACAACTCTAACGTAGACACGTAAAAAATTAAACACATTTACCCGGATGGGTTGTATATAAATTCCTATGTTCATGAGGTTATGACTTGTTTTTGTGTACATATGGATTTATGTTGTTTTGTGTTTGCATATTTGTCTTTGTTTTTACTACATGACGCATTCACCATTTCTTTAATTGTTGGTAGCTCTATGTTTCTATATTTTGTGTCCTTTGCTGTCGATGGTGTGTTGTAGAGCTAATGGTCTCTCTGGAAGAAGTCTCTCAATCTGCACAAATTAAGGTAAGGTATGCCTACATCTCATCTTCCCTAGGTCCTACTTTTAGATTTGCTATTTATGAGATTTACAGAGTATGGTTGTTGTCGTTGTCGTTAAGGGGGGTGGGGGCGAGGGTTTTGGCATGGGTTGCCAACCCAAGCCCCTACACCATCCCTTCAATATTATGTCCAGGGCGTTGCCCCTTTGGCATGGAGAAAATCAGCGGTGTGGGGCTCTCTTGGATGATGAGGTGTAATCACTTGATTGGCTGAACTTTAAAAAAAATGACCAGCCTTATTGGTGGTTTATTATTTTGAAACCCAAGACCCTCAATTCCTTATCATTTTGAGGGCTTGAGTTTTGGACCACATTTATGTCACTTGGCAACTTATCACTACAAGGAAGTCGACCTTTAGCGGCCACGCCTGCTGCCGCTAAAGGTATACCTTTAGCGGCAGCAAGACCTTTAGCGGCTACGGCTGCCGCTAAAAGTCCTGCCGTCTTTAGTCTGTCGCTAAAGGTTCTGTTGCCGCTAAAGGTGTAGCCGCTAAAAGTAATTATCTACGTGGCATTATCTTTTAACTTTATTTTTTTTTTTTTTCCACGTGGCATGCCACGTGGCATGCCACGTGGCAGATTTCTGTGCATCCTGGGTAAGACTTTTAGCGGCGACGCGTCGCCGCTAAAGGTCTATTTTTTTTTTTTTTTTTTTTTTTTTTTTTTTTTTTTTTTTTTTTTTTTTTTTTTTTTTTTTTGCTATTCGTTTACTCCGCACACGCATAACCAAACTAAATAATAACAAAAATAATAAACCAACATCTACATATATATAAAATAAACGTAACAAAGTTAAACGAACATTCGTCAAAACATATCAAACAAAATAAACTAACATACCATCCTAATATTTGAATCAAGTCTACACCATCAAAACTAAACGAACATACCAAAGTTGCCTAAAAGTCTTCGTCTTGCTCTTCGTCTTCGGCTTCATCGTCGTGATCGTCATCGCCATTATTACCACTTACGCCTAGATTTCCAAGCCTTTGTTGGACCAATTGATTAGCCATTTGGAGCAATTGCGCTTGGAATTGAGGAGTCGCTATTATATCATTAATGTGCTCCTACAAAACATATATATACCAAATGGGTCAACTATCAACATTTAAACTACAAATATATACCAAATGGGTCAACTATCCTATTTACTAAACATATTTATACCAAATGGGTCAAATATTCTATTTACTAAACATATTTATACCAAACGGGTCAAATACTAACATTTAAACTACAAATATATACCAAATGGGTCAACTATCCTATTTACTAAACATATTTATACCAAATGAGTCAACTATCAACATTTAAACTACAAATATATACCAAATGGGTCAACTATCCTATTTACTAAACATATTTATACCAAATGGGTCAACTATCAACATTTAAACTACAAATATATACCAAATGGGTCAACTATCAACATTTAAACTACAAATATATACCAAATGGGTCAAATATTCTATTTACTAAACATATTTATACCAAACGGGTCAAATACTAACATTTAAACTACAAATATATACCAAATGGGTCAACTATCCTATTTACTAAACATATTTATACCAAATGGGTCAATTATCAACATTTAAACTACAAATATATACCAAATGGGTCAACTATCCTATTTACTAAACATATTTATACCAAATGGGTCAACTATCAACATTTAAACTACAAATATATACCAAATGGGTCAACTATCAACATTTAAACTACAAATATATACCAAATGGGTCAAATATTCTATTTACTAAACATATTTATACCAAACGGGTCAAATACTAACATTTAAACTACAAATATATACCAAATGGGTCAACTATCCTATTTACTAAACATATTTATACCAAATGGGTCAATTATCAACATTTAAACTACAAATATATACCAAATGGGTCAACTATCCTATTTACTAAACATATTTATACCAAATGGGTCAACTATCAACATTTAAACTACAAATATATACCAAATGGGTCAACTATCCTATTTACTAAACATATTTATACCAAATGGGTCAAATATTCTATTTACTAAACATATTTATACCAAACGGGTCAAATACTAACATTTAAACTACAAAGAGATACCTGTGTAATATTCGGTTCCGTAGGTGTAACTTGAGGAAGGCTTTCTTTCGGAAAAGGCATATGCCCAATCCCGATAACATGTCTGCGACGACTACCCAACACCTCTTCAAAAATACCAACCTGATCCACCTGTTCGGAGCTGCCTGCTTCTCCTCCTTCTTCTTCGGCGATCCGTTGACGTTCAGACTCAACCCGTGACTTTAACTTGTGCTGTATTTTACAAAAGTGATTTAATAGATTATAAATGTATACAATAGATTATAAATAAATGCTTACATAATTCTCTTCATTCTGAGGGCTATCAAACGTCCCCTGCCTTCCTATATGTCCAATACGGTATGCTTCATACCGTTCCACGCCCTGTTTAACATTAAAAGTTAAATTATAAGTTAAATAAACATTATCGTCTATGTATATGTGTGTGTATATACCTTCTTGTAACAATGACTGGCAAGAGAGCTCGATCCACCTCGGTATGTGTTCGTTTGTTTCTGGCGGGCGGCTTTAGCAAGTGCAGACTTCCTCTTATGCTCTGGTGTGCAGAAGTGATCAACAGCTCGATGCCAGTTTTCCAATTTCATACCCTTGGGAGGATTTTGCTTTGCTAACTCCACATCCCCATCATCTCCCAGCACCCGCAAATAATGACGCTTTGCGTCGGCTTTGCGGTCGCTGTATCGCCTTCTAATAACCGCCATAATGCCTCCTTTTTTTTTAGCGGCATTCATTTCTTCATTAATAGCATCCAAGTCGAAGCAACCCTAATAATTAAATCAAACAAGCTAGTCAGATAGAAAAAAAAATCAACAAATAACATATAGAATATATATTTACAAATCACTAACCTTTAAAATCTCAAATAACTTGTCTTTGTAAGTCTCAGAAACATTATCCCATCCTTCCACATCCAACGGGATCTCACGCCATATATGCATGGACGCCTCCCGGCCGAAGTAGCTGCCATCTTTGCCTACAGGCATGTTGGTGGCGGCATCATCAAATGGAATCGCTACCTTGCCTTTGCCTGTCTTAAGCGCTTTTCTTAAGCCCTTGTTTTTTGCAGGGCCCCGTGTTCTCCGACGAGGAGCTGCATTTAGAGTTAAAAATAATTAGTATTAGAATTGAAAAAGAAGTAAAAATAGTAAACAGTAAAGAACTGTAAGACTTACCACCGTCTTCCTGGTGGTTGTTCCACCAATCATCACCGCCTGGTGGCGGTGGCGGCGCCCCTGCACCGTCTCCCCCGTGGCCCATAACAGCGGCCATCAAATACACAAACAAAAACAAAAACGAACTCATACTGTCCTGCAAAAAGGAAATAAAAAATATTAGTCACATTATTATATGTAAGTCCTGCAATTAGAAATAAAACTTATTAGTCACATTATTATATGTAATAAATAAAGTATAAATACATGAAATCATCAACAATTACTGTTTTTTAATCAGACTCCATGTCATCATAATCTGGATCGTCCTCGTCATAATATGCCCCAGCATCAGCAACTTCACTGTCGTCATTGCTCGGGGCATCAACTTCCATTGCATTCTCACCTGGAGTAGCATGAGAAGATATGTTTTGAAAGTATTGGTGGAAGTCAATAATTAGGCCAATATTAGATGAAGAGTTATTGTGAACGACGTCAACATCCTCGCCAACATCCTCGCCTAACTCAGTGTCTACGTTTTGAACATTCTCGAGTTGTGGTGGTCTATCCCAAATTTGCCGGTGATTAACATTTTCGACGACCCACCTATGTTTATTATTTTGTTTTCCTCGAGATGGTTCTTGGATGTAGAACACTTGTTTGGCTTGTCGGGCAAATATGAGCTGATCTTCTTTGTCCCATTCGTGTTCTGTGCTGATACTGGTGATATTGTTTTCAACCGTAACTCGAGTATCGTACCACTTGCACCGAAATAGGACAGTTGTATACCCACGAGGATAACTGATCTCAATAATCTCTTCTAATACGCCATAATATTTCTCACCGTTCTCTCCCTCCACCATAACCCCTGAGTTTTGCGTTGCACGTTTTGTATCACGTGAAGCCACCATAAACCTAACACCGTTGACTATGCAACCGGTGTAAGTCTGGGCCATTATGTGCGCGCCCAATGAAAGAGCATATAACTCTGGGTGGAATTCTGAAGAACTTTCTTTCTTCATCTTATAAACCTAACAAATTTAAAATAATATTGTTTGTTATATATGCATTACCTAACAAATACATAGTAACGAGTGTTATATATGTATTACCTTGTGTTGAAACCATTCCGGAAACTTAGTTTTAATATCATCTTGGGGATGTGTAGATTTGAATTCACTACATTGAAGAAATATGTATAAAAGCAGGAAAAATTAGTCTTAATTAGATATTTGGGATGTTCGGTAAATATATAAAGGATAGGAGCACTTACTTCATGTAGCCCCTGACTTCTTCGCAATTATCGAGGACAAACCATTCTATCTTGAGTTTGTCCTCAACTGAAAGTAGCTTGTCATTCGTTGCACTGATCGGCTTGCATTGGGACTCAAACACCCATAACTTTCTTTTTTCTACAACGGCGTCCTCATTTCTCTCAGGCTGATTAAACTTAGTCTTAACATTTTGCAGATACATTGAGCAAAATGTTAAAGCTTCTTCAGCTACATAACCTTCAGCTATACAACCTTCTGGCCTTGTCGGGTTTTTAACATAGTTTTTCAGTTTTTTCATATACCGTTCAAAGGGATACATCCATCTCATATAGACTGGACCACCAAGAATCGCTTCATCGGGTAAATGCATAACTAAATGAACCATTATGTCAAAAAAGGCCGGCGGATATATCAACTCTAACCTGCACAAGATCATAAGAATGGCATCCCTCGCTTTCTTCATATCTTCCACTACCAGTGTTTTGGAGCAGAGCTGTTTAAAGAACGCACAAAGGTCTACCATTGGTGTATAAACATCTTTGCCCAAAAATGCTCTAACCCCAATTGGTATCAATTTTTGGATGAGAATATGACAGTCGTGTGATTTCAAACCAGTAATGTTAGTATCGTTATCTGTCACCCTTTTACTAATATTAGATCCGAACCCATCTGGTAGTTTAACATTTTTTATAAACTGGCAGAAACTCTTTCGGTCACGCCGGGTGAATGAGTATTTTGGGTGTGGGCAGGTCCACTTGGTTCCCTTTTTTTTCAACCATTGCGTCTTTCGAATTTTCAGCTTCTCTAAGTCTATTCGTGCATTTGAGCTGTCTTTCGTCTTTTCATTCATCAAAAGAGTACCAAGCAAGCTGTCGCACACGTTTTTCTCGATATGCATAACATCTAAGTTGTGCTTCAACTGCAGAGAAGACCAATACTCTAATTCAAAAAATATGCTTCTTTTGGACCAGTTCAACTCGAAGTCTTCACGATTGGGGTTAGCACCTCCAAATTGTGGATGCTTGCCTGGTAGGCGATTGAGTAGAAGAGCATGTTGAGCATCTATGTCAGCGGGACTAAACCGTCTCGGGGGGGCTCTTGTCTCGTGTGCCCCGTTAAACTCAGAACTTTTTCTCCACTGATGGTTGGCATCTAGGAACCGCCGATGGCCTACAAACACGCATTTACCTATTACACGCGCTGAAGGGGTGTCTTCGTTGCAAGTCGGGCATGCTTTGTATCCCTGCCCGCTCCAACCTGATAGACTGCTACGAGCTGGAAAGTCACTTATAGTCCATAACAACGCCGCCTTCATTGTGAAGTGCGTGTTTGTCGCAGCGTCTTTAGCAAGTACGCCTGTCTGCCACAAATCCTTAAGCTCATCCACCAACGGCCTAAGGAAAACGTCCATGTCCTTCCCAGGGGATTTAGGGCCAGGAATCAACAAGGTCAACATAAATGTGGACTCTTTCATGCATAGCCACGGAGGCAGATTGTATGTGGTGAGTATAACCGGCCAAGTGCTATGAGTCGAGCTTTTGATGCTGTAAGGATTAAAACCGTCAGCTGCAAGCCCTAGGCGAACATTTCGGGGTTCACTCGAGAAGTTAGGGTACCTTAGATCAAAGTCCTTCCATGAAGATCCATCAACTGGATGACGCATAATACCATCTTCTGATCGTCCGGTACTGTGCCATATCATATCTTTTGCTGTGTGCCTTGAGCCATACAAGCGTCGTAGTCTGGGGGTCAAAGGAAAGTATCGTAACACCTTGTGAGGTACATTCTTGCCACTTGTGTCTTTCTTTACCCACCGACTCTCATTACAAACAGGACAGTTCTGCAGCGACTGATTTTCTTTCCAGAAGAGAGCACAGTCCCATTTACACACGTCTATCATCTCATATCCCAAACCAGTCTTCTTTAATATCTTTTTGGCTTTGTAATGCGAAGGGGGGACCTTGTTACCTGCTGGAAGTATAGACCCGAAAAACCCGAGAAGCTCATCAATCGAATTATTAGTCCATTTGTGCCTTACCTTCATATTCATAAGCTTTGATATAAAGTCAAGGGAGGAATAATCAGCACACCCAGGATATAGCTCTGATTCGACTTCATCTATCAGGGCTTCAAACTCATCACGAACATCACTACTCTCTGTATTCGAGCCCCCTTCATTAAGGTCAGTATACTCTTCCATACGATCCTCTTCCACTACCACACGCTCCGCTATAAGGTCTGCGATAACGTCATTCATATCGCTTCTTCCCCTAACCTCATTTACGACTACAGGAGACGGCGTAATTGGGTTTTCACCGTGATAGATCCACGGCGTGTAACATTCATCGAAACCATTTATACGAATATGATATGTCATTGTTAAGAAGCCTATGAAGATAGAATTATTACACTTTTTACACGGACATCTAATCGTTCCATCTGAGTTGACGAATGGTTTGGCATACTCAATGAAATTGTCAATTCCTTTTTGGTACTCAACATCCAAACGGTTCTTTATAAACATCCAGCTTTTATCGATCGACATGATGATGTGACTGAAACATAATTTGGGTTTGAGGCACGATAATTTAAATGAAACGTATTATTGACACCTAAAGGGTAGGCTGCTAAACCCACTTTTTGAATACCTTATCTCATATATGAATGTGTATTACATGATTGTTTGTTTGAGAAAAATTCGGCAGCATTTCCCCTTAGCCCCCAAGTATATAATATAAATATATACCCGAGGAGCAAAGAGGAAACGCCAACCGAATCTTTCAAAAACAAACAATCATGTAGTACACATTCACATCCTAAATGAGATAAGGTATTCAAAAAGCAGTCCCAAAATGGGGACTACCCGAAATTAATTACTAAATCAATTTCGGGCGGGTATTTCTAAGCTCACTATGTTTTAAATGGGGATTCATTTTCGGGCATGTCTTTCTAGTCTCAATATGTAATAACACATACATACATACACGCATACTTATACATACTCATACATACTCATACATACTCATACATACATACTCATACATACATACTCATACATACATACATAAACTCATACATACATATACTCATACATACATACACGCATACTCATACATACTCATACATACGTACATAAACTCATACATACATATACTCATACATACATACATACATACATATACATACATACACGCATACTCATACATACATACTCATACATACATACTCATACATACATACATAAACTCATACATACATATACTCATACATACATACACGCATACTCATACATACTCATACATACGTACATAAACTCATACATACATATACTCATACATACATACATACATACATACATACATACATACATACATACATACATACTCATACATACATACACGCATACTCATACATACTCATACATACATATACTCATACATACATACATACTCATACATACATGCATACATACATACTCATACATACACGCATACTTATACATACTAATACATACATACTCATACATACATACATAAACTCATACATACATATACTCATACATACATACATACATACATACATATACATACATACACGCATACTCATACATACTCATACATATGTACGAAAGTTTGTATCTACTTCTCAACAATGACCTATATTCATTTATATACTTACAAACAATGGGTCACAAACATCTCACAAAGACATTTCATCAAACATGTGGCGAGCATGACTAAATCAAGCAAAAATATCAACAAATTCATGTCAATCGAACATGTGCACATTCAACAAATCAAAAAATTAATCACTATAATCTAATCTTAAAAAAAACAGAAATATATAAAAAAATCAGAAAAAAATAAAAAAACAGAAAAATATTTAAAAAAACAGAAAAAAAATAAAAAAATCAGAAAAAAATAAAAAAATAACAGAAAAAAACAAAAAAATAACAGAAAAAAAAACAAAAAAAAAACTGAATACATACCTTTAGCGGCGGCGAATAACCTTTTAGCGGCGACGAGTAACCTTTTAGCGGCGACGGGTAACCCGGATCGGTTATTTCCTACAAAAAAAATAAATTATCAAAAAATAAAAAAAAAACCCTAAAAACAGAAAAAAAGAAAAAAATTAACTAAAAGTATAAAATAAAAATAAAAACAGAAATAAACAGAAAAAAAAAAAAAAAAAAACTGAAAATAACCTTACAGGTGGCCGGAGGTTGGGCTGCGAGAGGTGGAGGGAGGCCGGAGGTGGGCTGCGAGAGGTGGAGGGAGGCCGGAGGTGGCTGCGAGAGGTGGAGGGTGGCCGGAGGTTGGGCTGCGAGAGGTGGAGGGTGGCCGGAGGTGGCTGCGAGAGGTGGAGGGAGGCCGGAGGTGGCTGCGAGAGGTGGAGGGAGGCCGGAGGTTGGGCTGCGAGAGGTGGAGGGTGGCCGGAGGTGGGCGGGGTTAGGTGGTTGGGGGGCGGCGGCAGGGGTATAGGGTTGGGAGCAGAGAGATGATGAAGCAAATGTTTTAGACAAATGAGAGGGAATTCTTGGCGCTCGTATAAAGGCTGAATGTTTTAGACTTTTAGCGGCGACACTGTCGCCGCTAATGGTCTTATTATGTAGCCGTTGGATCAAAAATCAAGGGTCAAGATTGAGATTACACCTTTAGCGGCGACCCGCCTGGCCGTAGCCGCTAAAGGTGTCGCCGCTAAAGGTCGAATTTCTTGTAGTGTATGCCCCCAATCCAAACCCTCCCACTCCCTTTAGTCTTATTGTGTGGGCTTCTTAAGGACGTTTTTGAGGTGGGAGGTTTAGCTCTGCCTCCTTAATATGCGTCTCATCTTTTTAGATGTATTTTTTTAACGGCCAACAAACGATGTGTCAACTACTTGGAATACCCGCATGTCTTTGGGTGAAGACCGTTGAACATGAAAGGTATTAAGTTACTGGATTTAAGAAATCAAATAGGTATTAAACACTTTTCATTAAATTCTCTATGATTGAAGATGTGACTCGAACGCTACATTATTTTTGTAGAGCATATATATGATGCGATATGCATGCGTATGCTTAGAAGCTACATGACTTTGTAATGTGCAAATATTTAATATTTAATGCATACATACACATATATAGGTAGGTTTTGTCATTGTTGAAATAAAATATTAATTAAAGACTTTATAGTCAACAAATACCTAGATATTAATTAAGTAAAGGGAAAATCACGGAACTACTCATTGACCGACCCTTTTCACCAAAATACCCACCTCAACCGTTTTTGGAGAGTCGTTTTCCGAATCCCGAGACGTCTCCGTAAGACTTTAGTGATGGACCACTAACCGATCGTCACGCGTAAACAAAATAATAAAAAACCTTACACAGGCACGGTGGAGACGTCACAGAGACGTCTCCGGGGACGAAGAATTTAAGGAGAGAGAGAGAGAGACCTCACGGAGAGGCCTCGGGATCTGGGAACCATCTCTTCAAAGACGGTTAGGGTGGGTATTTCGGTGAAAAGGGTCGGTCAATAGGTATTTCTGTGATTTTCCCTTAATTAAAATAAAGGAGTTGCCGTTCTAAGAGGTAACATCACAAAACATCTTAGTCCTGCACTAATAGACAAAATGAAGTTTGGACTAGTGAGATACCACACATGACCGAAGGTAGAGCATCTCTAACCATAACCAATCAAACCTGTATTGACCAAACCCATCCCACCGGACTTGGACCCTTGTTGAAGGAGATGACATGGACACTGTCCAGTTTTGTGCACCGGACGTGTCCAGTTGAACAATGGTGGGCCAAAATAATACTATACCATTTAAATTAAAATAACAGTTTTAATTTAGTTTAAAAAAACTTACGATTGTTTAAATTTAGAACATAAATATATAAATTAAAAATAACATAAATAAAATAAACAAATATATAAATAAAAACAACATAAATTAAAAAAAAGTACATAAGTAAACCTAAACAAACTAGATAATTGAACTTAAAAAATCTAAATAACTAAACTTAAACAGATTACATAATTAACCTAATGATCAACCCCCAAACTGTCGGAGGTTGAATCCGGCTGCACGATTGGATGCAAATGAGGATGGTTTCTTAGTAATTGCTAGACGAGATGTGAGTAAACCGTCTATTGCACTACAACTGGTATTCATGAAGGGCCTCAGCAGTGGCTTCGGCCTCGACGTCACGAGCAATCACGACATCGAAGAGACGGATAAATGTGGAGGCCTTCGTTCTCAAAATCCAAAACCTTGAAACAACTTGCTTCGAAGAACGATTAGTTTCACCTACACGTTAACGGAATTCTTGAAATAGTGCCTCGACAAACGATACAACTCCTGCTAGTATGTTCTTGGAGAAGTGAATCCAAGAGGTGACTAAAGTTGTATCTTCATCTTCACTCCAAGGCCTTCTTGCCATTTTTAGTTTCTGAGTTGATAAGTGCAAATGTTGATTGAATTTATTACCAGTAAACAAATAGTCGATATAAAAGTAGCCGTTAAAAAAGAAGTCGTTTGAAAAAAATAGCCCTTGGAAAGTGTTAATATTTTTTTATTATTTAATTTTGAACTAGTATTAAGCGCCCCGAGTTGCTGCTTAGATCATAAAACCATACCAAATAGCATAAATGGCATATTGTTGCTAGTGACCAATAACACTCAAAAACTCATAATGGAATAAAAACGAAAAAAATAAAACTGAGTGAAATGTAGAAGATGAAAAACTATTAGGGTTAGGTAAAAAAAACAAAAAAAAACAAAGTTTGGCTCAACCTACAATGCATGATGTACAACCCTTTCAATCACAAAACATTTGTTAAACATGATGTACAACATCATGAAGCAAAACCCACTTGTAAATTAATATATATATATATATATATATATATATATATAATTTATTATTAAATAAATATACTAGATAACGGAGTTGTAAAAATAATTACCAGTAATTGATAAACAAATAAATAATAAATAATAAATTGTTAATAGATTAAAATAAAAGGAAAAGTAGATAGTGAGGTGTTTTAAAAGGGTGGTGATATTTAAACCCCCCAGCTTCTATTTAAACCCCCTCCAAGCGCCTCGCTTAGGCCTAAGCGAGGCGCTTGGAGGGGTGATGTGTTGTCAAATGCATCACATTTATATATTAGTTTTGTATAGTTTTTAATCATTTAACGTTCGTAAATATCGTGTCTTAGATACTTATTTGTGTCTTGGTGTTAAGCAGGTGTTCGTGGGCTAAAACGAGATAAAAAGAGTCTAATTGGAGGTGAAACGAGTGCACAGATGAATAAGGAATAAAAAGAAAATAAAATATGTCAGATCACTTATTCATGCCCCGCGAATAACTGAATTGGGTTGCAAAATGACTATACTGCCCTTAATGAATCCAGCTATTTACCCTTGCTACCCTCGCGAAGTTATGACTTATTCATGCCACGCGAATAAGTCAGGGAGTTATTCATGGGGTCGCGAATAACTCTTCAGCCCATAAAAAGCCCATTTTCGCAATCAAAACCTAATCAGCCATTTAGGGAGGTAATTTTCGACTTCCAGAGCTTCTAAGGGACGATTTTGAAGACTTTTTGCAGTTCCATTCATTCCGGTTGATGCCAGAGCAATCCAGAACAAGTTTTGAAGCCGAAATCATGAATATGTGCGGCTAATCCTTTCGCGGTTCTCCCCGGGTGAACGATTTGGGTATTTTATCATTTGTTTTCTGTTTGATACTTGCTATTTGGATCAGATTTTGTGAACACTTTAAAGTTCTTTGCGTCTGATTGTATGTTTGACTAATCTAGACAGTTTGGTTAATTAATATTATTGCATTTTGTTATCGTATCTTGGTTTTCTTGCACTAGGATTAATTTAACTTTGCAATTAATGTTATGATAGCTGAATTGGGTCGAACAACTTAAACAAAGTCATGTCTATGTGATTTCCTAGATAGGGTATTAACAGAATTCATTTAATAATTACCGAATCAGAAACCCAGAGTGACCGTTTTCTTTATATTATTGTTTTTAATCAACCTTTAATCAATCTTTTCTTGCAAGCAAAGCAGCACCTTAGTTTAATCTTCATGATTTTATTGGTTTTTCTATTATTATAATTAAAAATTGCTATTAACACTGACCACAAACTCCCTAAGGTTCGACAACCCTACTTCCTATACTGCAGTCAGTTGTAGCTAAGGAGTAGTTTTTATTTAGTTTTTGATTAGCACTTCGACACGCGATCAAAATGGCGCCGTTGCCGGGGAGTTCGTGCGCTTAGTGTTTTTGGCTTTATTATTATTTTTTTTAATAAAAAAAACCAAAAATACATTTTTTTCTTGTCTTGTATTTTTCTCTATTTTGTTTAGTACTACGCTGGGTATGTTAGTTGTTGCAGGCAAATTGAATTCAGAATGAACTGGGTGGATTATGATGCATGTGGGTGCTGCGAGAGCCCATATCATGTGATGCAAGATTGTCCAATTGCCCGTCAAAGAGTTGCAGCATATAATGCACGAAAAGATCGTATTATCTTTGGGCTAGAAAAACCTGAAAGCTCACACCTATCATCCTCTTATTATTGGCCACAATATCAGAACTTTCAGCAAAGATACTACAAGCCAAACATCTACCAATCCAGGAAACAAACTACATGTTACTACACGAATCCCGATCCAATTGTTAATGGAGGCCAGAGTGTTGACTATGATTATCAACCGCAACAGAACAGTGAAGAGGGAAGCAATGCTCAACTGAATGCGATCTTAGAGGCCATAAAGGTTGTTCATGAAGATGCAAGGCTAATCATCTTGCAGTTTCTCCGGGTGAAAGATTCGGTTATTTTGTAAGGACTTTTCTGTTTTGAACTATGTTTTAGGACCAGGTTTCATGAACATACTTATGTGTCTTTGAATCTAGTTGTATGTTTGACTTATTTGAACAGTTTGACTGATTTTCACAATTACAATTCATTATCGTTTCTTGGTTTTCTTGCACTAGGAATAATTTAACTTTGTGATTTGTGTTTAGATGTTGAATTGGGTTGAACAATTTAAACAGAGTCATGTCTATGTGATTGCCTAGCTAGGTTAATTCAGATTGTCTTTACAGTTACCGAATCAGAAACCCGGAGTGACCGTTTTTCCATATTATTGTCTTTTATAAACTCTATTATCAAACCGTTTTGCAGCACTGCAGCACTTTTACATTAAACTTCATAAAATTACTTTAGTTAATCTTAATTTAATTAGAAATTAGTAACTTAGCACTTTCCACAAACTCCCCGAGGTTCGACAACCCTACTTCCTATACTGCAGTCAGTTGTAGCTAAGGAGTAGTTTTTAAAATAGTTTTTGATTAGCACTTCGACACGCGATCAAGGGGGTAATTTATTTTGGTAGTTTTTTGATGTTTTGAGTTGTTTTTTTTTTAATTTAATAATTATAAAAAGTTTAAAAAAAATTAAAAAACAAAGTAATAACCCTCAACATTGTCATTGACTTAAACTTGACATCATCAACCACGTAAAGTCAATGAATGCGGTATGCGCGTTAAATTTCATTAAATGCGGCAACACAGGCAAGTCCTCGTCTGATAACAACTGAAAAGTAGCCGGTGCAAGTTATGTTGTAGCTTCCAAAACCAATCGGCCCCGTTGTTGCTCATATGTTATTATCTCTTCTCTTATTCTCTGTTTCTCTAGTTCTCGATCGATTATTGCTCTCATATCATGGATCAGAGATATTCAAGCTAATTAAACTCATATCTCAAGCCGGTGCAAGTTATGTTGTAGCATCCTTGATCATCTTCTTGTTCAACACACACCAGATTTTTCATCACAGTTTCCAACCACTAATACCAGATTGATGATACTCAATTTCGGTTGATATAGAGTATATCAGAGAAAGATTTAGTTGAAAGTGGATACAATGGATCAGAGAGATTTAAGCTAATTAAACTCATATCTCAAGCTGGTGCAAGTTATGAAATGACACATGCAGAATGTAATGTCATGCACAATGTGATTTGTATTAATGGCAAAGTGATTTGTAAGGGAAGAAGAAGAGAATGTTATATATGTTTACCTTCCCATGGAAACTCTGAAGACCTTAACGGAGGTTTCCTAGAGGGTCATTGGTCTTCAGAGTTTCCAACCCCTAATACATTCATCAAAGGATATTCATGTGAGAATGATTTCGTACAAGATTCCTATGCAAGCAAGTCAAATTCAGTTGTTAGACCGATCAGAGATATGATTGCCAGTGAGATTGATAACTGGACAGGTTAGCCAGGTGTTTGTCAAAAAGGTAGAGCACACCACTAGAGCAAAAAGTTGTGTGTATGAATAGTGACCCTCTGGCAAACCGGCCATTAATCGGTTTTATTTAGCGTAAAAAGTTCATTGTACATATACCTCCTTATCTAAAAACAAATCACATCATTGTAGAGGTGTATAGGTTACTCATTACCGTTGGACGTTGAAGGTAAACATGGACAGTGAGAAGTGAGATTGATAACTTCTCTATGGAAGTTGCTAAAATAGTTAAACAAAAGCTGAAATTGAACAGTTATTTGGCAATATACTTGAAATCAATGGGAAGATAAACAATCCTCATCCACAGTGTTCTTACCTATGAGTTTAATTAGCTTGAATCTCTCTGATCCATGGTATCCACTTTCAGAATCTGAAGAGAAGCTATCATCTCAGAGAGATATCTGTCAAGTCCAAATATTGCAAGTCTAAATCATTGTACGATGTCTTTTTCAGAGGACCTCGACTCTTGAGATGTTGCAGGTGTTTGAAAAGTTTGAACTGAAATTGAACTTTTCATGCAAGCAAGTAAAATTCAGTTGTTTTACTAATTTCATAGTCTTGATACTTTTAACAATCGAATCGGCGCTAAACAATAGAAAGTCATTACAAATATTGCTAGAGGGTCACTATTCACATATAAAGAACATTAATCGGTTTCATCTTTGTTTTCTTGAGTTCAACTTTCCATGATCTACCTTTATCATCTCAGAGAGATATCTGTCAACGATGGAAGGGAACCCGAAACAATAAAAAGTAATTACAAAGAAGATGATCAAAGATGCTACAACATAACTTGCACCGGCTTGAGATATGAGTTTAATTAGCTTGAATCTCTCTGATCCATGGTATCCGGTTGTTTTCAGGTTGTCTTCATCGTTGACCGCTATCTCTCGGATAACAACTGAAAAGTTGTCTCATTAATTCCAATTCCACCGGTGCAATCAGAATCTGAAGAGAAGCTATCATCTCAGAGAGATATCTGTCAACGATGATGGCGCAGAGGTTAGCGGTAACTTTAAATTTTGAATGATCGTCGGTTTGCTCTCTATATACCAATCAACAGTAGCGATCATTACAGTTATTTGGAATGTTTCTGATCATTGTCAGAGGGTCACTATTCATACATAATGAGCATAATCAAACAAGGGTTGTTATCGGAGAGATAACGGAAAACGATGAAGGCAACCTGAAACGACATGAACATTTATAACCTTTCTGTACCTGTGGCCAAAAGAACCTGATAAAGGCTGTACACGAGTATAATCAAACAAGGGTTGCCCGGAGTTTGATTAGCTTGAATCTCTCTGATCCATGGTATCCACTAACCGTAGCGATCATTACAGTTATTTGGACTGTTGCTAAATTAGTTAAACAAAAGCTTAAATTATACAGTTATTTGGAATATTATTGATTATTACAGTGAGATTGATAACTTCTCTATGGAAGTAACAAATTCAAAACAGAGGTAGGTTTGCCAGAGGGTCACTATTCATACATAAAGAGTATAATCGTGATGTGATGGATTTTTATATTTGCAACGTAGTTCCTTTTTACCTGGTTGCAAAGGAACTTCAGGTCAGCCAGACGTTTGTCAAAAGCAAGTGTGAAGATCAAGATCAAGAAGACTGGATACCATGGATCAAAGAGATTCAAGCTAATCAAACTCATATCTCAAGTTGGTCTAACAACTGAATTTGACTTGCTTGCATAGGAATCTTGTACGAAATTATACAGTTATTTGGAATGTTCCTGATCATTACGGTCAACGATGAAGGTGTGTTGTATGTATAAAATTGTGAATAATTGTGAGAGTCGATATGAGAGCAATAATCCATCGAGAACTAGAGAAACAGAGAATAAGAGAAGAGATAATAACATATGAGCTACAACGATAGGCGTTTTCGATTTCTAAATGAATCAACAACTTAAACTTGACATCATCAACCACGTATAGTCAAATATTTATTCTCCATATCCATACCTTGTTTCAAGTATCTTGTAAAATTCATTTCGTCTTCAAGACTCCTATGAGTCAACAAAGGTTGACTTTTTTGAGCATTAACAATGACTATATTACATTATTATTATTATTATTATTATTTTATTATATTTGTAATTTAGTTCCTTTGTTTTATTATTATAATAATTTGTTATTATCAAGAATCGGAAATTAGTAAAACGATTTAATAAATCATTGCTCAGACGTTAGGGTTTGATAAACACAAAACTTATTATTTATAAAGCAACAAAAACACAAATCGTACCGTGAAATAAAGAGAGGCCCATTAGGAGTGCCGTGGAGGAAGATCGTCGGTTTGCTGTAGTCGATGATGGCACAAAGGTTAGCGGTAACTTTAAATTTTGAATGATCGTTGGTTTGTACAATGAATTTTACCTGCTTTGCATGAAAAGTTATTTTTAAATGTTTGATCTGCAATATTTGAAAATTATCATTTCTTGACATGCTTGGTAACACCTTGATCTGTAATATCTGAAAATTATAATTTCTCGAAAAGTAATTAAAAACACTTAAAAATGAATTAAAAACAATTGTTGCGAGTTAGGTTTAGTCGGAGGACCACGTACAATGATTCATCAAAGTTGTACAAAGCTGGATGTTTTTACTGGAAAACCAAAACGAGCAATTAACGAAGCGAAACGGAGAGTTATAATTTTCTTGGCTTGGAAACAACTTAAAAGAACCAAAAATGAATTAAAATTATTTTTTGGTGATTAACAGATAATTTTAAAGAATTAAAAGAAATTCAAAGTTTTTTAAAAAAAGGCCAAAGCACCTCGCTTTGGTCAAAGCGAGGCGCTTTAGTGCCTCGCTTTGACCAAAGCGAGGTGCTTTAGTGGTTTGATTAGACCACAGGCGCCTCGCTTTGACCAAAGCGAGGTGCTTTGGCCTTTTTTTTAAAAAACTTTGAATTTCTTTTAATTCTTTAAAATTATCTGTTAATCACCAAAAAATAATTTTAATTCATTTTTGGTTCTTTTAAGTTGTTTCCAAGCCAAGAAAATTATAACTCTCCGTTTCGCTTCGTTAATTGCTCGTTTTGGTTTTCCAGTAAAAACATCCAGCTTTGTACAACTTTGATGAATCATTGTACGTGGTCCTCCGACTAAACCTAACTCGCAACAATTGTTTTTAATTCATTTTTAAGTGTTTTTAATTACTTTTCGAGAAATTATAATTTTCAGATATTACAGATCAAGGTGTTACCAAGCATGTCAAGAAATGATAATTTTCAAATATTGCAGATCAAGGTGTTACCAAGCATGTCAAGAAATGATAATTTTCAAATATTGCAGATCAAGGAAAGAATGAAAATACGTGATGCATATACCGTGAGTGTAGTCCATTGATGTATTAATATATTATTTAATCGCAAGTTTCAATACTAGATAATGCACGTAACTCCCTAGGCACATTTCCCACCCTTTAAATAAGCATTAAATACTTTCACATTATATATTAAATACTTTCACATTATATATTAAATACTTCTTCAATTCCTATATAATATTCCTTAACTTTCTCTCTTCCCCTTCTCTAACCCAATTCTGTCAAAAAGAAGATGTATTCACCATTTCAAACGATTTGCCTCCTTTTGAATTTAGGTAGTACTAGTTAAGGGATTGCCAAAGACCGATCGAACATCTTTTTGTTTGTTTGTTTGCTTTGAATGTCTATGGAAACAACAATGGATTTGTCAAAAGCAAGTGTGAAGATCAAGATCAAAGAAGACAGTACGTTCAACGATGAAGTTGTGTTGTATGTATAAAAATAGTGAATAATTGTAGTGTGTTCGGTGCAGTCGACGAACATCATTCAAAATTTCAACTTCCCGTTCAGGTGCTTAAGTCCACCTTGAGATATGAGTTTAATTAGCTTGAATCTCTCTGATCCATGGTATCCGGTTGTTTTCAGGTTGTCTTCATCGTTGACCGCTATCTCTCGGATAACAACTGAAAAGTTGTCTCATTAAATTCCAATTCCACCGGTGCAATTAGAATCTGAAGAGAAGCTATCATCTCAGAGAGATATCTGTCAACGATGATGGCGCAGAGGTTAGCGGTAACTTTAAATTTTGAATGATCGTCGGTTTGCTCTCTATATACCAATCAACAGTAGCGATCATTACAGTTATTTGGAATGTTTCTGATCATTGTCAGAGGGTCACTATTCATACATAAAGAGATAAAGGTTGTACACGAGTATAATCAAACAAGGGTTGCCCGGAGTTTGATTAGCTTGAATCTCTCTGATCCATGGTATCCACTAACCGTAGCGATCATTACAGTTATTTGGAATACTATTGATCATTACAGTGAGATATGAGTTTAATTAGCTTAAATCTCTCTGATCCATGATATGAGAGCAAATAATCCATCGAGAACTTGAGAAAGAGAGAATAAGAGAAGAGATAATAACATATGAGCTACAACATAACTTGCACCGACTTGAGATATAGAGTTTAATTAGCTTGAATCTCTCTGATCCATGGTATCCGATTGTTTTCAGGTTGTCTTCATCGTTGACCGCTATCTCTCGGATAACAACTGAAAAGTTGTCTCATTAATTCCAAAACCTAAAGAGAAGATATCATCTCAGTGAGATTGATAACTTCTCTATGGAAGTTGCTACAATAGTTAAACAAAAGCTGAAATTGAACAGTTATTTGGAATGTTTCTGATCATTACAGTTATGCCTTTTTTGGTGAAATGAACTTGAAGAAATGATTTGGTGGATATATCATGAGCTAAACAAAAGCTGAAATTGGACGGTTATTTGGAATGTTCCTGATCATTACTTTTCATGCAAGCAAGTAAAATTCAGATCATTACTTTTCATGCAAGCAAGTAAAATTCAGTTGTTGGACAGTGAGATTGATAACTGGACAGGTTAGCCAAACCATACGAGGGTGGCAGGAAAAAGTTGACATTTTGATCCAAAGGAAATTCAGGTTAGCCAGACGTTTGTCAAAAAGAACATTTTTTATAATAATTATATTAAAAAAAAACAAAAAACTAACTCAAAAGATCAAAAAAAAAAATTGATCCGAAGAGCCTCGCTTAGGCCTAAGCGAGGCGCTTCGAATTAAAAATCAGCTTTTTCTGCCCCTCGTACTGACCTCCTCTGATTGAATTCAAAGCGCCTCGCTTAGGCCTAAAATGTAGGGGTGGAAATAGAAGGTGGGGGTGGGAATAGACGGAGCCATTTTAAAATGGTTTATTGTTGGAGGAAAAAACGGGTTTGAAATGATGGGCTATGCTGATGTGACGGTTGGTTTTCAAACCCACTCCGTTGTTGGGGATACTCTCTCATATATAACCGGGCAAGGCATGGTCGGGAACCTAGGGGAATGGCTAAACAACTTTAACCAAAGGTGGGTTTAGATTGAAATTGATGAAGCACAGAAAACGCACGTATGTATGTTTGTTACGCATATTAATCCTAACACGGACATGCCTTAAAACCATGTAACCTCTCGGATGGTGTGTTGTAAAAAAAAAGCTGCAGATGGGTCATAGATAAATGGGTGGAGTTGATTGAATGTAGGGGTGTTCAATGAATCGAATAACGAATTTTCGAATTATTCGAATCAAATTTCTCGAATTTTTAATATTTTTACCTGAATTCGTATTCGCTTAAAATTCAATTTATTCGATTCGTATTCGATTCGAATAAGAAACTCGAATTCGAATTGAATTCGAATAAATTCGATTTAGTTCAAATTTACCATAAATAATAAATTGTTTTACTTTTAGTTTTAAAACTAATATAAACTCATTTTTTTAACATATAAAATACAAATCTACAAAATTAATAAACAACAATATGTCAAAAACGGGAATAGTAAAAATAGTAGAGACCATAGTTTGTTAGAGTTTTATGATGTATAAGGTAAATATGTAAAATATGGTTAGGGTAAAAGTTGTATAAATTGTGAATTCTTAGAGTTTGACTAAAATTTAGAAGTTCTTTTTATTCAATGTGTATATTTGTCTATATAATAATGTGTATGAGTGTATATATATTTAAAAAAAATATACATGTAAAGTTTTTATTCGAATTTCGAATCGAATTTAAAATCATAAATTCGTATTCGAATCGTATTCGATTTATTGGACTCGAATTCGAATTGAATCGAATTGGAATTCTTAATAATCGAATCGAATTCTTGGTAATCGAATCGAACTAAGTCGAATTTCGAATTTTTCGAAGTCGAATCGAATTCTGAACACCCCTAATTGAAAGTTACAAATCTTATGTCTTTTTTTTAAACGGATTAACAACTCCACCGATTTATCTACAACCAAACCTTAAACATGGCTGACCAAACTTCAAATATCAATATAGCATTATGAGTGTCATCTAACAATAAACTATACATTATTCAAATTTTAATTGATTTTTTTTTCCTAACAATCACTCAATTTTTATTACATATTACAGTCCGGTGAATATTTCAATTTTTGTTACGTCAATTCTTATCATACAAAATATAATAGTAACGTTAACATGTGACAGAAACATGTTTTAAGAATATTTTTTTAAGACCACATGTAGTGGTCATATGATTCTCCACTTTGGGGGCTTTTGATTGGCTGCAATAATAAAAGGAAAATCAACGCCAGAATCCAACGTGAAAAAAGAACGCTCATGCCCATTTTTGATCCATAACGTCTCCGGGAGCAATGTGCCGGACGTTATGGTGCGTGATGGAGGGGGAAAAGGCCCAATTTCACGAGCAAGTATACATGGCCTAAGAGATTTGACTACTTAAACGTCAATGACTTGACTATTGGTCGCTACAGGTCCGGCATCATCTCACCTTCTAATTAATTTTTCTACATGTTCTCAATTCGCTGGAAGTGAAGCAACTTGGCTATTAACCATTCAAGCATATATGTTATGGAAGCAACTTTAGATTGTATTTATTCCATTCTAGAAGATATAATTAAGGACAAGATTACAAGCCAACTGATCAGTAATCATATTAATAATAAGTTTCACTGCTACTCAGCCTTTTCCTTCTTATTTCTTTGGTGTAGCTGAACTCTTCACACCTGATGTCTACAAAACCATCAAACCATACCCAACCATCAGACAATAATCTTATCAATATTATCTAAGTTAGCATGAGAATATATAAATAACTTCATGAAACATTTGATAGCATTTACATAACCATATATTACCTTCTTCCTAGGTTCACGGGGCTGTGTGGGCTTCTTAGGGGCTGCTTTTGAGGCGGAAGGTTTGGCGGCCGATGGTTTAGCCGTCTCCTTAACAGGCTTCTCCATCTTCATCGACGCCATTGATTCTTTGGGAAGTAAGTTCTTAAGTTGTTGGCTTTGATGTATCACTTACACAAAGGCTGGTGTATTTATAGTTGGTTTTAAGGAATGAAATAAGTACTTAAAACACTTTGCATTAGATTCCCTATAGGATGGGAGATGTCACTCAAACTATTACATTATTTTGATGCCTATAAACAAGTTGTTAATAATAGAGCATATGATGCCGTATAACGCGTGCATAGATAGACTATAACCGATGCTTAGACGCTACAGTGACTTGTATCGTACAATTATTTAGCGCATATATGCGCATATATACACACTAGTTATCAACATCTATCCGGTGTTCCTCATTCCAGCAGCAATGCCATTGATGGTAATAAGCAATGCATCTCTAAGTTTATGATTCTCGGTATCACTTCTCAACCTCTTCAAAATCTCAATCTGCAACATGTTGAGAGGATTAAGATATGGAAGTCGACTCTCGATTAACTTCCTTAAACTTATGTTATTCTCAGACAGTTTGTCATGTCCTGTAACAAGCAGCACGTATTTCCCGGTTGACAAAAGCTCTTTCCTCAGATCATCACCTAGACCCCTCCGAGATTCATGAACCAGAGCGTCATCATAATGTTTAACGATTGAGCTATCAGCTTTCCCCAAAACCATTTCTATCAGGTCAATTGTAGATTGGAAAAAAGGCCATTCTGTGTAAGCTGCTTTTAGTTCATTAACCAGCCCCTTATCACAAACACCTTTCAAACCTGCTCCAACTCCGAGCCATGCTGGAAGAACGAACCGGGTTTGTGTCCATGCAAATATCCATGGGATGGCACGCAGATCTCCGATTCCTACAGAGGATTTACGCCTGGTTGGACGGCTACCAATGTTCAAATGTCCGAGTTCGGCCTGTGGTGTGGCTTCTTGGAAGTAAGTGATGAACTCTGGGTTATCGTAAACTGTACTTCGGTAACTTTGGCAACTCAGATTTGAGATTTCATCCATGAGATTCCGCCAGTTTTCATCACGTGGCGGTTTGGGGGGACGGAGGGTAGCTAGTAGGACCGCTGTTGTGTAGATTTCTAACTGACGGACAGCAATACCTGGTGACCCAAACTTAGCTTGTACCATTTCTCCTTGCTCGGTAGATCGAAGTGTGCCCTGCACATTCAAGCAAAGGATAAAAAATGACATTCTGTGGTAGAGAGGCATGCAGCATTACATAAATATCATATAGTAACCACAAATTTATCATATAGTATAATAAAAATTACGAAAAATAATCATCTTCTTGGGTACGTTATGCTTATATAACAATATAAGAGAAAAACAACTCGACATTTTCACATCAATAATGACTTAAACAAATGGCATACATGACGCCATATTGCGTATAGAGTGAAAATAGTTTGGGTTTAGGCG
Organism: Ambrosia x helenae; assembly: GCA_030844895.1. Classification (NCBI taxonomy): domain Eukaryota; kingdom Viridiplantae; phylum Streptophyta; class Magnoliopsida; order Asterales; family Asteraceae; genus Ambrosia; species Ambrosia x helenae. The sequence goes on from CM061225.1 coordinate 98,504,393, forward strand.
AGTAAAAGTGAAAAAACCACCAAAGGTTTAAGATTTGCGTATCTAATGGCTATATGCATAAATTGTTCTGATATAACCATAGAATTGAAACACAGGCAGAAAAATGTTATTTTCATGATATAACACTAGGCTAATTTCAAATTATAGCATTTCATAAACTTAACTTAGCCACATCTACCCGGCATGGACACCACATGAAAAGAATGTAATCGGGCTTATAGGTTAGCTATGCCTAGAAACTACCGTTTTGGACTGCATCTAGGATACACCTTGGCCCATTGGTGGTGTGGGCCTCAGGACCAAAGTAATGAAAGAGGGAGGGACCCATTATTTTATGGGGCATTGAGACTTGAGAGGCAGAGAGCAAATATTGGTTCAAGAACATACCATGACAGAACCAGGTGGCTGGGACTGAATAGCAAGATGTGTAGGGCCACCACCACGGCCAATGCTGCCACCACGCCCGTGGAAAAGAGTAATCTTGATACCATACTCTTTGCATGCAGCCACAACATCTTCTTGAGCTTTGTAAAGTTCCCATGCAGCAGCAAAACGGCCAGCATCTTTACCTGAGTCAGAGTATCCAACCATTACCTGCAAAGGTTATCGTTAATATCTTAAACCAAGTTTACCGTGCTTCCAAATGAGTAATAATGACATACCTCTTGGTGTCCATTGTGATTTTTTATGATATGATCTTTATACCAATCAATCGATAATAGTTCCCGTATCACTGCACCAGCTGATCTCAGATCTTTCACAGTTTCAAACAGAGGAACCACCCGCAATCTATTTAAGTGAATCATAATCCAACTGTAAGAACATAATTCTTGCCATGCATACATACATACACATACACACACACACAGATATATATACATATAAGAAATACAAGACAAGCAGCCTTACACTCCACCACGACATGGTTTTCCTTGTTCTCCTGAAACAGCAAGACGGGCATCTTTCTGAAGAAGCTCCACAGCAAGGACATCACTTGCCTGTAATGTATATTGCAACAAGAAGTTAAGTTGAAAATTAGCTAAGATGTGATGAAAGAGAAATTAACATGTTTGTAATTAGAAAAATACTAAGATTATCATACACTTGAGGCCATGGAAATCACATACGCTCCGAGGGAATCACTACCCAACTCAGCAGATACACGGAATGTGTCCAGAACTTCTTTAACTTCAGGAGAAACCTAATTACCATTTCAAGAAAATTCAAAATAATAATAACAATAATAATTAGTTACTTAAAGGAGAACAAACAGTGGATCATTCCAGTACAAACATGGTCTTTGTTACCTCTATAGTTGGAGGGACCAGAGGCCTCTTTCCCTTTAGCTCTCTTGTTAAAAACTGCAGCCTCTTTTTTTCATCCCATTCACTGTATGTTCCCATATCCAGATATTTGGTAATCGCATCAAGAGTATCTGAATGTCTACCTGATTCCTGTTGCATGTCGATAATCTCATTTTTGTTATATGCGAATGTGATAGATAGTTTCTTCATATTTTATATGAAACAGAACGAACCTGACGGAGGTCAAGCTTCATCAGTACCATCCCAAAAACAGTAACTCTTCTTATTAGATCAGCAAGTCTTCCATCTGCTAGAATTCCCGACCCGCATGATTGCTGTGACGGTAAAGAGTTATGTACAAGTAACAAGTCTACCAAAAAGCAGAAGAAATTATCAATATGTATGTATCGTGTATAATACCAAAGATTCATAGCACAGCATGAGTGGTTGCAATAGCTGGTCTGGTGAGTCATAGTAATCACCAGGATCTTGATCACAAGGAAGGCCTTCTAGAAGCTGCTCTAACCGTCTACGGGTGTTCATAAGCTGGAATCAAATGAAAAAGTTAGATGTTATATAACCTTAAAAATGTATATGAAAATTACCAAAAAAAAAAAAAGTAGCAGCAGTAAGGGCTGCCTCCTGGAATATCTAAATTTATGTACATATCCTTTCCTTTTATATACTGAAATCCAATGGCTAATTCTTGATATTTTAATATTTCAATTAGTGTCTTTTATCATGAATGTAGCACTTAAGATTACCTTATCTTTGACGTCCCCAAGGACAATTCTGTAAGGAGATATGGCAGATTCCTGAGGCATGCTTGGTTCAAGAAGTTTCCGGAAGCTGGCTTTACCGAATTGTGTTTCAGCGAAGGATTTCTTCTGACCGACCTGATTGGGGCTAAAAGATCCAGATTTCGGCGTAACAGGTTGTTGAATGGTGACTGTATTAGTTGGGTTCCCGTCTACCTTTACTTTCAAATCAACTTTGCTCGAACTTGGGGATGAAATAACATGCCCATCCTGGAAATATACAGAACAAATTCATTTGCAGGGTTGAGGGTGCTAAAGTACATCCTAGATTTGATAGTTTCGACACATTTGTAGATTTATCCTAAATAGATTAAAAGATTCAAATAAATGGGTTAATAATCTCGTTACACACTTGTAATCTTATGCAGGAATTTAGTGAGAATTTTTATACTATAATTGCTATTGATCATTGGCTTTTTACAAGTGAGGGATAACCGGTAATTATAGGTTGAAGGGTGTCTTATCCCTTGGTGAACTGTTACAATGATGATGGTAACCCCCACAACTTAGGTTAAATACAATAATACAAATTTAAATATTAACTTAGCACTAATCTAACATTGTGCTATACTTAGGATAAATAATAACAAAGCCTAAATGGAGAGAGAGTCAAGGGATTCAATGTGGCCCAAACTCATCTCTAATGCAAACAACCTCCTAAATGGGACTTCACTAAATGACTAAAATTGTTATTGCATCAAGTTTATTTTATTTTTTTGTAACCGTAACTCAGGGCCGGCTCAACGTTTGAGGAGGCCTAAAGCGATAACTAAAATAGAGGCCCTTTTGTGAAAATAAAAAAAAAATTACTTTCGACCCTATGAAAATTGCGATATAGATAAACATCCTAGGCTGATTAAACAAAAAAAACTAAATGATAACTTATAAAAATGATACTTCTCTACCTTTTTATTATGTGATGCATGAATTTCTGGTCTCTATTTTTATCCTCTCACCTATATGTGTATGCATAAAAGTTGTTAATACATGGGGGCCCTTAGAGACTTGAGGAGACTTGAGGCCCAAAGCAATGGCTTTGTTTTACTTACACTTAAGCCGGCTTTGCCGTAACTAACAGAATCATTATTTTTGTAACATTTTAAAAATATTGACATAATGAGTTAACTAATCAACCCGACCAAACCTGTTACCCAACCTGCCCATCTTGCCATCTCTAGACACAACTGGTCAATCCAGGTTTAAGGAAAATATCAGCTTGCTAAAATTTGTTTTACCTTGCCTTTCAGGGGTTTGTACTCTGACCCAGGAACATCTAGGCGGGGATAATGAGATTCCACTTCATTGCATTCTATGGAAGCAATAAAAAAGTATCAGTTTCTTATATACTATATTACTTCATAGCATCAGATTCAACCAAATGATCTTCATGTTGTGTTTATTATGATGGCAAAATCAGTAATGTGCTGGAGTTTTATAAAACCTGTACGAGAGGGTGCATCAGCTTGAGCTGGAAGTTGTGTAGGTAGGCCATGCACATGATGGCTTTGGTGCTTTGGTGTATGGTTCAACCACATGTGTCGATCCTCCTCAGACTTTTCTGTAAAATATATATAAACTTAGTTTAAGAAGCTAACCAGCACCTGATGCATCTACAGTGAACTAACAAGATAATAAAGAAGCCAGACCTTTATTAGTAATATCATGTGCCAAATGTGACAGGCTATCGCTACAGTGGTTCATAGAAAGTTCAAATCTGAGATTGTCAACTTCGCGTGTGTAAAGATCAATCGCCATCCATCTTGATAGAAGAGATACATCTCTTGTAACCTGCAATGCAAAATACAAGTCATTTGATGGATAAATGCTCCACTTTTACTGAAACTTAATTCATTCACTTATAGGATTGAAACAACGCTTGAGTTTAGAAAAAAAGGACCAGGAACCTCACCTTTGCAGTGACATTAGGATTTCCATCTCGATCACCCCCCATCCAAGATCCAAATCTTATTGGTGTGCATGTTAAAGGAAGTGGCCTCCCAGTATGCTGAAAGAAAAACAAATATATAAAATGATTTGTATAAATAAAAAGTCAGGAAAATATACCTTCTTTAAAGCATTGCTGAGACGGCGCAAGTAATGGGGTATGGCTTTCCAAAGGGACTGCTCAACATAGTTTAATCCTGGTTTTATATAAATAATAAGTAATTTCATTATCTTTAAAAGGATCCATATATGAATATAAATTATTTAACTATATGAATCTCCAAAAATAGGTTACCCGCTCTAGCTTCGTCTACTGGTGTAGGCTTGTGGCGCCTAAGTTCATCCGTCTGCCATATAGAAGTTATCTCTCTCACCTATAAAATTAATTTTTAAAATTATTCAAAAAATTATTTAGTAGCTTTTGCTTTTATTCAAAGAATTTTCAAGAGCACCAGATCTTCTATCAGAGCATCTTGATCTTCCTGGGAAAGATCCTTGCGGTCATTAACTTCTAATAGATGCTGCAAAAATCAACAATTAAAAGTCATATTACTTTATCACTAACAAAACCAAAACTTTATCTCAACAAATAATCAAAAAACTTACAGAAATTCTAATGTGTTTATATTGAAGAGTACGCCTGTTGATCTGAGTGGGATGTGCAGTGAGGACTATCTCTACCGCCTATAAGGACAATATCAGGTTTGTACAGAATATAAGATTATAAAAAATATCTACAAAAAACATAAGTCCTACAAAACCATACCTGATTGCATACAGTGTCGTGAAGCACATCTGGAGAAAGCCCACTTTGAATCAGCTGATTGAAAGTATCATCACATGATTTTGAGGCCTGTGCCACATTCCTTGTCTTACGAGACCTGCAATAAATTACATGTTGTCATGTCATAAACCATTCCTTCTCAGCTAGTATTAGTAACTGAATTTTAACGTCACTTGAGAAATAGATTTAAGCTTTAACTAAGCCAAGAATGAAGGATAAATTACCTGTGATGAGTTTCAGCAATACCCATTAAACTAAGAAAATGACTAAAAGCTCTAGCGAGCATCAAGGCTTCCTCTAGTGTCAAGTTTGATAACTCAGAAGCAAGTTGCTTCTCTAGTACCTCTGCTGTACCCTCAATCCCAGCTGCTCTTATAAGACATGCACTCTACAATCCAATCACAAATTTCCATCCAAATCAACTTAATGATCACTACAGTTTTATATCTCAAATAGCAAAACAGAAGCATAATATCACAAATCGAAGAATCAAAACAGGATTCTTGATATCCAAATATAGATATAACAATCAACTTTCTTGAAAGACAGTTATTTTTCGTATTTGTACATGTTCTTAATCTTAAGTGTATAAGTACCAGGGAACAGCATTTCTTCACATTTCTTTTCAATTTAAAACATATATAAGTACGAGAATCAGCTGTATTCAATGTTAGTCAGAGGCGCAGCTTAGTTGGGGGAAGAAGTTCCGATTATATAGTATTCGTAAGTTCGCATAGAAATTTTTGGAAATATAGGGTTTTGACCCCCCGAAACTAGGGACTTCCGACCCCCCAACCTTCGGGTCAAGCTTCGCCACTGATGTTAGTCATTAGATCACATTGCAAAAAACACATTGTCACACAATCAAATTGCTCATAGACTTGTGTAATGGAAAGACCTGGTTCTACATTTAGATAACTTACTACCTTGCTTTTTGAATTATATTATTCCATGAAAATGGCATGTTAAATGTTTCTAGCTGACTTTCATGCATTCTTTTGACTAGGTTCTGTTTGACTTGTACTCCTTATTACTTCAAGTATACAATGAGATCACATATTCCCATTTAGTCTTTCTAACTTTCTATTGATCTAGTCAACTGCTTTATTACTTTTGAAAATATTCCCTAAAGGACCACCAAAATATGAAAACAGTTTATAGTTTATATGAAGATTCTACTTATCCATGCAATCAATATAGGAAAATATTCTACAGAAAAAAAAAAAGAAAAAAGAACATTCAGAGTTCTAAATTGTTAATTCAGTTAGATATGTAGGTGATGTACAACTACCATTCCATATATGTTAACAACTTAACATACACATAAGCATTAGCATACTTGTACTGTATGGTCCTAAAAGCCTAAATCAGATCTCAACGTCATGTCTAGATACCACCAGAATCTAGAGAAATTAAAATTCAACATAAAAAAAAAAAAAAAAGTAAAAACAAATTACATACTCAGCAAACATAGTTTATATATCGTTTGATCAAACATTATTCCGTCAAATTTCACTCTACAATCAATTGAATTGTAAAATCATCATATCTTCATATAGATTACACATCATCAACAAACATCAACGCATCTAAAACAGCTTAATCAACTCATACTCCATATCATATCAATTAACTTCTCCAATCATATCATAACCTTAACACTAACAACAATCGCACAAGTTCTAAACATGTAAAGTAGTATCCATATCGTATTAAACAAGTTAGAGACTACGCGATTAAAACAAGTATCAAGCGTGAATTATATTATCGTGTTAAACGACACGCTATTAAAACAAGTATCTTATTAATCGTGTCTACCTGAGAGAGAGTACGAGTACGCTCTATTTTCTCCATGATATAGGGACCGACTTCTCGTTGAAGAACGTCATGAAAGAGGCTAAACAGAAGGCCGAGATCATCGTCGTAGCTCTGGAAAGATATCTCTTCTGCTATATCATCCGTTATGTCCGTCATCTTCTTCCGTTAATGGTACTGATGTATTATTATTATTATTGTATTGTTGCAGGCAGAGTGTGTGGTGATTGAAGAGAGGTGGTTAACTTTTAAGTGGAGTGAGTGAGTTATGTACGGTACGAAAAGACGAGTGCTGACGTGTCAAGGGTTTCACGGGATTATTGGAGGTTGGTGGTGGGACCCATGGGGGTGGTTTGGCAGTAATGTTACCGTCAAACTGTGGAGGCAAAAGGGTCTGGTTGGTTGGTGATTGTGAATGAGAATCCCCTGACTGATTGCTTTTTTTTTCTGTTTGTGTGATTATTGTAATTTGTGATATTTTTTTTTTTCGCTTGGATACAAAGTGTCAAAATCTTATTATGATTACGAATATTCGAAGATTGTTCGTATCTATAAAGATTTATTATGACGATTAATAATTTTGTGTGTTTGATTGAATCATTAAACGATTGATATTTATACAACCACGCATCTTTTAGTGGAGTGCTAGGGAGGCCTAACAATAGGTGACTTGAACTTAATGGTCATAAGTTCGAGCTTTGAAGGATACAATGTTTTACCGATTATTCATTTTCGTGCATTCGGGTAGGTGGGTGTCGGGTTTTCTCAGGAATGGTGGACCTGGGGACCGTGTGCCCCGTAGGTATCTTAAATTCGTCGTAAAGAGATTCCCACGAAGCCCATGACAACTTTGTTGGCCTTTCAAAAAATTTATCATACAAGTTAAAAACTAACTTTATTTTATTTAAACAAAGAAAAACACTAGCATTTTGTTTCTGAGTTTAAATAAACAAAGAAAAAGAAGAGAAATAGAATTAAGGAGGAAAAAAAGAGTAGAAATAAAAGATTTAATTAACTATCGTGTTCTCGAGTTTGAAATAAATGAAAAATAAGTATTTTATATTTAAAAACTATTTCCTTCCTTATCTCTCTAACATGGAAGGAAAAGAAAATGAAAAAAAAAAAGTAAGTATTTTACATTTAAAAAATCATTTTCTTTCATATCTCTCTAATTTAGAAGGATGAAAACGAAAGAAATAAACCAAAATTTTTCTTTCATTTCCCTTCTTAAACAAATTGTGAAACATAATTTTCTTTAACATTCTTCTAAATCCTTTCTTTTACTTCGTTAAATAAAACTCGAAAACACAATGTAAAAGCCTAAAATGGCAAAATAACAAATCTTAAACAATCACAAATAGGTAAAATTTCAAGGAAATCTGATGAGCGGTTACATACTATTTAAGGGCATGTTTGGGTAAACTTATAACTTATTACTTATTTCCTTTTTCACATCATTATCTTCTTTTTTAAAAAGTCACACATTCTTAACTTATAACTTATCTCCTTTTTCTTTTTCGCCTCTTTTTTACCTTATTCAAATCCAAAAAGTCCTTTTCAAACCATCACTCAAACACTTTTAAAATAACTTATGACTTTTTGCAAAAGTCATATGAAAGTGGAAATAAGTGAGAGCCAAACACCCTCTAAGAAAATGAACTTGTTTTGTTGGCATATCAGCCTTTTAAACATGAAAACTAAACGTAATTTATGATTGTGTTACTCAATTTTATCTTTAATTTCACATGTTAATGTATATTAAAAAGTTCAAGACATTTTTACGTATTCAATATTAGGATATCTATTATAAAACGACAACGTATATCGATAGATGATTGCTATATAAACCCAAAAACTTAAATTAAACTTACTAACCATCTTACTCATTTTTGCCAAAATGGTTGTGACGCCCGTAGTTTTATCAACATTTTAATGCATATTATACATCACAACTTTATTCATATTTATGGTTTTAGATTGATATAAAACACACGTCGATATCCTTTTAAGCATATAACGACTTTATTTATTTATCTAATTTCATTCTTATTTTCTGTTATTATACTTATACCTAATGCCAGACTACCGGTGCCAGGCCCGTATCCAAGAACACTAAAAAAAAAGTTGGGCCTCAAGCGAAAAAAAAATTTGGGCCCACAATTTTGTAAAGAGATATGAATAAAAAAAATGAATATGATGCTAGAGTCAATGATTAAATTAGCATTGTTTTTCCAACTCCACTAACAAGACTTTAATGTCTAAAACACAGATATATATATCATAAATATAGAATTTAATATATGTATATATATGTTTATATTTTTAAAAATCATTCGGGCCCATTTAAAAGTCAGGCCCTGAGCCGGTGAACACCCGGCCCATAACAAAACAAATCAATACCTAGTGTTTATTTTAAGGTGTATAATTTAGGTGAGCTTCTAATAATCACAAAAGGAGAATACTATTCAGCAAAGTTTAAAGTGTAGTTTTATCAAAGTTGAGGGTGCATTGTGCACACTGCACAACAAAATTGTCTTTTTTGATAGCGACCCTTTTACTTAAACTAGTTCCCCCACCATAGTCAAAATAAGTGAGTGGTGAACTGAAAACAATCAATCATCGGAAACATGTCGCAGGCACCTGTAGTCGGGGTTGCGGTGTTTCTAGTCAAGGGCGACACGGTGCTTCTAGGTCGTCGCCGTTCTTCAGTCGGTCACAACACTTATGCACTGCCCGGCGGTCACCTTGAGTTCGGTCAGTCAGTCATCTTTATAAACCCCCCCCTGTTATCTCAATTATTTTTTATTTTTAATCAGGTGTTACTAATGACACATATTAATTTGGTGTAAACTGTAAAGTGAGTCAATTTTGCATATAGGGTTTAATTTATTTATTTTTTTAAATGGATTAAAATTTAAAGTAAAGGAGTAGAGATGTTGTTGTGACTGTAGTAATTAATAATAATAATAATCAGGTGGTTGAGGTTGTGCAGTGTTGGCAATGACAAAAGGGTCACTTCATGTGATAGGTTGTTTATGCTTGTCTTTTAGGTAACACAGAGTACCGATTGCATTAATAGCCGCTCCTCCCATTGTTTGATCGATGACTGGCCTCTCCCCTTAAATTTGATAGATATATCGATCGGGTGCATCGGGCTTTGTAGAAGAAGTCTAGAACCTTGATGTGAATTTCTAATGCGACACAAACCTAACACAAAAGTGACGGGCTGTGTTTTGGCTGATCTGACAGGTTCGTGGGTTGACCCGTTTAACCCAGTTATTTTTATAGACTTTTAGAAAATATGCTTTACCTCACAACTTTGTATTTTATGCCAAATTTTAACACATAAAAGATATATGAATATCATGTTTCCATGGTTTAAACATAATTTATTTTATTTTTCTGTATATTTATAATTGGGTAATAATATGCAAAAAAAAATGATAAAATAATTGTTTGCGTTAAACGGCCAAGGTTCATGTCACATTGTCACCCCGCAGAATGTGTGTCGCGCATAGTTGTCAAAAGTGCGCCTAGGCGCACCAGTTGCGCTGCGCCCTATTAGGCGCGCATTTAGGCGCTGAGGCGCACTATCAAGGTTGTTTCAGGCTGATTTCCGGCCAAATTTAGGCTAAAAGTTGCCTAAACCTATAAACAAATAAAAGTCATGTTACTTTATCACTAACAAAACCAAAACTTTATCCCAACAAATAATCAAACAACTTACAGAAATTCTAATGTGTTTATATTGAAGAGTACGCCTGTTGATCTGAGTGGGATGTGCAGTGAGGACTATCTCTACCGCCTATAAGGACAATATCAGGTTTGTACAGAAAATATAAGTATAAAAAATATCTACAAAAAACATAAGTCCTCCAAAACAATACCTGATTGCATACAGTGTCGTGAAGCACATCTGGAGAAAGCCCACTTTGAATCAGCTGATTAAAAGTATCATCACATGATTTTGAGGCCTGTGCCACATTCCTTGTCTTACGAGACCTGCAATAAATTACATTTGTCATGTCATAAACCATTCCTTCTCAGCCAGTATTAGTAACTGAATGTTAATGTCACTTGAGAAATAGATTTAAGCTTTAACTAAACCAAGAATGAAGGATAAATTACCTGTGATGAGTTTCAGCAATACCCATTAAACTAAGAAAATGACTAAAAGCTCTAGCGAGCATCAAGGCTTCCTCTAGTGTCAAGTTTGATAACTCAGAAGCCAATTGCTTCTCTAGAACCTCTGCTGTACCCTCAATCCCAGCTGCTCTTATATGACATGCACTCTACAATCAATCACAGATTTCCATGCAAATCAACTTAATGATTATTACTATTTTATATCTTAAAAGCAAAATAGAAGCACAATATCACAAATCTAAGAATCAAAACAGGGTTCTTGATATCCAAATATAGATATAAGAATCACCTTTCTTGCAAGATAGTTATTTTTCGTATTTGTACATGTTCTTAATCTTAAGTGTATAAGTACCAGGGAACAGCATTTCTTCACATTTCTATTCAGTTTAAAACATATATAAGTACGAGAATCAGCTGTATTCAATGTTAGTCAGCAGATCAGATTGCAAAAAACACATTGTCACACAATCAAATTGCTCATAGACTTGTGTAATGGAAAGACTTGGTTCTACATTTAGATAACTTACTACCTTGCTTTTTGGGTTATATTCTTCCATGAAAATGGCATGTTAAATGTTTCTAGCTGACTTTCATGCATTCTTTTGACTAGATTCTGATTGACTTGTACTCCGTATTCCTTCAAGTACAAGGTCATGTATCTTACCTTAGTTTTCTTAAGTAAATACAATGAGATCACATATTCACATTCAATCTTGGGAAAATGACCAATATAGCCCGTTGACCGGGCATTTTGCACAAATAGCCCCCTCCACCGTCTTTGGAGAGACGGGACACGGCTCCCAACCCGCCTGAACCGTCTTTGGATAGACGGGACACGTTGTGACCCCCCCCCAACCGCCACGTGGCGTCTCTGATCCCGAGATGTACCGTCTCTCTCCAGACGGGTCAGAACCCTCTCCCAGACGGTTCACGTTTCCCAAGACGGCTAACCCTTGGTTCAACCGTCTCCAAAGACGGTTCACGTCTATCAATGCCGGCTGACACCTCGGGTCAACCGTCTCAAACAGACGGGTCAGCTTTCCCAAGACGGCTGACCCTTCGGTTCAACCGTCTTGAGAGACGGTACACATTTACCGACGCGGTGGTTCCCGATGAGCGGCGACGCTTCGGTTGTCCGGCTCAGCCCTATAAATACCCGTCTCCCGTCCATTTCCCGTCATCCAAACCGTCTGAACATATCAACCACCGTACAACTCCGTCCAAACACCATCTACTACCCGACGACCACCGTCCAACACCGTCCAACACCGTCCAAACCACCTTCCAACACCGTCCAAACCACCGTCTAACACCGTCCAAACCACCGTCCAACACCATCCAACACCGTCCAAACCACCGTCCCAAACCAATGGCACCCCAAAGATGGACGGAAGAACAAGAGATCGCGTTGATTGCGGCATGGCTGCATGTTGAGGAGAGTACACACCTCAACAACAAGTGGTTCCGGATCCTGAATGAGTACAACCGGCTCGTTGGGGGCTCACAACGTACCACCGAGTCGCTTAGCCGCAAGTTGAATGATTTGACGACAAAGTGTCAAATATTCAACAGCCACCATAACCGGACCCTTTACGACGTACCCGCAAACTTTCCTGAAGACGTGGCCATTAGACACAGTCTAAGGCAGTACAAAAATAGGGAGGGTAAAGAGTTTAAACATGTGTCCGTGTGGCAAATGATTAAACATCGTCTTATGTAATTTTTAATTATTTATTTGTAATGGTTTTATTTTTAATGCAATAGTTGGTTATATTTTTAATTTGTCGTTTTGTTTTTATATTTAAACGTACTATACTATTACAATCACAAGTAAACAATAAATATTATTACAATAACAATTAAAAAACTACACTATTACAACAAACTTTCCAAATTTACTTCCCGAGGATAAAAAAGCAACAAGAGAAAATTAAGAAGCAACAAGTAAAAAACTACACTATTACAACAAACTTCCCAAATTTACTTCCAGAACTAGGAACTTTGTTTGAAGTAATAGTAATGTCTAACCAACTATTGAGGACTACATCTTAGTGTTAGATGTTTTGTCCTCCACAGCGGCGGTAGTAGCAGTGGTCTACATAGACGTTGTTTCGAATGGTGTATGTGCTCTACACAGACAAGTCCGAAACATTTCCTCGTTTTATGTAACAATAGTTCTCAGTGAGCACACGTCGAACATCGAGACATAAATTCGGAAACCGAGCGAACTTGCCTAAAATGTAGACCACCACATCATCGATCCATTACACCGGTTGCAAACCACGCGCAGACGGGTTGCAAACCACGCGCAGATGGAACAACAATCCAAGTAGCCGTACGCAGATGAAACAACAATCCAAGTAACCGGGACATATTTTCCGAAGCCGGTAGGCTTCGGCTGGGGCTTCGGCTGGGAAAGTAAAAAAAACGTCATTGGATTGGAAGATGAAAGCTTAGAGGAGACGGGTGGGTGCATGGAAGATGAAAGCTTAGAGGAGACGGTTGGGTGGTGCATGGAAGATGAAAGGTTAGAGGAGAGCGGTGGGTGCAAATTTCGTTAAGTTAATTAGGGTATATTTATATACACTCGTGAGACGGTTCAGACGGTTCAGACGGTTCAAAAATTTCGTTAAGACGTATTGGGAAAGGTGACCCGTCTGTTTGAGACGGTTGACACGAAGGGACAGCCGGCATTGATAGACGTGAACCGTCTTTGGAGACGGTTGAACCGAAGGCTCAGCCGTCTTGGTAAACGTGAACCGTCTGGGAGAGATCTCTGACCCGTCCGGAGAGAGACGGTACCGCCTCGGGATCAGAGACGCCACGTGGCGGTTGGGGGGGGTCACAACGTGTCCCGTCTATCCAAAGACGGTTCAGGCGGGTTGGGAGCCGTGTCCCGTCTCTCCAAAGACGGTGGAGGGGGCTATTTGTGCAAAATGCCCGGTCAACGGGCTATATTGGTCATTTTCCCTTCAATCTTTCTAACTTTCTATTGATCTAGTCAACTGCTTTATTACTTTTGAAAATATTCCCTAAAGGACCACCAAAATATGAAAACAGTTTATAGTTTATATGAAGAATCTACTTATCCATGCAATCAATATAGGAAAATATTCTACAGAAAAAAAAAAAGAAAAAAGAACATTCAGAGTTCTAAATTGTAGGTGATGTACAACTACCATTCCATATATGTTAACAACTTAACATACACATAAGCATTAGCATACTTGTACTGTACAACTACCAAGGTCACGTTTCTGGTCCTAAAAGCCTAAATCAGATCTCAACATCATGTCTAGATACCACCAGAATCTACAGAAATTAAAATTCTAACATAAAAAAAAAAAGTAAAAACAAATTACAAACTCAGCTTGTTACCCGTCTTCCTGCTATTATGATGTAACTTTCATATTTTGTTTTAATGAAATTTATAAAGACAAAAAAAAAAAAAAAAAAAGCAAACATAGTTTTACAGCACGAAACAGATATCGTTTAATCGAACATAAATCACAAACATTATTCCGTCAAATTTCACTCTACAATCAATTGAATTGTAAAATCATCATATCTTCATATAGATTACACATCATAAACAAACATCAACGCATCTAAAACAGCTTAATCAACTCATACTCCATAACATATCAATTAACTTCTCCAATCACATCATAACATTAACACTAACAACAATCGCACAAGTTCTAAACATGTAAAGTAGTATCCATATCGTATTAAACAAGTTAGAGATGACGCGATTAAAACAAGTATCAAGCGTGAATTATATTATCGTGTTAAACGACACGCGATTAAAACAAGTATCAAACATGAATAATAAGACTCGTGTTTATTAATCGTGAATTATACCTGAGAGAGAGTACGAGTACGCTCTATTTTCTCCATGATATAGGGACCGACTTCTCGTTGAAGAACGTCATGAAAGAGGCTAAACAGAAGGCCGAGATCATCGTCGTAGCTCTGGAAAGATATCTCTTCTGCAATATCATCCGTTATGTCCGTCATCTTCTTCCGTTAACTAACGGTTAATGGTAGTGATGTATTATTATTATTATTATTATTGTATTGTTGCAGGCAGAGTGTGTGGTGATTGAAGAGAGGTGGTTAACTTTTAAGTGGAGTGAGTGAGTTATGTACGGTACGAAAAGACGAGTGCTGACGTGTCAAGGGTTTCACGGGATTATTGGAGGTTGGTGGTGGGACCCATGGGGGTGGTTTGGCAGTAATGTTACCGTCAAACTGTGGAGGCAAAAGGGTCTGGTTGGTTGGTGATTGTGAATGAGAATCCCCTGACTGATTGCTTTTTTTTCTGTTTGTGTGATTATTGTAATTTGTGATTTTTTTTTTTCGCTTGGATACAAAGTGTCAAAATCTTATTATGATTACGAATATTCGAAGATTGTTCGTATCTATAAAGATTTATTATGACGATTAATAATTTTGTGTGTTTGATTGAATCATTAAACGATTGATATTTATACAACCACGCATCTTTTAGTGGAGTGGTATGAAGGCCTAACACTAGATGACTTGAACTTAATGGTCATAAGTTCGAGCCTTGAAGGATACAATGTTTTACCGATTATTCATTTTCGTGCATTCGGGTAGGTGGGTGTCGGGTTTTCTCAGGATTGGTGGACCTGGGGACCGTGTGCCCTGTAGGTATCTTAAATTCGTCGTAAAGAGATTCCCACGAAGCCCATGACAACTTTGTTGGCCTTTCAAAAAATTTATCATACAAGTTAAAAACTAACTTTATTTTATTTAAACAAAGAAAAACACTAGCATTTTGTTTCTGAGTTTAAATAAACAAAGAAAAAGAAGAGAAATAGAATTAAGGAGGAAAAAAAGAGTAGAAATAAAAGATTTAATTAATTATCATGTTCTCGAGTTTGAAATAAATGAAAAATAAGTATTTTATATTTAAAAACTATTTCCTTCCTTATCTCTCTAACATGGAAGGACAAGAAAATGAAAAAAAAAAAAAAAGTAAGTATTTTATATTTAAAAAATCATTTTCTTCTATATCTCTCTAATTTAGAAGGATGAAAACCAGAGAAATAAACCAAAATTTTTCTTTCATTTCCCTTCTTAAACAAATTGTGAAACATAATTTTCTTTAACATTCTTCTAAATCCTTTCTTTTACTTCGTTAAATAAAACTCGAAAACACAATGTAAAAGCCTAAAATGGCAAAATAACAAATCTTAAACAATCACAAATAGGTAAAATTGCAAGGAAATCTGATGAGCGGTTACATACTATTTAAGGGCATGTTTGGGTAAACTTATAACTTATTACTTATTTCCTTTTTCACATCATTATCTTCTTTTTTAAAAAGTCACACATTCTTAACTTATAATTTATCTCCTTTTTCTTTTTCGCCTCTTTTTTACCTTATTCAAATCCAAAAAGTCCTTTTCAAACCATCACTCAAACACTTTTAAAATAACTTATGACTTTTTGCAAAAGTCATATGAAAGTGGAAATAAGTGAGAGCCAAACACCCTCTAAGAAAATGAACTTGTTTTGTTGGCATATCAGCCTTTTAAACATGAAAACTAAACGTAATTTATGATTGTGTTACTCAATTTTATCTTTAATTTCACATGTTAATGTATATTAAAAAGTTCAAGACATTTTTACGTATTCAATATTAGGATATCTATTATAAAACGACAACGTATATCGATAGATGATTGCTATATAAACCCAAAAACTTAAATTAAACTTACTAACCATCTTACTCATTTTTGCCAAAATGGTTGTGACGCCCGTAGTTTTATCAACATTTTAATGCATATTATACATCACAACTTTATTCATTTTTATGGTTTTAGATTGATATAAAACACACGTCGATATACTTTTAAGCATATCACGAATTTATTTATTTATCTACTTTCATTCTTATTTTCAGTTATTATACTTATACCTAATGCTAGACTACTGGTGCCAGGGCCGTATCTGAGAACACTAAAAAAATTTGGGCCTCGGGTGAAAAAAAGTTGGGCCCAAAATTTTGTAAAGAGAAATGAATAAAAAAATGAATATGATACTAGAGTCAAAAATTGAACTTGAGACCTCTACATCAAATTAGCATTGTTTTTTTAACCCCACTAACAAGTAACAAGACTTTAATGTATAAGACACAAATGTATATCATAAATATAGAATTTAATATATCTCTATATATGTATATATTTTTAAAAAACGTTCAGGCCCATTTGAAAGTCGGGCTCTGAGCCAATGACCACCTCACCGGTGCCATAACAAAACAAATCAATACCTAGTGTTTATTTTAAGGTGTATAATTTAGGTGAGCTTCTAATAATCACAAAAGGAGAATACTATTCAGCAAAGTTTAAAGTGTAGTTTTATCAAAGTTGAGGGTGCATTGTGCACACTGCACAACAAAATTGTCTTTTTTGATAGCGACCCTTTTACTTAAACTAGTTCCCCCACCATAGTCAAAATAAGTGAGTGGTGAACTGAAAACAATCAATCATCGGAAACATGTCGCAGGCACCTGTAGTCGGGGTTGCGGTGTTTCTAGTCAAGGGCGACACGGTGCTTCTAGGTCGTCGCCGTTCTTCAGTCGGTCACAACACTTATGCACTGCCCGGCGGTCACCTTGAGTTCGGTCAGTCAGTCATCTTTATAAACCCCCCCCTGTTATCTCAATTATTTTTTATTTTAATCAGGTGTTACTAATGACACATATTAATTTGGTGTAAACTGTAAAGTGAGTCAATTTTGCATATAGGGTTTAATTTATTTATTTTTTTAAATGGATTAAAATTTAAAGTAAAGGAGTAGAGATGTTGTTGTGACTGTAGTAATTAATAATAATAATAATCAGGTGGTTGAGGTTGTGCAGTGTTGGCAATGACAAAAGGGTCACTTCATGTGATAGGTTGTTTATGCTTGTCTTTTAGGTAACACAGAGTACCGATTGCATTAATAGCCGCTTCTCCCATTGTTTGATCGATGACTGGCCTCTTCCCTTAAATTTGATAGATATATCGATCGGGTGCATACGATTATATTGGGCTTTGTAGAAGAAGTCTAGAACCTTGATGTGAATTTCTAATGCGACACAAACATAACACAAAAGTGACGGGTTGTGTTTTGGCCGAACTGGCAGGTTCGTGGGTTGACCCGTTTAACCGAGTTATTTTTATAGATTTTTAGAAAATATGCTTTACCTCACAACTTTGTATTTTATGCCAATTTTTAACACATAAAAGATATATGAATATCATGTTTCCATGGTTTAAACATCATTTATTTTATTTTTCTGTATATTTATAATTGGGTAATAATACGCAAAAAAAAAAAAAAAATGATAAAATAATTGTTGGCGTTAAACGGCTAAGGTTCATGTCACATTGTCACCACGCAGAATGTGTGTCGCATTCAGGTTCGTGTGTCTGGCATGATATTTGGTTGACGTCGTGTTTGACTTTGACTCACCAACCCCTGAACATGAACACAACACATTTAGCACCGCTATCTAGAACATGATTTTGATGCGCTACATGTTTGTGCAAGGGCGAAGGTTATGTTGGGCCAGGGGTGGCCCTGGCCCCCCCTGTTTTTTTGGCGCAGTGGTATAAATTTACGATTTTCGTAGGTAAATTGAGTCCGGGCTGAGTCCGGCCCCCGCCGATTTGCCACTACCGATCGAAAAAAAATTGAGTCCGGCCCCTCCCGATTCAAAAACCAAGCTTCGCCCCTGTGTTTGTGGACAAAGTTTGGTTAGTAATTGATGATATAGACATTTTGCATGATCAAATGTATTAACATAAATCAAGGTTGCAAGGCAGATTTTGTGCAAAATAGACCCATCAGGTGACCTACCAAGCTTAAGGGTATTAATGTGGTCCTACATCCATTTTACACATGTTCGTTGTTTGACAGCGTGTTTGGATGTTCGATCTGAAATCTATTATGGGATCTCAAATATTTGGAATCAGTCAATTAAATGTAAAATAACATATGTGTGCTTTGTTTTCAAGGTGAAAGCTTTGAGGAATGTGCGGCAAGGGAGGTGAAAGAGGAAACCGGGCTAGACATCAAGGATATACAGTTTGTAACAGTAACAAATAATGTTTTTACTGAAGCTGAAAAACAGCTGCATGTTGTTGCTGTTCTTATGCGCGCTTCTTTAGCCGATCCTGAGCAGCTCCCTCAAAACGTTGAGCCCGAAAAATGTGATGGTTGGGATTGGTATGACTGGAAAAACCTGCCTCAACCGCTGTTTCAACCTTTGGAGACTATGTTGAAAAATGGGTTCAGTCCCTTCCCTGCTAAACTAAATTGATATGCTATTTCTGTTGTTTAAGTTGAAGTAATTAATGAAAAGGGATAAAGACATTAAAAGTTTGTTTCTAAGATAGAGAGTGTTCAATCACTTTCGGTTTAGGTTATGATTAAGACTTGAGAGTGAAATGATTCTTGACTAAAAGATGCGTTTGATTTATATTGCATGCACATTGATACATCTATTGATTAATGATTAACAATGACCTACCTACTTAAATATAGATGTTCAATTAACTACGTGATCATGTTCATGATAATGAGGTAATGATAAAGCGTCAATAACTATCCTAAAATTCAAATATTCAAAGTAGGAAAATGGTGACTAAAACCATGGGGTGTGGTTTTGGTGAATTCATCGGTGAGATGAGGTGGCCTCATAAACAAACTTAAATATGGGTGTGGGGTTGGGTCCAAGTGGATGGGCCATTGGAGTTAAAGATGTTGTTCTACTTGAGGCCAAGGGTTCTAGCCCCGTTAATAATGAATTTTGTGTAAATTGAGCCGTTAAAAAACGTAAGGATAAATAAATAATGAATCAAATTCGAGCCCCTCAAATTGGCCATTCGGAGCAACAGACAACGTGTAGCTTGTAATGAATGAAGTGTGGTTTAAAAATTGTGTACATGAGAAAAAACTTGGTTGATTACCATCACCTTCATAATTCATTGTCATTCTTTTTGGTATTTTATTCCTTTGATTCTACTTCATGCTTTTAAATTTTGTTTGGTTTAAGAGTATAGGGAGTGGAGGGGGAAGAGGAGGGTGAAGCGTCGTGTGGCACTTAAGGGTCCTATGTGGGGGGGGGGGGGGGGGATTGTAGGGAGTGGAATGGGGGGAAGGAATATTATTATGTGTGTGTTAGATTTAAATAAAAAAAAAACCAACCAACCACAAGCTGTCACCTCACACCCCAAAACCCCCCACGCCCTTGAGACCTCTCCCACCCCTAAGGGGCGGTGTTCCCGCCCTTGAGACCTCTCCCGCCCCTCCTTCCTGCCCCACTCCCTCCACTCTAAAAATAACTTCATGTGACGTGTTAGCATAGTTGTATTATTCTAACTCATTTTCACTTCAACCATATTATAATTAGGGCTGTTCAAATCGCTCGCCGCTCGTGGATCGCTCGTCGCTCGTTCGGAAAATGTTCGAAAAATGCTCGCTCGATCTTCCGCTCGGTTGTATATGAGCCGATCGGCTCGGTTCGGTTTGTAAATGAGCCAAGCACGAGCAGAGATACGCTCGGCTCGGTTCAGCTCGAATAAAATTTTATTTATTTAATAATAAATATACACACAATTTACAGATAAATTTATAGCTTTATATATAACATTCTATTGGATTTGACTCGGTATATGCAAACAAAATATAACTAGCCCACTTAACTCAATAAAAAATTTAATACTAGATTTAGTAGTAAAACCATAAGTCATGTGGTGACGGTCTTGACTTCTTTATGTTATTAGTTGTCCATTGCTAATTGACGCTTGATATCACACCTACGTCACAATGCAACAACTAATCTACAACGTATGCTCATCACATCACCAGCCTCAATCTAAGCCTCATTCTTGAACACTGGGGTCTCAATATTAGTGTTATCATTGGACATTTCGACCTTAGTTTTCACCCGACAACGAAAACATCGAAGGAAACATCCCAATTTTATGATCGTCCATATTACTCTCCGCTCGATTCTAGCTCGGCGCTCGCTCGAAAAATTTGCGCTCGAAGAATGCTCGTCCGGTTTTCAGCTCGATTGTAAATGAGCCGCTCTGCTCGGTTCGGTTTGTGTAACACCCCAACCGATGGCGGAAACATCGAGGTGTCACGTAGTGACGATTGTTCAATAGCACATGGACTAAATTGTAAATGTTAATAGCAAACAAACTTTCATTATCCAAAAGGAAATACAAAAGTCTTAATAAAAATCTCAAACGTAGATAAATAAATATTCAATCTTTTATTTAAGCACTAGGTCCAGCCTACGCGTGAAAGCATGTAAGATCAAACGTCACCTGAAACATGTACAAAGTAATTTGTCAACACATATAATGTATTGGTGAGTACATCCATTTGATATATATAGTAAGGTAAAATTTAGCAATTCATGTGTTATTTTGCAAAATGTAATAAGTGGTATCCGGGTCAAATCAACCCTATGAAAGGAAAAGCATATATATATAGTATGCGCTAGTAGTAATGTAATACATAGCAATGACGAGGACTCTCAACAGAGTCACAAGGGTATATACCATAGTACTATTCATTGAAATGTCAAGCCGCAACGGTTAATGATTTGACAAGTCATAGATACACGAAATGACACAAGCAAACACACATAAGAATTGCTATTTTAGTAAAAGGAAATAGAAACTTGATAGTAAGTACATGAGTCACCCCAAAATAGTAAAACAATAAAAAGGGTATATACCATAGTACTATTCATTGGATGTTCGTTCTGAAATCTATTATGGGATCTCAAATAATTGAATTTAAATAACATATGTGTGCTTTGTTTTCAAGGTGAAAGCTTTGAGGAATGTGCGGCAAGGGAGGTGAAAGAGGAAACCGGACTAGACATCAAGGATATACAGTTTGTAACAGTAACGAATAATGTTTTTACTGAAGCTGAAAAACAGCTGCATGTTGTTGCTGTTCTTATGCGCGCTTCGTTAGCGGATCCTGAGCAGCTCCTCAAAACGTTGAGCCCGAAAAATGTGATGGCTGGGATTGGTATGACTGGAAGAACCTGCCCCAACCACTGTTTCAACCTTTGGAGACTATGTTAAAAAATGGGTTCAGTCCCTTCCCTGCTAAATTAAATTGATCTGCTATTTCTGCTGTTTAAGTTGAAGTAATTAATGAAAAGAGATAAAGACATTAAAAGTTTGTTTCTAAGATGGACAAGTGTTCAATCACTTTCGGTTTAGGTTATGATTGAGAGTGAAATGATTCTTGACTAAAAGTTGCGTTTGATTTATATTGCATGAACATTGATACATCTATTGTTGAAAAAAGCGTGGGACATCGGGGCTTTTAACGGTATTGTTCTTCCTAATAATGGTCCGGTTTTATCTCATTTATTATATACACGCTATGATTATGGGGGAATGGTCTGCGTTTAATTTTACGAACATGAAGCGGATATTGAGAATCTTTTATTTATGTTCTGGTTTAAAAATCAACCTACATAAATCGGTTCTTTACGGGGTGGGAGTGGATAATGAAGATATTACGGTTGAGGCTGACATGTTGGGGTGTAAACCGGGGGTGTTACCGTTTGTGTATTTGGACATTAAGGTGGGGGCTAACATGAACAGGATTGCGAATTGGGATCCTGTGGTTTCCACTTTTAAGAGGCGGCTCTCGAAATGGAAAGCGAACACGTTGTCTATTGCCGGCCGTTTGGTTTTGGTAAAGTCGGTTTTACATAGCTTACCTTCATATTACTTTTCTTTGTTTAAGGTGCCTGCGAAGGTTGTTAGTATTTTAGAAGGGTTGATGAGACGGTTCTTATGGGGTGGGTCGGACGAAGTTAGGAAGATGAGCTGGGTTGCTTGGTAAAATGTTACGAAAAAGGTTAAGGACGGAGGTTTGGGGATCGCTAAGCTTGAAGTTAGTAATAATGCATTGTTAACTAAATGGCTTTGGAGATACCTTAACGATCAAAATGCGATGTGGCGGAGAGTGGTGCTATCTATTCATGGGTCTGCTCGGAGTTGGAAGAACTGTGTATTTTTCTGGAACAAGTACAAGGTTGAGGGGAGTGGTTTTAATAATGTTATTCGGGGAAAGTGGGAAATGGAAGGCAAATTCGGTTCTGGTTAGATACATGGATAGGTTCGGTGCCTCTAAAAGATATATACCCGTCTATTTTTGCGTTGGAGAAAAATAAAAAGATTGTTATTGCCGATCGAATGAAAACGATGAGCAATTCTCGGGTTTATACGTGGGAGTGGAATCGTGCGCCTAGCAATCCGTTGGAGTTGGATGATCGACAAAGATTAGAGGTACTTCTTCATTCCGTTTCTTTAGAGGACAATAATGATGGTTGGGTGTGGTTCAATAGGAAAGAGGATGAGTTTTCGGTAGCCTCGGTTAAAAGCTGGATGAGAGGGTCAAGTAATGCGGCGGTCTGTTTTGCTTTCAAGTGGAGTAAGTGGGTTCCGACAAAGTGTAATATTTTCATGTGGCGTGCGTATTTGGACCGGCTTCCTACAAAGACGGCTTTGATTACAAGAAGAGTGATGATCGACAATAATATATGTGATTGGTGTGATAGTAATGAAGAAACAATTGAACACATTCTCACAGGTTGTGCGATTTCTATGGGAGTGTGGGAAGCTATCACTACTTGGTGTAAGGTCCCTAGATCGTTCGTTTTCCATGTTAGAGGTTTGGTTGAGATGCAAGAGTATAGTGGTGTTTCAGGTAGTAAGAAGGAGGTTCTGCATGGGGTTATTATTATCACATGTTGGAGATTATGGCGGGCTAGAAATGACAAGGTGTTCTCAAACAAGATGCCTAACGTGACGTATATGGTTGCGGATATCAAGTCTTTAGGTTTCCTTTGGTATAAGTATCGATTTAAACAAGGGGTAGTGGATTGGGATAGGTGGATTTCTTTTGACGTGATGTAATTGTTCTTGGTTGTACTCTTTGTGGTTTTCGGCCTCTATCTATGTCTTGGAGATAGTTGGTGTTTTTTTTAGTTGGTGAATGAAAGTTAATTCTCAAAAAAAAAAAAATTAATCTATTGATTAACCATGATTTACCTACCTTTCAAAAAAAAAAAAAAAAAAAAAAAAAACAATGACTTACCTACTTAAATATAGATGTTCAATTAACTATGTGGTAACGATAATAAGGTAATGATAAAGTGTCAATAAGACAATAACTATCCTAAGGTCAGGCGGGGCGGTCCGCGATAGTCTCGCCGTAATGGCGTGATGGCCGCAAAACACCGCCCCACCATAATTTATCACGGCCGCGATTAGATTTTTCGTGATGGCCATCGCGGTGTATATAGCCGTTGGCTAACGGTCAAATGACCGTTCAAGATAAAAAAAAAAAAATTTACTAAATCACCACTATATATACATTTCTATTTCAACTCAAAATACACACAATTAAACCAACATAAAATCAAACTCTACAATAAAAAAATGGAATGATCAAGCAAGAAACAAATGACTGCGAAACGAAAGTTTAGACCAAGGGTTCGGCCTAACTTAGGCGAACCGGCTCGATTTTTTGAAGACGCACCAATAACCCCACAACCTACACACCAATCCTATCAAAACCAAGGTTTTCAAAACCTTATGTTTCAAACCCATCAATTCTCGCTTCCAAACCAATATCCACTCAACTACCCACAACCCAACATGCCAACCCAAATCGCATCCGGAGTGTTTCAAGCACCTCCTGATCCGATTGATTTACCTATGTTGGACCGTTATGGGGTTCGCGATCCACATAACTATACGGTCCAAGATTCTGAGGAAGAAGATGATGATGAATATGAAGAAGAGGTTGAGGAAGAGGAAGAGGAAGAAGAAGAAGAGATACCGGTGCAAGCAGGAAGAGGAAGAGGAAGAGGAAGAGGAAGAAGAGGAGGAGATACCGGGCCAAAAGAAAGAATTCCCTGGTCGCAAAAAAGAAGAAGTAGCGTTGACCAAGTCGTTTTTACATATTTCCGAGGATAAACACGTCGGAAATCAACAACCATCCGAAACCTTTTGGCTGCGAGTGAAGGCCCACTTTGAACAACTTACCGGTATGACGAGAAGGCGGATGGATCAAATAACTGGTAAATGGACCGATTTACAGAAAAAATTGAATAGATTCAACTCCCTCTACGTCATACAGGTATATGATATTAATTTTTAAAAATCATTTACTTTATATATTTTTTTTAAAATTTGTTAACTATGTATTTGTTTTATAAATTATAACTGGTAAGTGGATCGTCGGACGTGGACATCATACGTGCGGCCCTCAGCGATTATCAGCGGGCGTACGTTAAGAATGGTTTTACTTCGTTGGACTCTTGGGAAGTTGCAAGAGTTCATTCGAAGTGGGTCCCCCTTGATATTCCGGAGTTAACTCCACTTGGGCCGACCGGCCCTCGTGGAGGAAAGGGACGGGGAAGGGGAAGGAGTGGTCGTTCTAAAAAACGATCTAAAACCTTTGACTCGGGAAATTGTACACCTTCAACGGACGGGCTGTCTACCAACATACCCGAGCTTAATTTGAATGATGAATTTCCCGAACCCGAAGACGACACTACCCCGACAAGAACCACGGCTCGAAGGAAGAGTGTCGAGTCGTCAAGTGGCAGAGGCAAAGAGCCTTGAGTGGAGGCGATGACCGAATACAAGTCGGCAAAGATGTTTATTTTTCTGTTTTTTAGGTTATTTTTATTTTTTTTATTTAATGTAATGTTTTTTAGTTTAATTTAATGTTTTTTAATGGAATTTTTTTTAATTTAAATGTAATGTTTTTAGATTATTTTTTTTTTAAAAGTTAGTGATGAAATGTGATGAAAAGTGCACACCACCCCTAGTAGTTAGTGATGAAATGTGATAGAATGAGGTGGCAGAATCTAATTGGATGTGATAGTGTGATGGTAGTGATGGAAATATGACCACCCCTTGTGGCCTAATATTCAAAGTAGAAACTGAATGGTGACTAATAAACAAACTTAAATATGGGTGTGGGGTTGGGTCCAAGTGGATGGACCATTGGAGTTAAAGATATTGTTCTGACTTGAAGTCAAGGGTTTGAGCCCCGTCAACGATGAATTTTGTGTAAATTAAGCCGTAAAGATAAATAAATAATGATAACCGTAATTGATAATGAACTCGGCTAACATGCCCCCTCAAGTTGGCCATTTGGAGCAACCGAAGACGTGTAGCTTGTAATGGAGTGTGGCAAATTGTGTACATGAGAAAACTTGGTTGATTATCATCACCATCATAATTCATTGTCATTCTTTTTTGGTATTTTATTCCTTTGGGTTCTTCTTCATGCTTTTAAATTTTGCATGGTTTAAAAATAACTTCAGGATCGATATATGATAATTTATCACGTCATCTACTTATTAACCCAACTACATCAATGTAAAGTAAAGATTAAGTCACTGCAATCGGGAGATTGACAAATAAGTAGTTGTAGGGGCTGTTTGGTAAGGCTCTTAATGAGCCTCTTAATCATTCAACGCTTTAATGATTCAGCATTCAATTCATTAAGCACGTTTGTTTCAGCATCTGAGTGGAATGGTTAAGGCTGAACCATTAAGATTTGAGATGTTGCTAAATCATTAAACACTGAATGAAACCACTTTTACTTCCCCTACCAATATAAAACAAGAAGACTAAGGGGCTGTTTGGTTGATTAAGTACTGAATCATTAAGATGGTCTGAATGGTTAAGAGCTGAATCATTCAGCATCCTTTATTGGCTTAATGGTTCAGCACTTAATCATTTCATTCAGATGCTGAAACAAACAGTCTGAATGCTGAATGATTCAGACATTGGTTAAGAGGTTGATTAAGAGGCTACCAAACAGCCCCTCACCATTTAGAGGTCCAACAAAACAGCACTTAATGATTCAACACTTAACCATTTAAATCCTCTTAACTATTCAGACTTCTTAATAATTCAGCACTTAATCAACCAAACAACCCCTTACTCATTTAGTACACAATATATTTGCTTAAGTTAAAGCTTTGAATTATATTTTGGTTTTGATTTGTTTCATGTCATGTGTTAGCATAGTTGTATTATTCTAACTCATTTTCACTTCAACCATATTACAATAATCATGATCATGATATAAGAATATAAGGTTATTATGTAGTTAGAATTGTTTCACATGTCATTTATTGAATTTCAACATAAACATAAACAAACTTTATGTCAAGGTTGGGATTTTTTTACATGTATGAACCTAACAAGAAAATATCTGGTTTTAGGTTACTATAGAACAGGTTTGGGTTAGTTTTGGACCTACCACGAGGAAGCTAGACTGGTAGTATTTGGGTCAACCTGACGAAGTCACCAGTTCAACCGTTTAACCTACTTATTTTTTTAAAGAAAGTGTCGTGTATGACATAAATTAACATTTTTAGAATTTTATAATAAAATTAACATTAAACGGAAAATTGACATTAAGTTTTGTTATTTAAATTTTCTGATCGCTTTTTTTCTTTAAAATCCGTAAGTTTTTAGTATTACTATACGAGGATAAATTAGAAGACAAATAACTCGTGTTAAACAAGTGATACTCATGTAGCCGGGTTTATGTGTAACATAATTTTAAAATTCTCCACTTGAGGCCTAGTGGTAGAAAGGCTCGATCTCTACTTATATCACTTTTGGGGATTATGACAATGAAGGATCTGAACTAGTCCTTGTGATGTAGTCAGTTCGAATCCCAAGCCCACCTAGGTTTTCGTCCCACTGTATGTTACACTAGAGAATTCTGCCCTTGTGGCGACATAATGACTATCAAGTGGCAGGTGAAGATATGATTTCCTGGTGAAACGTCCAAACCAAACTTTGAAGTTGGTGTGAGCCCAGTTAAAACAACATTGTCTGACAAATTAAGTCACTAAGATGTTACACGAGTACACGACCGGTATAATATGTTTATTGTTTAGAAAAAAAAAAGTCAGAAACAGGCTATTTTTGTTCAAATTTCCCTCATCGAAAATGTGCATATATATATTCGTCTGCTCTTTCGAATTCTCGTCAAGGTAAAGTCTTCAGTTATGAAACATTGAAACCCTAGCTCAAGTTTACCTTCATTGATTCCTTGACATATATGTATATATATATATATATATATCTTTAATTTATGCTTTATTGCACTTGCTTTCAGATTTTATAAAAATTCACTACTTTTGTATGAACCCTTAGGACAATGTGATTTGCTTACCTCATGAATCTGTGAATAGTGTTGCTGTTAGATTGACATAAACTATATAATTTAGGGTTTGGGGAGAAATTTATGATAAGAGTCTGTGAGGATGGTTTTTGTGCATTATTATTTTACTTGTGTACTTTGCATCATTGTGTTGTATCTACTATCTACCCTTGTTGGAGACAGATAGTGGTACAACAGTTCCATCAGGACTCAGGAGGTTCTGCATTTTATTGTGCTATGCTGTCAAAAGCTCACTAAGCGTGCGCCTACGCACAGAGTCCAGGCCAACATATCGGTGCTTTCTCAGGCACTCAGGCGCATTTTCAGGCAAAGTATTGGGCTATCGGCCAAGCACAGGTCACATTTTAGCCAAAAACTGTCTGAGCAGATCTAAAACAGCCTAAAACTTCCTACACCAGCCCTTAACAAACCTAAAATATGTCTAGAACTCCTAAAAGTTGTATTTTTATACTATGCGCCTCGCTTTATAAACGCCTTGCACCTAGGCTCCATATGAGGTTGAACCTAGAATTAATGTAAGTGAATTTGAAGGCTTTGTTTATTAACTAAAAGAAATTAGTGATTAAAGGCTTTAATAAGCATGATAACACGGGTTTTGAATGTTTTATAAACCGTTTTGTATCATGAATAGCTCCGGTATTAATTGCTATGGATTTACAAATGATATTGAAATGAATTGTGCAGGTTCTACTGATATTTAAGAGTCGTGTATTGGTACGTAAGATATAATGGGAGCGGATTCAGAAGATGAATTGAGTTTATCAGGTTTTAAAGGAGCAAGACAAATAGATGATGAACAGACTTTTGTGCAAATTAATTTTAATTTGTTGTCAAGGTTGATATTATATGCCAATGCAGTCTTGTTATTGAGATATTTATTTTGATGTGATAACTGAATAATATATACATAATTCTAGGAAGAACAAAAACAAGCTTGAAGAGCTTCTACATCAACGGGCTAAGTTGCATGCTCAAGAATGCTCACTACCGGAGGCAATATATGCTGTATAACAAAATAAGATGTGAGAAGGAATATGCAATTCACTGAGAGGATTAACATGTTTTTTCTTCTTCTTTTTTTCAGGGGTCTGATGAAGATCTTAAGTGTGGTGAAGAAACCTATTTTCTTGCGCTAAATGTCAACACAGACAAATCATGTCCTATTGTATGTTCAATATCCCTTTTCATATCCTGTTTGCAATTTGACGACAAATTAGATGCATCGATTTTTTGTAATAATTCTCTTTTTTTCACTAAACAATGAGCCACAACTCCACATATACTTGTGAGTCTCGAATGGTTATATTCAACACAAAAAAATATATAACATCCCTGAGCTGTATGTAATTGATAGAAGTTTTTGTTTGGTTATGTAACAAAAAACATATGAAAATTGTAGTTTGCATAGCAAACATTTTGAGAGTAAAGAACTAATAAACATATTTTTTGTGTACAAGTCCTTTTACATGGACAATCAGAAGAAGAAAAGGCAAAGGATCGATGATGTACATTTCAATGAAGGCTCGGTACCTATATATGATCATGATTATGATCATGCTTTAGTTTCAGGGGACGAGCTGGTGTTGAAATTATCAAGGTAATGCATTTATCCAGTTTGATTCTTGTGCATTATATAGTTTCTAAGACATTTTTTTATGGTGTGTTTTACATGTTTATAAATGGAGCTTGGAGCTGACTGCTGATTGATTGGGCTAAAGAATGGATCTGTTCGTGGGCTTCTTATGTTCGTGGGCTTATGGATAGAAGACTTGTAGCCGGCCTAGAAGAAGATATTTATAAACACATATAAACACACTTCACATGTGTTTCTTCCGGATCATTCTCAACCATTGAGATCATGATCCGTGTGATGGATTCTCATCGTGTGGCTGAGATTCATTGATGTGTGCTTCTTTGGCTTCTATATAAGACTTGTCTCAGTCTCTCGTTACCTTTTTAATCAGTTGTTACTTTTTCATTCTCTTTCATCTAGATCTATTAGGGTTTTCATTCTCTTGTTTGATCAGATACATCTTGTATCTGTTTATTGTGAAGAGTCTATTCTTTAGATCAGTAGATAGGTTTAGAGTTTGGTTGTAAGTTGTTTGTCAAGATCTGCTGTTGTTCTTCAGATCTTAGAAGGTTGTATATGGTTCTTCTTTGTATTAGGGTTATTTTATGGTTAATAAAGTCTTTAAGTCTTTTTCATTCTTGTGTCATTCCATGTTTTGTAACATGGTATCAGAGCCATGGTTGAGCTCTTGAGTCTCTGATTGTGTCTGGTTGATATACTCTCAGATCTAGGGTTTCTGTTTGTGTAGATCTGAATCTTGGGGCTTTCGCTGGGTTCTAGATTGCTGATTGGGTATTATTGATCGGATCATAAGGGATTACAGTCAGATCTGTGTCAGATCTTGGAGCTGTGTTCAAGAACTTCTTGGATTGGGAGTG
Organism: Ambrosia x helenae; assembly: GCA_030844895.1. Classification (NCBI taxonomy): domain Eukaryota; kingdom Viridiplantae; phylum Streptophyta; class Magnoliopsida; order Asterales; family Asteraceae; genus Ambrosia; species Ambrosia x helenae. The sequence continues at coordinate 98,534,947 of CM061225.1, forward strand.
GAGGCTTATTTTTTTTTCTTTTAGCTACAATTGCCTCACAGCTCTGTACCCTAAGTGAAGGTACAGGCTGTGAGTTTGGCGAACCCTAACTTGGGTCCCCACCTCGGTGAGATTGTTCCTGTTCTTTCTATTCTTGTATTGTTGTGTAGTTGTGAGTTTAGAGGCTACTTGACCGGGTTAGGGGGACCGGTAATTGAGCAGACTACTTGCTTTATTGTTCTTGCTTTGTTGTGTGTGGTACTTTTGATTGTAGTGTCTGATGTGTTGCAAAACACATCTCTTTTCTAATGTATTTTGTATATTATTTGGTCATGTTTATAGTCGTTTCGTGTCATTTTTATTATGTATTTATTTATTTTATTATTTTATAGGTGATCGTGGAAAATGAGCTCAAAACGAAAGAATTTTCATCGAGACACGAACACTTGAGAGCAGGTGGTCATGGACGTGGGAGCTTAAACGATGAACTTTGGTCGAGCCAAGAACACCCGAGTCAAGAAGATGAGCCAACATATAATAGTAATAATAATATTAATAATAATAATAGTTAATAAAGAAAAAAAAAGAAATAAAGATATGAAAACAAATTACGTTTCAAAGTCTGTGAAAACCCAAAAGGGCTAAGCCCAAATTGAGATTTGTGTAGAGGGCACTATTATTTCTTGAAGGAACATATTATAACAAGGGGGATATATTATATCACATATTCATCGAAGCAATTATCAGCCGCCAAAGTCAAGCCGGATCGCACATCACAGAGCAGCAGTCTTTGAAGGAATATTTAGAGCATGTTTGGCTCTCCTTATTTCCACCTCCTTATAACATTTTACAAAAAGTCATAAGGAGTTTTGAAAAGTTACATCCTACTTACTTTTCAAAAACTCCTTTTTCATGCATTAAAACCTTATAAGTAGAAGTTATAAGTTAGCTTTCTCAAACACTTTTTTAACTTATCAACTTTTTGAAAAAGTAATAAGTTATAAGGAGGTGGAAATAAGGAGAGCCAAACATGCTCTTAGAGGATTATTTTGAAGGGCAGGAAGGCTAGGGATCAAGGTTGCATAGTATTGGTTATTTTCGTTTATTACTTTGTGTTCTAAACTTTATGACTATGTGTTACTTTGGTACCAAGACCAGGTTTTTATCGTTTGTCATGAATATTATTGGCTAAACCTTTTAACCTACCTAGGTTGTATGATGAATACATGTTAATTTTATACTCTCGGTTTTGGATTTATTTTTGAATGGTTAATGTTTTGGTAACGATTTAGTTGATGTTTATTATGATGTGTGTGCGTACTTAAGTCTAATTTATTATTTTTGAGAGTTCCATAAACGTCTTAGTGAATGTCTTTCATGTTTGGATGTTTATTAGGGTTACCTGCGTGGTGCTTGTAGCTTAGTTTATGGTTTTGGTACCAAAAGCCATAGGAACTTGATTAGAGAATTTAGAGGACTTTTGTATTCTTCCATTCTTGAGACCGGGAGGTGATGGAATGTTGGGTTGTCTAGAGCTTTAGGTGTTAGGTTTTGGGTGAGACCGGAGGTGATCCTATCCTAGTTGTCTTTAGTTTCTTGCAATTCCAAGTCATAGTTAACCCAATTAAATTACTCCTTTACATCTTCGGGTGTATTGTGATTAGAGAGACCGGGAGGTGATCGAGTCATTAGAGTACCTTTACATTCTTAGTGATGTGAGACCGGGAGGTGATCCAAGCTAGATAGCCAGTGTTTTATTCTTTCGGATTCTTTGGGGTGTGTTGGTGAGACCGGGAGGAGATCTAGAACGTCTTAAGGTTTCTTAAGTTATCTTTAGAATCTGGTAAGCCATTCAGTTTTCCATTACCGAGAGTTGTGAGTTTGCATGTAGGATTCTTGACCTAGGTAGTTGCCTTCCTATCCTGATATTTTCCTCGATTATCTTCGTTGTCTATTTATCCTTGTTTATATACTTTATTTATTTTATTTAATTATTTAAAAAACCAAAAATCATTTATAAACCAAATTTGTTAAGTCTTAGTCGAGTCTAGTTTTGTTTTCCATTAGTGTCCTGTGGGTTCGATACTCGGACTTACTTAGTCTGTACTGCATTGATAGGTACACTTGCCTGTCGTGTGGTCTAGTTTAGTTGAGTCTGTTTTATATTACTAGGTGTCTAGGTTAGTTTATATTTTTAGACCATACAAAGCACATCAGTGTCTGTCTTAAGGGATTAGAAGACTCCTGTATTATGCTTGTCCTGGCATCCCTCGAGTGATGAACCGGGAATCTGGCCTCTGATACAACTTCGTCTTGTGTGTGTTTAGTTTACTTTTTTGACTTGTGCTTGTCTTGGCTAATTGGTTGTCTGGTTGTGTTACTTCATTGTGTGTATTAACTTGCTAAAATGGAAGGTGATCAACCAATACCACAACCCTTACCTGGACCAGAAGATCCTCCTGTTACCCTAATTAGTAAACTTGATGCAAGTGATCCCTTGTATTTGCATCCTAGTGACTCTGCTAATCTTAATATCATAACAATTAAACTAAAAGGGACAGAAAACTATACTGTGTGGGCTAACTCTCTTCAATTAGCTTTACAGGTTAAGAACAAATGGGGATTTATAGATAAAACTTGTATTAGATATTTAGAAAATGATGTTCTTAAAAAACAATGGGATAAGTGTAATTCGATTGTGTTAACTTGGATCCTAAATTCCATTAGTGAAGATCTATATATGGGGCATGTTTTCTCTAAACTTGCCTGTGATGTGTGGAATGAATTAAAAGAGACCTATGATAAAATTGATGGGTCTGTAGTGTTTGACTTGTATCAAAAAATAAATTCATTTAGTCAAAATGGGTCTTATGTAGCTGAATACTATCATAAACTAAACATAATGTGGAAACAATTGGATCAAATTTTGCAATTACCTGCATGTTCATGTAATGCTTCTAAGGAATTCAATGATTTTAATAATCTAATAAAATTGATGCAATTCTTAATGGGGTTAGATAGTGTTTATCAAAGTGTGAGGACTAGTTTGTTAATAAAAGACACTTTACCTACTGTGAATGAGGTTTTTGCTGTCATTTCTAGAGAGGAATCTCATAGAAATGCCAGCAGCTCAGGTAAGAGAACACAGTCTCTTGCCTTATTATCTAAAACTTCTTCACCTCCTGAGTTTAAGAGAAACAATAAGGTTTCGAATCAAAACCTAAAGTGTACTCAATGTAATAAAATTGGTCACACTGTTGATAAATGCTTTGAGGTTATTGGATACCCTTCTTGGTTTAGACCAAGAGGGGGACAAGGGAAAAAGGTAATTGCTAACAATAGTGTTTCTGATGGATCTGATAGTGTTATTAATTCTCTTACACATGATCAAATAAACAGACTTTTGAGTTTATTAGGTGATAAACCTGAGGGTCAAACAAGCTGCAATGTTGCAGGTAACTTGTCAAGTCCTTTTTGTGCTAATGTGATGCTTAAATCTGTGTTTTGTTTTGTTAGTGAGTTCTACAAAAAGGGGTTTTTAGGGTGGATTACAAATTCTAGGGCAAATCAACACATGGTCAAAACTGATGAAAACTTAACTGACTGTTTTAATGTTTCTGATTTAAACATTAGAGTTAAACATCCTAATGGTACTGATGTTTTGGTAACTAAGATAGGAAATATTAAATTAGCTGAAAAGGTTGAGTTAAAAGATGTCTTTGTTGTCCTAGAATATAATGTAAACTTAATATCTATTCACAAATTAGCTAGGGATAACAAGTTTTTTGTTGGTTTTGATGAAAATCATTGCTATATTCACGACTTAATCACCAAGAAAAACTTGGTGACTGGTAGTCAAGTGGATGGCTTGTACTACTGTGGTAGTTCTGTGATGTCAGGCAAGGTGTGTTATAATAGTTCTGTGTTGTTCAATTTGTGGCATGATAGATTAGGACATCCATCTAATAATGCTTTTAACATGTTTAAACAAAAATTGAATTTGGGTAATCTAAATTTAAACACACCATGTGAAGTTTGCCAAAAGGCTAAACAGCATAGGGATCCATTTCCCTTAAGTGACCATAAGACTAAGGCCTTAGGAGACTTAATACACATTGATGTATGGGGTCCTTATAGGATTACAAATAGAGAAGGATTCAAGTATTTTCTGACAATAGTTGATGACTTCTCTAGGGCTGTATGGGTGTGTATGATGAAGGGCAAACAAGAAGTTTTTTCAAACTTACAAGATTTTGTGGCCATTATAGAAACTCAGTTTAAAACTAATATCAAAATAATAAGAAGTGATAATGGTAATGAGTTTGTCAATAATCAAGTAAACAGTTTGTTTAAAACTAAAGGTATTCTTCATCAAACTTCTTGCACATATACTCCCCAACAGAATGGGGTGGTAGAAAGAAAACATAGGCACCTTCTTAATGTAGCTAGGGCTCTTTTGTTTCAAAGTAATGTTCCTATAAGGTTTTGGTCTGATTGTGTGTTAACTGCTGCTTATCTTATAAATAGGACACCTTCTTCAGTGCTAGATGGGAAGACTCCATATGAGGTAGTTTATAATTTTGAACCCTTTCTTGATCAGTTGAGACTTTTTGGCTGTTTATGTTTTTCCACAAACCTTAATGTGTCTGCTAAATTAGCTAGTAGAGCAGAAAAATGTGTTTTTATTGGTTACTCTACTGAGAAAAAGGGATATAAGGTTTTTGGGCTTGAAACTAAAACTGATTTTTATTCTAGAGATGTACATTTTTTTGAAAGTGTGTTTCCATTTAAAAAAAATCAAGTTTATGAGTCTATAAATGATATTTCTTAAACTGATGTAACACACTTAAACTTTTTTGAAAAATATGAACAGCTTGAGTCTCAACCTCCCAATGATGATAGAAAGGGAACAAGTGATGTTGATTCAGAGACACACAGGTCTCAGCAATCAGCATCTAAGGAATTAGGGTTAGAAGGCATGGCTGAGTCACAGCAGCCCAGCCCTAGTACCAGTAGGTCTGATAGGGTTGAGTGTGAATTATCTGAGAATGAGAACATCCAAAACCAGTCTGAGGGAGGCATACTTGATCAGGATATAGGTCAAACTACCTCAAGAAGGTCTGCTAGGGAGTCTGTCCTACCTAGAAATCTGAATGACTATGTTCTAGATAATAAGGTAAAGTATGGCATTAATAGGGTAGTTAACTATGGTCATTTATCTTCAAGTTTTAGATGCTTTGTGTCAACTCTAAATAAGAGTCATGAACCAACTTCATTTAGTGAAGCTGCTATTGACCCACACTGGGTAGCAGCCATGAATGATGAAGTTGAGGCTCTTCATAGGAATGATACATGGGATCTTGTAGAACTTCCTAAAGGAAGAAGTGTTGTTGGATGTAAGTGGATATACAAGATAAAGTATAAATCCACTGGTGAGATAGAGAGATATAAGGCTAGGCAAGTGGCTAAAGGTTTTAGCCAAAAACAGGGGATTGATTTTGAAGAAACTTTCTCCCCTGTGGTTAAACTTGTCACTGTTAGGAGTATTATCTCTATTGCAGTTCACAACAACTGGAATTTGTATCAGTTGGATGTGAACAATGCATTTCTGTATGGAGATTTAAATGAAGATGTGTACATGTCTTTTCCTGATGGTTATTTTTCAAAAGATGAAAACATGGTTTGTAAATTAAAAAAAATCATTGTATGGGCTTAAACAAGCCCCTAGAATGTGGAATGAGAAATTAGTTACCGTTTTATTAGAATTAGGTTTTAGTCAAAGTAAATGTGACTATTCCTTATTTTTTAAAAATACTAATTCTGTTACTGTTTATCTGCTAGTTTATGTAGATGACATTGTACTTACTGGTAACTGTTTTGATGAAATAACCAAAATAAAGGAAAGTTTAAGGTCTAAGTTTCTAATAAAAGACTTGGGTGATTTTTAATATTTTTTAGGTATAGAAGTTGTTAGGATAAATGAAGGAGTATGTTTGTCTCAAAGAAAATATTGTTTAGAACTTCTTGCTGAATTTGGTCTGACTGGGTCAAAACCTGTCAATACTCCTATTGAACAAAACCATGCTTTAACTGCTATTTGTAAACAGAATAATGTTGCACTTAATAATATCACTGGATACCAGAAACTTGTAGGAAAGCTTATCTATTTGGCTCATACTAGGCCTGATATTGCATATGCTGTGCATTTTCTTAGCCAGTACATGCATAAGCCTTTGAAGGGTCATCTTAAGATAGCTTTAAGACTATTAAGATACTTAAAAAAGTCTCCAGGAAAAGGTGTGTTAATGTCTAAAAGTTCTTCACTGAACTTAGTGGCCTTTTCTGATTCTGACTGGGCTAAATGTCTAGAGACTGGGAAATCTGTCACTGGTTTCTGTATTTTTCTAGGAAACTCTTTGATTTCTTGGAAAAGTAAGAAACAGTCGACCATTTCCAGGTCCTCAGCTGAGGCTGAGTTCAGAGCTATGTGTGCCACTACTTGTGAATTAATGTGGTTGATTAATATGCTTGGAGAATTGGGTGTTAAGATAAGTGTTCCAGTATCTTTACACTGTGATAACACAGTTGCATTGTCTATAGCAGCTAACCCAGTTTTCAATGAGAAAACAAAACATTTTGAACTAGATTTATACTTCTTGAGAGATCAAATAAACAAAGGTGTGATCAAAACTATTAGTGTTGTTTCAAGTGATCAACTAGCTGACATTATGACCAAAGGGGTGTTTCCTAATCAACATGATGCATTGTGCAAAAGGCTATATCTTTTTGACCCATTTCAAGAATCAAGCTGAGAGGGGGTGTTGAAATTATCAAGGTAATGCATTTATCCAGTTTGATTCTTGTGCATTATATAGTTTCTAAGACATTTTTTATGGTGTGTTTTACATGTTTATAAATGGAGCTTGGAGCTGACTGCTGATTGATTGGGCTAAAGAATGGATCTGTTCGTGGGCTTCTTATGTTCGTGGGCTTCAGTTCGTGGGCTTATGGATAGAAGACTTGTAGCCGGCCCAGAAGAAGATATTTATAAACACATATAAACACACTTCACATGTGTTTCTTCCGGATCATTCTCAACCATTGAGATCATGATCCGTGTGATGGATTCTCATCGTGTGGCTGAGATTCATTGATGTGTGCTTCTTTGGCTTCTATATAAGACTTGTCTCAGTCTCTCGTTACCTTTTTAACCAGTTGTTACTTTTTCATTCTCTTTCATCTAGATCTATTAGGGTTTTCATTCTCTTGTTTGATCAGATACGTCTTGTATCTGTTTATTGTGAAGAGTCTGTTCTTTAGATCAGTAGATAGGTTTAGAGTTTGGTTGTAAGTTGTTTGTCAAGATTTGTTGTTGTTCTTCAGATCTTAGAAGGTTGTATCTGGTTCTTCTTTGTATTAGGGTTATTTTGTGGTTAATAAAGTCTTTAAGTCTTTTTCATTATGGTGGGGTGAAAGGGGTGTGGACCACGTAGGCGAATGGGCGTGGAACACCACCCCCTTCACCGTGTTTGGGACTTCGGGGCATGGGACATGGTTACGTGAAGGGGTCACGAGCTTGGGGGCTAGATGATTGTGGTATGGCGTGAGTGCGTGACCTTATAGAGTAAAAAGAGTGATTGGCTCTTTGAAGTATTTTTTTTAAAAAAAAAACCTACAAATGAACCCATTTTTACAACCTTTAACATCTTTATATACAAGTGACTTCAATGTTTATCAGGATTCGTCTGATGAGAATAAGATGGATGGGGCGTTTATTCAAGGAGCATTGCAGGGGGTTGCGAAATATTCATCAAAGCGGGTGACCATCCCATTGATGGGACAATCATCAAAACAGAGAAAAACATCATCGTACAGCGATTATACTACATCCCAAGGTAGCTCGGATGCTCCTTGTCAAAGTAATCCCAATGACACTAATGACGAGCAAACAACTCAAGGGTCCAATAACGAAGGGCATCATATTGGGAATCATGGTATCGTATACACAGCGGAAGCGGTTTATATATTTAACAAAAACGGATTATATATATAATAAATATAATAGCCGATATATATATATATATATAAATTGTTAGTTAATTTTATTAATCTGATTAATAAAATATTCCCAATCAAGATCTCGGTTAAACGCGTATAAACAAATAAATAATAAACAACCATAGGGGGTTTAGTAATCAACCTTTTGACGACTACACCGGAATTGTAACACGCGGGTTACAACGAATCCTCGCTAGTAGGAAGTTCACAACCGAGCACGAATCAACCGGGAAGCAACACTTTGCAAGAGGAAGGCGGTAGCGTGTGGTGGTTTGGCCAAGACAAGGGCGGCGGGCCTAAGGGTGGCGGCCAAAACCTTTTTCTTGGGAGGCAAGGAGTTGTTTTTGTGTTAAAAGGTATGATTAGGGTTTACCCCTTAACCCCCTTTTATAGAACACAATCTTACACTAAGCCCCCTTGTTAAATATCATAATATTCCTTAATATTAATCTAATTAATATTATGTCCCTTGAGTTCAAAACTATTATTATTTCATAAATAATAATCCACCGACACATGAACTTATCTGATTCGTGTACCAACGTGTAACTCTTCGGATCGTACCAGGTCGGGTTACATTGACCTCGACTTTTAATTACATCGGACATATTATATATATATATATATATATATATATCCAACAATCTCCCACTTGGACGATTTTAATTAAATGAGTCAATGTGTGCAGAGTTGGACGCTTAGCTGCATCGCATTGCACCCAACACAGTATGACACTTTACAGTCGTCAACTAGTTCTTTGAGTTCAAGTAACACTTTACTTAACCAAATACTATAGCCCTGATAATTCTATCAATAAGTCCCTTCTGTATAGACATCCGTTGATCATAAGACATGGATAATTCATTCTTATATAGTGATCAACCATTCTCTATTCTCGTCTCTAATTCAAAGTGGTCTAACAAACTACCTTAGTCCGAGCGTGGCCACGCGTTTATACCAGTTTGAGTTTACGAGGGCGCCAAAATGTCGAGACTTCTAATCCTATAGAAGTACAGAATTCCATCAGTGTCATACAACTCCCACTTAATCTTGGATTTCTCCCAACGCTACCCTTATTGCTACCCATGTTTCAGGATAGTGTTAGATAACATCAAAGATAGTCCTTGATCAATGTAGTTTAATATGTGCCTTAGAAAAAAGGACAGATTGAACATATCAATATCAAAACATCTCATGACACTGATCCATGGAGATCGTTTTGAAGCGAGTTACATCCAATATCATTCCCTAATGATATCTGTGAATTATGATTCTCAAACCCTTGAGCTATTCATCTCATGAATACAACCATCTCAATTCACAATAGTCTTACATTCAAATTCATTCCCATGTAATTTGATCGACTACGAACATTTAGAATACTCTTTTTCAAGGATTTAAACATACAAATAATGAACACAGTTAATAAATATTTAAATTTGCATTTAACCCATTAAATCAAATAAACATTCAACATAACTGTCATAGTTCAAAATAAAACACTAATACTAATTACAGATCATGCCCACTGTCTAGCAATTCTAAACTCTATCTTTCCAGCATGCCCCTCATGTTTAGCTTGAGGTAAAGGCTTAGTAAAGGGGTCAGCCAGATTTAGATCTGTATGACATTTGTTTATCACGATGTCTCCACGCTCTACTATCTCTCTAATATAGTGGAACACCTTCCATTTTCTTCTTTTCCTCTTCAGTGTTTGCACACTGCTTGTTATTAAGAATGGTTCCATGTGCCATGGGCAAGAGCCCCCTTTTTTAGTCTTGCATTGAAAAGCGTCGTAAGACCTTATCAATATATGTACTTTGACTCAAATAAATCTTTATTCCCAGAATATAAGCGGCTTCACCAAGATCTTTCATTGCGAAACATATACCCAACCAGGTCTTAACATCTTTAAGCATAGGGATATTGTTTCCAATGATTAGTATGTCATCTACATACAGTATAAGAAAAGTGATATAGCTCCCACTAGATTTCTTGTAAACACACGGTTTATCTTCGTTCTTGATAAAACCAAACTCTTTGATTTTCTGATCAAAACGGAGATTCCAGCTGCGAGATGCTTGCTTTAATCCATAGATGGATTTATTCAGCTTACACACCTTATTAGGATTCTTTGGATCGACAAAACCTTCAGGTTGAACCATATAGACATCTTCCAGTAAGCGTCCATTAAGGAATGCGGTTTTGACATCCATTTGTCGTATCTCATAGTCATAATATGCAGCAATGGCAAGTAGAATTCTAATAGACTTAAGCATGGCTACAGGCGAGAAAGTTTCCTCATAATCAATTCCTTGAGTCTGAGTAAAACCTTTCGCTACAAGCCTTGCTTTGTAGGTTTGCACATTCCCATCCATGCCAGTCTTCTTCTTGAAGATCCATTTGTTTCCCACAGTCCGACATTCGGCAGGAAGATCAACCAAATCCCAGACTTGGTTATCATACATGGATTGCATCTCTGCATTCATGGCTTCTTGCCATTTCTTGGATTCTGAATCCAAGATTGCAGCTTTGTAAGTAGCAGGTTCAGCTTCATCAATCATGAAGATATCGTCATACCTTACAGGTGCACGGCGATCCCTAATACTTTTCCGAACACTTGGTGTTTCTGTTGTTTCTTGAGTCCTCTCAGGCTCAATTTCAACAACTTGATCGATTACTTCTGGTTCTGTCTGAACAACTGGTTCAGTTACTTGTGATTCTCGAATTTCTTCAAGATCCACATGGTTATCTCCAATCCCTCGCGCCAGAAGCTCTTCCTCTAAGAAAGTGCCTCTGCGTTTAGTGAAAATCCTATTTTCAGTGGGGTGGTAGAATAGGTAACCGATCTTCTTACCGTATCCAACGAAAACCACTTTTTCGCCTCTGGGATCTAGTTTATTCGAAGATTCTAGAGTGACATAAGCATTACATCCCCAGACTTTAAGGTAGGATACATGAGGTTTCTTTCCATGCCATATCTCATAAGGCGTTTTATCAACCTTCTTCGTTGGAGCTATATTCACAAGTCTTGCGGCAGTTTCCAAAGCATAACTCCAAAAGGATTTTGGAAGGTTTGTTCGACACATCATTGATCGAATCATATCTAATAGAGTTCGATTTCTCCGCTCAGACACACCATTATATGGCGGTGTTCCTGGTGGAGTGAGTTGTGAAACTATTCCACAATCCTTTAGATGGTCGATGAATTCCTGACTAAGATATTCACCGCCTCGATCTGATCAAAGCATTTTAATAGTTCTATTTAGCTGATTTTCTACTTCGTTTTGGTACTCCTTGAACTTTTCAAGAGTTTCATGTTTATGCTTCATAAGATAAACATAACCATATCTACTGAAATCATCAGTAAATGTAACAAAGTATCTTTCTCCATGTCTTGACATTGTTCTGAATGGACCACATACATCTGTATGTACAAGTCCTAACAGGTCATTAGCTCTTTCTCCAATATTTGAAAAAGATGCTTTTGTTAACTGTCCACTTAAGCATGATTCGCATTTTCCAAATGACTCTGAACCCTTGGAATCTAGGATTCCTGCGGCTTTGAGTTGTTTAACACGATTCTCACTTATGTGACCAAGTCTACAATGCCACATATACGTAACATTAAAGTCCAACTTATTACGTTTATGGGAGATATTGCATAATATGTTATCGTTTTGGATTTCTATCTCATAGATCCCATTGTTGGGTTTTGCATCAAAGTAAAATACATCATTAAAATAGGCAGAAATAAATTCACCATTAAAACGATAATCAAAACCTTGTCTACGCAAAGCATGAAATGAAACAATATTTCTAGTCACACTAGGAATGTAATAAACATTGTTCAAAACAAGTTCTAAACCAGAAGGAAGTAAAAGAACATATTCTCCTATCGCCTTCACTGCAACTCTTTGTCCATTGCCAACATGGACCTCCTAGTCACCTTGTTTCAGCTTTCTATTCTTTCTTAGTCCCTGCAAAACATTACAAATGTGGAAACCACATCCTGTGTCAAACACCCATGTTTTGCTAGAAAAAACAAAGATTTCAATAACATATATACCTGAGGACTCTCCTCCAGAAGCCTTGGCTTGCTTCAGTTCAGCTAAATACTTAGCACAGTTCCTCTTCCAGTGCCCAGTTTCATCACAATGAAAACATTTGGCATCTTTCAGAGGCTTCTTGTTGGCAACAGCTTTGCCCTTTCCCTTCCCTTTGCCTTGATAGCCCTTCTTCTTGGTTTTAGGTTTCTTAATTTGACCCTCCCTGATCATTAGCACTGGTGCAGTTTTGCTAGGTATGTTTACCTCAGCAGTTTTGAGCATCTGATGCAGTTCTGCAAGTGTCTTCTCCATCCCATTCATATTATAGTTCATAATGAACTGGTCATATGACTTGGGCAATGAGTTTAGGATGATATCTCCAGCTAACTCATCGCTCAAGGGGGATTCCAGACGAGCCAAGTGATCAACATATGCCTACATTTTTAACACATGAGTGCTAACTGGTGTACCCTCTTGCATACGAGTGGTTATAAGTGATCGCATCACATCAAACCTCTCATGGCGAGCATTTTGTTGGAACATTTCCACCAGATGCTAATTCATGTCGTATGCTTCCATGTCCTCCATGGTCCTTTGAAGTTCAGGGATCATGGATGCCAACATCAGACATGAGACTTTCAAAGAGTCATCAAAATGCTTAGTCCATGTTTTATAAAGATCACTTTTCGTATTTGCGGGTTCATCAGGGACTGGTGTTTCAAGAACATACAATTTGTTCTCCGCTTTGAGAACAATTTTCAAGTTGCGGTGCCAGTCCATGAAGTTGGAGTGGTTCAGTTTGTCCTTCTCTAAGATGGACTTGAGAGAGAATTGGGAGGTGGAATTGTTTTCCGTTGACATCTACAAAGTTCAAAAATTAATTTATTAGTATTTTATGTTTTAAATATCCTAATTATTTTATGACCCAAAAGCAAAATTAATTAGGATGAGACCCCGATTCGTCAATACACAGTGAACTGGCTTAGCACTGTCCACTGGTACGATTAGGTAGGTAAACAACGATTGTTAATTGTGTCCACTACACAACTCTCCATTTGGGGTTATCGCTAAGAGCGATGTATGTTTAACCCCAACTATGCCCAGTTGTCAAACAAGCGATGTTTGGTCCTTTACTGTTAACTGTAACACCGGCCTATGTTACACAGGAAACGCGATGATTACCTTCACTCATGATCAACGCCCAGATGTAGGGTCAGCACTAACATTTGGGTTTGATTTAGAACGAAGTGTTAACTCGTTAAGGGTGGCATAAAAACATCAATTTAAAATTGGGATTTAATTTTAATATTTACCATAAATATATTGAATGACTCGTTAGCATGATGTGAGCCACACAATAGTTTATAAAATCCAATTTTATATTGTTCGTGATAATTAAAACTCCTTTCAACATTCGACACGGTATAGTTTTAAATACCCTATTTAAACTATGTTGGTTGTTTATCGCGAATGGACTTGTTTTAATATTAATAAAACTCCTTTTATTAACTATGCTTTTCGGTTTTTATAAAACTTGTTTTAATAAAAACCGTTGCCATGATTGTGAAAATTTTATATATTTTGGGTTATCTAAATTATTTACAATAAATAAAACACAACCACAAAACATAATAATAAAATTAAACGAATCGAGCCCCTAATAGGTCGCCCGTTTCGTTTTAGCCAGAAACGAAACAAACTAGTCAAAGGGGGTTTCAAAACTATTTTGATATAGCTCCCACTTGACCCGAGATCTCTATCTTAATGGAACATGTTCGCCTTTTTATCTTCGTCTTGATCTTGTACTTATAGGATTACAAATAAATTTGAAATACAAATAAAACAAATCTATTCTAATCCTATCTGTTACACCGGATCCAATATCCGTAATAAAAAAATATAAATCAATAATAAAACATCACAAACACCACCATGACAAGGGTCAAAATACCTAGGGCTCGATTCACTTCACAATCCATGAACAACAAAAAGCTTTTGATCTTTTGTCAAAAAAAAAAACAAAAAAAAAAAAAAATTGACAAATAAAACATAGATCAAAATTATAACTTTACCATCTATACGCGCGTAACCGTGGCTCTGATACCACTGTTGGGAATCATGGTATCGTATACACAGCGGAAGCGGTTTATATATTTAACAAAAACGGATTATATATATAATATATATAATAGCCGATTTATATATATAAATTGTTAGTTAATTTTATTAATCCGATTAATAAAATATTCCCAATCGGGATCTCGGTTAAACGCGTATAAACACATAAATAATAAACAACCATAGGGGGTTTAGTAATCAACCTTTTGACGACTACACCGGAATTGTAACACGCGAGTTACAACGAATCCTCGCTAGTAGGAAGTTCACAACCGAGCACGAACCAACCGGGAAGCAACACTTTGCAAGAGGAAGGCGGCAGCGTGTGGTGGTTTGGCCAAGACAAGGGCGGCGGGCCTAAGGGTGGCGGCCAAAACCTTTTTCTTGGAAGGCAAGGAGTTGTTTTTGTGTTAAAAGGTATGATTAGAGTTTACCCCTTAACCCCCTTTTATAGAACACAATCTTACACTAAGCCCCTTGTTAAATATCATAATATTCCTTAATATTAATCTAATTAATATTACGTCCCTTGAGTTCAAAACTATTATTATTTCATAAATAATAATCCACCGACACATGAACTTATCTGATTTGTGTACCAACGTGTAACTCTTCGGATCGTACCGGGTCGGTTTACATTGACCTCGACTTTTAATTACATCAGATATATTATATATATCCAACATATCAGGTAACATCTTCTAACGAGACTGACTACTACAAAGAGATATTGGGTAATTTATTGTCGAATATGACAAAGCTCCCCGAGTTGAAGAAAGAAAAACAAAGATACTCGGATTTTAAACTACTTGCGCGGCTAACATTGATCATTTGGCGGGGCTCAATCGTGAACTTGTCGAGAAGAGGCAACAACAAATCATGGACAAATACAGAAATCAGTATGTTTTGTTATTACAACTGTGTGAAATTAATGTTTTGTTTGTGTTTTATTATTATAAAAAAATTCAAGTAATTTTTAAACACATGTATAAAAATAATTAATGACAACGATTAACTAATAACTAAAAATACTTAGATTCATATAATCATAACACACCTTAGTGACTCTTATGTGACAACATTTTTTTCTGGACTTTATGTGATCATAACCGTAATGCATAGAGTAGGTTTCTCTATTTAAAAGGGGTAGCCGCACAATTTGTAGCTCATTTACCTGTCACACACTTGTAAAAGCTTGTTGGTTGTAATGGAAATATTGGATTTTCCTAAAAAAAAATATGTATATAAAGAATAGTTTATATTAAAATAAAATGTTAAAACAATAAAAACTTATAATCTTATAACCCAGTCTTCATTTACTTAATCTTTTAGTTACATTATCCCATACAACCTTTCAATATGCAACAACAAGACAATGTTCCAAAGGGATCATGAATCTGCATTAATATATCTACACATACAAATATGTATGCATATATTCTTCACTTCTTGATAGGGGCATCACTTACTTCCACACTAATAGTGTGACTTTGAAGGACCCGAAGGAGGGGCAGGATTGCCTTTAGGCAGCATACCGAGAAACAAATCGCGGTTCTTGGTAGCGAGTTCTGTTATTGATCCCTTGTGATGTTTGGGTGATGATAACATCTCCCCACGGCTACTCGAAAAGCTTGGGCTCACGAGAAGGATCATCAGAAAGAGCAACACGAAGAGCTTCCATGATGATGATGATGGAGTTTTGAAAGAAGAAAAGAAAGCCATTTGAGTAAAGAACAAGATTAATTTATGAGGTTTTAGAATATGCATGTGTGTATATATAGGTGCATGTAGAGATAAGTTGTTGTGGAGAGAAGTAATTAGGAATGGGATGAAGAGAAGGGTACGGAAAATCTAAGTGTAAGTAGTGACGGAGACGTCAAAAGCATGCTATATATGTACTAGTGTGGTGCCCGCGCGTTGCGGCGGGAGCACAACATTTATGATGATAAAAACAAACAACAACAAAAATAAAGGGTATGACACGTATCATATGGTATTATTGCCACTTACATGAGACAAAGAAGGACATCTTGACTCATCATGAAGGCTTGGCACGATTACCAAGCTTCGATATGAGTGTATGTTTTGGTTGACATATAGTAAAGGTTGGAAAAGAGAAATTTAGTCATCTCTTATTATAGTTTTTAAATTTTGTGAGTATCTTTCCTAAATGCTTTATAATATAGTATAGATATAAAGATAGATATAGATAAAATCATATTATGAATTCTCTATGTTTAACTCTTATAGTCATGTATGTACAATTATTGTCCATGTCGGTTGAGGAAAAATTTTTAACCATTGTATCTTTCACAAGTAAGAGGAAAATTTAAACTATTGTATCTTCCACATCTTTAGTTACTACTAAAGATGTGTTGTCTTTTTTGCTTTAAATGATATAGTTTTATTGTTTAAGTTCAAATTATTCAATTAAACTAATGGCTCGATTATTACGAATTTATTTTTGATCTATTTTTGGCATTTTTTATTTTAACTCTCATGTTTGTAAAAAAAATAAACGTAGTTCATTCATTGTTTTATAGACATTGTTTAGGTTCAGAATTATCCAACTTAAACTACCGGCTTGATTGTTACCAATTTATTTTCATTCTATTGTACATTTTTCATTTTAACTCTCATGTTTACAAAACATACACATAGTTCATTCATTATTTTACTCTACAAGTACGTCGTAAGCTTCCACCATTCCATGCCATATTTATTTCTCATTTTATTATAAAAAGTCAAATGGCATCGCTGGTTTAAATAATTAAAAATATATGACATTGATTAATCGGTCCATATGTAAGTCATTGTTCACAATATATGACATGTAATGAATGAGTGTCTTTTGTCATTTAACATGGCATGTCCTTGGAATGAAAAATCTTTGAACTTAATAAAATCAGCCAAAATAAAAAAAGACAATATCATCATGTATAATGTAGTTAACTTAATTATGCCTTAATAATCATAAAAACACATTCTTACAATCATATTTATCAAACTAATCACACATAATTTTAACAATAACCTAAAATAACTCTAAATCTGTGTAGTGACAGAAAACGGTAACCAATCATAAATTAAAACAAACGTAAACAACTAACCAAATGAAAAAAAAATAGATTCAAATGATTGTAGAATTCATGATCATATAACCATTTTCACTAACAAATTCAATAACTTGATAACTGATAATCTAGATTAACACAGTATTGGTACCTGCAGCTGCTGCTATGAAGGAATAGGAGAACAAAAGAGTTGGTAGATTGAGATGTATATAACACAATATATGACCACTATTTATAGGGTTCTAATAGGTCTAGAAATAAATAAGATAAAAGGGTTAGGAACATGGATAGTCACTAATAAGTAATAACTTATAAAGGAGTTAGAAACATGGATAGTCACTTATAACTTTATTCTTTTATAATCAACTTAATTGTTAATGTAAAAAAGACAACTTCACCCCTTTACTACCTTCATTAAGTTATTGTACCATAAGTATAAAATGTAGTATTTACTTAACTTTGGTTGGTATCCTTCCTAAATGCTTTATAATATAGTATAGATAGAGAAAAGGTGGCAAGTGAAGGTTACCTTAGAGTATACGGAGTGGGGCGGGAAGGGCCTTCATGGGGGAACACCGCCCCGCAGGGGCGTGGAGGGGGGGGGGGGTGGGGGAAGAAGCCGGACGTGGGGGAAGGGGATGCCATGTGTCTTCATTTGGTTGGCCGATTTTTTTTTCCTTTTCTTTTTAACTTTAACACAATATAATATTATTCCTTTCACCCCCTCCCCTCACTCCCTATAGTCTTATGTTGGTTAACTCGATTTTAGTTATATATTGAATCATAGAAGTAGTGTGTAATGAAATTTGCAACGGTGCTATTGAGAGAGCCCTAGGTTTGGATTCTTCATGGTGGGTGCTTTGGGTCGTTATTCCTTGCTCCGAGCTAAGGCCTCTGGGTGTGGGTTGCGTCCCCGGCTCGGCCAAGGCTGGCCAAACTCGTCTACACCGCCAATCCTAGTGGACTAATCTTGGATGGACTAGAAGTGTATAACCCCAGCCCAATATCCTCCAGCATGAAGTAAATGAAAACACATACAATACTTTTCTATCTTTTTAAATTTTTGTGATTGAAATAAAACTTGTAAAATGCTTTTAAGTTTTTATGTTAAGGCAAATTTGAAATCTACGAAGATACAGGTGGTGCAACATAGGGATGAGCTCGGGACGGTATCGGTACCGAACCGATACCGACAATACCGATACCGAAAAGTCCAAAAAACCAATACCGATACCGATATCGAACACATACGGTACGGTACGATACCGGTATGGTATCGGTATTTTACCTTATAATACCGATCCCATACCGATACTGATAATACCAAAACCGAAAATCCATAAATATGGGTACCGATACCGATCCCGAAACCCTCGGTTCGGTATCGATTCGATACGGTATCAGGATCGGGACGAGACGGGATCGGTATTCGGCCTTGTATGCTCATCCCTAGTGTAACATAAACCATGTGTGGACCCCTACCGAATTAAAAAGCCCAAAACTAGATTCGTAATACCCGGTTTCCACACTTGACCTTACCAGTATAATTTTAATTGACTCCACACCCTAGGATTTGAAACTAATCCAACCTGATTATACCCAGAACCAAAAGGATTTTTTTTTTTTTTTTTTTACATTTTTTGTGCTACAGTTGAATTTGTTTGTGCAACTGGGGTGTGTCAGAAGCGAAGTTACATGGCCAAACGATGAAGCTGACTAGGAAGAAAAGGGACATGTGGCTGGTTACGTGGGTGTAACCGCAAGTTCAACCTGCAGGTCAGAGATGGGTTGGTATTTAATGACAGTCACCGGAACTGGTGACTGTCCAATCATAGAGACAAATGGAGGAATAAGGTCACCGGTTCTAGAACCGGTTTATCATAACAGAAAGGGAGGAGGGCTACCGGTTTTTGAGGGTGTTTGCCTGAGAAGAAGAGACCACTGGCTTTGGTTTCGGAGCCGGTGACCCTCCGGTCACTCTATTCTTTCTCTCGATGCATACACAGTAAGTATGTGTGTGTAGGGGCAGAATCCCGCAACTTGAAGTTGCGGGTTTATAGTACATGAATCCAAGTCAGTTAAAACCGCAAATTGAACTTGCGGTTTCACCATTTGCAAAAACTCATTTCTGACGCACACTATTTGCACAAAATTTTCTCACTGTAGCACTATAAAATGAAAATACTTGAATCAAAACCAGAATTAAGAAAACCTAATCACTTTTTCTTCAAAAACATTTCCATACTTGAACTATTTAGCAAAGAGGGTTTTTACCCTCTTCACCATACACAAAACCAGTTTTGAAATAACTCTATTTGTGCAATATGTTATGTCATTTTTATAGACGTGTGTTGCAAACAATCTTCTCTAGAAGTAAGTCCAAAATTGTGTCAAAGGAAGGACCATCGCTCGGTTGTTGTTAGGCAATAGGCAAAACTTCGACCCTTCTTTCTAAAAGGGGGTGCCCATGGCACATCATCTTGTCATTTCATCCCTGCTTCCCGTTAGGCCGAAGTCTTTGGCCTTTTCTTCTCCACGCCCGCTCACGCTTCGATGATCTATCATATAGTAAAGAGAAAAAAAAAAGTATGAAAGAATAGTAAACGGAGCACACGGCAGAAAGATTCTAAATATGAGAAATCCCCCACCCACCCCCGCTTCGATAAGGAGGAAATGAAGATTTAGAACGAAATGAAATAAGGCCTTTCTAGGTTTCGAATGACCTTCTCCCAAGGATGTCTGGTAATAGAATAGGTTGGCTAGCTATAATGAAGACTCCACTTTTTGCTCCGTCCGTGGAGCATATGGATTTCCTAGAATGCAGATGGACCAAAAGAGAGCCTAACGGGTAAGAATAAGAATTACAATAACATTAGAAGAAGGGGCACTTCTAGAAATATCTCTACTGGTAAATCGGTGATGTTGTGCCACAAGGCACAACCATGGAAGTAATGAAAAAGAAAAAAAGTTATGTACTTCCAACCTTGACTCTTTGCTAAAGCTCAGAAATAAGAGCATTAGCTCGCTCAATCTTAAACATCCTTTACGTGAGCTCGACTCATAATTAGTGATAGGTACTAAAGCAATCCCATATACATTTAAAACCCTGTTTTTCTTTAAATCGATGTAAGAGTGTACTTTTAGTAAACAACTCAAAATGATATATACATTTTTAAGATTTGTTTTCCTAACAGGTATTAGACTTCTTCAGTAGATTTTATAGATATATGTGTGTATTCTTTTTTATATATAATCATTATAATATAATGTATCTCGCTATTAGGCTGAGGGGTGTGGTCACCGACCCCCCTTAGCATCCCCAATGCCACCTCATCTTCTTCCTCTTCTTCCCCATCAAGGGGGGTGGTGTTCCCCCTTCCCCCTTCACCCTTTCCCTCCTTTTCACACACACACAATATTTTAATAATTAAAAAACAGATCGGTACCATCGGTATAATTTCCCCGTTGTTGCCGAAGTGTGGTCGGGGGGGGGGGGGGGGCGGTGTTCCCCTTCGGCAAAATGCTCCACCTCACCCACCGATCCCCTTCCCCGATCCCATACCCTCAGCCTTAGATTGAATTCAAGTATTCTATACTTTTAATATCATAAACATATATATTCGTAGAGGAACTAATTTAAGTAGATATTGTAAGAACAGCAAGAACTACATGTTCTACATATAATTATTATTTTTTTTCATAATTCTCTACCTAAGACTAAAGTTGTTATATATTAAACGTGCTTCAACATTCATATTTTTATGAGCTTTCTTAATATCTACAAAAAGAAGGATGAAAGGAAGTTTAACATTATCTTGAATTTGCGTATTTGAAGTAAAATGATATTTCAATACACCAAGGCAAAGTAGAAAAGATGCAATTACGATCCATTCCTCTACATCTAAACAGATATGGTTTCTGTTTGTACTAATGTTGTAAATGCATTACCATTTAAATAGGGTTAAGTGTCTTCATAATCTATGTAGTTTTTTTTTTTTTTTTGGCAAACTTTAAGTGTTACAATTTATTTAGTTTCTATTTTACTATTTTAAGGCTTAGTTGATACTTTTAGAAAACGTAACTCTTAAATATTAAATCCAAATAAGTGTGTTTTATCCACTTTATCATTTTTACAACCAATAAAGTTTAAAACATGATTTGTTTTATTATGCCAGAATTTTAACATAATAAGTATACTTTTATATAGAAAAAAAAAATTTCTAGTAAAAAAATTGCAATCGTTCATGTTTTTTTTTAAAAAAAAAATTAAACTGACTGTTTCATTACATGACTATATAAATTACATTAAAACAGACAGACGAGCGGCAAGATGCGCCGTCACATCTTTCTGAATCGCAAATCCCAATCTACTAAACGCAAACCCCTGCCCCTGGAGTCAAAACATTGCTATAAATAACCCATTGGACCCTTGTCAAGAAATAGATAACTTCCAGTGCCAAGGATCCAAAGCCAAGGGGACGAAAACATGTTGGTTATCTTCGCAAGCTTTGGCGTGTTTTTCCACTTTCTTTGATTCCGCTATTCTTATTGCATGTCCAGCCACGAAACCATTATATCATAAATCAACTAGCGGGGAGACACCCGTGAGGTCAACACAAGCGTGTTTCCCCCCAGCCCAACCAAAGACCAGCAAATCTGCTAGGCGCAGAGTAGACCTGCCTTCTGCGGGATCCGTAAGGAAATTCACTGGAGCCTCCTTCTTGGACT
Source organism: Ambrosia x helenae (assembly GCA_030844895.1). NCBI lineage: Eukaryota > Viridiplantae > Streptophyta > Magnoliopsida > Asterales > Asteraceae > Ambrosia > Ambrosia x helenae. Next base: position 98,556,953 of record CM061225.1, read on the forward strand.
AAATTCCGGCTCGCCTTAAATATCCCATAGAATATTCCAAACCCAGTCATGCCGGTATTTGAAACCGGGCAACTCCTTGCAATGGACCGCGTGCTCCCCATGTGAATCTAGACAAGCTTTGCGGCAGATCGGACGTGCTTCATCCTCAGGAAATATGGGAACCATCAGACGATATTTAAGAATTGTCCTGTATTCAACTGCGGACATGGTTTGGCCCAAACCCTCAATCGGGATAGCAGTCAGGAAATCTTGGGCATTCGCTAAAAAGGGTATTCGCCAAAGTTTTTTTTGTGGCTTTAGGGGGCGGTGTCCTTATCAGAGAAATCGCTAAGATCGAACTCTGAGAGAGTGTTATTTAGGCGTTCGAGGGCCTGCACGTAATCCGAGTCCGGGCCGACAACCCTGCTATTCCGTAGGATGTGGTCCTGCAGCTTCCAAGACTGAACTCTCAACGCCACAAAAGCATAAACCGATAGATTTTTTTGTTTGTTTGGAATTCGGATATACTCCCTAAACTTCGTTAACTATAAGATGATTTTTTTTTTTACATACATGTTAATTTTAGGAGAAATGCCACACAAATGTAACCAAGTTTGCTTGGTGTTCTAATTAAGTCACTCAAACTTTTTTTGTCTCTCTAAAGTCACTCAAGTTTCATTTATTGTTCTAATACTATGTAATTACCAGGTCATCAGGTCACCTTCTTTTTTTTTTTCTTTTTTTTCTTTCATTTTAATGCTTATGTGGATATTATTTTTATTAGGTGGCTTTTATAAAATGAAGTATTTCAAAAAAAATATATATATATTATTTTAAATTTTACACATTTAAAAAATTTATTAAAAAATCCTAAAACCTGACACATCATCACTTTAACCTGGAAACCTGATAATTACATACTATTAAAACAATAAATTAAACTTGAGTGACTTTAGATAGACAAAAAAAGTTTGAGTGACTTAATTGGAACAGCTAGCAAACTTGGTTACATTTCTACAAAGTTACCCCTTAATTTTACATTAGACTTTTGTAAAAGTAGATCGACAATTCAAGGAAGATGTTTGAAGAGAGTGGTGTCTTAGAAGTTAGTAGTGTAAGCAAAAAAATCAAAAAAAATATTAATTTAACCAAATCGAACTGAACCAAATATCCCAATAAATCATTTTTTAATGTTTGTTTTTTTTTTTTTTTGGAAGGCATTTTTTAATGTTTGTTATATAATGATTTAGAAGTTAGTGGTTTTATTCTTGAATGTTAAGTATTTATAACAAGAACATTAATATGTTTATTTATTTTTGAATGATTTATCCATTGTCCATAAGAAATACCAAAATTTAGCATAAAAATAATTAATTTTTAAAGTATTACAAAGGAAAATGTCTTAATAAAAACTTTGGAGAAACATAAAAATAGTTTAGAGTGTTAGGTTTATGTGAACAATATTAATTTAAAAGGTTAAATATATTAACGTAAATGTAAACATCTAGAAAAGATTCTTAAATTTTGAATTATACGTTTTATTTTTAAATATTACGTAATTATACTCCAAAAACTGAAAAACTGAACCGTTAATGGAACCAAAAAACCAAAAACCAAACACTTCAGTTATTGTTATGGTTTTACCATAAAACTGAACCGAACCGAACCATCCCTACCTAGAAGTTAGAATCACAGATGTGAACGGTTCTTTCAAAAAAAATGGAGCCTAATAAAAAAAGCAGTCGGTAAATTTTTAGTCCTTTTTTTTTTAAATGCTCAACCCTAGATACAAATTTCTTTAGACATGATACATAAATGTTTTAAGGGTGTCTTTCTCTCTTATTTCATATGGTTTTCTTCATGAACCAATACACCATTAAGTGTTTCTTTCGTAACGTTTATAGGTTGTCATGATTCTCTGCTTAAAATTAGTTTTGCATTAAACATCTCATGAAGTGGGAGTCTTGGGTTCCTTTGAAGGTTAATTTGTTACTCTGGAGGGCGGAGATGGATCGACATCCTACCAGGATCGCTCTTCTTAGGAGGTGAATTAACATTCAAGATGTTTCGTGTGTTTTATGTAATTCGGATGATGAGAGCTTTGATCATATTTTTACAGGTTGCGGATTCTCTATGGGTGTTTGGTCGATTATTGATAGTTGGTGGAAGATTGGTCTGATTTTTGCTTTTGATTTCTCCGATCTTTTAATGATTCATGAGTCGATTGCGGGTTCCAAATGGGGGTAAAGATTATGAAGGGGATAGTTATGACAAGATGTTGGGCTAAATGGAGAGCTCGGGCCTCGGACTAATAGGCTTTTTGATGGGGATTCTCTAAGGTTTGTGACGTGGGGGCAACGATTAAGTTTTTGTACTTCTTGTGGCTTCGGAGTCGCTCTAAGTTTAGGTCCTTCAATGGAAGGATTGGGTCGTTTATCCGTTATATATTTTATAATGGTTTTCCTTGGCGGTCCTTGATTTGAGGGCGGGCTCATTTTAATGAAGTTTACCTTTAAAAAAATAAAAAAAAATTAAGGTTCTACTTCACATGCACAGGCAGACATAATTCATTAAAACTTCAATATGCTTGTTTATTTCTCACTACTCATTTAAGCATTTTATCTTAGATTTAGGCTGATAAATTATCATGTCTTATTTTGCTACTTTTGTTTTCAATTATTAAAAGGTATTTTGGAAATATAATGCATTTATTTTGAAAACTTCATCACATGCCTATATGGTCCAGAAAGCAACACAAACGTTAACGTGTAGATATAGCCTCACGTTGCATTAAACACCACCACCACCTATTTCCTATAGCTACATTGCCATAATTCCCCTAACAATGTTCAATTATCCATTAGATACAAACAATACACCCAAATGCAAATACATTTTCACACACCTATATCCACATATAATTATATAAACTAGCTTAAGATTCACCAAACTACAATAGTTTTTATATATTTTTAAATAACCAACTCTTAATAAATATATTTTTCCATTAACATAAAAGGGTAAATTACATAACGATGGTAGGTAGGCGGGCAACAAGCTACGCCGCCACCCCTTTTTGAATAGAAAATCCTAATCTGCTAAAAACAAAACCCCGCCCTTGGGGTGGAAAAGTTGTTGTGCAACAATTATATTATATTTTATATAATATGTGAAGTTTACATCACGATATAATCATCGCATCGAGCATCAAGTTGTGTTACAACTACCCATGACAAGTAGTGGATCATAATTATCAGCCATAAGACCAAAATATTGTTCAATCTATATCTAACCATACCCTAATTCATGTTAAAAGGGGTTTCATATTACATTATAAGATTAAATCATTACACGAAAAAGATAATTGTTGTAAACACACTCCAAATGAGACATATCCTATTAAATTTGTTTCCTAAGGAGATGAAAGAAGTCGGGTAATGAGAATCAAGAGAATCGGAATTTTGATTCTCATTACCCAACTTCAAACCAGAATCACCAAGACTAACCTCATTTAACATGACTTCCCGGCACGCCTTCACCTTAAACGGTCCTAATCTCATAGGCATCAAACCGACTGGGAGACACAAGTCAGAGTTATTCCAAGCCCCAAAGCGCCTTCCCATTTTATCATAAAACCCTCGAGGAAATTTGAGCTCTCCCGCGAGCTTGTTTTCATATACGTATAACGAAGTCAAATCAGGTAATTCCGCCAGTTTTGGTGTAAGATTTCCCGAGAGATTATTGTAACTAAGACCCAAAAATCTTAGTCTTCTCATTTGAGAAACGGATTCCGGGATCCCACCCGTCAACCGTGTGCTTGAAAGATCCAAAACCACAAGCCCTTGAAGATTTTGCCACTCAATGTTCATGAGATCACCTCCTATAGGGTTTCTTGACAAAACCAACTCTTGTAATGAACTCATTTCTTGAATTGACTTAGTCAAACCACCAGAAAACTTGTTGTTACTAAGATCCAAGAGTGTTAGATTCTTCATATTGCTAATCTCACTTGGGATATTCCCTTCTAATTGGTTTTCACTCAAGTCAAGCTTCAAGAGAGAAGTCAACCCTCCAAAAGTCAAAGGTAATTTCCCATCTAGTGAGTTTCTACTCAAATCCATGATCAATAACTCACTCAAATAACCATAACTATCTCCGATTTTGCCGGTGAACCGATTCCCGGATAAAACCAATCTTTTCAAATGTCTCAAGTTACCGATGTTGTCCGGCAGCCCACCTGATAATCCGTTTGCGATTAGCACTAACGATTGAAGCTTTTCGAGCTGACCAAAAGAGGTTGGAATGGGTCCGGTCAGACCAAGGTTTGACCGGAACTCGAGAGACTCTAGACTACCCGAAAACGCAGTCCAGTTTCCAGAATGAAATGCAAAAGGTGGGGTGGAAAAACAATTGAAAAATGCTAATGATTTTAGGTATTTGAGTTGGAACAAAAGGGGGCTGAATTTAGCATTTGGACCACATGTAAGGGAGTTATCTTGGATGGAACCAATGTTTAAGTCTGTCACATACCAAAATCCATCAAAACTATCACAAGAAACACCCTGTCAAACAAAAGAATAAACATTAAAGGTTTTATATTTTGTCAAATAAGTCTCAATAACATATAACTGTCACTTAACTTTTTTCCAAGAACATACAACTAGAAATAGTTTATGCATGCAAAGATGAGCACCCAACACATACAACTAGAAATATTTTCTGTAAAACTATAATTGTGCATAACATAATATATATGTATACACAATTCAAGCATTTTTTTATTATAATCATAAATATTAATAATCTTTATACATCTAAATTTCATTAAAATATATAAATAATATTACATTTATTGTGTATGGTTGTTTAGTGTTGCGTGTCTAATATTTCATTGTATATGAAGACTGGTCACATTTAGTAAACAAGTTTTTAGTTTAGGCATGAGCTCAAATCAAACTCTAAATAAGCCCAATCCAATTTACGCTTTTAACAAACCGGTAAATATTTTACTATTAAGTCCTGGAATGAAATTCTTGTATTTTTCTTAAAAAAAAAAAAAAAAAAAAAAAAAAAAAAAAAAAATTACAAGGTAAAAATAGTAACTCCATATTCAAATTTGTCAAAGATTTTAAAAGTTTAAAACTCTTATTATTTTCCGTTCAAAAATTCTTTCAAAAGATTTTGATACTTTTGGAGGCCTTGTTCCCGAAGCAATCCGCTTTTTAGAGTGAGTGCAAAAAGTGATGCATAGTAACTCTCCGATGGCCAAGGACCAAGGTTTTTGCTATCTAAAAAGTGGTGGCGACGCAGCTTGTGCCCGTTTACCAGTTGCCCACTTGTAAAAAGTTGATGGTTTTTTTAATATGTAAAAAAATAAAGATTAAAAAAAAACATGTGATAGACATCATACACTTCAAGATGAACAAGTGTAAACTCAAAAAAGAAAAATTAAACATGAGAGAGTACCTGAATTGGAGTCCAACCACAAGGATCCGGATAAAGACCCGACCCATTCCACCCTTCACCTACAAACCCTTGAATAGCTGAATACAAAGCTTCCTGCTCTGTTTTCACCATTGGAGCACCTCCTTCCACACCTTCATACTCTCCATCTTCTCCATTCACACACATTACAATCAAACACAATATCACAATCACAACCAACCCATTTCCACTAATTAACCCCATCTATAGTTTTCCCTTCACCCAAAAACACTGAAAACAGAGCAAAAAACAGAGCAAAAACAGGGCAAAAAACAGAGCAAAAACAGGGGATTTGAATATTTGATCCTGAAGAGAACAGAAGTAGAGAAATAAACTGAAATTAGAACAGTATAACTGTGATTGATCCTATCCTTTACTAAAAACAAAGATCAATTGAATTATATCCGACGAATTAGATAAAGATGAATGAATTTAGAATGTTGAACACCGAAAAACAGAGCATATGAAACAAAGATGATTGAACAAGAAATCCACATGGGGTGTTGTCGAAATTGCATAAAACAAAAGACCCATTAATATTTGATCAAAACAAAGTATGAATTTGGTTGATGTAGTTATGAACATGTAAGGAAGGATCGAGTGTCAGGTCTGTTGTCTATAACAGAGAGCAAAGATAGAAGAGGAAAGAGGGAAATATGTAGAGTTACAGAGAAGGGGCAGGCGGCATGATCGTACATTAAACAGGATCTAACAGCTAAAAGTTTAATTATTCACACTTTTCTATGCGATTGTTCAATAAATGTTGGAGATTATAGATTGTGACTTTGCCAAAGAGATAAAGATAGATCAGTATACAAAGATTGTATTGCAGTTGTGTATGCGTAGTAATTTGTGTTTAGAGATTATTGTTATGGGAAAACGTGCTGTGTTGTTATTAAAGAGACATATAGCCTCCTTTTAACCATAGCGACTGAAGGGTCTATTAAAATTATTAATTATATACATACGTATCGATACATATACACACCCTAGGGGCTATTTTTTTTATCGGTTAAGAACATCACCTAGGTATTCCGTTTCGAATCTCATTTTCGCATCGTCCCTAAGGGCATAAGCCTTTTCAACGTCAAGGGGTGTATTTTTGTAGGCCCTAGGATTCGAACCGTGTACCTCTCCCGGGCGGGAACCTCCGTAAGGAGTAAACCCTCCCACCTCTCCCCAACTGAGCTGGGGTCATTGGCACCCTAGGGGCTATTTAGTTGATTAAATGTAGAAGAGTTGATGGCCAAAATCGTTCTTGAGGTTTTGTCATTTTGCTACATCAGTTCATAATCGAAACTTTGTATATCTGGTCCTTCTGTTTTGCATTTTGTTGTCAAATTCGTCCCTGACACCAAATTCAGTTAACTATTTTCGTTAACTTTGGGGGTATTTTTGTCTTTTTGGCTGCCCCTTTTAAAACTCAATTTAATCAGAGTTATTCATACTCCAGAAGATAAAATACCCAGATGTAAAAATGGGACAGTCAAAAAGACAAAAATATCCCCAGATTTAACAACAATAGTTAACTGGGTTTAGTGTCAAAGACAAATTTGGCAACAGAGTGTAAAACAGAAGGAACCAGATGTAAAAAGTTTTGATTTTGGACTGATGTAGCAAAACTGGTCAAACATCAGGAACGATTTTGGCCATTAACTCAATGCAGAATTATTAAAAGATCTGAATGGTTAAATATTGAACCATTAAGTTGGACCTTTTAATGGTTAGTTTTCTTGTCCCACATTGATAGGAGAGTCTCATTAAGGTTCAACATAGTTCAGTGCTTAATGGTTCAGCTACAACCCAAGTCTTCATGGTTTAGCCTTAACCATTTCATTCAGAAGCTTAAACAAACGCGCTAAATGCTTAATCATTTAACATTAAATGGTTCATAGCCTCATGACAAACAGCCCCTTAGTGCGTGGAGATCCTCATGGTTATGGTTTTAGTTTTTCTATCCTAAAAATTCTTGGAATTATTCTTGGAATAACTGTTAAAAAATATATAGTCTGTAGTGTTTTATCCTAATTTTTTTTGGAATAGTTGTTAAAAAATTATACATATCTACACACTAATAAACGTGTTAATACAAAACAATTCTTGAGCGTGTTAATACACACACTAATAAACGTGTTAGGTTTGCTTAGATAAGTTTGGGAAACATATGGTCCACTGCAAGGAGTTATCGGGGTTAAAGTGTCGTCATGACTTGGTTCATGATGTTTTGTAGGATGTTCTCATGCGGGTGGGGATATCAACAAATAAAGAGTCCCTAGTGAACTTTCTGATAGACCCGCTGAAGGGGAGGTCTACTTTGCACCCAACGGATGTTCTTCTATTTGTGTGGGCAAGTGGGAAACATGCATGTGTATACCTCACTGGAGTAACCCCCCCCCCCCCCCCCCCATGTTGGCCTCAGGGATGGGATAATGGGTTTATGAGAGGACAGGCAGGCAGGCGGAATCAAAGAAAGTGAAGAAGCATGATAAAGTTTGTGTTGATAATCAACATGTTTTCGTCTCTTTTGCCATCGAGACTTTTTGGCTTTTTGACTCAAAGAGCCATTAGATTTTTTTGATAAAGTGCAAAGGACTCGTACATAGAAATTTCCCGATCCTTAGGAACCAAGGATTTGTCTTCAGTTGGATATGTTTTGCTATTAAAATTGGGGTTACAGTACATCTTGTTGTCCGTTAGCCTGTCATGCTGCTATAAATTTACTTTTTTTTTTATTATGGAAAGAAAGGGATAAGATAAAACTTTAAAAGTAATAAAAAAATATAAAATTTTATTTTAGAAAATAGGGATAATCAAATAAGATACAAATAACATCCTCTTATATAAAATAATACATATTAAAAAAAAAGTCATACTATAAATAAAATATGTATCTTTTTAATAAAATAAGACTAAAGTTTTTAAAACTATAAATTTAATAATACGAAGCCACATATTGTTATTTAAGTTTTAAAATTTGTTTCAACACAAACTCAATTAAAAAAATATCATAATTATATCAACCAAAAAGGACCAATGACCTCTTGGTCTAGTGGTGTGATGTCCCCTCTTACAAATGTAAAGTTGTGGGTTCAAATCATTGCAAATGCAAGGTAGGGTTAAATAAAGGTGTAACAAAAATTTGCCGTAAAAAAAAATACCAACCAAAAAGGCATTCCTTTTAAAAAAAGAGATTTTTAAATGCAACTTTAAGTACTAGTAAAAGTAAGCGTGGTTATTTTTAATTCAATAAAACTATTTAAAAAGCTATAACGCTAAGACAAATAGCTGTCTTTGTTACGGTTATTTTTTTTTAATAAATAACAATTAAGTTGAACTCATGTCGCATATGTTAAGCATATGAACTCTTATAATCGTGTGAAGAATAATGAAATTATATTTTTTTTTGGAAAAAAGCTTTCATTCAACAACCGCCAAAACCGGTCCTCAAAACGAGGGCCGACGGCTCAAACCACTAAAACATGTACAAAGGATAACGACTCCAATCTTTCCACACTATCCTATTACAATTCGTTCTATTATTAACCCAAAGAAAAGACATCGACTTCACCATAGAAACAACTCGCTCCACGCTTGGAGATATCCCATTAAAAACCGTCTCGTTCCTTACCTTCCAAATCGCCCATAAAGTGACGATAACAATCCCATGCACAATATTTTTCTTCATCTTGCACCCCGGGACATTTTTATATAATTGTAAGAGGTCTTTTATACTGAACGCGAAGATTGGCGGAATACGACACCACAAGCCGATCCTATCCCAAACAGTAGCAGCAATCAAACAATCAACCAGGATGTGCATCTCTGTCTCATTTTTATCATGACACCACGGGCATAACGGGTCCTGAATAATAATATTCCGCTGAACTAGCGCTGACCTCGAAGGAATACGGTTCTGCTCCGCTCTCCAAGCCATTATCGAACACTTCAAAGGCACCCAAGAGACCCATTTCATTATAAAGTTTGACCTGTACTCGTACCTCTGCAGAAGAAGCTCTACCGTCCCCTTGACTGTACACTCGGATTGCCTTTCTGCCACCCACGTCCAACAGTCTAAGCCCGAAGACACCTTATATTTATTCACATACTCGCACATCTGCAGCCACTGCAGAAACTCATCTGCAGTCCGAATATTGCGTATCCAGTCCGCGTCCAGCATCAGCTTGTTGTCATAAACTTTAGTTCTTTCCGCCACGGAGCAATTTTTCCTTTCTTCCAAACGGTACAGCAGCGGCCACTTGTCTCTAAGAGTGAAGTCTTCTATCCAAACATCTATCCAAAACCTCACAGACTCGCCACTTCCCACATTAGCTCTAAAGCTCTTATATAGCGCCACTGATTCAACTTCAATCCAGCCACTGTCTTCACAATAGACTTCCATGTACCCGTCGCATACTTGTTCACTGGGAGAGCATCCCACATGTTATCACTTTTATGACAAACTTCAATAACTTTCGCCCACAACGCATTCTTATTCATACGAAATCTCCAAGCCCATTTAAAGATGAGAGCTTCATTAACAACTTCTAATCTTTTTATTCCCAACCCTCCCATTTTTTTTTTTTGGTGTTTTGACTCTATCCCAACTCACCAATGCATCTTATGCCCCGTATTCGAACCCGTCCACAAGAATTTTTTCATGATTCTTTCAAGTAAATCTACAACCTTTCGCGGCGCTTTATATAAAGAAAAATAGTAAATCGGAAGACTTTCAAGTACGTATTTGATAAGCACCACCCGACCTCCAGTAGATAAAGTCCTCGCCTTCCAACTCGCCAACCTCGAATCAAACACCTCTATAATTTTCTTCCAACTGGCGCATCTATTCATGTTGGCCCCCACTTTAATTCCCAAGTAATCGAATGGTAAAGTGTCACTTCTACATCCCAACGTACCCGCCATGGCCTCCGTTTCAACATTACTAGTACCAACCCCGTAGAGATTAGACCTGGAATTCCATAGTTTTTCGGGCCTGCAAGGTTTCGCTATGAAGGTGTTCCACGGTCTGGTCATTATTGGTATGTGGAGTCTATGGAGAGCTTGGAATGGTTTAAAATTCAACGATAAGGCGGCTTGTTTGGAAGACATTATAAGGGAGGTTAAGTTGGTGGGTTTATTTGGGTTAAGAATAGATCCAAATGTAAAGATTTGTTATGGTCGAATTGGTGTAAATTTGTTTTGATGTAGTTAGTTTTGTTCTTTTGGGCGGCCGGTTGTAAAACTCGGCCAACTCGTCTGAGTACTCGGCGAGGAATTGCTCCTCGGAGGTGAGGCGCCCCGAGTTTTCCCTACTCGGCCATCCCAACTCGGAATCGGTCCAACTCGGCTTGGAATCGGTCAGAATCGGTCAACTCGGGATGGAATCGGTCAGAATCGGTCAACTCGTGATGGAATCGGTCAAATCGGGATGGAATCGGTAAAATTCGGCCTTGGAATCAGCCAACTCGGCTTGAATCAATCAAATTAGGCCTCTAGTTACTGTTTTTGAGATAGTTTTAGTATTTGGCATACTTTTATGAATTTATGACATATATATAATCATTAAACTATTAAATTTTTATATAAATCACCATGTCCGAGTACTCCCCGCCTAGGCCGAGTACTCGTAACTCCCCTCCGACTGAGTTGAAAGTGCCTAGCGACCTTTGCAACCCATGTCTTGGGTTGTGCTGTGCGGTAAAACGAAGTACACACTTAAAAAAAATCTTTAATTTTATCACGTGTCTTAATCTTTTCGTTAAGTATGTTTCTAAAGGCTACCAACCATTTTTCTTAATTCACGAATCTAATATTTTGTCTAAACATTTCAACGTTTGATATGATATTGCATTTGCAATTTATTTATTTAATTATATGCCATTTGAGATTTATTATCCTAATATCGTGCCATTTGCTATTTATTATCTTAGTGGTTGTTTGGTTGATTAAGTGTTGAATCATTAAGAGGTTTGAATAGTTAAAAGGCTCTGAATGATTAAGTGCTGAATGGTTCAGCTATGCATAAAGTCTGAATGGTTCAGCTCTTAACCATTCCATTCAAAGCCCTTTTTATGTTGAAACAAACAGTCTGAATACTAAACCATTCAGAGCTGAATAGTTCAGAGCCTCATTAAGAGGCTACCAAACAGGCCCTTAGTCGTGCTCCAATGTTGATGTTTGAAGTACACATGACATATTTTGATCGGGTGTAATAACTTGCATATGTCATTTGGTTTTATGTTTATAAGTTTGATCAAATTGCTATTAAAATACACAAATGAAGGGATAGGGTGCCTAATCCTGACGCGGATTGCAACCTAATCCATAAAACACACCAACTACAATAAGCCGCAGAAGACCTACTCCGCGAAGCGCAACTTCGCTCCAGAAAAGACATCAATCATCTTGATGTACGCGGAACAAATGCGGAACAAATACCGCGCATGATAAACATGATTATGTGCGGGATTACATCACAAGGGTGACATCATCATCATCATCACAAGGAATCTCTGCGCCTGAACCCATGCGCAGAATATTCGACTAACATCGTCTTTCAGTATGTGGATGTACGGTACGGACGATCAGGAATGAAGAAGATCTGGTCAGGCGTTGAACACACTCTGCGCCAACCAGAGGACAATCCGTGTCAGGGGTGGTCCAACAACCCTTGACAGTGAACAAGGACGTGACTACTCCCATGCTTCCACCATGCTGCATTGTACAGTACCTATCAGAGTACTGTACATACATGCTCACCTGCTGCCAAACGTCACATCGAACGCCACTAACTGGTCAACCATGTTGTGTTAGAGAGAAGCGCCACCCGCGCCCAATCACGTCGCGACACGTGGAGTTCCAGCAGAGCAGAACATGCCACCTCTCATGTCAACATTAATTACCATGTGCTTCCCGCCCATTTCATGAGCCGAAGACATCTAGATCGGAACTTGGGCCCAAGATAACCACCTCAACTATGGGCCACGATAGCTGGCCCATGCTTTTCCTATAAAAAGGAGATCACATCTCCTTTGCAAAGGGTCGAACACTTCATACAAGAAATAACATAAGAGAGATAATCTTAGAATACTTGTAACAATCGTCTTTGTAATTCCCAAGTAATAAAAGATATCTCCTTTCACTGTGGACGTAGGTCGAACTAGATCGAACCACTTACATCTTTGTTTTCTTACTTTCACACACACTTCTCTCTCTCTCTCTCTCTCTCTCTCTCTCTCTCTCTCTCTCCCTCTCTCTCTCTCTCTACACCTTCTATGGTTCGGATTTGGTCATTAGTGTGAGCGAAAGATTATAACCTAAGCAAACACTAGTATCAAGCCAAACTTATCCACGTATTCGGGTAAGTTATACCCATTGTTTCTTCAACAAACAAGGTGGACCAATATGGCCGGAATTCAATAAGTTAATATAACTGTTTTTGTAGAATAACTTAGGAAGCATGTTAGGGAGATACAGTCATAGAAATGGTTAATGAAAACATGAATGGCAAAAAGAATATAAAGAATTTTTGGATGTTTTCAGAATATATTTAAGCAGAAATAACAACCTCAACACATGAATGTTCGAAGGGGCCACTAATTAGCTGTGGGTTTTTAGGGTGTGTCTGTATGTGTATGAAGATGCATAGAAGACTGAAAGACAATGGAAGGAGTTGTGTCACTTTCTGGGCTGATGGATGGTCAAGTGCCTTATATGGTCAACAAGACAAGGCAAAATGATTTAACTGCATTTTAATAAAAGTATTTATGTAATTAATTTTTCATGTACACTTTATTAAAAAAAAAAAAAAAAAAAAAAAAAAAAAAAAAACTAAGGGGAAGGGGCACTCATAGATGATTTTTTTCACTTCACTACCAATTATGCACTGTCACATCACTTCACTGATTTCCTTTACTGAAACACTTTTTTGAAGGCAACACTCCACTGATTTTTTATAATTTAAAGACAAATATAACTTTTTTTAAAAAAAATTCACACGGTTTTAACTCTAAACCGTCAGAACGAGTTACTTTCAACCGTCTCCATCCAACACGGTCAAATATATATATTTCCATTAATATCGGTGTAATCTAACCGTCAGATTATATTTAATTTTACATTCAATACGGTTGGATTTTTTTACTATAAAAACCACCATATGACGATGGTGAAAACACAATTCAAATCAACACAATATCAATAACATCCCCACCACACAACATAAGCATGACCCGTTGGACAGAAAACGAAGAAATCGCCTTGGTTGTGTGCGTCATAGACGCACAAAACAACCCATCCTTGCAGCACCAACGCTGCCCATGGTTGGGTTCCAGGGACACACGGTTCTGGGACCGTGTATTGGGTGACTTTAATCAACAGGTCGGCCCAAGTGGTCGCACAATCGAGAGTCTACAAAGAAAATGGGTTGACCTAAACGTCAAGTGTGATCGGTGGACGACATTGTACGAGCGCACAATGAGCCGCCACCCGGGCATTGGAGAGGAGATTGTTGTGGAGATGACCCATGCAACCTATGCGAGTCATTACCGCATCACGTTTGACCATATCCAGGCGTGGCAGTTCCTGCGCGAGCTTTATGTGTTATTTTTTATGTTTTTAATTAATGTTTAAATATTTAATGATATATGTTTATGTTTTTTTTATTTAATGGTGTTTTAGTTTATTTTTGTTAATTTTTAACACACGCGGTTATAAAATACAAAAAAAAAAAAAGAACACACACGATTATAGTAAACATTGATTTAATTTAATTCAAAAAAAATAAAACCGGTATCAACCCGTTAGATAGAACCAGCAAAACGGTTAACGGGACCACTACCAGCGTGAGTGACGACGGTGTTACCGTGCTGGTAGTGGATACTCGTGACCAAATCGGGTGGCACCCCGTCCCCCCTAAACCCTAATATTTTGGTAGTGTTTTGGAATTGAACTCGGGTCACTTCTCAAATACACAAAACCAACACGCTGAAGGTGTCATAACTCTTTTTTGAAGTATACTTGTATTCATGTCTCTGTCATGACACAATATACATTGTTATTATATTCATTTTATATTGATTTGTAATCATCACTGTTGTAATCACTCGTATCTAAGGAATGAAAAAACTTGAAGTTTAAACATCTTAAAAGCATCGAGTGTTTTATCATGCCATTAATTAGTTGAGATCTTAAGTTAATGCTGTTACAAATGGAATCCCTAAGACCATCCACAATGGTGAACAATCAAGAGTAATAAAAAATAATTTCTCTCTTCATTCTTCAATCTACACAATCCAACTTTACACACATTCACAACCCACACTACAAGAAATCTGACTTTTAGCCACAAAATAAAAAAGACTTTTCGCGACGAAATTTTGTCGCTATAGGTTATGGCGACGAAATTTTGCTGCGATAGGTTCGCCCCTATTCTTCAATCTACACAATCCAACTTTACACACATTCACAACAACTCAACCTATTTTTTTAAACGAACTCGGTCTTTAATAAAATTTATATCGGGATGTTCACAAAAAAAAAGTTAAGAAATACAGTGTATTTAGTTTTTTTTTAAACTTAAATATTATAAGTTATTGAAGTAATTAAGTTAGTGGTGGGTTTATTTGATTGCAAACATGGTTGCCACCACAAACCCATTGAATGTTTGTTTGCAAACATTTGAACTTTTTAATATTATTTCCACAAACAAACTTGAGTTTGTTACTTTGTTTGCGGATGTGAATGGTCTGAGTGTGTGATGAGTGAAAACCATGCTTCCGATGGATGGTTTACTAATCCGACTAGACGATGATAGGTGTTTATGTGTGATGTAACAATTGTTTTTGCACTAGTATGCTGGAGCCTATTGGATCGGTCACCGTATAAATTGCGCCAAAAGAAAGAGAAGAATGAGAAATAAGATTGTATGGGCACAAAGTCGTTTTCTTATTTTTTTTTAAAAGTTCATAGACAAAATCATCCCTAAAGTTTGGTAAACTTCGTCACTTTCATCCAAAATAACTTTTTTTCGCAACTGGACATTTAAGGTTTGCATTTTCTTATCATTATTATCGAATATGCTTACCCCGTCTATATTTTTATTGGATGATAATAACAACAAAATACAAACCTTATAAGTCCAGTTGCAAAAATTATTATGAATAGAAGTTGTAAATATGAACAAACCTTAGAGAAAATTTTACCTGTTAACTCTTATCAAAACCTCACATGAAAACTTAAATAAATGACCCTATCATTAAAACTATAATTAGTAACTTCTTTAGGCTTCATTTTGTTGTACATACCCTGTGCTTAGGGAGTTAAAAAAAATGATTTTTCACTTCTAATTCAAAAGTTTCCATTTTTAGCAAATTAACTCCCTTAATTTGGTTTTTCATTTCTAACTCAAAGGTTTGGATCTTTTGAATTTAACCCCCCCCCCCCCCCCTTTTTTTACTTTTAACTCAAAGCTTTTCATCTTTTGCAATTTAACCCAATATTTTTTTTCTTTCAACTTTAGTCCCCCATACTTTATAATTTTCGCAAGTTTTTCGTTTCGTTCTAAATTTTATGAGTTAACACGCCGCAACGAGCGTGTAGGGCTCAACGTTTTTTAAATAATGTTAGTTGAAATTAACGATTGTAAAGTTTTCATAACATTAATGTATAATCATATATGTTGATATTTATGCATGTTTGATACGCCATAGACTCATGGGGCAACACCCCCAGACAAATGCTAGTTTATACTAAACACTAACATGGAAAACAATCTTTTTTTTTTTGAACGGCCAACGAATCAATTTTCGAGCACTCTCGGACACCCTTTTGACAAATCTGGTACTCGAGAGTACCCGGACCACCAATTGCTACCAATTCCCGGGAAAACCCGACCACTCACCCACCCGCAGGCACGACAGTGAAATAATCGGTAAAACCGGTCGGGATCAAGACTCGAACCCAAGCCAATAGCTGGGTCATCCCTCATTTCCCCTACACCAATGTCCTCCAAATGTAGCTAGTGGGAATTGAACTCAAGCCTTCCATAGGAAACTTTAGACCCTTAACCAACTATGCTACAAGTGTTGGACCATGGAAAACAATCTAATTCTAATACTTCTTATCTAACTCTAACCCAAAGTAATCAAACAATTAAATCAGCCTAACAATTATCTCTAAATTAATTCCCAATAATTCAATTTTCATTTACTTTGTGAACCATTTCAACTCTCGACATTTTAGTAGGGCTCGAACAACCCCTTGAACAATCAAGATTACCTACCTACTTCATAGCTAACCTATGGTTGCGAGGCCATTGTGCTCCCACTACCTTCTCAAATGACACAAGGAATGGTTCTTCGGGCAAATTGTAACCCGAAATCTCTATTATGTAAAACATGCCATTATAGACGTTATATGCTATGGCAATTTGATATTCACCTAAAATCTTACGCGTGCATTAACTCATGCAAAAGAAATAATGAAGATGGTGTGCAAGATATCACTCTCATGAGTACAAAACAATATATAAAACTAGAAGGTCATTATTTGGTTGTACCATGTAGTTAAAAGGTTAGTACTACCTTGGGGTAGTTCTGTAATCCTTTAGCTTAATTAAAGAGAAGTCATTGGACATGTACATAACTTCACAAACAAGGTACGAGATGCTATCAATGGGAGAAAACCCTATCAATGGGAGAAAACCCTAATATACCCGACACTAGATATATAGTACTCTCCCAATGTTACAATTGTAGGGTCATATAAGAATCGGGCCGGGTAGATCGAAAATTGGGTCATGATAAGTTTAGTGTCAAAAAGTCATTTTTTTTAATGTAATTTGTCAGTTATGGAATAAAATGAGAAATTAAATAAAAAAAATCATTCTTAGATATTTTTTTTTTTGTATTCTTCATAATAAGTAACGACCATATATACCTTTAAATGATTGAAGTTATTTACAAATAATGAAGGATTTGACAAGGACATGTGAAAATGAATTTACATAAATTTGGTCATCCTTTTTTACAAAACGAAACACGATGAATAGTTGATTCAGGAAATTGGAAATAAAGTTTATTTGACAAATAGACTTTATGTCGAATTTATTGTTCGAATATTGATGTTTGTTAACTATGATTTTTAATAAAGTAATGTATACAAAACCTTCGGCTCAATAACTCTAATAATTAAAATCACATAAATATCCATCAAATCAAAAGTTGGGTATATAAATCCATCTGACCATGTTCTTCTAATTATCGGTTAGAATATTTTTTCTCTCTTATAATCAACCATCTTCCCCGTCAACTCACTTGTGTGATAATCTTTTTCAATCCTCCTTCTAATTCCGCCTCGAGGTTTTCATTATTTTATACGATTGTTATTTTGACTTTTGAAGTAACTTGAAAAATATAAGATTATTTTGGTAAAGTAATTTCTACATTATTGTTAATAATATATTTGAGATCATTTAAGATTATTTTTTTTTAAACAATCCAAATACTTTCATTCCAAGACAAAGAAAATTACATCAAGATAATGGGCAGACGGGCAACAAGCTGCGTCGCTACCCCTTGAGTGGTTGAGACTTGAGGGATTGTGTTGACGATCAACAATGGAGTGAAGGAATGTTGTCGTCTTTCTATTGTAAAACATCTGTTTATTCATGTAAGTTCAAAGAAATTTAGGGGAAACTTGAAACCATTTCAGTTATAAACACAATTCAATTTAATAACAAAATATATGAAGTCGTTATGCCCAAAGGCTATTGTTAAATAAAATAAAAAAACCCTTTAATAATTACTAAACTTCAATTTAAAACTCGTAGTCATAAGTTATCATAAATGATAAAGACATTTGTTATGTTAACGACATAAAAATTTGAAGCTAGCTTAGAGAATAGGTTATTGCACTCATTTGGTAGCATTGGACCACGTTATTAAAGGATGTAGGTAAGTGAGTGTTATTATGTTTTATAGTAAAGCGTGAAAACAAAGGGGAAGTGAGGGTATAGGGTAGGACAGTGAAGGATCATATACAACTAGGCCACACCACATAAATTAATCCATTAACACCCCACACCCAACCTAACCCTACTACTTTCTAATAACCCACACAAGTTGTTTCACCAAACTACCATTTTCAATTCGGTTCAGTTAGTTATCTTCGGTTAGATTCGACACGGTTAGCTATCATCGGTTTTATTCAATATGGTTAGCTATATCGGTTAGATTTGATCTACCTAGAGATCATTGATTTGGTTTGATTCAGTTAGCTATCATCGGTTAGAACTAACAAATTAGGCTTGTATGGATTAATTAGTCGTGATAAACCAGACCCAGCTTTGACAGAGGGCGGGGAGGGCGATGACCCAAGGCTTGATCTCACCAACGAACCGAGATGAGCCCGAGCTCAATTAAGTTATTGGACCTCACCTCCTTGGTAGTTTTCCTTGCTTGGGCTTGGCTCGGTTATTATTTATTAATTGACTAGGTTATGTACCCGTGTGATACACGGGTAAAACAATTTAGATTATACAGATAAATTTATAAGTATAATTAAGAAAAAATAGATTACATATTATACCGAAAATAAAAAAAATGTATTTACGACCAAAAAATATAAAATATCCATTAGCCTCTTAATAATTTCTTGTAAAAAAACATTCATATTCACGTAAAACTATTTTCAAACTTTCGAAAATATATCATCCATACCGCGGTTGTTAACTTGTAGACTACAGATACAACAAAACAAAAATATCAAAAGTAATAAGAATAAATTATTTAGGCTAAGATATAAAAAAAATAAAATTAATTTGAAAGTAACTCCTCATACATTAAACCGTCTTAATCGAGTATCGTTCATTTTGAAATTTGACATCATATTTCTTCTAAAGCCAAAGTATTTCTAACCATGAGTGTATAAAATGCATTTATTATATTTTATTTGTTAAAAATACTGTAAGAAAGATAGTTTTAAACTTAGAGTGAAAAACCAAATATTAAAAAAATGGTTAATTTAAGGTACACGATTTATATTTAAATTTAATAACATTTAACTACGCTAGCTTAAAAAATAATAAATATTTTTTAAGAAAGTTGACTTCGGTTAATTAATAAATAAGAATTTTAACAATTATATTAAAATAAATGTATTGTTTTAAATAATAAAATGGGAGGTTTTTATGAAGTAGTTCCATGTACCTCATGTATTGTCTTTTATTAGTATAGAAAAGAAAAAGATTAATGTTGATTGGTTTATTTCATTATTTGTTTAGAACAATAGAAAAGTCTCACAAAAGCTTAATTAATTACATTGTGTTATTATTAATTTGTTTATTTGACTTTTGAAGTATTTTTAACATCTAAAATTAATAATATTTGGTTAGCATATTTAACATCTAAATAATTAAACAAAACCAATAACAGTAAAGCTTAAAAATCATTTGTTAAACATCATAACAAATGTAGTTTTAAATTTAGAATAACATATCAAATTTTAAAAAAAGGGGTTAATTTTAAGGTACATGATTTAAATTTGAAGTTAATGACATATAAATATGTTATTTTAGAAAAGAATCAATCATTTTTATAATAATGCTTAATTCGGTTAGTTTTTTTTTTCAAGCGTAGACCAATGATAAACCTCTTGGCTAGAAACCCCCCGGATCGAACCCTTCCCCACACGCCGGTCCCTTTCAAACCTATTGGGTATATTTTTTTCCGATGGACAACGAGACTCAAACATGGGAACCATGCAAGCGTGCAAACCCTCCCACCTCCCTAGTTGGACGGGACATCATTGGCGTTTTATTCGGTTAGTTAATAAACATTTTCAAAGTATATCTAATAGTTTATTTCTAATTTTGTATTAAAATATAATTATATTAATTGATTTACAAAATCATAAAATAAATATATATTATCTATATTAACAACAAAATTAATTTTAAACTTAGAATAACAGATTTTTTTTAAATGGGTCAATTTAAGGTACATGATTTAAATTCAAAGTTAATAATACATAAATATAAATATGTTATATAAAAAAGAATCATGTGTTTTCTTTTATTAATGATTTCAATTACAACTATGATTATTAATATAATTACTAAAATTTAATTTAATAAACTTATATCATGGTTTTGCAAATCAATTATTATAATTAAATTTGAGTTTAATGTATTAAATAATAAAATGAGAGAATTCATGAGGGAGTGCCATGTGTCCCTCATGTGTTTTCTTTTATTATATAGTGTAGATGTAGATGTAGATGTAGATGTAGATGTAGATATAGAAGTGTAGATGTAGATGTAGATGTAGATATATTAAATAAAAATAATATAAATAGTATGCTCGTTTAGGTTTGCGAACTCGATAAGTGAAGCTCAGGTTCGATTCATTTCAAGCTTCTAATCGAGCTAATCTCGAGAAGCTCACGAGCTGCTTGGTTCGTTTGCACCCTTAAATATATTATATGTATTTTTTTTTTTAAAAAAATCGATGTCTATTCTTATCTAATCTAATATCTAATATATAACTTATATAATAAATGATTGTAAATAATGCGACGTGCTATCCTGGGCGGATCTAGAGAAGGAGCAGGGGTAACGTCCGTTACCCCTCAACTTTTTTGGCGTAGTGTATTTTTAGTATATTTTTTATTTTATTTTTACGTGTTTTGTATTACATTACCCTTAAACTTACATAATATTACCCCTGAAATCTCGGTCTAAATCCGTCACTCTGGTATCACTAGGTTTCACCTGAATAAAGATTTATATAACTCGTGTATTACACGAGTTGGACCATTTAACTTACATAAATTATAAGTGCATAAATAAACAAAATAGAAAGAAAAAACGATATAATTTATATAAACAATATTGATGGTCTATATGTTTTCGTTTTTGTAGTATAACAGTGTTTCAGTAAATTGCATATGTGACAAGGGAAACATTTGGGATGCCTTAGTCCTCTCGCATAACTTAAAATTCTATGACTCCTGATTTCTGCATTGCAACCTGTACATATCTTGCAATCCAAAACACCCGTTTAGTTCACATATCACCATTAGACTATGCGTTAGTGGCCCGCGAGCGAACTCCTGTGAGCCACCCACCAAGCCACGTGGCTTGCGAGCACCATGCCGACAGTCCATTTGACTGTTGAATATTAAAAAAAAAAAAATTTTTTTACCATTTTTCATTAATTATTAATTTACATTTTCACCTAATATATATTTATCTTCTCCTTCTTCTCCATTCTTCATCTTTTCTTTTCATCTTCTTCTCCTTCTACAACAATTCAAAATCATTTTTTAAAAATCATTCGAAATCATGGTGCAATGGACCGAAAAAGAGGAACTCGCGTTGATAATCGCGTACAATCAAGTGCACGGTGATGGCGGGTCGGTGAGCCTTGGTGTTCGAAGTCGCGGACCACAGTGGGGTAAAGTGCTAGTCGAGTTTGGTAACCTCCTCGGGGGAACCAAACGTACTTGTGATTCAATCTCCCACAAGTACGGGGATCTCAAAACGAAGTGTAAAAACTTCGAAATAGCGTATACAAAAGTCTCCAGGGATTTCCCCGGCGAAACAGAAGACATGCTCCTAGCTTTTACTCACGTCAAGTATCTTTCAGAGGTTGGGCTGACTTTCACCATGTTTCAGCGTGGCAAATGTTACGCTAAACCTCAAGCTTACGCTACTATTTTTTTATTGTAATGGTTGTTTTTAGTGTAATGTTTTTATTTTTTTAGTGTAATGGCTTTTTTTTAATTTAATGTAATGTTTTATAATTTTTTGTAAAATATTTTTTTTATTTATTAATGTTTAAAAACATGGGCCGCTCACCTTGAGCCACAACAGGATCAAATGAGCAAGATTGAGGCTTTAGCCAGTACCATATTAGCGCCCAGTTGTCAAAATTTGATAGGATAAAGTTCCGGCTCACCTTGATCCACAGCGGATAGTCTTATCGTTACTCTCATGATCTCATCGTTTCCAATTATTTTTAATATCTTTTAAATTTCTTTTACCACGATCACGACCACTATCACTAATACTACCACTATCACTACCACTATTATTATTATTATAAAACAAAACGCACGTTGATATTATAAAGCGCGTTTTCCAATCTACTATAATATATTAATAAAACCATTTGTGGGACACATGGTGTAACATCTGTACTTTTCGTATTTTCAATTCTAGTCCTTGTACTCTTGTATCTTTCATTTTGTACCCTTGTACTCCCGAGCTTATGATCAATGGAAGAATATTTTGTCAATTGCATTTAACTTTTAATCTATTTCAATCATTCTATGTATTCTATTTTACGCAAACTTTACACGTTACGCTTAAAAACGAGACTCTAATACGAAACCGAAGCATAAACGAACCCGTACGAGTTAGAAATCAAGCCCAATCCAAAAACATGTCAAAATGGGCTTAAACCTTAAGTTTTAACCCAAAAACACGTCCAAAACCAAGTCTGTTGGGCCAAGCCCAACCAAAAAAACATTTTTTGGGCCTAAACACCTGGTCACGTCGCGTGACCAGATTCTGATTTCCCGTCACGTAGCGTGACGAGACCTTTCTGGCAGAATTTTAACCAACTCGTAATTACACCCATTTATCTCACCTAAACATCTCCCAACCACCCTAATTATTGCATTAAACACCCAACCAACCCACCTCACCTATAAATACAACCCCTCTCCACCCTTTAACCTCTTGTTCATCCATAATCTCTCTAAAATCACTCTCTAATCCTCAAAGTTTTGAGCAAACTTCCTGATAACACATCAGTAAGTTTTCTAAGCTCAAACCTTCTTTCTCTTCAGTTTTTTCTTCTTCTTTTCATCTAAAACTCCTTGGAGAAACCTCTAGGATCTTCCCCATATTTATCCACAGAAGTGTGATAAGGGTAGAGCACCTAAAAGAGGTTCCAAAGGTGGTTGTTTTCTGAATTATACTATATAATAACATAAACTTATACTTTCAAGCTTCTATATTACTATCTTATTATTAATCTTTGGAAGGTTTGTGGTTACACCCTACCTTACCAACTCTCTTGACCCTTCTTGTGCTATGGATTTATCCACACTAGAAAGGGGAAATCCCGTGTCCAAAACCCACGTTTATTCCATAAACGAAGTGGTTATGACATGAACCTATCAAATGGATTCACATTCCTAACCTTATACCATCCGAATCATCTATGATGATTTTGTGCTTGGTCTAATTTAATCTCATGACCATCCGGATTGCTCTAAAGGCAATTTGTGCTTGGTTTGCCTAAAAGGCTTGCTTGACTCTCTTGAATCTATAACCTAAACTCGAATCTAAGACCCTTTATTTTTTTTTTATTCTAGTTAACCAAGGCTAAGGAACTAATCCCCCAAGACTCATTCTTTTGGAATCTTGCTAAAACGCACCCAAAGGTGAGTTCATACTTGTCCCCCTTTTACCCTTTATTCTTTGGGGCTCAACATGTATCACTATCAAAACTCAAACGATTTTAAACTCTACAATCTATTATGCTTAGTCTAAAGTCTATCATATTCTAAATTCTATCATGCGCAACCTAAAGTCTATTATATGCTTGTACGCTATGCTATGTAGAATTATTTACTCTAACATACAAATGTTCATTTAGTTGACAACCCACCTTGCATGTATAGCGCTATAGGATTGGCTATCCGCCCCCTACATGGGTCATGTTAAGCAAAATTCTTCGTGGCTAGTCGCCGTTTGTATGGTTCTCTTGCATATGCCTATAAGCAAAACTTTATTATACTATGTATGTATGTCAAAACTAGTATGCTCACCAATGCTTTATGTGTTGACGGATATTTTATACATGTTGCAGGAAATATTTATTGCAGGACATTCAAGAAAACTACTTAGGATTGGACATAGAAACTCACTCTAGTTCAAGTTATCATATTCTTGTTGTTGTATTTTTCGTTATTTGAACTACTTGTATTTCTATTTTTAGACAATAAATGAAATTATATCTTTAAACTATATTGTCACAAAATCTAGTGTCATGAAGTCTTTGAACAATCTATCACAAGTCTCACCTCGATGTTTCCGCCATCGGTTGGGGTGTGACAGATTGGTATCAGAGCCATGACTATAGGGAATTAGGAAAAATTGCCATGTTTGACCTAGACTATAGTTAAGAACCTTTTTGACCGTTCCTTTTATCATGCTTAATATACTTGTACTCCCTACCTTTCTTCTACTCTATTCTTTTGGTCTTTAAAATTTACCTTCCTATTTGGTGGATGATACTACACTCGAAGACACTCATATACCACAAACGAAAGGAAATCACCGAAATAGGCGTGAAACACTTACTTTGGTGATAACTTTCAATCCGCGTAAATTCTTTGTGTTTTTGAAACTACACCAAGATAGGAGTGATATCCTCACCTTGGTGGAAATTTCACAATTCTCGTTCTAGTGGACACTTCCAATTAAAGGTTAGAATTAATTTTCTTACCACATTGGACAAAGTGTACAAACCACATTCAAAGAAACGACCTCGCTAAGATAGGAGTGAAATCCGCAACTTAGCGACTAGTTTCAATCCTTGATTTTTTTTTTTTCAATCTCGACAAGATCTCAAATTTACTAATGACAAGAAACATGTAGTAACTGGAAGGGTGAATACCGTTAACCGAAACTTTCGGCGAGAGTATTTCCACCTATTAGGCCAAAGCATGTTTTCAAACTCAAAGGTAAATTCGAATCACTTTGGTTAGTCTTAGTTCCGTTCCGGAACACTCCAATTGCTTGCTTAAAAACAAGCCTCTCTTTTTATGTTAATACTACTTTCAATTATGTTTTCATGCTATGTTTTCATTATATATTCGATTTATTTTACTCGCATACAATCTCTAGACTCGCATTTACAATCGACTCTCGCAATCTCCAAACAATACTAATAATTGCAAACCAACATAAATCAAAACTCCTTTATGTTAACTATGTGCTCTATACTTGTTTATACATACGTGTTATGCTATTTTAACAATGTGAAACTTGCGTCCTACACGTGTAACTAGAACTTGCATATTAAATCTATGAGAACAACTTGAGCTTATGTATTTTGTTTATCTAAATTAGCATTAATCCCACTGATCTAATCTTACCCACAAGCTTTTCATTGTTAACCAAAATCCTAGTAACTTATTTTCTAAATTCAAAAGCCACCTTGTTTAAAACCGCTTATGCAAATTTTCCTATGTATGATTCTCGAACATGTCTTCCCGTCTCAACAGCATCGATCTCAACCAACTGGCGAGTCTTATTGCCCAAAAAATTGATCAAGATCCTCCCTAACCTAGAGACACCAACAAACCCAACTCCAAACTCCAACGATACCATCCAAGACAACACAAACCATGTAGATACTAAACCTTCTACCCATACCCCTACCAAACAAACGAAAAAGGATAACCGAAAACGCAAAAACCTCAAACGAAACCACACTTCGACAACTCCTAAGACTCTGAATCCCAACAAAAAGCAGTATCGTGGAACCTATCCGCTATGCAACAGTTGTAAATTCCACCATCTCACTCACTCACCATGCCGCATATGCGCCAACTGTGGTACATATGGTCATTCTGCCAAAGCATGTCGCCACACCACAAAACCACGACCCGAACAACCTACTAGTACCACCTGATTCACTAAAGCTAATGGATGGATATGCTTCGAGTGCAACGACCCAACCCATGGGCGCAACCAATGCCCAAGACTTGCCATGGTGATCTACGATGCTGGAAGACCCACTCACCACACTAAAGAAGATTGACTTTTCTTTTCTTAAAAAAATGAGAATTTCCTTATGTAATGTTTTCAAGAAATTGTACGGATGTGAAATTTTCTTTTGATGAAATACCATCGTTATCCTAGTTTACAATCATAATTTATCGGCAAAACTCAAACATCGCAAAACTCTTTTCTCCTCACGCTCAATCATTTTCAAAATTTTTGAACAAAATTCTTCCTACTATTCCTAAAAGGATGCCTATTCTTCTATAAAATCCTCACTTTAAACCTTCAAACCACTAACAAATGCGTGTCAAGTCGGTATGACAAACAATATTCTAAATGGTAAAAGTGTTTTTTAAAAAAAAAATCTTTTGTAAATAGGACTTGTGAGCAAAGACACGCTAAATCAAATAAACTACTTCTTTATAATCCCAAAACATTTTCTCTTGAAATCGTATCACGAGTCAAAATAGTCATCAACGCCAAACTAAAATTGTCAATAAACTATTTTTCTCCCTTAATAAAATGGATTTTTCATAAATCAAACGACCATTTTCGATAACGTTTACACTAAATTTTCCTCACTTCAATTAAATCTGTCTTTCTACCATCAAACTTGACCCTTAATCTTGAAAAGCTAGATTGCTCGCATACCCATAAAACTCAATTGGTATTAAACCCGAATTCTATGTTGCCCACAGTCAAAACATTTTACGCATTTTCATTAGGAATCCAATTGTCCATTCTTTTGTTTGATTTTATACATCTGAACGTAACCACATATGCACAAGTCTACACCATTATGTCATGAAACCATACATTTACGCCAAAAACGCATACGGTTAACAACAAAAAAAAAAAAAAAAAAAAAAAACTTGCTTAATGCCTTTTCACATTATGTGCTTGCATGTCACATTGCTTGCTATGTTTACAACATCAAAACTGTTTAATGCCTTAGCCTAATGTCTTTTCCTTTGTGTATAAGTATTTTGTGTCCACTAGCGACCCACACATAACTAAGACAAATTATGTGGACCATACGACAATTGGACTAATTACGGGTGCACACGTAATTACAAAAATTTGACGCATGGAAAACATAACAAGTCCCAGTGTGTGTAACCTATCATGACTTGAATAACAATACAGATGGGGTATGATAAAGGTATGGTGGATACGCCGCCGATACATCCTATACATAAATGTCCTGTCATACTACCAAAAGTAGAGTTATTCATGCCATGAGAAGTTTTGGGTGTCGAGTTAAAATTTTGACCAACACTTACGTTATTTATCTTTTGCAATACAGTCTGTGTTATAGTTTACTAGTCTAACTATGCTTGCATCATTTGTCTTTTATGCATATCATAACCTTGTTTTGAACCACACTCTCTGCTATGCAACATCATCCTTGCTATGAATAATCTATACTTGCAATCTCCATCGAACTTCGTTCCTTCCTCGTGCTTTCCTTGCTTTATCAGCAATCCACTCATTATCAAGAATCTATTTCTAAATTCCGTAAGCTCTGGCCTTAATCTCTAAAAGCATTTATACATTTAAAACAAGATTCGTCTCTCACTTTTATATATTTCATTGACTAATTATGTACTAGATTTCAAAACTAAATAAATACTGTTTATATCACCCAAAAAAAAAAAAACTATTTACAAATAGTCCAATTTCTCGTTTATTTTAGTCGCCTTCTAAAAAAAAATCTGGTAAAATTTCCGACCATGTGCAAACCAAATATCTATTGCTAAATACTACTCATTCCCACACCTAGTCACTCATTATGCTCACATTTTTACTATTCCCCCAAATTACCCAAAGACACCTCTTTTATAAACCAACAAATTCTACTATTTCATATATGATATACCGTATAACTACTTATTTTCCCCAAATTTCTATATGTTATACAAATATACCTACCTTCAATATTCACTATTTCATACTGTATAAATACTTACTTTCCTAAAAATTCTTACTATTTCTTATACACAGTATACTTACCTACCTTCACATGATTTTTTTACTATTTCATGTATGTTATACTGTATATTTACTTACTTTTCCAAAACTTGCTGCATCAACTCCATATACAAACCCATTTATACGTACCCCTTATTTCACTATTTACAAAATGCTTATGTCGGTTAAGTTCTCAAATTTCTACGTACAACCTTATGTAAAATTTTAAAAGTACTTCTCTTACGATCATAATTATCGCACAAGTGACTAGATACCGTATTCGCTTTAAACATAATAAACTAACAAGCCTTGTTCTCATATCAAACCACTTACCTATTTTTCAAAAGGTTGAATCTTAATTAAATTTCGGGACGAAATTTCCTAAAGTAGGGGAGACTGTAACATCTGTACTTTTCGTATTTTCAATTCTAGTCCTTGTACTCTTGTATCTTTCATTTTGTACCCTTGTACTCCCGAGCTTATGATCAATGGAAGAATATTTTGTCAATTGCATTTAACTTTTAATCTATTTCAATCATTCTATGTATTCTATTTTACGCAAACTTTACACGTTACGCTTAAAAACGAGACTCTAATACGAAACCGAAGCATAAACGAACCCGTACGAGTTAGAAATCAAGCCCAATCCAAAAACATGTCAAAATGGGCTTAAACCTTAAGTTTTAACCCAAAACACGTCCAAAACCAAGTCTGTTGGGCCAAGCCCAACCAAAAAAAACATTTTTTGAGCCTAAACACCTGGTCACGTCGCGTGACCAGATTCTGATTTCCCGTCACGTAGCGTGACGAGACCTTTCTGGCAGAATTTTAACCAACTCGTAATTACACCCATTTATCTCACCTAAACATCTCCCAACCACCCTAATTATTGCATTAAACACCCAACCAACCCACCTCACCTATAAATACAACCCCTCTCCACCCTTTAACCTCTTGTTCATCCATAATCTCTCTAAAATCACTCTCTAATCCTCAAAGTTTTGAGCAAACTTCCTGATAACACATCAGTAAGTTTTCTAAGCTCAAACCTTCTTTCTCTTCAGTTTTTTCTTCTTCTTTTCATCTAAAACTCCTTGGAGAAACCTCTAGGATCTTCCCCATATTTATCCACAGAAGTGTGATAAGGGTAGAGCACCTAAAAGAGGTTCCAAAGGTGGTTGTTTTCTGAATTATACTATATAATAACATAAACTTATACTTTCAAGCTTCTATATTACTATCTTATTATTAATCTTTGGAAGGTTTGTGGTTACACCCTACCTTACCAACTCTCTTGACCCTTCTTGTGCTATGGATTTATCCACACTAGAAAGGGGAAATCCCGTGTCCAAAACCCACGTTTATTCCATAAACGAAGTGGTTATGACATGAACCTATCAAATGGATTCACATTCCTAACCTTATACCATCCGAATCATCTATGATGATTTTGTGCTTGGTCTAATTTAATCTCATGACCATCCGGATTGCTCTAAAGGCAATTTGTGCTTGGTTTGCCTAAAAGGCTTGCTTGACTCTCTTGAATCTATAACCTAAACTCGAATCTAAGACCCTTTATTTTTTTTTTTATTCTAGTTAACCAAGGCTAAGGAACTAATCCCCCAAGACTCATTCTTTTGGAATCTTGCTAAAACGCACCCAAAGGTGAGTTCATACTTGTCCCCCTTTTACCCTTTATTCTTTGGGGCTCAACATGTATCACTATCAAAACTCAAACGATTTTAAACTCTACAATCTATTATGCTTAGTCTAAAGTCTATCATATTCTAAATTCTATCATGCGCAACCTAAAGTCTATTATATGCTTGTACGCTATGCTATGTAGAATTATTTACTCTAACATACAAATGTTCATTTAGTTGACAACCCACCTTGCATGTATAGCGCTATAGGATTGGCTATCCGCCCCCTACATGGGTCATGTTAAGCAAAATTCTTCGTGGCTAGTCGCCGTTTGTATGGTTCTCTTGCATATGCCTATAAGCAAAACTTTATTATACTATGTATGTATGTCAAAACTAGTATGCTCACCAATGCTTTATGTGTTGACGGATATTTTATACATGTTGCAGGAAATATTTATTGCAGGACATTCAAGAAAACTACTTAGGATTGGACATAGAAACTCACTCTAGTTCAAGTTATCATATTCTTGTTGTTGTATTTTTCGTTATTTGAACTACTTGTATTTCTATTTTTAGACAATAAATGAAATTATATCTTTAAACTATATTGTCACAAAATCTAGTGTCATGAAGTCTTTGAACAATCTATCACAAGTCTCACCTCGATGTTTCCGCCATCGGTTGGGGTGTGACACATGGCACATTCGGAGAGATTCTTAAATTTTTTTCCCGCTCATTCTATCCCATTATTATCTCCTAATTAGGTGCCTTTACTGTAATTGTGATCTTTATTATTGTGTTTCCTCCGGTTATAATTATTGTTTTCTTTCGATTACATCTATAGTTCATGTAAAAAGAATTCTTCGATTTAATATCATACATATTTGAATCTATTGCCTTTATCATTGTTGTTATTATCTAATTAATATATACTTATCTTTGTTCATCATTTATTTAATAAATGATATTAGGGAATTTCTAGTTAATTAGGTATGAATGTACGATCAACCTATTAAGGAATTTCTAATTAGTTTATTCTTATATTTTGTCGTTGAAGATGATATTGCAGTTTATGATTGGTGTGATATTGTGATGTGATATAATTATAGATCGAGTTTTGACCAGACCTACGAGGTATGTCTTTCGGTATGTTTATGGCGTATTCGGCTCACTCTCCTCCTATCGTAGGTCTTTACTCCAGAGCCACCGCCATCATTGAGCAAGAGAAGTATGATTGCTTTTTCATGTCTATCAAATTAGGACTCAAAACAGTTGCTGAATTTATGTGAAATTTTACTTTAATCTATATGGTTAAATATGTGGTGCCACGTTTATATAATATTACCCGTTTATGTTGCTATAAGATTAAATCTTAAGCATCGAAGGCAACGTAAGTATATATGTACCTATATATATACTGGTGCCACGCTTTCTGCTTTGCTCTTTGGGTTTAGTTATTAATATTATTTTATAATATTAATTTGTAGTTATTAGAGGGATTAGCTGTGATTAATTATTATTATTTTTTTTGAAAATGAACCAATGAAACCAAAAGATGCATGCAAATAATGCGGCAAGTGGTGCACTTGAAACATGGCAAACTTTGCACCAATGTATCTATCCGATAATTTTGTAATTTATATAATTGTTGATTAACATTTTGGTTCTTCAATACATGTATATTTTAGGTGGTTGTCACCAAGTCATCACTGTAACACCCCAACCGATGGCGGAAACATCGGGATGTCACGTATTGACGATTGTTCAGTAGCTCATGGTAAATAAATACATTTCAATAATTGATTTAAATAAATTACATACAATTGTTCTACAAGAATTTACACATCACATGAGAAATACTAAATATGCATCCTCAAGCATTAACTCTAGTCTTCAAGCAAAGCTATAACCTGAAACATGTTAAGTTTGAAAATATTTTGGGTCAACAAAAGTTGGTGAGATTTACATAGGTTTGAATATTGAATAAAAACTTGTACAATTCGAGTGTCATGGCAAGTCTAGTCCATATGTGAAAACAATACTACCCGGTAAATCGTGTGCATAATCAAACCTTGTGACTAGAATATTGTGGTCCATCCCATACGCATATGGTTCACTCGTTTATGTTGCGATAACAATCACCCACGCTACCTATGTAGGAGGTACACGTATCCGGGTGGGGTTGTCAGTCCAATAGATCTATCATTGTGTATCATTGGCTTGTACGGAGTTAATGATTATGCTAGAATAATTGTGCTTACCATAGTAACGTTTAAGACATAACGCAACATAGAATAACACATAGACACTTATGTTGAATTGCAATTGAAAATGTAACATGTTTCACCCCAAAATAGTGAAAAAGGGCTATGTAAACTCACCTTAGGTGCTTAATGAGTTCGTGAGTTTTCTTGAGCGTGCAAACACTTAGTAATAATGCCTTGGAAAACTCGGAACTAGCTAGAGGAGATAATGATGGATGAAAACTTTAGTATGTGGGAGATGGGATAATAATGTTTTTTTTTTATTGAATGGTATAAAGAGTTGAATGGTAGGCTATTGTATTTATAGTGTAGAAATTGGAGTTGTAATTAGGGACTATTTTGACTAGGCTAGAATTTAGGAACAACTTTGACTTGACTAGAAGACCATATTTACTAACACTTTGACTTGACTAGGAGACCATATTTACTAACACTTTGACTTGACTTGACTAAGAGACTACGTTTGACTTTTCAGGTTTGACTAAGGGACCTTGAAAGGGTTTAAGTTTAATTGGTTTTAATTAACATCACAAAACACCAAATGGTGTAGTGGTTTGTGTGGTGTGGTTAAGGTTTAGCCTGCCAGGGACTCGGGTTCGAATCCTGGCACAGGCAAACATTTTTTTAACGTTTTTAAATCAGAATTTTTAATACAATCCAATTTAATATTGATTATAAGTCATTATTTAAACAAAAAAAAATTAACAAAATGGATGGTAAAAATACTGTAAACATGAATCGGATGAATAAACGATGGAGTTATATATATATATATATATATATATATATATAAAGAAAATTTGTGTGATGTTACAGTCTCCCCTACTTTTAGGAACTTCGTCCCGAAGTTTATTTTAAGAAGAAACATTTGAATAGTGTTGAGGATAGTTAGGGTGACTATGGTTCAGAGTAGGGTAAGAGTTTAAGGAATGTATAAGATAACCATAAATGTTAGATGGACTACCAAATAACTAGGGTTTGTTATTGGTCTGACCCTACAGTATCCCTTTCCACGTATCATTAGTGTTTATATATAGGGTGTACCGCAGCTAACCCATCACACCTCTGATACTTCGAAAACATACGGGGTATCTCCCAAAACCTTAATAGAATTTCACACTACCTTAATGTACCTGTAAATTCATGATTACGTTCCGGACCGCAATCACCAATTTACCTTACATTAGGGTTTTGTGTCCTTCTATGACTCTAAACACACATGTAAGTAATGCAAAATAGCCTTGTGATTGAATCGTATACAATGTATCCAAAAATAAGTCCAACTGTTGAGCAGGAAAAAGACCTCTACCAGTCAGTGAGTAAGAACCTCTACCGATTGTTGAGTAGGTGCGATAGCCTCTACCAGTCGTTGAGCAGGTTGTAGGGCCTCTACCGACTGTTGAGCAGGCATGATGACCTCTACCAATCGTTGAGTAGGTTATTTGGTACTCTACTAACTGTTGAGCAAGTACTTCATCCTCTATCAGTTGTTTGATTAAGTGTACCAATTATTACACACATAAATTGCAAATTGATAATATGCACATGTAAGCAATCAAGTATCAAGTATAGCATGCGAGTTGTAATGGAGTTGCCCTAGACAAGGTTAATGACTCTAGGTGTGTCTATAGCAAATAGTTTATATTCCATAACTTCTAGTATCAAATGTTTAATTATGGTAGATAATCGAATCCTCATGTATAACTAAGGATTAAGTTTGATGCAACACACAATCAAGTTTCAATAGTTTGGTTATCATGGGTAACTAGCTCATGTTTGAGAAGGTGAAGGATATGAATTTAGTTCTTGAGAGGATGATGAAAAATCTTGAAGCAGAATCAAGGTTGTGAGAGATAGTGAATGTGAAGATAGTTGATAAAGAGTTTATTTTATAGTAAGGAGATTATGTAGCAGTGTAAATTTTGGGGTTTGGATCAAAGATTATAATCAAGTGTATAAGAAAACATGATTGTGGTATATGCCAAATATTGTAAAAATTTGAACAAGTTGAAAATGAGTGAGTGTCGATGGAGAATCTAGAGACTAGATATTATTCCTATGGATAAAAAAAAATCTTATTTTCAAAATTGCTTTTATACATAAAGCAAAAGTTGTTAAATAGTACAAGCTAAGTGGGCTTTGATTAAAATATTACCGTTAGTTGGAGATTTCAAACATGACATTAGGTTTTGAAGATCAAGGTTCTATTAAGTGATTTTTTTAATAGTTTAAAGCATTATATAGAAAATTGTTTGTTACGTCAATAAATAAACAATTGAATTTAAGTTCGAGGACATCTTTTGACAAAAAAAAATATGTACTTTGTAAAGTTACTAGGTAATGAAAATACCACAGGATTTAGAAATCTTTAGTTTATGCTAAGGTATGAGGTTATAGTTTTTAAAAATAAGTAACATGTGGAGAAATGAAATAATATGATTTGGGTAGGGTGTTGAATATTTAAAAAGTGGCTAAGATGGTAAGGTGAAGTGTGATTGTGAAATCCATAGATGGTTATGAAATGAGATTGATTTAAGCTGTAAAATTTTGAGATTTTAGAGCTTAGTTTAAGGAAAGTGAGTGTAATCATTTATTCAATAATTAAAACGAATAAACAAAAACGTTGACTTATCAAAACTTCTAGATTCTAATAACATAGTGAAGACATGCTTTAGCCTATAAGTGAACACTCATCCCGAGAATTCCCAGGTAGGCATCCGGGTCCCTCGTCTGATTGGGATTTATGCGCAATGCCAGTCCTAGACAGAAAACTCAGAATACAGGCGTTCACCCTTCCAGATTGCACGTGTTCGTTATTAAAATCTAGAACTTTGACGAGATCTTCAAGGTGGTTCAGGCTAAACCTGAGGATTTGTCCTATTAGTCTAAGAGTAGATCTTGTGATGGAGAACAATCTTCTAGTAGGGACTAAAGTAGGGATAAGAAGTAGGATGAAAATAGAGAATAGAAACAAGTAGAATTGCAAGTAAAAGGAGCAACTACTGGTTAAAATCCTATGGTTATAGACTAGATTATTTTTTTTTCTAATAATCTAATTCCTTATAACCATGGCTCTAATACCAATCTGTAACACCCCAACCGATGGCGGAAACATCGGGATGTCACGTATTGACGATTGTTCAGTAGCTCATGGTAAATAAATACATTTCAATAATTGATTTAAATAAATTACATACAATTGTTCTACAAGAATTTACACATCACATGAGAAATAATAAATATGCATCCTCAAGCATTAACTATAGTCTTCAAGCAAAGCTATAACCTAAAACATGTTAAGTTTGAAAATATTTTGGGTCAACAAAAGTTGGTGAGATTTACATAGGTTTGAATATTGAATAAAAACTTGTACAATTCGAGTGTCATGGCAAGTCTAGTCCATATGTGAAAACAATACTACCCGGTAAATCGTGTGCATAATCAAACCTTGTGACTAGAATATTGTGGTCCATCCCATACGCATATGGTTCACTCGTTTATGTTGCGATAACAATCACCCACGCTACCTATGTAGGAGGTACACGTATCCGGGTGGGGTTGTCAGTCCAATAGATCTATCATTGTGTATCGTTGGCTTGTACGGAGTTAATGATTATGCTAGAATAATTGTGCTTACCATAGTAACGTTTAAGACATAACGCAACATAGAATAACACATAGACACTTATGTTGAATTGCAATTGAAAATGTAACATGTTTCACCCCAAAATAGTGAAAAGGGGCTATGTAAACTCACCTTAGGTGCTTAATGAGTTCGTGAGTTTTCTTGAGCGTGCAAACACTTAGTAATAATGCCTTGGAAAACTCGGAACTAGCTAGAGGAGATAATGATGGATGAAAACTTTAGTATGTGGGAGATGGGATAATAATGTTTTTTTTTTATTGAATGGTATAAAGAGTTGAATGGTAGGCTATTGTATTTATAGTGTAGAAAT
The DNA here is from genome assembly GCA_030844895.1 of Ambrosia x helenae. NCBI lineage: Eukaryota > Viridiplantae > Streptophyta > Magnoliopsida > Asterales > Asteraceae > Ambrosia > Ambrosia x helenae. The sequence continues at coordinate 98,593,053 of CM061225.1, forward strand.
TGGAGTTGTAATTAGGGACTATTTTGACTAGGCTAGAATTTAAGAACAACTTTGACTTGACTAGAAGACCATATTTACTAACACTTTGACTTGACTAGGAGACCATATTTACTAACACTTTGACTTGACTTGACTAAGAGACTACGTTTGACTTTTCAGGTTTGACTAAGGGACCTTGAAAGGGTTTAAGTTTAATTGATTTTAATTAACATCACAAAACACCAAATGGTGTAGTGGTTTGTGTGGTGTGGTTAAGGTTTAGCCTGCCAGGGACTCGGGTTCGAATCCTGGCACAGGCAAACATTTTTTTAACGTTTTTAAATCAGAATTTTTAATACGATCCAATTTAATATTGATTATAAGTCATTATTTAAACAAATTTTTTTTTTTTAACAAAATGGATGGTAAAAATATTATAAACATGAATCGGATGAATAAACGATGGAGTTATATATATATATATATATATATATATATATATATATATATTATCTTATTAAGGAAGAGTGATGGCCAACATGGTCATATTCATTCTCGTACAACTTAAGAAGCAACATGTACAACATATTTAAGCAATAAATTTAAGGGCATTATAGGAAGAGTTGTGACAATTAAGACACTTAGAAGGTTATGATAGTAATTTTGTGTTTTGTATTTAGTTAAAAACTAAAATCTCATCTCCATAATACCCTCCCACCTTTCACCTTCTAAGAAATCAATGATCAATTGATTAAAAGTTATTGTTTCAATTTAATTTAATTAACACAATGGAAAATATGGAGAGTATAGAAGAAGATATTTCATGCATTCTTAACACATCTTTTGGACCGACGGTTCCCATTTCCTCCGGACGCCACCACCAACATCCCTCCTCCGATGATCCTCCAAATGCTTTTCGGTAAACCCGCAATTACGATTCTTTTACAGTTTTATTTTTCTCTAAATATTTTATTGAATCTCATTCGTTAACATCTTTTTCTCAAGTTGTTTTGCTCTCAACGCAAACCTGGAGATGCAACTGGGTGGGTCAGCCCCGCAGAGCGACGAGGAAGACGCCATTCAGGTTGCAGTTGAACAAGATGGCTCCACTATTCATTCCAAATTCTGTTAGCTCAATGCTATTGATCTACATAATCAATGTTTGAGACATGAGTTGTGTGACATATGTAATTTTCTTAACACAAGTATGTATTCGGTCTCTTTACAATAAAAACAAAAAACATAGATCCATTTTGGGTTGCAACGTACGTTGTTAAACAAGTATTAGGGAGGAACATTCCTCTATTCTTTGTTGTTTAAGCTATAACCAAATGTTGGAAAGTATTAATTGTACATTGTTTGTTTTTTGTATTTTATACATATCTAATGTGTTACATGTCTAATGTGTTTTTTGTATTATATACATATCTAATGTGTTACATGTATTAATTTATTTTATTTTTCTAATAAAATGTTGTTTATGATAAACTAAATGTTTTATTACACGGACGTTTGAACATCATAGTTTAGCGAAGTTCTTCTCACACATCCCCTTAATATACAACACACATGTTCTTTTTATGTTTTTTTTTTCAAAAAACACAAATTTGGTTTCTTTTATTTAAGAAAACACCTGTGGATAATAGATGCTTTACGGTCCGTTATAACGAAAAAGTTTAGCTGATAACTATGGTTTTGAATAACGGCAACGTCACATCACTGAGTCAAGATGCTTCGGTTTGAAGCAATTTTATATCTGAAAGGTTTTTTCAAGATCTTTAGCTTCAAATAATATGGATCACACTAGGGCTCAGCAAATTAACCGCCATAAACCGATAATCTAACCATAACCGACATAATCGAACCGATTTTAACTGATAACCAACATAACCAATGGTTATGAAGCTTTGGTTAACCGATATAACCAAACCGAACTTGTAATGTTAACTTTATGTAATAGATTTATGTTTTACATTAACTACGTAGAAGTTTTACTATAATAAAATTATGTTATTACCAAAATGATCTTGACGTGATGTTCTTTTTTTGTGACGAATTGAAATTATAATCAAAGGTTAAGTATCCTTTTTGTTAATATCTTATTAAAAGGTAACCCACATTGGTGGTATAACTAGAAAGTGTAGTCTTGATTGTCTTGTACAAAATACCACAAACTAAGTCTAACATTATAGGTTTCGGTTTTTTAAACCCATTGACTTTTATTTTGGTACTTTACCCTAAAGTTAGTTTTAGTTTATTTTTTTGGTCAATAACCGAAATAACTATAACTGAATTCATAATCGAGTAACCATAACCGAAGTTTGGTTATGGATATGGTTACGATTTTTTGTAAAAACCGAACCAAGCCAACTCGACTCATATACACAGCCCTAGATGACACAAAATAAAAATACCCGCAGCAATGCGCGGGCAATCCTACTAGTATATATATATATATATATATATATATATATATATAAAGAAAATTTGTGTGATGTTACAATCACCAGGAACAATAAAATATATCGTATGTTAATGTCTGCTTGGTCATTCTTCCTATAATGATGGATGGTGGATACTTGATCCTAAAAGTTGGCAAGAGAATGAAAATAATGTTTTGTCCCTTTTAAATTGCGTTCTTCCATCTTTTACACTAACAACGATTTTATTACTTTTCAAGTCGGTTTCTTATTATTCTTTTTTTTTTTACTCTTTTAGAAAAAAGATGACAGATCGGTGTGAATGGCAGCTGGTGAAGCATTTACTCTAATATATGAGGTGGGAAATTTGTAAACGAATTTTGGTTTTTGTAAAAGGTATTACTAACATTTTCGTCAAGGGTGATATTAGTTCCTGGAAGTTTACTATAAACATGGTTTGAGAATTAAAGTGTTGAATTAAGTGCGGTTCCTTTCCTGCAGAGCGGTGTGGAAATGGTTCGGCCAAAAAAACTATCAAAAGAATCAGTGAGAAACTTTTCGAGTTAATTTGGAATTTCTTGATGTATTCCTCAATCAGTTTTTGTGTATTTCGTAATAATGATTAGTGTACGTGTTAGATGTTGTTAATTACAGGTTTTATGTTTTTTTTTATTTTTTATAACTGGGATGATTATGTCCCGGAAACCTCATTGAAAATCAGCAGAGTAGCTTACCATTACAACTTCTCATCTGATGATTTAGTTTTACAATTTCTTGATGTATTCCTCTATAAATCAATTTCTCCTCTGATGATTTATCAAAGCCTATGTAGGTTAGATTTTCTATTTTGTATGATATTTTTTAATCATTCAAGCTTAATGATTTATTTCTATTTGAACAGGAAAATGGATTTCTGGATGAATTCTTTAACTTTACACCAAAGAAAAAGCTTCTATCGAGCGCACATACGTTTTAGGGACGAATGGGGTTTGTTGTAAGTTATAAGAACACTATAAATATTGTGATAATATTTTTGGTTAAAGGATAGAAACATCGAGTGCGCATTTGGGTTAGGCGATGACTAAAGGCTGCAACATCAACATAAGTCGGTGCGGATTAACATACAAAACTTTAATTGCTCATCCCGTGTATCACACGGGTAACTAACCTAGTTATTATTATAAAACAAAATGCACGTTGATATTATAAAACAAAACGCACGTTGATATTATAAAGTGCGTTTTTTTAATAAATTTATATTATGGTTTTTCCATGTGTATGCGTTTATTTCATTATAGTACATGTGTAATCACAAATGCTTTGTTATTCTAAACAAAAACAGAGCATGATTTACAAAAGATAGATACAGACATGTTGTAACAGTACTGATTTCTGGGAGATTAATATGGACCTTTGTATGACAACCTAGGCAAATCCCACATCGGCCGTGGCCAGGAGAGATCCTTGGTTCATAAGTAATCCAAAGCCTCTTAAATCACCAACGCGTTTTGGGCTTAATGCTAGTGGATGAGAGGAGAACTCCACAGTTAAGCGTGCTCAGGTGGGAGTAGTATAAGGATGGGTGACCTCCTGGGAAGTCTCCACCGGGGCGACCAAAAACAAATCCGTGAGCTCTGGATGGGCAACCCATCGGGGCAAAGCGGACAATATTGGTGGTGAGAGGGGCCGGATGTTACAAATGGTATCAGAGCCACTCCTGTGCCGTTTGGGATGGTGGGGGCAAACCTCATCGAGGACGATGAGTCCCCAAGGGGGGGGGGGGGTGATTGTAACTGTACTGATTTCTGGGAGATTAACTTGGACCTTTGTATGACACCCTAGGCAAATCCCACATCGGCCGTGGCCAGGAGAGATCCTTGGTTCATAAGTAATCCAAAGCCTCTTAAATCACCAACGCGTTTTGGGCTTAATGCTAGTGGATGAGAGGAGAACTCCACAGTTAAACGTGCTCAGGTGGGAGTAGTATCAGGATGGGTGACCTCCTGGGAAGTCTCCACCGGGGCGACCAAAAACAAATCCGTGAGCTCTAGATGGGCAACCCATCGGGGCAAAGCGGACAATATTGGTGGTGAGGGGGCCGGATGTTACACATGTGTAATTACCAATGCTCTGTTTAACAGAGCATTGTTCCGGAGTCGTCAAATATGTGTTTTAATTTTGCTTATCGTAAAACTAATTAACGAGCATTTTTGATTGAAAAACCGATGATTAATGAGAATTTTTGGTGATCGAAAAAGCGTCGATTAATGAGACTGAAATTAGGCGGTCTAATAAAATGAGATTAAAATTTAGCATTTGCAATTTGTCTAATTTACTGACAGAATTATACATAACCGTCATAAAAGGATGTTTGAATTTAGGTGTTACGATCTTGCGATCACCTAAATTTAAGGGCTAAGAAGCCTTCTTATGCATCATCTTTTTTACAATGTAGAATATGTTAGTGAGGATTGGATTGGATATTAAACTGGCTTTTGCCAAGCCCGTTTTGAACTGACCCTCGGCCCAGACGAAACCCATTGAGACACGCCTTTAATAAAGTACATTTTTATATAGTTTTTCCTCACCTTTCTACTTATTTAAAAAAATTGTTTTTTTATTATTAAACTAGATTATACCCCGAGAACGTCCCGGGGTTGAGAAATCTAATATGACATATCAATTTTACATATGAAATAGAATGATATGTCTTACAGTTACATGCAGGAAAGCTTTGGGTAGCACCTAACCTAAAACAATTAACAATGTATCTCCAATATTAATGCCTAACCTTAAACAATGTATAACTCTAATATTAATACCTAACCTAAAACAATGTACAACTTCAATGCTAAACTTGTTGAAAATAGAATTCATATTTACTGATTTGAACATAATTAGTGACTTGCCTATACATGATTAATGAATTACCCGAACACTTTGTGTTTTTTTTTCCTGTATGAACGAAACTCCACAAAAAATAGTCGATTTTTTCTCTGTTTTTTATATAGCACTATGGTATTCGTTGGAAAGATAATAAAACGCTCGTTAATTTGGTGTAATTTTTTTCTTTAAAAAATCACGTATATAAAAAATATAAACGTTTAAAAATTATGGGAGGAAATATGAGAGAGAAAATTTTAAATTATTTTTAATTTTTTTTTCCTAAAATAACTCAATTTAATTAAAAAAGGAAACAATTCAAAAACACCAAAAACTCTCCATTATGATACCACGTGACACTCTTAAGGAAAGGTTGAGGCCTTCATTGCACGCCACGTCAGCATATACGTTTTCTTTTATATATATAGATAGATCTCTGCTTTATATTAGTGTGATATAGCTATAAAAGTTTAAGTATACAGAACATTGTATGTGAGAAAGATTGAAAGTATATTTAAAAACTAGATTATATCCCGGGAGTGTCCCGGGTTGAGAAATCTAATTTGAAATAATAATTTTACATCTGAAATAGACTGATGCGTTTTACAGTTACATGCAGGAAAGCTTCGGGTAGCACTTAACCTAAAACAATTAACAATGTATCTCCAATTTTAGTGCATAACCTTAAACAATGTATAACTCTAATATTAAAACCTAACCTAAAACAATGTACAACTCCAATGCTAACACATGTTGTAAATAAAATTTATATTTACTGGTTTGAACATAACTAATGACTTACCTATACATGATTAATGAATAACCTGAACACTTTGTGTTTTTTTCCTGTACGAACAACACCACACAAAAAAATAGTCGTTTTTTTCCTCCGTTTTTTATATAGCACTATGGTACCCGTTGGAAAGATAATAAAACACTCGTTAATTTGGTGTAATTTTTTTCTTTAAAAAATCTCGTATATAAAAGATATTAACGTTTAAAAGTTATGGGAGGAAACATTAGAGATAAAAATCTAATTTTGTTTTTAAATTTTAAATTATTATTTTCTTAAAATAAAGCCTTGCCACATGGGATGACACATGGCACACTCAATGAAGAGAATACCCTCTTTGAATGTCATGTCATTAAAATGGCTTTGGTTTATTATATGTATAGATAATTTTTCCATCTAGAAAAAAAAGGTGCTAACTCGACTGAAATGAATCTAATAACCCTAAAATAGGAACATAGTGGTGTCCGGGGAGAGCTTAGTGACCACAACCCCGAGTAGAAACATAGCCTCCTGGATATGGAGAAAACAATCCAATAACCCTAAAAATCTATCTATAGAAAACGTATATGCTGACGTGACGTGTAATGTAGGCCTCAACCTCCCTTTGAGAGTGTCACGTGACATCATAATTGAAAGATTTTAGTGATTTTGAACTATTTTCTTTTTTAATTAAAAAAAAGATAAAAAAATACACCAAATTAACGAGCGTTTTATTATCTTTCCAACGAGTACCATAGTCCTATATAAAAAACGGAGAAAAATCGACTATTTTTTGTGGGGTTTCGTTCATACAGGAAAAAAAACACACAAAGTGTTCATGTTATTCATTAATCGTGTTTTTTCTTTTAAACCAGGTTCTTATCTACGATGTTGAAAATCAGCCCAATCGCCATGTTAGCCTCAACCATCTCTTGATTATGTCACGTGGCATAATGAGATGCAATGATTACAACTTCCAACTTAAGTGTTTGTTTAGTTGATTAGGTTAGGAATTATAAGAGCCATTAGAATGTGAGAAATTAGAGAGATGTGACGAGTTTTTTAATAGTTGCAGCTTACATAAGTGATTCTTTAGATGATTACCGATTAGGTTTTAGATTAGGGAATATGAGTTATTACTGATTAGAATACTATGAACATGCAATGATTGAGAGATTTTGTGGTTAGTTAATTTGAGCCATTTGCAATAGGTTATCACGTAAAATTAGATTTTTCAACCCCGGGACCCTTCCGGGGTAATCAGCTAGTCTATTATATAACTGAAATCAATAAATCCTACATGACATTCAAAGAGGGCATCCTTCCATTTAAGTATGCCATATGACATTAATTGATTTTAGGAAAAAAAAAATTTAAAACAAAATTGGATAATTCTTTATCTTTTTCCTCCCATAATTTTTAAACGTTAATATCTTTTATATACGAGATTTTTTAAAGAAAAAAATTACACCAAATTAACGAGCGTCTTATTAATTTTTCCAACGAGTACCATACTGCTATATAAAAAACGGAGAAAAAAGCAACTATTTTTTGTGGGGTTTTGTTCATACAAGAAAAAAACACAAAGTGTTCGGGTAATTCATTAATCATGTATAGGCAAGTCAATAATTATGTTCAAATCAATAAATATGAATTCTATTTTCAACATGTGTTAGCATTGGAGCTGTACATTGTTTTAGGTTAAGTATTAATATTAGAGTTTTACATTGTTTAAGGTTAGGCGTTAATATTGGAGATACATTGTTAATTGTTTTAGGTTAGGTGCTACCTGAAGCTTTCCTGCATGTAACTGTAAAGCGCATTATTCTATTTCATATGTAAACTGATATGTCATAATAGATTTCTCAATAATAAGGGCAAAATGGTCATTTGGTAAAACATTGACAGAAAAAACAAACTAAGGGGCTGTTTGGTTGATTAAGTGCTGGATCATTAAGAGGTCTGAATGGTTAAGAGGTCTCTATGGTTAAGTGCTGAATCATTAAGTTGGACCTATTAATGGTTAGTTTTCTTGTTCCACATTGGTATGAGAGTTTCATTAAGGTTCAGCCTAGTTCAGTGCTTAATGATTCAGTGCTTAATGGTTCAGCAACATCCCAAATCTTAATGATTCAGCCTTAACTATTCCATTAAGAGGCTGAAACAAACGCGCTGAATGCTGAATCATTCAACACTTAATGATTAAGAGCCTCATTAAGAGACTACCAAACAGCCCCTAATTATATTTAGTGAATAAAGACGTAATGTGTTACGACTTTTCAAATAAAAAACACTTAGTCTAATTTTCAAACTTAAAGAACACAATTCATAAGTTGGAGGGGGCACTCATCATACTACCACTTAAAATCAACAAATCATAAGTTGCCACCTTATTTCACTCAATTCTATGATTATACCACACCATCACTAAATTCACTCGCACAGCCGTCACATTCATCACTAAGGTGGTGTTTGTTTTTTGATAGAAGCACTTCCTGACCTTTTTTTCTGCGTCGCACAAACGCGAGTAGACATTGAGGCGCTACAAGTTGTTTGTGTTTTGAAAGACATGGGCCTAAAAAATGTTTGCCCTTCCTCTTCTTGGGACAGACATTTTCAAAACACTCATTGCCTCTTTTCATTTCCTCCCAAACAACATTAGACTCTGTCATCTCCCTCACAAAAAAACCATAGCTTTCCAACTCCCTCCTCACCCACCTGCACCACCGCCCTCCTTCGCCCCCACAGGCGTTTCCCTCCTCCCTCCCAGCGCCGCTGCCTCACCTCCTCTCTCCCAGCTCCGCCGCCTCACCTCCTCTCTCCTCCTCACCTCTGCACTTCTTTTACGGTTATGGTGGGTGTTGAATATTTCTTTTTTTCCTTTTAGGTTCATATTTTCCTTTAGTTTTCCGATATTTCTTTTCCAGCTTTGCTTCAATTTGTGTTCAAAAGGTCTACACTTCTTAATGTTCTTTGCTTCGATTTGTGTTCTAGAATTGTTGCTTTTTTTATATGTGTTAAGTTAATTATATTTCTTTTGTCAGCTGTTATAAAAGAACTCAAATTTGTGTTATGGTTATGGTGGGTTGTGGTGGTTCACGGTGGTTACAGTGGGTTGTTGTGGTTCACGGTGGTTATGGTGGGTGTTGGTGGCGGGTTGTGGTGGGTTATGGTTATGATGGGTTGTGGTTGGTTATGGTTATGGTTAGGTTACGTTACGTTGCAGACCTTAACAAACAAACAGTTTTTTTCTTGTAGATTGCAGACCTTTTAGTCTACCTCTTCTCCTGCAGATGTGGTCTGCAGACTGTAGACCTTTTACCTCTTAAAAAACAAACAACGCCTAAATCACATAATAAAACTCACATACAAAAATCCAACCAATCACCACATGCCACCTCACTCCTCTCTTGCACCACAAAACTCTCCACGATTATGGTACTCACCACAAAAATAGTCACTACCATGATGGGAGGTGTTGTGGTGGTGTTTCACGGCCACCACGACATCACTAACACCATCACAATGACGCCCCCAACTCCCTAGTTAACATCTTGAGTCAAAGATGAATCCAATTATTTGATATAAGCAACATATCATGAGATGGGACTATGCAACATGGTCCTTTAGACATCATGCATGCATATGCACATGCGATGGAGGATTACTATCCAAGCAAAGAGTTGTGACCATAGCTTTTGTACAACAATACTTTTGTTTTTTTTTCTCCTCGAAAACCACTGCTCATTAGAAATTAGAAAAAATATATATAAAAGCTTTACGTTGAACACTTACTCAGTTAGATTATTTAAGAAATGTATATAGTAAATGTAAGAGACTTATATACAAGCTTGATATATTTATATTAAAATTGGGGTGTTACTAAATGTGATGTTTATCAATGTTTCTAAGATGAATTATTTTTTATGGTTCTAAATTCTTTTCTAATCGAATATCACATCTTAGAAAGTAGAAACCGACTTAGCTAAAAATGGGCCGGATACAAAGCAAAACCATCATTAGAAAAGGCCCAAATGCGTGAAAAAAATTCCACTAATGTTCAATGGCTCTATATAATCAAAAAAAAAAATTTAATTGAAATAAACTGATAATTTTCATTAACCAGGTAAATTACATAAGGATGTTAGGTAGGCGGAAAACAAGCTGCGCCGCCACCCCTTTTTGAATAGAAAAACCCAACCTGCTAAAAACATAACCCCGCCCTTGGGAGGTGGAAAAGTTGTTGTGCACTACTCGCTAAACCCGAGCCAAAAACCGCAACGCCTCCGGTGCTAAGGAACCGAACGTGTCGAAGGCCAAGGGAACGAAAACATGCTGATTATCCTCACATGCTTTAGCATGCTTTTCAACTTTCTTGGATTCAGCTCTCATGACCGCTTGCCCGACCACAAACCCACTATCCCGAAGCCCAGCAAGGGGGGACACCCCGGTAAGATCAACACACGCATGTTTCCTACCTTCTCAACCAAAAACTAAGACGTCCGCTGGGCGCAAGGTGCACCTCCCCTCCGCAATCAAATGCAATAAAATGCTATATGAAATAATATACGAACAACCAAGGCAGAGAACAAAATGATAAAACAAACTGCATCCTTTATTTTAATTCAAATGTACTCTATTGAGACTTGTAGACTTGGTGAAAAGAAGAAACTAAATATTGTATGACTTATTGGTCTATAAACATCATGTGTTTATCACGTCTAGTTAGTGCGAAAAAAATGAATAAATAAAAACTAAAATAAAATAGAACTTTGTTGTGGTGGTGAATGTTCTGCGTCTTAACTTTCGGTGAAAAGAAGACTTCTAGGGGAGGGAAGTTATGTGTCTTAACTTTGTGTTAGAGGCATCGACTTCTCATATGTTGTTTTTCTTTGAAGTGTTTGTATTAGATCTGCATGTAAGTGTCTTTCTGTATTTATGTTCACATGTTGCTCTATGATGTCATGTGTTTCGTGTTTATTATGTTACTACCCATTACTTGTTTTTGTTACAAGTGGCTTCGATGTCTATAATTTTGGCTATGTTTGTTTGTGGAGCTGAGGGTCTATCACGAAGCAACCTCTCTATCCTAGAGACAAAGGTAAGGTTTGTCTACATTCTACCCTTCCCAAACTCTACCAATATCTTAATATTATATATGGGATTTAGTGAGTACCGTTATGGTTAGTTGTTGATTTTGGGGTGATGAATGGTAGATTATTCCAATCATGTACTAGTGGGTCGCGCATTGCCGCGGGGTTTAAGTCAACGATAATAAACTAAATTAAAACATAAATTACCAGTTTAATGTGATTGATAAAGATGGCACCCCATTAATTTAGACATGCCTAGCTACGAACACATCACTTTAGGAATATTTGTATAATTATAACAATAGAAGTTTATCGAATATTAACAACTCATTGGGTAATAAAATTTGATTAACTAAATATTAAAATTTACTTACGTACTATAGCTACAGCGAGGGACATTTATTAACTCAAACATGCTTATCATGCCAAAGTGAAACTTAAAAAATGAGATTTCAACGCAAAGAAAAGGGAATGTAATAAAATGTCATTGATTAAATTATTTATTAGTATATTACCTTAAGGAACAACAACCTCCTTAATCTTCATAATTTAGCTGAAATGGAAATGGTCCACACAATTTATAAGCTACCCAAAAGACCTTTGTATTTATGTAAAAAACGTGGTTTAATGTTCTAATTGTAGTTTTGTTATCATATCTATTGTACTTCATAATGAAAGTAACAAAAAAAATGTTTGTGAGTTAAGCCAGCCCAAAAAGTTATGCTATTTGTCGTGTTACTAACCAGAAATACTCGCCTATTTTTTTATTATTTTTTTTGTAAAGAAAACTTCATTAATCACAACTCAAAGAGTCCTCAAAAAAGGACCTAAGAGCGAAAAACCAATACATCAATCGAAAGGATAATTACACCAAACTTTCCACTCGATATCTTTATGCCTAGACCTATGACGGTACCAAAAAAACGATGTAGATTTTACAATTTCAACAATCTCAATTGGTCTACGGCTTTTGTTGTTAAAGATCCGATTATTCCGCTCATTCCAAATCACCCATAAGGTCGTATAGACTATTCCCCGCAATACCCGTCTAGCCTGCTTTGAATTGGTACCTCTGTTCGGAAGATTGAGGAGATCGTCAACCTGGAACGCAAAGCTGGGAGGGAGCCGACACCAACCTTCTATGCGGGACCATACTTCCTGTGAAAATCGGCAGCCTGTATACAAGTGCAGAGCGGTCTCCTGATCGTCGTCACAAAGACTGCATCCTTGTCGAATGATGTTGACTCCGCGTTAAATTAATTCGACAATAGTGGGCAGGCGATTGAGTGCCAACCTCCACACCATAATTCTACATTTTAGAGGCACCCATGTCTTCCAATGAACCATCGATCTGTTGGAGCCTGTATTGTAACTCATGAGTAGCTTCTTAGCCGAGGCAACTGTGAAAATGCCATCTTTGTCCGCTTTCCACTTCCAAAGATCTCTACCCTCTCTCCGTGGGATCTCATGAATATCGTTCAGAAGAGAAAATAACTCGAAAATCTCCTCAGCTGAAGAGGGCTGCCTACGCCAATTCCAATACATAACCTTGGTGTTGTCGACCCAAATAATACGATTCGACACCAAAACCCATTTTTGTCTTTCGAGTCTAAAAAGATTAGGATAGAGCTCTCGTAGAGGAACGTCCCTCAACCAAGTATCGCCCCAAAAAGTTATATACTGGTCGTCCCTTACCTCTCCAACGAAGTTGGAGTTAAGTGTCACCCCATTTGGTAATTTCCTTTCCCTCACTTTAATGATAGATTTCCAACACCCGGTTAACCCCGCATTGCACGGAAGCAAAGCCCACGGTCTAGACGTCCCATGGAACCCCAAAATGATCTTCTTCCATAAGGCGTCACCACCTTTTTTAAATCTCCACGTCCATTTTAACAACAAAGCATCATTAACCTCTTGCAATCTAGAAATGCCTAACCCCCCTATTTTTCGGAGTAGTAACAACTTCCCATGCTACCCAAGAAATTTTTTTATCGGCACTAGCCCCAGCCCATAAAAATCGTCTCATAATGGTTTCAATGGCTTCTATAACCGCCTTAGGCGCTTTATATAAAGAGAGGTAATAAATAGGTAAATTTTCCAAAACCGACTTAATAAGAATCAAGCGGCCACCAATCGAAAGAGTTCTTGCTTTCCATGATACTAGCCGATTTCTAACCACCTCTATAACTGTCTTCCAATTACTATCCCGAGACATCTTAGCGCCAACTTGAATGCCGAGATAGTTGAAAGGAAAGCCACCTCTTTTACAACCCAAGAACTCTATCATGTTATCCACCTCTATGTTCTCCACTTCGACTCCAAAGATATTAGATTTATGAAGGTTTATTCGAAGGCCCGAGCATAGATAGAAGATACGAAGAACTCGAGCTATGCTTTGGATATTATCACGTGACCATTCTCCCATTATGCTTTGGATACTCGCCTATTTTGATAGCTAAAAATAAAAAAAAAACATTTTTAAGTTCAAATTATGAAGAGCATTATGATATTTATAACAATAATATATTAATTCACGAAAAGCAATTGAGTATAAACAAAAGAACTGACATAAAAAAAAAACAATTATGAGGTTTTATGCACTAAGATCACATTTTATGAGGCTCTCAACCTGGTTGACCCATTTCCCATTGATTTAAATTTCATGAATTTTACCCACTTGAACAATTCGATATAATGCATGACCCCCAATCAGCCATTTGAAAGTGATATGTCGATATTGAATCTCTAAAAGAGAGTTTAATGGTGCAAAATTTTAAGATGATAACTAAATATAGCAGTGCAAGATCCAAAAAATAAATGCTCGAACAGTAGTTGGGACTTTAGATGCATGCTTTACCTTCTGCCCATCACATTTGTCAACACAAAATCCTTAAGGTTTGCAGCCTTCCCAACCTACAAAAGTTAAAATTGTGAACAATTGAAAACAAAGCATACAAAATGTATAATAGAAATAAGGTATGGTCTCTTACCATGGTACTTTTGATGATTTGACCCATAAGTTAAAATCGGAAACCATCGACCTATAAGAGATCCATTTAGTTGCTAGTATTTTTTTCACTTGCAGTTAAAATAATAACCAAGTTACATCTGGATTATCAGCCTGAGCAGGGTTGGTGGGTTGATTGGCATTAGGGTTTGGGGTCTCGCGACATGTGTTGGCCAGATGGCCATACCTACCACAATTGGTGCACACGCGACATGCTGAAACAGTGGGATGGTGTCGATTGCATGTGTTACACAATGGAAAGTTTCTTGTATAAGGCTTCTTGTTAGAGGCTTGTGTAGTGAGGTTTACATTAGGATTCCTGGTCTTACGCTTCTGGTTCCTGGTAGTTACCGTGGCCACAATACTTGTTTTCTCGCTTTTCCGAACTAAGGTTCCGTTCTTCATGTGATTTCCATCGCCATTTACATTTCCATTGTTGTTCCCATTCATTGGGATGACTTGAGCCAACAAGTTAGAAACCAGAGTTGTGATTTGTTGTGCCAATTGTTGAGAAATAATCGTAGCTAGTTGGGCATCACCTCCATTGTTAGTGTTGTGGTCGGGATTGTGGTTGCTGCTCTCTTCTTCATGATTGTTACCACTGTTAATGCGAGTGCTGTGGCGTGGAGACATGATCTGTAAGGGACACAATGAAGTCTCAATGAGGCATGAAAGGCAATATAAGGAATGTAATCATTTATTCATTAATTAAAACGAATAAACGAAAACGTTGACTTATCAAAGATTCCAGATTCTAATAACATATGAAGACATGCTTTAGCCTATAAGTGAACACTCATCCCGAGAATTCCCAGGTAGGCATCCGGGTCCCTCGTCTGATTGGGATATATGCGCAATGCCAGCCTAGACAGAAGACTCAGAATACAGGCGTTCACCCTTCCAGATTGCACGTGTTCGTTATTAAAATCTAGAACTTCGACGAGATCTCAAGGTGGTTCAGGATAAACCTGAGGATTTTATCCTATTAGTCTAAGAGTAGATCCACTGTTGGAGAGCAGCCTTCTTGTAAGGATGAAAGCAGGGATAAGAAGTAGAAGGAAGATAGAGAATAGCAAGTAAAAGAAGCAAGTACTGATTAAATCCTATGGTTATAGACTAGATTATTTTTCTAATAACCTAATTCCCTATAACCATGGCTCTAATACCAATCTGTAACACCCCAACCGATGGCGGAAACATCGGGATGTCACGTATTGATGATTGTTCAGTAGCTCATGGTGAATAGTAAATTTCATTAAATAATTTAAATAAGTTACATACAATTGTTCTAAGAATTTGTACAACAAATTGAATAAAACTATACACATATCTTCAAGCATCAATTCAAATCTTCAAGCAAATAGAACCTGAAACATGTTAAGTTGAAAATGTTTTGGGTCAACAAAAGTTGGTGAGAATTACATAGGTTTTTGATAATTGAATAAAAATGTTGTGCAATTCATGTGTCATGTCAATCTAGTCCATATGTGAGAACATACTAGAAATAAATCGAGTGCATAACCAACCCTGATGACTGTTATAATATGATACATACCATACGCTCATGGTCCACTTGAATATGTTATACGATAACAAACACCCACGCTACCTTTGTAGGAGGCACGTATCCGGGTGGGATTGTCAGTCCAATAGATCTATCAATGTTTACCGCCGGCTTGTACGGAGTTAATGATTATGCTAGAATGGTGCTTACTCTAATCATGCTCAAGACATAATGCAACATAGAAAACACATAGACACATTGATGATTGAATTGCATAAAATGATGTTGTAACATGTTTCACCCCAGAAATGGTGATAAATAGAAAAAGGGGCTATGTAAAACTCACCTTGGTAAAATGTTATATCTGTTGAAAATAGTGTGTTGCCCAAATGTATCAAGTATCACCCTATAATGAGGTAATAAATATGTCTAAGTCTATCAAGTCTATAGATGTATAAGTTCCTAGGGCTTCGAATTGGGGATAATTGCTCGTTTGATTAATATTAGAAATATTCGCCAATTGAGAGAAATTTAGTAAATAGGTAACCAAAAGTCTTTTTATAAATTTTAAATCTAAAATAGTCACATGAATGTGTTTAAAGCATAAAAATAATTTTTATAAAATTATTTTCTTTAAAATAGAATATTAATTCTATTTATAATCAAATTGTCAAAATCTAACTTTAATATTTAAAAATATTAAAATTAAATAATTTTTAGTTTAAAATTCATATTTCTGTTCTAAATGATCAGAAATAATTTGTATAAAATTTTGGTGCAAAAAATATTAAAAATTGGATTTATTATGATTTAAATATGATTAAAACTAACAAAAATTGATTAAAAATATTAAATAAATGATTTTTCTGAAATAAAAATCTTTTCAGAAAAGTTTATTGTTATATAAACTTAGAATAATTTTTGTGGAAATTAATAAGATCGTTTTGATATTTTTATAGATTTTTATAAATAAAATAGAATAAACTTGATTTATTTATTATATATATTAAATAAATAAATTTTTGAAAACTAAAAATTGTAAGTTAAACTTTTTCATCAGAATAAGTTAAAATAATTTTTGTAGGATTTATAAAAGTGTTTTAGTATTTTAAAATGAATTTAT
Organism: Ambrosia x helenae; assembly: GCA_030844895.1. NCBI lineage: Eukaryota > Viridiplantae > Streptophyta > Magnoliopsida > Asterales > Asteraceae > Ambrosia > Ambrosia x helenae. The sequence goes on from CM061225.1 coordinate 98,609,834, forward strand.
GAATTATAAGTAATATATATATAGATTTTGAAAAAACAAAATAAAAAGAAAAAAAAAGGATGCTGTTGCCACGGGTCGAACCCGCGTGGCTTGTGTGATGGGTTCAAGACACAACCATCTGATCTGTATGATCAGTTGTGTTTGTTTCTTGTTTTTGAAATATAAATAACATAAACGAACTAGTGTTCTTCCCCAATTTAACATCAATCGAGCCCTAGGTTTTTAATCAATCAAATCTCACAACGTTAACCCAATTAATCATGGGGTTAACGTTGTGAATATGCCGATTAACTAATCCCACACAAGAAATTAAACTTACAGTTACGTTACAAGCACGATTGATCAGTCAACCAAGAAAGTCAAACGCACGATCGTTCGTCAAGAACAGAAGGTTATATGAAGAAATTGGAGATGTAGGAAGGATTATTGGCGAGTTGTGAAGATTTGGAGCTGTTCAATTTATAGTATGGATGTCTAGAACGATCATTAGGTAAGGTTGACCACGTATTGAATACAATACGCGAATATGACTAATTGATTATCAATCAATGGATAATTAACGTGTTTTCCTAGTCAGAAGGGCCGAAGACTTGATTCCCATATTAATTTCTTCCAAAGTCGCGTGTATTAATGTAATTAAGTTGGTCAAAATTGAAGTTTCCTTGCCATATCTGTCGCTGCGTGCCATCAGGGAAGAAGGAAAGGAGGGACAAAAAGGGTTAAATATAATAATTGTTAAGTTTAAATTAACACATGGGTGTGGAGCAGTTGGTTAGTGCACGTGTGTGTGTGTGGTGTGACGCCGGTTCGAAACCCGGCAAAGGCAACAATTTTTTTGTTTGGTTAATACAGAAAGAAGGAGGGGTTGTTGGTTTGGGCCTGCCATGCTGTGGGCCGGGTGTTGGACTGCGGTATTGGGCTGAGGCTTGGGCTTGGGCTGGATGTGCATCAATTAAAGGCTAGGCAAGGAGAAGGTGGTTTGGGCTTGTCTTGGTTTGTTTTTTTTTTTTTTTTTTTTTTTAGTTAACTAAATATACATATATATATATATATTATTATTAAAAAAATATGCATTATATATATATATATATATATATATAGGTTGCGAGTTTGGAAAAATAAATATAGACTTGGGCACATTAGTTAAGGATAAAATAAGGGCTTTTTCGTATAGAAATTCCGTGAAAATTTTTGCGATGTTACACCAAAAGTGTCGAAGGCAAACGGAATGAACACATGCTGATTCTCTAAACACGCTGCCTCGTGCTTAGCAACCTTCCTAGCTTCCGCCTTCAAAACCGCCTGTCCTGGAACGAATCCACTATCTCTCAGCCCCACCAGTAGGGATACCCCAGTGAGGTCAACACACGCGTGCTTACCCCTCGCCCAGCCAAACACAAGGACGTCCGCAGGACGCAGGGTAGATCTTCCCTCTCGTGGGTCAGTCAGAAAATTAACAGGGGCTTCTTTCTTGGCTGAGATCCCGGCACACCTAAGCACATCCCATAAAACATCTCTAACCCAGTCATGACGATACTTAAACCCCGGCAATTCCTTACAGTGAAGGGCATGCTCGCCAAATCTATCCAAACATGCTTTCTAGTTAGAAACTTAGAAAAAAACTAAACAAAGAATACACTAACTGTATGGCTAATTTTCTTAATAAGTTGCCTAGAACTTATTTTATTCGAAAACAAAAAAAGTAAAAAAAAAATAACTTTGCAGTGCAAAGAATGCGCATCATGGTAAATTTACATATAACTCCTTTTGTTTACAAAATTGAAAAAAAATCCCAAATTTTTTTTTCTGTTAATAAACTATAAGCAAATGTTGTAGAAGTATAGCAAAACAGAACAATAAGAACAAATACAGTAGACACACAAGTTATAGAAGCATGGTAAAAAAAAAACAACAATAAGCACAAAAAAACTGTAGACACTGCTAAAATAGTTCCCTGTAAAACATTAATACCTAATAGAAATATTAGAACCTACATCAATCTTAAATCACAAAGACTTGGTTACCTGGTAAGTAAACATGAGGCCTCATAGAGAAAACAGACACATAGAAGAGGAATGGAAGCCATCGACTAACAAATTCATCTTCAAATGCCCTGAAAAATTAAAAGACATGAATGAAAAATTAGTGTTTAGGGAAAAAGAACAATCGTAAGTTGATCAAAGAACATTATACTCTTAGTTGAGGGTCTATGAAGAGGAGACACAATAAATGGACAGGGCAATTGAAGGAGAATGACATTCAATAGTAGTGAATACCATTGAATTGAGAAACCATTTTATTGAGAGACGATGAAGGGCATTGAGAAGAAAACAAAGAGCACAATTTGGGTGACATAACAACAAGCATGGAATGTTTTTAGGTTTTAACTATAAAACCATGATCAAATTACTATCATGCCCTAAAAAAACTTAATTGTGACAACTATTCTTATTATACCCTTGTGAATTAAGCTTGATTCAGTTGTACATATTGATTTAATAGTTTGATGCTTGACAAAATTACTATCGTGTACACCTTTGGTACTTAATAAGATAGTATAGATATCCCACATGTGTAGCCCAGTGGTGGTAGAACCGGCTTTCTCTTTGGAGGAGCTAGGTTCGAATCCCATGGGAGGTAGATGTGGGTATTGCCAAGTGATGGTCGAAACTAGCCTACTTGTAGGTGACAGGTTCGATTCTGATGGCCCCCCGGTTTTCTATTAGCGTGCATTTACTCCAGAGAGGTTTGCCTCTTGTGGAGGGTGCAACAATTGTCAAGTGGCGGGAAATTTTCCGGGTGGAAGCCTTAGTGCCCCTTATGCGCAGCCTCGACTCGCTTGAGGGCCGGCCACTCTCGCATCAGCGTGGGCCCGGTTAAGACAACATAGTCTGACCATTGTAGAGTGGCTAGAGGATTCCCATTCCGGGGGGTTGTGATGATCTCTGCCGCAACATAGAAAATTCGCCTTCCAAAAAAAATAAGATAGTATAGATTAGTTAATTGAGGGTCTATAAAGAGGAGACACAATAAATGGACAAGGCAATTCAAGGAGAATGTCATTCAATAGTTGTGAATGCCATTGAATTGAGAATTAATTGAATTAAGAAACCATTTTATTGAGAGACGGTGAAGGGCCTTGAAAAAGAAAACGAAGAGCATAATTTTGATGACACAAGGGCAAGTATGGAAGAAGCTTTTATGTTTTAACTATAAAACCATAATTAAATTACTATCATGCCTTAAAAAACATTTTAATTGTGACAACTATTTCTATTATACCCTTATGAATTAAGCTTAATTCAGTTGTACATGTTATTTTAATAGTTGGATGCTTGACAAAATTACTATCTTGCACGCCTTTTTTACGTAACTAGTAAATTACGCGCCGCGCTAAGCGTGGCGTAGAAACATAACCAGCGCTGATACGTGAAAAACTACAGATTTTTCCGACGAACAGCGGAGTTACACCCACGGTATTGCGAGGGTCTGGTAATCGGAGAACACAACGTAGAGAGTCCTATTGTTCCGTTGGTACGCCGGTGCGCGTTGCACCGAGCAAAGCGTCTAAACCGCTTGAAAACGAGGATTTACTAATAAAAGTATAGCGATGACATTTTCGTAATTACCTCAAAACTAAAGGCTTTTTATTTTGGTTTTAATAATAAAATTACTACAATAACATTTTCGTAATTAATTCGAAACTGGTGGCCTTTTATTTCGCGTTTAGCGAGGTTACTATTCCTAAAGATGAGAAATATATTTATATATAATTAGATAGATATACATATAGGTTGTCATAATTTCAAGTTTTGTCATACGATACTAGATTACAAAAACTCAAAAGCCATGGATATTTCTCATCAAAAACACTTGACTTCAGTTACATAATTATCACCAACCAATGGCGGAAATTCATATCCCACCTGCCCTCACATGTTCTCTACACAATTGTCATGGATAGGATATTACATTTTTCAATGGTATTAGATCTAGTCAATTTTTCTTAATAGAAATATAATAATCTAAATCTAAAATATATAATTGAACACTGGTTAAGTGAACTTATTTGACGTTGTTCTGTATTTGCATCTTTTTTTTATTAATCTTATTTGAACCTCAATTTTTTTTCATGTGTTAACCACATATCCAAATACCAATCATGCTCGACCAAGTCCAGATTGTTAAGGTTTTTTTTTTTTTTTTTTTTTTTTTTTTTTTTTTTTTTTTTTTGTGACGTTTTGCATTCAGACTTATCTTGTTCTCTACTGATTTTCCGCTAGTTTTTTTTACCAAAATTATTTTTTTCTGCTTTAAAAAAAATAAAGAATGATTTTGGAATCAATTTGTAATTTTAATTTTTTACTTACAGGCGTGTTATTAATTTATTATTTGGCCTGTAAATGAACGGGAATATTTCATAGAATAGTAATCAAGTTTCAAAAGTGTTTCAATTAGGTCACTCATCCTTTTTTTGGCCCAACTAAATGACTAAACATTCAAATCGAGTCTTGTAAAATTTTGTATGTGTCAAGAATGACATGGAGGAGAAGATGTTGGGGTCAGAATTTTAAATATATGTAAATGTATTAAAAAAAGAAAATAACATGTTAATTATATTAAAAAATTAAAAAAAATATGATAAATCCACATCATCACTTAACGTCGGCATTAATAGATAGGAAAAAATAAACAAAAAGCTACATTACCATAGTTACCTACAAAATAGATGAAAAAACCTCTAATTTACATACTAAGTGAATGTTGAGTGACCTAATTGAGACAAAAAAAAAATGTTGAGTGACCTAATTGGAACACTTTTGAAAGTTGGTTACTATTTTACAAAGTTACCCCTAAATGAACTGAATAAATACTACGGGTATGTTCGTGTTTGTTTATTTAACTTTAATCAAACGCGAATACGAACATGTAATCAAACACATTGTTTTGTTCATGTTCGTTCATTAAGAAAATGAGTATGTTCGTGTTCGTTTATGTTCGTTCATTTAAAATCTAAACGAACACGAATGAACATATAAAAAACTTAAATGAACATAGCTAAACAAACATAAACTAACATGAACGGACATAATTTGACAGAACACACAATGACAAGTATAATACATTACAATTAATCCAAAAACCTATCCAAATTAGGGTTTATAGATACTAACAATAAGTAGTTTTTATATTTATACTTTATAAATACAACTACTTATGTACTAATTAAAATTTAAAAGAACAATCATATACAAACGAACATAAATGAACATAAATAAAAGAACGTTCATGAACATAAGCAAACGAACATAAACAAACTTTTCGCCGAACTAGTTTATGAATTCGTTTACAAAACTATTTATTATAGTTTATGTCATCCATCCTGTACTCACTAATATTACACCGTTTCACATGATTAAATGACCATTCAATGACAAGAAAATGATTTGAAATTTCAAGAGCTCATGATTTGACATACATACTTGCGACCGGCCATTCCACATGCACGCCAAGCCAACGGCTTTTGAAATTGAGGACCAATGATTTTCATAAAGTACACTAAACGACCGCTTGATTCAAGATTAAATGCTTAAACGGTCATTTGATGATGGTGTAGGATTGGAAATGAAAAGATGTGATTATAGTTTAACAATATCATTTTAACCTTTTAGACTATCCGGAGTGGGGCGGGGAAAGGGGAGGGAAGGGGGGAACAACGCTGCCACTAGACGTGGAGAGGGGGCGGGAAGGAAGAGACCGGCGTGGGGGGGCATAGTGTGCACACGTGGCATTATTTGATTGGTGGGGATGTTTGGACCGTTTGAATAAAAAAATTTAATTTTTTTTAAATATAGTCGTTGGGTAACGGTTAATTTTTTTTTATTTTTATTATATATATATATATATATATATATATATATATATATATATAACAATACCCTCTTCTACACAAATACACACTCTTTTTTTTTTTTCATAAAATCATCTCCGAACTATCATATTTTTTAAAAAAAATTGCAAGATGTCGGACCAATCTTCGAGTTCATCTGATACGTTTGATCAACTCGCTTTGGATTCCTCAGCCGACGGCGGCGCAGAGTGGATAATAGCGAGCGTTCAGAAAGTCGTTGAAGCTATAGTGGATGACGAAGGGACATCCGAACCCAAGCGTAGAAAGTATATAGTTCGTCAACGACAAGCTGCAAATGAGTTATTGGTACGTGATTACTTCTCACCCGAACCAACATACGATGAAACAACTTTTAGGCGGCATTTTCGTATGAGTCGTAATTTATTTTTAAGAATATCAAATGATTTAGAAAATAATTACGAATATTTCAAACAAAGGCCCGATGCACGTGGTGAGTTGGGATTTACCGCCGATGCAAAAGGTCACAGCCGCGCTTAGACACTTGGCTTACGGACAAAGTTCCGACATAATGGATGACTATCTAAAGATGGCCGAGCGAACGGCTAGAGAAATTGTTCACTTTTTTTTTGCGTGCGTCATTGAATTATATTTAAAAAGATATTTGAGAAAACCTACATTTAGTGATGTACACCAATTTTTGGAGTTTCACGAAGAAAAACATGGTTTTCCCGGTATGCTCGGGAGTTTAGATTGTATGAAATGGGAGTGGGAACTTTGTCCAACAAAGTGGCAAGGCCAACACGCGAGCGGATATCATAAAAAGTCGTGTATGATGCTTGAAGCGGTTGCGTCACAAGATCTTTGGATTTGGCATGCATTTTTTGTTGTGCCCGATTCGTTGAACGATAGAAATATTCATAATCAATCCCCAATCTTCAACGATGTTGCACCAAAAGGAACTTTTTTCTTAAACGAGGTAGAATACAAGTACGGGTATCTTCTAACAGATGGAATTTACCCTGATTGGGCCGTGTTCGTAAAATCATTTACACGGAGGACTACGTTAGACCCTAAGAGAAAAAAGTTTAACAAAGCTCAAATGGCTGCACGGAAAGATATTGAGCGTGCTTTTGGTGTCTTGCAAAAAAAGATGGCGCATTTTGGCCCAGCCCTGTCGAATGTGGGAAAAACCACATATACGAAATGTGATGTACGCATGCATTATTTTACATAACATGATTTTGGAGGACGAAGGACGTGCAATATGCGAGTACTTTGGTGAGGAAACGCAACCAAGTCAACGAAGCATTACTGATGTAGAAAGAAACTTCAACAACTCTGAAATCAAGAATAGCCAAACACATCACAACCTTCGAGCGGATCTGGTTGATCATATTTGGAGTATACCAAGAGATTACCCATCTGACGATAACGATAACTAAAACCATTTTCGGTTCATGTATTTTTTTTAAGTTCGTGTATGTTTTTTTCATTTTCATGTTTTTTTTAAGTCCGTGTATGTTTTTTCATTTTCGTGTATTTTTTTTATTTAGTTTGTAGTTTATTAAATGAATTTAATTTTATGGTTTTATAAAATTGTGTTTTTTTATTTATAAAACAAAATAAAAATCAAAAATCACAAGTGCCACGTGTCACTTCCCCCTCTCCCCCCTTCCACTCCCCACAATCCCTCCCCCCATATGAGTCCCACAAGTGTCACATGACGTTTCATCCCCCTCTTTCCCCCACCACTCCTTATAGTCTTAAATTTCATTTGATCTTAAAATAAATGTTCACAATTCACTCATTAGTCATACCTTTTTTTAAATTAGGTCTCACTTTTTAAAGGCAACAATTATGAGACTATCCGTTGTGGAAGCTCGAGCGAGATTATGCGAACGAAGTTTTTGCACCGGTGTTCACCTCTAGTCACAACAGCCCCATGCAAACCCCGGCGCGAGCGAGCACAAGCGACGGTGGTCGCGTGGGCTAACGGGAGAAACTGACATTTGGTCGCGCCAAGGCTCACCTCTAGCCACAACGGTGTCAAGTGATCAGGTTACTTGAGAGTCACGTTGGTGGCTCGCGCCCGATCGCTCGCGGCTCCACAACAGACGGTCTGAAATTTCTTGTGCTTGATTTGGTAATTTTTAACATACAGATACATTTAGTCCAACTCAAGTTATAGAACGTGTTATAACCATGGTTGTTAAAGGCGTATTCAAGCTGCAAAGAGTGAGCCTTGGGTCTATGTGGGAAGCGCTTGAAAAACAAGAGCTTTTTTTAATTGAGGTGCACAGTATAAAAATACATTTTTAGGGGTTTTAAACATGTGTTTGGCTTCTCTAGGGTTAATTTAGGTTGTTTTAAGTTGATTATGAACTTGTTTGGGGTAGCGTTATTGTTTTAGACATGTTCAGAAGATTATTGGACATAATCCCATAGGGACTTGGCGTAAAAAGTGCGTATGAGAGCCTGGAAGTGGGGCTTTTGAAGCGAAGTGAGAAGGCTACGCTAAGCCTGAAAAGTGAGCTTAGGCACACACGTGAGGGAGCCTTGACAACAGAGGTTATAACGATTTACTCTTATAAACATGCTATAATTTACATATCATAAACCTTATATCTTACTTGGCACAAAATAGCTAATATGGAATAATTGGAGCGAATAATAGGACTTGTTCCCAATTTTAATATAGATCCAACTCAATAATTATGCTAACAATGTAACAATAGTTTGCACAATAATTACGACTCAATGTCCAATCATCTCAACAACCTTACTACAATAATTGCGATTAAATGTCCAATCATCTCAATAACCTTACATCACAAACCATAATCTAAGATCGGGTGTACCGCCAAAGGCATTATAGTCCAGCGGCATCTTGTGGTGGAATAAGATTTAGGGACCATAAGGTCCTGGGTTCGAGTCTCACAATGGGGTTTTCTCGTAATTATGAGTAACACTGGTGGCATGATGATACTCAGTGGTCCATAAGTGATTCCAATTAGCCGTTCAAAAAAAAAAAAATTGGGTGTACCGGGACCTTAAATGGGGCGTTAACCAGCCTTTAGCATCGGCTACACTGCCCCCAGGGGCGCTAAAGCTTCAAAATATGCCACCCCCATTAAATTTTTAATGCTTCAACATCTCTTCCACCATCCAATCAATATCTCCCACCTCCTCTCCCCCAACGGCTCTTTCTAACGGTCTATAGAGAGAGAAGAAGAAAGAAGAAGAAGAAAAAGGTAGGTGGCTGAGATGAAGAAGAAGTTGTACGGTGGTGGTGATGGTGTACGCTAGTGGTGATGGTGATCCGTGGGGTTTTTCAGATTGTTTGTGTGTGTGAGAGAAGAAGAAGAAGAGAAAGTAGATGAGGTAGGTGGGGTTTTGTTTGTTTTCATATTTTTTTAAATAAAATAATAATTAGGGCCTTAAATTTAAAGTCTCCCACTACACCTCATTTTCTTTTAAGGCCCCTATGCTGACTGGATTGCCACGTGTCGCAATTTGCCCCATTTGACACCTTAAATTTAACCCCACTATACATGGTCCAAGGGTTTTACCGCAATGCGTTTTTGGACGACAGGTTTCCTCTAAAATGGTGGTGACTGGGTCACCAACGTTTACTTCGTTCCCTGGTGTGGGTGACCTCTTGCCATTGGTTTACCTAGGTGATTGGGCTTTTGTTGGTGGTTCAAAAAAACTAACTATCGGTTTAGCTAATATGGCCCAATAAATAAGAGTGAAGAGAAAACCGAAACCGAATCGAGAAAGCGGACCACACAAAAAAAAAAAAACAAACTAATAAACCGAACAGAAATTAGCGGTTCAGTTTAGGTTTTCCATTTAATAAACTCGAAAAAAACGAACCAAACCAAATAACCCAACAAAATCATTATTTTAATGTTTCTTAGTTCTATTCTTGAATTTTAAGTAGTTACAATAAGAACACTAATATTTTGTCTATGTTTGAAATGATTTATCCACGCCTACAACAAGATACTAAAACTTAGCATAAAAATAAATGATTTCAATGTATTACAAAGAAATTATTTTAATAAAAACTTTAGAAACATAGCAATCATTTAGAATGTTCGGCTTATGTGAATAATATTAATTTAAAAGGTTAAATATACTAATATAAATTTAAACATCTAAAAAAGATTTTTAAATCTTGGATTATATAATTTTTATTTTTAAATTTTACATAATTATGTCCAAAAACCGAAACACCAGAAAACCGAACCGATTGTAAGAAAAACCCAAAATCAAACGGTTTTTAAAAACTCAAAAGCAAACACTTCAGTTACGGTTATGATTTTAACTTAAAACCGGACCTAACTGTACATGGCCCTACCAAATTAAGGTTTATACTAAATTCAACGTTTACAATGTATATTTTTCTTATAGTTATGGAAGGAGTTTTAGTGTAAAACTAGTTTAAATAACGCCATGTTTTTAATGGCAATTCAAACTTTTGATACAAATAATTCTAAACTACTTACTTGCTTATGTTTGGACCTATGACTTTTCATCTATGAGGCATGCACCTCTATCAAATCAAATGAGCTAGTCTCTCGTTGAATTAAAAAAAAAAAAAAAATACCATGTACCCACCTTGGTTAGCTAGGGTTTCACTTTAGTTATGTTTGAACACGCAAGTGCTGATCAAATTTCAATAAATATATTAAACTTGGCAATAATCTATATCTATACCACATTATAAAGGAGGAAATGTGTTTACAAATGTCATTTTACATGAATTTTAAGATGACATAGGAAAAGTCTCATGCTTAAAACCCAAATGTCATGTAATTTTTGTCATTTCTACCATTCATGCAAAACCAACTTGTACACATTCTTTTATCATAACCTCCAATTACCATTAATCTATATCTATAATCTATATTATATTATAAAGGATTTGAAAAAGGTATCAAACAATATTAAGTAATTACTACATTTTATTAAAAAATTGCAATTTTATATAAAAAAATTTATATATAACAAAATTATACAAAAAGGTTTTACATATATAAATATATACATATACACCTTAAAAATATTATAAGAATCAATAAAAGTCGAACTTTACGCAAAAAAATAATTTTGTGATGCCTTTTCTTTAAAAAAAAAGTATGTGCATGAATTGGTTCACGAACACAAACCGAACTGAAACCGGTCTTTCAAATCGGCAAAACCGGGGCCGAACCAAACTGAAACTGGTTTGAACACGAATCGGCACCAAACACGAACCGATTAGGAACCGGTTCGGTTCCTAGAATAAAACCTATATGTGCACGTCTATAAAGTTCTCAGATTGGGATGTCTTATGTGGAATATTTTCAACTAACCTAATTTCCAATTTTACTTTCTGATGCCACTGATAGAAATTTATGGTGCACTTGATAATATGGAAAAGTTATGGGTATGTGATGTGCCGAGAATTGCACACGTTTTACACACACATTTTCACCCGTTTTTCCACCCGAAATCATGCTTTTATCTTAGTTTTATTACAATTTATCTTTCTTTGTTGATAATTACAGGTTTTGAGGCCGATGAGTGAAAAGAGGAGAAAAGCGGCACAAAAGGCATGGAATTGAATACTTAGAGAGCTGATTCAGATGCAGCACGGCCATGCTCAGGCCGTGCACGGCTGTGCACCTGTCCTGGGTCAACAAGTCAACATTTCCAAGTCAGCAGGAAGCAAAAAAGTCAAGTGCACCGGCGTGCACGAGGCTGCCCACCATGGTACACGGCCGTACTCAATTCAACGCGTATCCAGGAATGTTCCAGAATTGACCAAACTGACAAAATGGTTGCACGAACTGAAGAGCACGGGCGTGCCAGCCAACAAAACAGACAGTTTCTGCATGCAAGGACTCTGCAACAGTACCGGGTGTCATGCACGGGCGTGCTCATGCTGGAAGGCCTATAAATAGAGAGCTCCCCTCCTCACTTTGGCATCCCTTAACCCATCAAATCCTCTACCTTCTACACAAAGTTTCAACCATCTTTGGGACTTGTAGGTGTCCTTTGGAGCTTGGGATCACTCCATAAACACCATATTCGAGAGAGAAACAACCCGAAATCACCCAAAACCACTAGAAATCTCCATACAACCATCACTGTGTTTTGTACACAAAACCAACCTTGTTAGCTTGTTATATCAACCATGCTAGGCTAGATTTCTCATGGTGTTGCTAGGGTGATGATGGAACTTTGTATGCAATAAATAGTTTATTTGCCAATGATGTTGTAGTCTAGTGGTTGCAATAGAGGTGGGAAGGTTTACCCACTTTGTGGGGTTCCTGCCCTAGGAGGTCACAGGTTCGAATCCCACTCAGAGTAGGGTTATTCTGAAATGAGGGGCTGGACCTTAGGGGGAGCCGGGGACCGGACCAAAAGGGTGCGAGGCTTCATTATGGGTGTGTACTGTTGACCGTTCAAAAAAAAAAAGTTTATTTTTGTTTAAAGTAGTGTTTTGTGTTCTTAATAGTTTTTTCTACTATTTATGTGTACCCACCTTGATAAGCTAGGGTTTCACTTTAGTTATGTTTGAACACGTAAGTGCTGATCAAATTTCAATAAATATATCAAACTTGGCAATAATTATTCTTAAAAATGGTTGTGACCAATTGCGTTTATACGGCAATTTCAACTCTAATCTATCTATCTATCTATCTATCTATCTATCTATCTATCTATCTATCTATACATACATATAATAAACCAAAGCCATTTTAATAACATGGCATTCAAAGAGGGTATTCTCTTTATTAAGTGTGTCATGTGTCATCCCATGTGGCAAGACCTTTATTTTAGGAAAATAATAATTTAAAATTTAAAAACAAAATTAGATTTTTATCTCTAATGTTTCCTCCCATAACTTTTAAACGTTAATATCTTTTATACACGAGATTTTTTAAAGAAAAAAATTACACCAAATTAATGGTCGTTTTATTATCTTTACAACGAGTACCATAGTGCTATATAAAAAACGGAGAAAAAAACGACTATTTTTTGTAACCCGACAGGTATTGTGTCAGGTTTGGAATTAGTTTAAAAAAAATTGTGGGTTTGGGTCGGGTCTGGGATTAGGTGATACCCGACCCAATTACCCTTTTTTTATATTACAATATGATAACATATGGCATAGATTTTTTTAAAATAATAATAATAATAATAATAATAATAATAATAATAATATTCATTAATCATATATTGGCAAGTCATTAATTATGTTGTCATATTAGATATTTTATTATGTAATATTAGATATTTCAACCCGGGACGCTCTCTAAGAAGGTAATTGCTATGTTTTCTTTTTCTACCATATTCTGAAATAGCTCAAATCTTATTGTATGCAGTTAAAGACCTTTGACTGAATGTATTGGTGCTAAACAATCTATGTCCCCTTGAAGTGCTTGGGATCTTAATATTCTGTTTTAGGTGTTGATGTTGTAAGGTGAAATGAATCTTTTGGTATTTTTTTTAAAGTATCTAATGTAAGTTGGTACATAGATGCTTTTTATAGTTTAAATACTTTTAATTTTATTTACTTTACTTAGATTTCTCAACCCAGGACGCTCCCGAGGTATAAGCTAGTTAACCATATAACGAGTGTAATTGAGCTTGAATTGCTCATTTTCAACCAGATACGGTGTGTTTCAACATATTCCATTTTAATAAATCCTACAATTAGTTATTTGATTTCTTTTATCCAAATAATTCAAAATGGTGATCATAATCAATTTTCCTAAAATGATATTGTTACAATCCAAGTTCTATTATAACATATGAAAACAAAACATTCTGAATAATTGCACCACTCCACATGATTCATGTGGCTTTTGGTTACATAGCTATGTGACACAATTTCATGTCAAAATCACCTTTTTTTAATTACTGGGACACTATCATGTAGCTTTTTAGCCATATAGACTTGTGACCCTGTAGATCAAAATATATTTCCAACTTCTAGTTAATTTATTTAGAGTAAATTGTAATTTTCGTCCATGTGGTATGTTAGAAATTGGCACTTTAATCAAAAAAAGAATTTTAATGCTATATTCGTGCCCAATGTTTTAAAAACATGCCAGTTTCATCCAAATTCATAACCTCTGTTAAAATACTCAGTCAAAAGAGGGGTAGTATGGACATTTTACATTTATTTTCAAAAAAAAAAAACATTTTGTTTAACCTTATTTACCCCACCTTTATTACTCCTCTCATCACCATCTTCAACATCCTCCAAATTTCCAACCTCCTCCATCACCCTCAACCATCATCAACTTGTTAAACCCTCCATCACCACCACCAGCACCGATTAAACCCTCCATCACCCTCCTGCCACCACCGCCACCATCTTCAGGCGACTCTCTATCTTCCGACGACTTCTCTCTTCAGGTGACTCTCTCTCTTCCAACGACTCGTACACTTACTCGATCTTCACTCCATCTCTTACTCTTCATGAAACTTTTGATTGAAGTAGTATGATGTTTGTGTTGCTGATGGTTAGGGGTATGATGTCCACATCTAGAGTTAGATCTGGGATGTGGCAATCGGCTAGAGTGGTGGGTGCTGCAGGTTGGAATCTGGCGGAGGAACGATGATGATGAAGAATTACAGGTGGTCGGGTGGGGATGATGGTGGTTTTGGTGGAGTTGATGATGATGGTGGGGCTGCCGGTGATTTTCTTGGATCTTCTGTTAGGATTTTGATGATGATGGTTGGGGTGGAGTTGAGTGAATGAGATGATGATGGTGGTGTTGTTTTCAAATTGTTAGGATTTTGATTGAATAAAAGTCTTGGATCTTCTGTTATGGTTTTTTATTGAACCAAAGGTGAAGGGTTGATGATGATGACGGTGGTGGCAGGTAGGGGTGTTCAGAATTCGATTCGAATTTGAAAAATTCAAAATTCGACTTAGTTCGATTCGATTACCAAGAATTCGATTCGTTTATTAAGAATTCGAATTCGATTCGAATTCGAGTCAAGTAAATCGAATACGAATTTATGATTTTAAATTCGATTCGATTCGATTCGAAATTCGAATAAAAACTATACATGTATATTTTTTAATATATACACACACATACTCATTATTATATACACATTGAAAAAAAGAACTTCTAAATTTTGGTCAAACTCTAAGAACCCATAGTATCTACAACTTTTATAATAACCATATTTTACATATTTACCTTATAAGTCACAAAACTCTAACAAACTATACTGTCTACTATTTTTACTATTCTCGTATTTGACATATTGTTGTTTAACAATTTTGTAGATCTGTATTTTATATGTTAAAAATAATGAGTTTGTATTAGTTTTAAAACTAAAAGTAAAACAATTTATTATTGATGGTGAATCTGAACTAAATCGAATTTATTCGAATTCGAGTTTCTTTTTCGAATTGAATACAAATCGAATAAATTGAATTTTAAGCGAATACTAATTCAGGTAAAAATATTAAAAATTCGAGAAATTCGATTCGAATAATTTGAAAATTCGTTATTCGATTCGTTGAATACCCCTAGTGGCAGGTGCAGGGCTGCCGGAGGAGATGGTGGGGCTGCCGGTGATTTTCTTGAGTGCACAGAGAGAGAGATGGGAAAGGGGTGGAGTTGGGGATGGTTTTGTGAAAAAAAAAGAAACTTTTGTTTTTTCAAGTTAAAATATAAATAAAATTAAGAAAAAAGAAATATGTAAAATGAAAAAACTACCCCTCAGTTAATGTTAGTTTTTAACAGAGTTAACGAAATGGATGGATTTGGCACTCAATAATAAACGTGAAGGGCACAGGTGATTAAAAAAAGTTTTTTGGATGAATCTACCAATTTGGTATAAACTCTGATACGAATTTAGCAATTTACTCATCTATTTATTAAAACTAAACCATCTTCTGCTACAAACCTATGTATATAATTAACCCTTTAAACACCATAACTTCATAAATGATTGTGTGGATTCAAGATCCAACGATTGAGTGTACAAGAGGAATTAGCCATATTTGACCCATTGCCATCTTAGTTTAACATTAGTAATCAGTTTATTATGGGTTTAAGCTTTTGTACAAGTCCTTTAATACGATATATTCTCAGACTATAAATTGGAAAGTGTGGGTTCCCTTAAAGTGCAGAATTCTGGTTTGGAGATCTATCTGAGATCGTCTTCCGACTTGCGTGGAGGTGGCTAAACGTGCTGTTCAGCTGCAGAATGATCGCTGCATTTTTTGTCTTTCGGATCAGGAGACTACTTTGCATCTGTTCACATGATGTATCTTTGCATATGAAGTGTGGAACAGACTCTTCAATTGGTGCCGTTTGCCTCCTTTTTATGCTTTTGATGTACAGGATATTCTGCAGCTTGTTGATTCTCAGTCTTTACTGCCAACGCAAAAGTCTGTGTTGTGAGGCATTATTTATACGGCCCTGTGGACGGTATGGAACGAAAGAAACGCTCGTATTTTCACCCGCAAATCCAGAAGACCGGCTGAAGTTCTGGAGAGCATCAAGTCTACCTTGTTTTTTTTTGTTTCGTCATAGAACTAGAATACAAGATGTCGATTGGAAAACTTGGTGTAAATATCCGTTGTACTTGATGTAAGTGTTTTTGGTGCCAGGGCGGCCTTTTTTTTTTCAGGTTTTGCCTTTGGTTTTTTGTAAATGAAGTTAGCCTTAAAAAAAATATTTGTATAATTTTAGAATTTTAAACAATATTTATTGAGAGTCGACGGTGTTGAAATTCTATGGGGGTCGGTTTCAAAGATTCATGAAGGTCGGTAGTAAAATTTCTTTGAGAGGTCAAGATTATATCACATATATATTTAGGGGGAACTGGATTTTAATAACCTAAACTATGCAAAATTAGCCGTTGACCCCCTAAACAAAAACATTAACTATATATAACCTGTACTATTAACCTATTGGATTCTGACACCCAATTTGGGTTAAGTCAGTAACACAGTTATTGTTTTGGCTGATTTGGCACCCCTAATCTGATGTGGCACCCACAATCTGACGTGGCATGCTGACGGCTTAACCCAATCTAATTGGGTTAGTGACTTAACCCAAATTGGGTGTCAGAATCCAATAGATTAATAATACATGTTATATATAGTCAAATTTTTAGTTTGGGGTGCCAACATCCAATAGTTTAGGTTATTAAAATTCAGTTCCTCTATACTTAAAAATTAAAATTCATGGGGTGTGGCCTATTGTTGGTTTTCTTATTGTTTACGTTGTAAAGATGAAGGTTTTGTGATTGCACGAGGTGAAATTGAATGTGGCTCTTCCTAACTTCCTTTACTTGTTCCTCCTTTGGACACTTTTGCCTTTTACGTTTGTTAGATCATTTCATTGTCTTTGCGGGAATGTAAATGGTGTTCTTTCAAGACAAGTAACATCTCACTTATTTTCATCATTGTTGTTTGCTTGTTGCCATGATCGTTCTTTTTTTCCCCATAAATTGAGAAGACTGATTTTTCAAGATTTTATGTTATTTTTTAAAATATTAAACTGTGATGTCTAAATTCGCTAAGAATACGCGTGGGTCATTCGATTAACCTCAATGAATACTATGAGTCAAAATAAAAGAATGAGACATGCATATATGAACCGTATATGATTTCGAAAGGTGAATTTATGAAGATCATCCAACACTTAATTGTTAGACATATAACTTACTTCGGTTTTTACAAACCAATCCCATTCATAGCCGCTACTCTAAGCTAATCTAGGATCAACCACTTGGAGAACGCGGAGCCTTTCTTTCTCGGTCATCTGTCTTAATAAGTTAAGCGAATTCCGATTCATGTGGTAGTTCTCTGTTGCATTGGTGTTTTCACTCCTCACTCTCCACCATAACAAAATGTTTCCACTATATCTCAGGAGTAGTCAAAGGAAGTCCGGTGGGTCCGAGTAGGAAAAAATGAACTCAGATAGGGCATAGAACAATGGATCAATTCATTCAATAAGATCCGTTCGAATCAGACCAGGATGAATGGGATTGGTTTGACCTCTCGCTCGGAATTAACCCGTTGCCGACAGATGTCCCACGCCACGTTTCGTGAAGAGCTATGCCCGAGAATGAATGAATTGTGATATAGCGCTTGATGTGTCACAAAATTAACATATAAAACATGCATAATTAGTCTCATAATAGGGTAGAATTGAGCTTAAACTATTGATTTTAGCCACTAAATCGTTTCTATTTGTATTTCTCGGGAAATTGGAGCTCCAAACCGAAAACAAGTGATTTTCGGGTAAAAACAGATGAAAACCGGAGATTCCTAAGGATACGAGACTTGCATCATGTTTCCCGTATGCGTGAAGACCTTTCTGGGACTTAAACAATGATAAAATTAGTTCGGGACTGACCCAACACGCCCATGCACACTTGCATGGAGGCTCTGCACACTAGAAGACAACGCAACCAACTTGGGGAATAAGAAATCTTGCTGAGACAACCTGCACGCCCGTGCACTACCCCTGGCACGCCCGCGCACCAGACAAAAGTACAGACAAAGCAGATATGCAGCAACAGAAACGCACGTGGGGCAGTGCACGCCCATGCTGTAACACCCCAAAGTCTCGAAGTGATTACGTCACCTTACGTGTCGCTTAAACGGGTCGGGTCGGACCTGACCACCCGAATACTAAATTAAATATTCAGGCTCGAATCTCGCGGGCAACCGTTTCAACCAAATATATAAATAATAATTATTGAATTATTATTATCACGGTTAAACGCTCCTTATCTGTTATTAACCCGCTGCCAAACGCCTATTATTCTCTTGTTATAACCGTTACCAATTATCGCGAGTCTCAGTAATTATCCCCGTAGCCAAACACCCTCTATTTTATTTCCCTATATAAACCACCCCTCTTTCTTATCTCTGCTCTCTCATTCTCGCTACTCTCTCTCTTATACAGACAATACACACACATAAAGGTGTTTGACCAAGAAGCTCTCACCGGAGACCATGGCCGGCTCCGCCGCCTCTGTCTCCGGCCACCACCGCCGTCGTCCTTTCCTTCTTAAGGTGAGCACACAACCTTCTTCCTTCCCTTCTATATCTATTGATAAGTAATCATCGGGTCTTTATCTTCAACATAAAAGCCCCAATCAAGAACCCTTCATATACAGTTCATCAGGTCATAATCAGTCGTGAATCCTTCAACCCGGTAACTTTTCTGTTCCTGTTAACCGGAGTCGGACAGTCACCGGATGTGGTGACTGTCATCGGGACTGGTCTATTCTTGATAACCACTGATAACCCCTCTTGTTCAGATTCTGTTCCGGTTAAGCGAGTTAGACAGTCACCGGTTAAGGTGACTGTCACCGGTAATCCACTCTCGCAGTCCCGTTGATACTGGGTAAACGAAACCGGACAGTCACCGGTTATGGTGACTGTCATCGGAAACCATCGTCACCGGTAACCATCTTCGAACCCATCATCCTCTGTTCTGATAATAATCTGATAACCCACAAACTGATATTGAGATGATAACTGAAGGACCGGGTAACCTATGATAAGGTTCCGATCAGATTGTGGTTACATCTTAATCACCTCCGGCTCATGTTTGATATTAGTGAACTCTCTATTGAAATCACCCGATTATATTATTGGAGGTGGTTTTGATGTTTATCACCATATAATTAATAGTGGTTGGTTATAGATGGTTATTTTGATTATGGTACTAACCAATATGTGTTGTATATATAATCAGGTAACTTGGGGTGAACCTATGATGTGGATGATCATCCCTAACCAAAGGCCCGGATTAACTCCCGATTATGTTCCGATAATAGTTCGGTAAGATTCGGTCACTATTTCCTATTGGTTGATTGGTCACGATCTTGTAATCTATTTATTAACACGGTGATTATATTGATTGCGAGGTACCGATCCTTGAATTGGAAGAATACGAGTCGTCGCCGAGTCGACTCAGTGACTCGGTCAACACCCAGAATAGAACCCGGTTCCAATAAGCTAGACGAGGAATATTATTATTAATTATACGAATATATATATAATACGAATAACGTACGGACTTGATAATAATAATAAGAGACTAATAATCATATATAAAATATATATGTTTATATATGAGATTCGATATATAAAACGATATACTAGACTCGGGTAAGTTATGTCTAGAGTTCTTTTAGGTTCGCGTGCCAAGCTGTAAAGGCCAACTTTGTTTCTTTTTGCCTAGATTGCCCAAACCCCGAGTTTAGGACTATCTAATATATACTGAATTCTATATATATAAATTGTATATATGATATATATCCTAAGTATTACAATCTAACAAGTCCCACGCGTTAAACGTATCAATATATATATGAAATATAATTGTAATAAGAAGATTAGCTAGAAGATATAACGCAAACAAGTGAGTATCGTGAACTCCCCACTTTTACAGTTTTATTAAGTGTTTTAGGGGAAATACATGTCATTTATAAGAAAACATAATGCTTTACATAAAAGAATAACAATAGAAGTTATATAAAGGGGCAATAGAAACAACGAGGACAGTACTGGACGGTATCGCCATTTCCTTTCTTGTCTAACTAGAGGACAAGAACCAGTTTTACCCGAGTAGAGGGTGGAAATAATCATATATTATCACAAGCAGAGTGATACCATAGAAAGGAATGGCAACTTATAGAATATAATCGGAATAATAGAAATATAATCGAATTGAGAGAATATCTAGTTCCCCTCCAGAATATAGAATTGTAAAGCATATTTATAAAAGATATATATAAAAGAATTATCAATAAACGAACTGGCCATTCACTTTATAAAATACGCGACCTCACCAACTTTATGTTGACAGAAACTATTTTTGACATGTGTTCAGGTAACCCAACAGAAATGATGATGTGGATCCTGGAAGACTACAAGACTGTTATTACCCTGGATTCCGCTGTGTAACTCCGATAACCCGACCCGACAACCCGGCCACATCAGCCAGGGTTGTTACAGTTGGTATCAGAGCGGCACTTATTACAGTTTTGAAGTCTTTAGTCATCCGGGATCTACCAGAATATTTTTCTAAAACGAAATGTTGCATAGAAAAATAAATTAGAAATATTTAGGATATCTGGATTAGTAAAGAAAATATCAGTCGAGTAAATTTTTGGGTACCTAAATGTCAAACCATTATAAAGTTGGTGAGAACCATAACCGTATACTAGAAATTAAAACGAATCCACCACAAGAAATTACTAGAATGATTATGTGGGATAAATTGACAATTCTGTACACAGTTGTGAATTTATATGCACATTAATTTCTGGGAAATCTTACAGGATAATAAGGCCATATGAAATAAGAAAGAATATAGAACAGAAACCAGATATATTAAAAGAAATCAGAAAATAAATTCCGATATAAATAAGAAATGACAGAAATTTTAGAAATATATATGTAAATAGATATAAAAATTACAAAAGTATCCTTCGACAATTTAATCGACTTGTACGAGAGTTTGAAATCGTATTTCATTCTCTAGAAAAACTCGTTGATTATAATTACTCGTCGCATCTCTCCGAAATTTCCGTCTTAATAATTATTCAGATCATTAACCTCACGGTTATTCCGATATATATAAAAAGAGAAAATACAAATATACGCTCCAACTTGAACATTCCTATGCTCGAGTTCCAGAAATATTATTTTTACACCGTAATTTCCGAAATTTTTATAAAATCTGATATATAAATATTGTGTTTCCTAAGAATTTTCCTCGATTATTTAAATAAAAGATCCTATATATATACCGCGATTATTTAAAATGTTTTAAATCTTTTAAGTATAATTTTGGAAGCTTACTAATTTGATACTTAGTTATTATTATTTTTCTACTAAACCAGTATTTCGATTTTGTAAAAATATATACCCGATTTTTTTAAAATAACGATTTATTAAAAAGATTGAGAAATTCTGATTAATATTTTTATCAAATCAAGTATTGATAATTTTTAAAACACCCCAGAATCTATCTCAGGTTTTATCTAAATTTATTCGTTTAACCTTAAAGTTTTGATTTTAATATTTTGAGAAATCTACGTTAAATTTTATCCATCTATAATAAAGAATTTTGTTTATTACAAATTAAGAATTCCGATAGTAAGAAGTTTTTACCACGACTCATTTGAATCGTAAAAGTTATTTTCAAAAACGAATATTATTATGAAACTTGAATCCGTATTGTTATTATAAATTATTTCCGGAAATTTTTATATAAAAGAACTACGATCGCATTATTTTACCGAAACATATTTTCTACTGTATATAATGTTATTTTCATAGAAATTTATTTATCAAATTCGTATTCGTATATATATATATATATATATATATATATATATATATATATATATATATATATCAAGAGCCTTTTTCCGTATAATTTCGTACGTATATTCGATCGTATAAATTCCTCGTTATTATTCCAATATAAACGATAATAAATATTATATACATTCCGTTTTATAATCTAAACTCATATTTGTAATTATATAAAAATCTCGGTTAGAGGTCCTCCTCGATCCCTTCCAGAATTAAATAATATTTGGACAAAAATATTATTCTCGAAATTCCGTAATCAACATACGCTGGTATCTGTCGGACGAAACCGAATTCTTACTCGCTCGATTACACGAAAATATAACTACCGTCTTAATCCTATGATTCGAACAAGTCAAGGGATATTAAGAAGATAGGATTCTTGTATTGAATATCCTCTGACACGAATAAATTCTTGAACGATTGACAGTCTATTTCGTTAGACTTAGATCAACAAGTTTTATCCTGAATATATATAATTTCGAACTCAAGAGAAAATAAAGAACAGAATATCGAAATAATATGTAAGGGACACATACCTATTGTGATTAAAATAAACAAACACTGGAATGTTAGGTGAGGTGGAATAGTAATTATGGTTGCAAACATAATTATGAATGCCACAGGCACAGGAACATTCGAGTAGGAGTTTATCAAGATCACAGTATGTTTGAGTCACGAACATATTAAAAGAAATAATAAGAAAATAAATAATAAGAAGAAATATAAATCTGAATTATCAGCGTAGCGTATGTGGAGAATACGACCACAAAACTGGCAATATTGTTGAAATTCCTTCGTGAATACAACTAAGAATATATTCGCAGAATAGAAACCACCGATTGGTTAAATTCTACGAATCAAAGAAATCAGTTTATTGATTTTGATTGCCAACCAAAGATAGTTATATGTCCTATGTGCAATCCCGGTGGCAAAGGAAATTCGGACCCTTAAAGAAGGTATATCCGGACATTTGCCACTAAGGCACAGGATTCTTTATAAGGATATATGATCTTATGAACAAATCTTCGCAGTCACTTCGTATAAAAACTCACGTGAGTTACCGCACAATCAAATTGGTAAAACGGTCAAGTGTTACCAAGTTTGAAATTTAAGAAGTGATAAAAGAATTGTTAAAATTCTAAGAATATAACAGATAAAAATATATATGGATTCAGAAACCGGAACGGTAGAATCCAATGAATTATTAAAAGAAGTAAATTATAACGAATATATCGAAATATAAGTGATACCAAGCGGAATCGCGTAGAGATTCGCAAGGTATAATCGAAGTGAAAACGAAAAATGAATAGAGTTATGCTCATTTTTCCAGTGAAACTCTCTGGCCAAGGAATAACGGAATTCCTGTTCCGGGTTAAAGGCTGCGAGAGATCATTTAAGAAATCACTGTTCTGGCAAGAACTATCTATACGAATATCTCAACGAAATAAGCCTTGCTTATAATAAGTTGGATTAAGAAGATATGATATATTGCCTAAATATAAGTCTATCGGAATGTGTTTTCAGAAACCAATAGTATAGACTTTGATCGAATATATAAATAAAAAGGAATTATTCCAAGCAAACGTATATTATAGAAATACTGAGTTTATAGTGTGTGCTATAGATATTAGCAGTATTTGCTTGGAGATAAAAGAATATAAATCGACAATAAAAAGAATTATAAAAGACATCCGATATGTCTGAAAAATAGAAAGGCATCCGATATGCCGAGAAATATAATTATCAGAATAAGAATATAAACATTAAAAAGAAATTATCAAGATAGAGATATAAGTCGTACGAAAACGACTAGAAATATTATAAAGAAATATTTTACCGAGAGTGTATCGAATCCCGAATTAGGATTAAGAAAGAATTTTACAGAAATAGTTAATGCGATAAGTATAGTAATCCGGAATGATAATCATGATTTTGAGAAAGACTAAATGATGCATTGTTCTCAGAATTTTAAAGTCAAAAGAATCGTAATGACGACTGTTACCAGTAGATTCTGAGACTATAAAGAGAAAGTTACATATATTGACTGTAGAATTGTGAAAGACCTCGTTCACAATAATACACTGAGAAAAGTCAAATAATATGTATTAGACACAATGCAGTTAATCATCAATGAAATAGTCAGAAAGATTATTATAGATGATTTAAGAGAAATCTCAATTATCCATGAATTAGTCTTTTCCGGTACCTTTAAGAATTCAGGTAAGATACGTCTAATGATACGAGAAACCTCCTAAGTATACCCACGAATAGTGGTAACCAAGAGATCAACCATATAGATGGAAGTGAAGGATAGAATTTGTAAGAATTAACCCGATAGTTACCAAAGGATATTCCTACTCTTTAAGAATCGGAATTACAATGATGGTAAATTCTAAAGTTCAAATCAAAGAGGTAGTAGCTCGGATCCCGTTCAAATCATAATAACGAAGGGACTTCCGTATCTATCTCCTAAGAACTATCTAGAATCCATCATTGTAAACGAATCCGAATATCAAACGATGGAAGTATAGTATCAATACGAGAACCTTTAATAGCCATATCGAAATAATACAGATAATTCATGTATCTGAATTAATATGACTATAGCAAGAAAGGTTAAAACGTAATTAGAAATATGATCAAAATGTAGTCATACAGATTGACATTTCTAATATTGGATTGATACAAAATCGATTTCCTCGCAAACCATGAGAACCAATCATGTCTCGACGACAAGTATTGTTGTTCTAATTATAACGTCCTTATAGATTAAAAAATATAAAGGACAAGATCATTCAAATTTCGGGGACGAAATTTCCTAAGGGGGGGAGATTGTAACACCCCAAAGTCTCGAAGTGATTACGTCACCTTACGTGTCGCTTAAACGGGTCGGGTCGGACCTGACCACCCGAATACTAAATTAAATATTCAGGCTCGAATCTCGCGGGCAACCGTTTCAACCAAATATATAAATAATAATTATTGAATTATTATTATCACGGTTAAACGCTCCTTATCTGTTATTAACCCGCTGCCAAACGCCTATTATTCTCTTGTTATAACCGTTACCAATTATCGCGAGTCTCAGTAATTATCCCCGTAGCCAAACACCCTCTATTTTATTTCCCTATATAAACCACCCCTCTTTCTTATCTCTGCTCTCTCATTCTCGCTACTCTCTCTCTTATACAGACAATACACACACATAAAGGTGTTTGACCAAGAAGCTCTCACCGGAGACCATGGCCGGCTCCGCCGCCTCTGTCTCCGGCCACCACCGCCGTCGTCCTTTCCTTCTTAAGGTGAGCACACAACCTTCTTCCTTCCCTTCTATATCTATTGATAAGTAATCATCGGGTCTTTATCTTCAACATAAAAGCCCCAATCAAGAACCCTTCATATACAGTTCATCAGGTCATAATCAGTCGTGAATCCTTCAACCCGGTAACTTTTCTGTTCCTGTTAACCGGAGTCGGACAGTCACCGGATGTGGTGACTGTCATCGGGACTGGTCTATTCTTGATAACCACTGATAACCCCTCTTGTTCAGATTCTGTTCCGGTTAAGCGAGTTAGATAGTCACCGGTTAAGGTGACTGTCACCGGTAATCCACTCTCGCAGTCCCGTTGATACTGGGTAAACGAAACCGGACAGTCACCGGTTATGGTGACTGTCATCGGAAACCATCGTCACCGGTAACCATCTTCGAACCCATCATCCTCTGTTCTGATAATAATCTGATAACCCACAAACTGATATTGAGATGATAACTGAAGGACCGGGTAACCTATGATAAGGTTCCGATCAGATTGTGGTTACATCTTAATCACCTCCGGCTCATGTTTGATATTAGTGAACTCTCTATTGAAATCACCCGATTATATTATTGGAGGTGGTTTTGATGTTTATCACCATATAATTAATAGTGGTTGGTTATAGATGGTTATTTTGATTATGGTACTAACCAATATGTGTTGTATATATAATCAGGTAACTTGGGGTGAACCTATGATGTGGATGATCATCCCTAACCAAAGGCCCGGATTAACTCCCGATTATGTTCCGATAATAGTTCGGTAAGATTCGGTCACTATTTCCTATTGGTTGATTGGTCACGATCTTGTAATCTATTTATTAAACACGGTGATTATATTGATTGCGAGGTACCGATCCTTGAATTGGAAGAATACGAGTCGTCGCCGAGTCGACTCAGTGACTCGGTCAACACCCGGAATAGAACCCGGTTCCAATAAGCTAGACGAGGAATATTATTATTAATTATACGAATATATATATAATACGAATAACGTACGGACTTGATACTAATAATAAGAGACTAATAATCATATATAAAATATATATGTTTATATATGAGATTCGATATATAAAACGATATACTAGACTCGGGTAAGTTATGTCTAGAGTTCTTTTAGGTTCGCGTGCCAAGCTGTAAAGGCCAACTTTGTTTCTTTTTGCCTAGATTGCCCAAACCCCGAGTTTAGGACTATCTAATATATACTGAATTCTATATATATAAATTGTATATATGATATATATCCTAAGTATTACAATCTAACAAGTCCCACGCGTTAAACGTATCAATATATATATATGAAATATAATTGTAATAAGAAGATTAGCTAGAAGATATAACGCAAACAAGTGAGTATCGTGAACTCCCCACTTTTACAGTTTTATTAAGTGTTTTAGGGGAAATACATGTCATTTATAAGAAAACATAATGCTTTACATAAAAGAATAACAATAGAAGTTATATAAAGGGGCAATAGAAACAACGAGGACAGTACTGGACGGTATCGCCATTTCCTTTCTTGTCTAACTAGAGGACAAGAACCAGTTTTACCCGAGTAGAGGGTGGAAATAATCATATATTATCACAAGCAGAGTGATACCATAGAAAGGAATGGCAACTTATAGAATATAATCGGAATAATAGAAATATAATCGAATTGATAGAATATCTAGTTCCCCTCCAGAATATAGAATTGTAAAGCATATTTATAAAAGATATATATAAAAGAATTATCAATAAACGAACTGGCCATTCACTTTATAAAATACGCGACCTCACCAACTTTATGTTGACAGAAACTATTTTTGACATGTGTTCAGGTAACCCAACAGAAATGATGATGTGGATCCTGGAAGACTACAAGACTGTTATTACCCTGGATTCCGCTGTGTAACTCCGATAACCCGACCCGACAACCCGGCCACATCAGCCAGGGTTGTTACACATGCACCCCCTGGAAACTCTATAAATAGCAAGCTTGACTCAATCATTTGGTATCCCATTTCATTCAATCTTGTGCCTTCTTGGGTCGACTTTCAAGCTTCTGCCAAAGATCTTGGGGTCTTGTGGGAGGCCTTAGGGCCATCCTAACAACCCACCAAGGTTAGGCTTCGTCCTACCTTGATTATCTTGGCCAAGCATGGGATTGTAGAGTAGTTCATGTAATAAAACATCGAGGGTCATGAGGATCACACTAGATACATAGCACCAAGAGGATGGAAGGCTTGTTTACGAGCAGCCATGTTCTTATGTTGATCATTCTTTATGGTTGTATCTTTCTATTATCTCCGAACCGACTTTGATTTGTCGACTTTTATTATTATTAGTAGTTTATTTTTAGTTATTTGGTGTGTTATCTTTTTAACTAATTATTGTTTGTTTATCTTTGTGACATGTTCAATTAGCGATTAAGTTAATAAACCTTTAAAATCAACCTTAACTTAATTAATAAACTATCATGAGGTTTAATCAGCTTTTGGTAGTCCCAAGCTAGATCCAAGGTGAGAAAAACCGCCAGTGAGACAGATCCTTTGGGCTTCTAAAGTGGACCAGATCTGAGTGACACATTTCTAGTTCTTACCAGATGAATGGGTGATTTTCTTGGCAAAGGGTGGATTCCCTACGGGTGCACCAGTGATTTTCGGATTACACACCTTTAGGATTATGTTACACATTTGTTAAGGATTTCAGTCATCTCGGGAGGTTATGGATTGGGTTCGTTAAGTCATAAATCACTAAACCAACTTTGTATTTATCTGATCAATAAATATTTAAAGTGTCACTTTTTAAGCTAAATAAAATAAGAATATTATGTCTAGTTCTCGTTAGTACGAAACCGTTAACCAATGGAGGATACATGTTGCCTAGGCTGACTTTAAGAGAGATCATTTGGTGTTCGTGGCCGTTAACCTATTTAGGGGATACGATGTTGCTAGAGCTGACTCTAAGAAGAGATCTTTCGGTACATAACGCGAGAGCTAAGGGAGGTGTACGGTGTTCATGGTCGGAAGTCAAGCCTCTATTTCAATTAGGAAGATAAGTTAGAGGACTAGTGGCTTGACCGCGGTTTGGGAAGCACCTGTGAATGCAGGACTCGACCGGTGAATCTTCATACGTTATGCGGACGCACATCTGGAGGTTATGCATACTACTCAGTAGTGGCCCCGTTTCTCTGATCTTAGAGCCAACACTTCAAGTTCACTCATGCCCTCCTCACCAATAATTGAATCTAATATTGTTTCTAATAATAAAATTTACTACTTATACGGAGGGCCCCGAGATGTGCATGTCCACTATCTCTACTATTTTTTTTATTTTATAAAACCCAAACCTCTTTTTTCAAAACCTATTTTTCTTAGAACCCCTCTATTTTATTTTCTTTTCAAACCTGGTTAGTTATTTGATGAAAGGTTGAGTAGGGGAAAGTGTGTTCTTTAGGAATACGATACTCGGTATTTACCCTAGAAAACTATACTATACACGTCAGGTTCTCTGCCTATGTGTTGGTTTTAGTTTCTAAGTATTAATCGTTTACTTATAAATTAAAAACTTGTTAGAAGGTTTAGTAAAATCAGTCTTTTTCCCAAAACCAATGTTTTGAAATTTACACATCAAGTTTTTGGCACCGGGAAAAATGACATCTTTTATAATTACTAAAACCAGGCACATCAGCGCCGAATAAGTCACAGCTCTATTCCCGACTTGAAATTCATAAAGGACTTTACGCGAGATAAAAGAAGCGGCCCTTAAATGCCTCGGGACGACTGCACGTTACATAATAGCAGCACGACCGAACGGAGGCGGAAGCCGGTTGGGCGCTAGCGCTTCATATTATAAATTTAGGCCCTGTTTAGTTCACCTCTGAATAGCTCATTCAGAGGTAACCTCTGATTCGGTCAGAGGTGAGGTTGTTTGGTTGCTTATAATCCAGCCTCTTAAATGAGCCATTAAGAGCTGAATGGCTCAGCACTTTGATGATGCTGAATGAGAAAATGGACAGGATTTGCCCTCACCTCTGAACAACCCCTTCACCTTCACCCTTCACCCTTCCCTGCAGCCACCACCCAACGTTGTCGCCCTCCCTCTCTTCCTCCCAACGCCGCCCCACTCTCAGGTCCGACCACCCACCCAACGCCGCCGCCCTCCCTCTCCTCCTCCCAACGCCGCCCCAACGATCTTTTATCTGGATGGTAGAAATGGTGGGTTGGGTTTGTTTGTTCAAACTGAAAAAAAGAAAAGAAAAGGAATGGGAAAGTGGTGATGAAGAGATGGAGATGATAAAGATAAAGGTAGGTGGGTGGGTGTATTATTGATAAAGTATGTAGGTGGTGGTCTGATCGATAGTTATAAAGGAATGGAGGAAGTGGACAAATGGTGATGTAATATAGAATTAATAATAATAATAATAATAATAATAATAAAAGGAATGGGGAAGGGGTAAAGTAGTCATTTTACACACTCATTCAGACATACAACCAAACAACCATTACTGTTTCAGCACTTACTGGTTCAGAAGTCAGAACCTCATACCCATTCAGACCTATTACTGATTCAGCACTTGCTGGTTTAGCACTTGCCAAACAGCCCCTTAATATGAATTAAGTTAAGGGCTTTTCCCTTATTAGTAAAGTTGCTCGAGGCCGGAAAATGAGAATACAATCTAGAAGAGCTGGCCTAATGGTAGAAGAATCTATGGATTCGTTAGGAATCAATAGTCGTTGGTTGGACATACGAGTCACAACCGGCCGGGAAGAGGAGAGATCAACGGAGGCTACTAGCTACTAGTTGTAAAGGAAAGGGCAAGACCACATTTCATTCATTTCTACTAGGCATTCGAATAGTGAACGAAAGACCAGGAGATTGGATCTAGAAAGCACTTCCAGCAGGGTTGGCGGCTGTGTGGCCCTCATTCAGCTGAAAGTAGGAAATCAATCCCGGCACGACCGATGACTTAGTCTCCTACTCAACCACCAATCAAGGACTTCCATCTAGCAAGTCCTAGTACTATGTTCTCCGAGATTGACTAATAGAATAGGCATGCCCTTTAGAGAGTAGTAGAATGTTGGGTTAGCTCTGCCTTTAAGTGATAGGGGATGAGAGGAACTGCTCAGAAATGTCTTAGTTGGTTGAGGAGTGACCGATTCGGTCAGTAAAAAAAGAAAAAAGAACAAAAATAAAGAGTGACATCGGGACCTTATTGCCTCTTGTTGCTTACTTTAAATCGACTCACTTCGTCTATCCCCTTCCATCAAAAGAAGTCTCAGTCATAGCTATAAGAAGGTGTGGATATTGATTATCCTACACTAACCTATATTTTCAGCATTTAGCGCCTAAAACCACTGAAAGGGTCGATGCAGCTCCCATCCCTTCATCATAAGGAGCAGTTTTCACCCCTTTCTTGTACACGTCCTTTTCTTTTAACCCCGGAATCGTATGGGGCAGAAAGTCCTTACTCTGCGTTCTGTCAACCGTAGATGAAAATGTATGAGGTTACTTGAAACGTGGTTCACAATGAGGCTGGACACTGAAACATGGCTAAGAAATGTGCCTCACAAAGAGAAGAGGACACGTTTCACAAAGCCAATAAAAAAATTCAGAGCTGTCAATACCACTGTTCACGAACTTCATCTTTTAATAGATTGATAATTATAAGAGTTAACTATATATAAAAAAGCCACAATACTTTCTTATTAAAAAATAGTTAGCAAACCAAATATTATTATATTGCATTTGTAGGATGAAGTTGTGTGTAGTAGGCTTGCGCCCATTGCCATGTCATGGGACGAAGACACTAAACACAACTTCGAGATGGCGTTATCGGGGCCATTGTAGAGCAGAGAGATGTGAATGTGGTAACGAGCATTAAGTATATTAAGTATGTCAAGTCTATGTGTATCTAATTTATCACCTAATCAAAAACCTTCACTTGGCAAGAGACGTTTCCCCACTACAAACAACCCGAAAAGTTAATCAAGTTATGGGTATGTGTGGGAACAGTTTAGAATCGTTTAACTAGTTATAGCTCGGTTTTAGACGGAGAATGGAGACGAAATAGAAATAGACGAAAACCATGTCAGCACAAATTCGTATAATATCATAAATGGTTACAGACACTGTCATTAGTAGGATAAACATCTATCTCGAGGCCAGGGGAGGTCGGGCATGATCTCCCCTAGAGAGCATTCAAAGCATAAACTCACAATCTTAATGAACTCAACATATGAGATTGCTCTTTATAGGCCATCCTCATTCGTACCCTTGAAGGCACAAAGGAATCCATTCGTACCAAACAAAGCACAAATGAGAAACTTGAATTCTTATTCGACCTAACGATAGTACAAATGCGTTTCCTCATCTCCTTGGTCGAATTAAACAAATGCATCAGATCCATAAATGCCCTTTTGGATCACCACAATATCATGTTTTACAACACATACACACAATATTCAGCTATGACTCAACCCTAGTCTATTCAACAGCGACGACCACACACAAAGTGCATTAACAGACTCCCCCTTGGACGTTGCTGGCGAATTTTGAATACATCTTGCACATCATTAGTCAATATCACTGATCTCCCCCTTAATACAAGAACTTTTTGGATTGCGTATAAGTACAACATTGTTCATGGACCGACCAAGTAATGCACTGCGGACCCTCAACATCAATATGCAGGAAGTCAGCTGGACCATGTATATCATTTGCGAATTCAACCGGAACGCTGAGTTGAATTACAACTAGGTCTCTTAGTTGCGCCGATGTGAAGTCGACAATGTAATACACTACAGCCTCGTAGCATTAGTACCCAGGGATGTTATCTTGACCAAGTACATCACGCGCAATCCAACTAGTCTTATGTACAATCTAATGAGACGCTTGCTAACTGGATTCCATAAAGACAGACCAGATATTCAACATAACACCTAGGTACCACCACTCAGTTACATCTCCTACCTGAACTTACCCATGCATTACCCTTCACACCAACTAGAGAAGTCTAATTGTCAGTTCCAATTAAAGATCTCATATGTGACTCTGTGCAAAACAATCCACTCGGACACTTGTGTTTTCATTGAAAATCTTTATCTCTGCTGATTGTGATTGCATAAACACTTTCTTCTCTCTGAACAAGTTCCCTCAATCATACTGGAACTGGGTTGACTATTCACAACTTCGGAATAAAATCTACTCATTTAGGCCCATAATAGTCATCTGAATCATATCATCGTACTGCAGTACTCTTGATTCTCTTAACTACCCCACAATATAACATTTCATCATCATAACCGCCTCATCAGAAACGAATCTGTTACAATCACTAGATCCAACGCTATATTTCAATCCAACATGCTTGAACTCTTATAAAGAATAAACTGGAATACCTCGTATCCTTGATGAAGTATTTCGAGTGTTTAAGCTCGAAACCTTATAATGAAGTTATCCCACTATAACACCCTAAACCAATTTACAGAAAAACGTGCAGCGGAAATACCAACCGAAAAATTTATTTGTTCTAAAAACAACCTTGGATGTTTATCACCCAAATCTACTAAACATTATAGGTATTACATCTTTTAAATATGTTCTATCACATTAAACATGACCCATCTATATCACGTTATAGGGTCGTGTCCTCGTACAATCCGCCTCCTTGCTCGATCTCCATCCTTTCCTTACTCTGTTAGGTAAACAAGACAACCTGCGATCACCAAATAACCGTTTCGTTAGTTCACTTAGTGACTTAATACACACTACTCAAAATGCGGAGATAATATCCATAGATACTCCATGATCTCGTTCCAACGCCTTTTTGGAAGTTCGGGTGTGGTACCCCGAGATGATCCTACAAGTCTCATGCATTCACATTTACATACCTGCATCTTCCTTACCATTCACATAACAAGGTTAATAACCCCACAATTCATACAAATATACAATTCCCTCAATACCCCACAATACATACAAGCATACAATTCCCTCATATAACCTACTTTACATACAAGCATACAATTCCCTCATATAACTTACTTTACACACAAGCATACAATTCCCTCGTATAATCCTACAATACATACAAGCATACAATTCCCTCGTATAACCTACTTTACCCGTCATGTTACTCTTTCTTCGCCAATCTCTAAGACAAATGTGACGTTTCCAATCCTCTACTCAATCTACATATAACTACCAACCCTTACATACATGAAGCTCCCCCCTCAAACCCGAGCATGAGTACACATATGTACTATAAATGAGGTTTGAAGTTGCTCGGGCAAGGTACGGGAGCATAAACAAGCTGAAAAATCAACATCCGAGGCCGAAAGGGGATTTGGCGTAGGGTACGCCAAAAGTGGCGTAGCCTACGCCACTTGCGTAGGCAAGGGGTGTCAGAATGGCGTAGGGCAGCAGAAATTGGCGTAGGCAAAACAGACTTGGCGTATCCTACGCCAAAACTGGCGTAGGGTACGCCAACAGCAGATCTCGCGCACTGTTTTCCTTTTTCAACGTAATATCTTACATGCCATTCTTACCCACAATTTCCGACATTCTAGCAACCCATTTACCAACTCTCCCACCCCTCATTCCACACATACCTTGGTCGAATGCGCGCCCCTACGAGCTTCCGGTTTGAGTTCAAGTGCCTAATATACTTGATTCGCTCAAACCTTGTCTACACTAGTTACATTTACCTAAAGACAATGTCCAAGTTAACTACCATGTGGATCCTTGTGACACCCGGCAAATTCTGGTTAACAACGTTGTCTAGATTATAGTCTACCTTAGTGAGTCACGCGTACATTATACTTAACGAGGGTTAGCTAGATAGCTAGATAGGACATACGTGCATTGTTGTGAGTTAATATGTGATTACATGATTAGTGAACCTCGACGTTGGTGAATAATAAACTTATGTGTCTCGGTGATATCTGACAAACTTATGTGAAAACCATACGTGATTATGTGAACCTAAACCGAACACGTTAATAAAAATTATTAAAAGTGGAGCATGAGGTTGGTTGGGGTCTTAAAACATGGGGTTACGCTTGGTATGGCCCAAAATAATGAAAACATCAAAGAAAACAGGCTATACAACAAACTGGGCCGCTCAAAACGGATTAAACCATTCCGAACGGCCATTCACAATTCCGAACGGGTGTTCATAATTCCGAACGGGTGTTCGGAACACGCTGACATGGTTAAACCGCCTTAAACTACTATTTAAGCAACCTTAAGCCTCTTGTATCTCCTAAACACAAACCCTAATCGCCCCCTTACTGCCCCACACGAATATTTCACTCCAAAAACTCCTGCTAAGGCTCAAGATCATCAATTGGGAGGCTCCAAGGCGCGCGATTGATTGATTTGAAGAGCTAAGGGTATAACTCATGATTTCTTACGCTTTTTACTTTATGTTTTATTGTAAAAATCATATAACAAGTTTGTCCAGGTCTGAATGGGTTTAATAAACATTAAAACATGAGTCTTTTTGAAGATTAAACGGATTAAACCTATTAATAAACGCGTAGTAACATCATAGGATGCTTGTTGCGCAAGTTATTGGTGTTTTGATCCTAAAAGCTTTGATCTTGACATGTTTGATAATAGGATCTGATGGGAATAGGTATTAGGAAAGTTGTATGATGATTATTAGGTGTTATTGATTGATAATATGCAACTAGGGTTTGATATAATTGATAATATTGCACGATTAGAATCTGGACAGATTCTGAATGTCGACTTGTAGGGTCTGTTTCGTGGCTTGAAAATAATTGGTTTGATCGATTCTTTGCAACTTTGTAACGTACAAGGTCTTAGCTTTTCATAATGGGTAAAACCATCGAATTTGGTTATCGTTTGAGTCGTTTTTGGAATTTTAATTGATTAGGGGTCATATCAGATTTTCGGATTTGTAAATTGGACAAACTTTAAATGGTCATAACTTGAGATTTACAAGGAGTTAGATTATGAAATTTTTCCAGTAGGTCAATACTGGAAAAATAGAGCTTTTCCAAGTGGATTCATCTCGTTTGGATGAATACACAATTTTTAAGAATTTTCCTACTAAACTGACCTGTTGAGGAGATTTTCTGGACATAGCTGTGTTGTACGAATTTTCATAATTTTTATGTTTGGAATTAAGACAAAAAAAAAATAGGTATTGTCAAGTGAATCCCAAAGAAAATTCAGTAAAAATTTGGGGGATAAATCACTGATTTACTATTTTAAATAAATTCGTTTTGATG
Source organism: Ambrosia x helenae (assembly GCA_030844895.1). Classification (NCBI taxonomy): domain Eukaryota; kingdom Viridiplantae; phylum Streptophyta; class Magnoliopsida; order Asterales; family Asteraceae; genus Ambrosia; species Ambrosia x helenae. The sequence goes on from CM061225.1 coordinate 98,645,644, forward strand.
GCGCACAATCTGTCCTGAAAACACAGATTGTGTATTATGTGCTTATGTGATTAATTGACGTCTTAGGTGATCTGGAATTGACATATAACTGAAGTACACTTGTTTGTGACACATACGGGATGTAGAAACTAAATGGTAACCAACTCATTCACCAACGAGTCCGTAGGGTTTACTATTGCATGTAGAATCACTAGGCGTCGCATACACACTTTTGAACATTTAAAACGCCTTGGACAAACGAGTTATATGGTGTAATGATATTACGCCTATACTCACTTAGTGACACTGTTATTAGGGTGTCGGTAGCATATATTGCTTGCTGTTCGGATTCTTTGCTTGCACGTTAAGGTGAGTTTACGGCCCCTCTTTTAACTGGTTTCACTTTTCGGGGGAGAAAACATGTGTTAAAACTTATGTTTGGTAACTACTGTCATACTATGGGTTTCTATGATTTACTATACGATCTTTGGAAGTCCCGGGGGGAACCATGAATGTGCGGGTTTGCACAACGGGGAAATGTGAATAGCGCTATTGGAGTGACCAACCCCGCTCGTCGGCTTGGAGGGCCGGGCGAGTGCATATTGTCTCAAACAGGAACAACAGGAACAACTGGTTTACTTTTCGGGCACAACATCTGGTATTCGAGTTAGTAATGGTTTTCCAATCGTGGTAGTAACAAAACATACGCCTAGCTAGCGTACACTGGTTTTCGATTTGTTATAGTATGGACAGGTGGACTTGGTACTTGGATACAAAACCTGTAAACTCACCAGCATTTTTGTGCTGACGTAAACTTTTACATGTTTTCTCAGGTCGCTAAGGTAGCACAATGGAACTAGGGCGCACGCGTCTGCACGGCGTCTAGTTAGAGTTGCATGGTTTTACAAACGTTGAACATTGGTTTACTATTGAATATTGTTTTGAATAAGCTTCCGCTGTAAACGGGAATTTTTAACATTGTTTTGAAATTGCATTATGTTCATTTTAGACTTGTTTATTGTGATCGTTGGTTTGGATCCTGGTTTGTCATGCGCCTCGCGGTAAAACTCCGCAAGTGGATTTTGAGGGTGTGACAATCCTTGACCCATAACCAAAACCACACACTCCTTCAAGATTCCCATTCTATGTGAACATAATTCAATATCATAGATGCGAGTTAAGTTCGGGAATCACTTACCTCAAGTCCTCCAAGTTCATGCTTGTTTATTTGCCTCCTCTTGACCCATTAGCTTCCCATGGTTGAGTCCATCCTTCCTATCCTTTCATATCATCATGTTCACATCATTGTTAGCATACATGATCATAACACACTAACAACCATTCTCAACCAAATATCACATTGACTTTCATTAGTCAACTTCTATCATATGTAAACATACATTCACAACCACATTTATTCTCACATAGTAATACCACCTATTATCATATATGTCTCATAGTTTTAACATGTTATGCGTCACATAGTGTTTCTAATCACACAATCAAGTTTGGGAAGCATAACCATGTTATTTTAACATTGTTGACTTTCCAAAAAGTCAACTTCCAACTATACCAACATCCTACTTAGAAACATATGTCCATATTGATGTACTAGATCATATAAGATTCACCATAAACATCATATTCACATCTCATTAAGATACAAGATCATTCATCACACCAATTAACCAACACATCGTGTACATCATAAAATTTAAGCATAGTGTACACACTACTAATGCATACTTCCTACCAAATCATACAATCAACTAATCCCCACATGATTTCTCTCTAAGACGAAATCCCCATGTTAACCTACTATCAATTGCACCAACTATCACATTACTTTCATACTTGTCGAGTCTTGCATACAAATTCACACATTATAGGACACACATACAACCATAAGATCACTTATGTGCATACATACATACCTACATACGATCCATTATAATTCACACACGGTTTCCATCAAAACACATTCTTTATATAAATTTCCTACAATCATCATATTCCATTCATTCTCGTCAATTACTTGCACGCAAGTTCATCTAAGCATTTCATCGAACACATGGTGTGCGTACAACATTCTAAGCTCAATGTACAATTATTTCATGCCTACTTTCATAGTTATAACATCAATCATCATATTTCTTCCAAATGTCTATTGTAATTCATACATAGATGTCAAACATAGCAAAATCTCTAATTCTTTCAACCTAGTTATCAACTTGACCAAGAGAATACGGGTCACACCAAAATGTCAAGACCCACTTCAACCACACATGAATCTCCATCAAACAACTGCATTATATCAAGTTTACACACATACTAGTTCACGTAGTGATTCCATACCGTATGAGTATCGATACACAATCATGACATGAAAGACATAGAGTTGTTGGGATTCATGCTAAAATCCCCATCATTCAAGAACTTCTAACAAAATTACCACCAATTGAGGATACTACAACTCACCTCATGCTTGTTATGACTAGATGATTAGAAATCTTCAAACATGCAACTAATTAGCTTCCAAATTGACCTTGATTTGGCTGAATTGCACAATTTGTTCTTGAGAGGATTTTCTCCTCTCAAAATGTCGACACACACACACACTTTCCAGGAGATTCCTTTCTCCTACCCAACCCACTAGGTGTTTTATTGACAAATTTGCAATTTCGGCCCCTATGGTTTGACACCCATCTATTTTGTCTCCAATCTTATTTTCTTTCTAACTAATAGGCACTTTAACTAACTTAGATAAGTTAGTCATCTCATCTCATGCCATAACACATTAAAACATGCTACTAAATTAAAGTTCGGGTTTTGGGGCGTTACACCCACGCTCGAACTTTGTGTAAAGAATCAAACCAGAAATAAACTCGTATCCAAGATGAAGTATCCCAAGTGTCAAATTATGTTTCGGGGTCCCAAATTACATTTACAGCAGCAAAACACGCGACTAGGCATCAAAACACACGATTAGGTATCAAACAGGCAACTAGCTAAGCTAGTTGCCCCCTAGAGGGGCGACAGGGTTTCATACAGGCGAATATCTAAGCTAGTCGCCCCCAGGGCATGCGACTAGCTTAGCTAGTCGCCCATTGTAACACCCCAACCGATGGCGGAATCATCGAGGTGCCACGTAGTGACGATTGTTCAAAGGCTCATGGTACTAAAATGTAAATATATGATTATTGAATATTGTTTTACAACTTGTGAAATTAAATACAAGACAACAAAGATAAAGATAATTGATTGATCTAATCTAAGTCCAAAGTCCTATGTAAAGCGTCAAGCAGCTTATCCTGAAACATGCACGAAAATAATTTTGTCAACATATGAATGTTGGTGAGTACTACTTAGTTTTGTACATATAGTATATGTTTGAAAAGGTAGTACAATTCATGTGTCTAGCATCACCAAGGCATTATGTAAACACGCAAGTAACCAAACAAGACAAAGATCAAATGTAAAGTTTGTACAATGTAATTGATAATGAGCACCTCAACACGTGTGAGTCTAAAAGAGCACCATAACACAAAGTTATGTCTAAATGAGCACCGTAACATAAGTTACGTCTGTATGTAAAGAGCACCATAACATAAGTTATGTCTGTATGTATGATTTTTTTTCTATGTAAGCTACGTTCATGTTAGAGTATAAGCACAAAGATAATCAAGACACGTATATGAATTGTAAATGAATAAAATGTATGTGTAAATGAATATGAAAGCTTTGTATAGTTGTGCATGAATCACCCCAAAAATTGTAAAAGCGAAAAAGGGGATAAGTAATACTCACCTTAGCAAGGTGGTAAGTCTTTGTGGAATTGAATAAGTATAATCCAACGTTTGCCAAGTATCACCCTATGTATAATGTAACAAATAAGTCTAAGTCTATTTGGTCTATAAGTATTTTCTAGGGTTTCGAATTGGGGATAAACGTTTATTTGATTAATAAACAAATTGTTTATTAAATATAAAAATTTAATAAATAAATAAATAAAAGTCTCTTTGTAAAATTTTAAGTTGAATATAGTCACAACATAAGATTTTGAGTATGAAAATAATTTTTATAAAATTATTTTCTTGAAAATAGAATGTTTAATCTAATTATTTTAAATTGTCAAAATATGACTTTAATATCTAAAAATATTAAAATTAAAGAATTTCTGAATTAAAAATTGTATTTCAGTTCTAGATAGTTAGAAATAATTTATATAAAAATTTGGTGCAAAAATATTGAAAAATGAATTTATTATGATTTATTTATGATTAAAACTAACAAAAATTAATTAAAAATATAAAATAAACGGTTTTTCTGAAATAAAATATTTTCTGGAATGTTTAAGAATATACAAATTTAGGAAAAGTTTTTGTGAGATTTAATAAAATCGTTTAGATATTTTTATTGAATTTTATAAATAAAAATGAATAAACTTGTATTATTAATAATATATATTAAATAATTTATTTTTGAAAAACTAAAAATTGGATGATGAACTTTATCGTTTGGAGATCATATAATAATTTTTGTGGAATTTATAAACCACTTTTGGTATTTAAAACTGATTTTATAAGATTTAATGTATTATGTATATATGTAAAAATGGCAAAAAAAATACTTGTTGGTTATGGAATCGAACCCGGGCCTCTGGCCGGTTCGGGTTTTATCACAAGCGTGGCCACCAACTGAGCCACACCCTGAGAACGAGTTAAACTAGGTTTAAATTAATTATATAGGTTTATTGGATTAAAGGTTAAATGAAAGAAAAAGAATGTTGCATGTGGGATTCGAACCTGGCCAAGAGGCCGGTTCTGTTCCATCATAAGGTGTATAAACCAACTGGTCTATACCAGTTGGTTGTGTGTTTATTGATTCAAAATAATTAAATAAATTAACTGTTTCAAGTGTTCTTCCCCAATATCATAACCATTCGAGCCCTAATTTTCAAAACCATACAATTCGTGTTCAATAGCCCCTAAATCTTTGGGGCTATTGTTCACCAAGTCCCGAATGTTAAAACCCACAAAAAAAGAACTTACAAAGGGTCGCGATCGGGTATACGGCCTCGTCAAAGAAAAACGTCAAAGGAACGATTCAAACGGCTTCAGTAACATGTTTAAAACAGAAATTTGAGGTGAAGAAATGTTAATCGGTGAGGTGTGATAGTGTAGGGAGGTCCAATTTATAGTATGAAGGTCGGATTGTGGATTTGGTAGGTTTTGACCATGGTTAATGCGATGATGTGTGATTATTGTTCGAATTGGAAAGACCTAGCTGTTTGTACGCGTACAAAGTTGACGTATATTTATTATTTGGTCAAAAGAGCATTATGTTCCACAAAATTAGCTGCTGATTCCCTTTCTTTCTTTTCTTGCGTCGCAAAGCAGCCAAAAAGGAAGGAAGAGGAGATGGGTTTGGCTTAGATGGGTATATATATAATTAACGTGGGGGTTTTATCAAGAACGAGCCGTAGCTCAAGTGGTCATGGCGTGTGGTGTTGTGTGTAGGTTGGCCCGGTTCCTGCCCGGGTTCGAGTCCCGGCAGGAGAGTTTATTTATTTTTATTTTTTTTATATATTTAAGGGGAAGGGGATGGGCCAAGCTTGCTGTTGGGCTGAACCCTTGGGCTGAAATGTTTGGGCTCAGGAAATGGATAAAAGGGATATGGATTGGGTTGTGTTGGGTTTAAGAGTGGTTTAGTCTAGAAAATGGATAAAAGGGATATTACTATTTATTATCATTATTATTATTTTTATTATTATTATTATTATTATTATTATTATTATTATTATATAAAAAAATAATGAAAAAGTGACGGATGTCACACCCATGTAGCACGGGCGGCTCTTTTCGCGCGTTAAACCCTCTAAATCAGATCCGAAACATGTAAAAACACCCAATATCAATCCATAATCATCAAGAAACTTATTCTAAACGAAAACTGCCAATTTTTCATCAATCAAACACCCTAATTGCAAGCATTTCCCAAAATGGAATAATATTATGGAAACATCACATCATTGCATGAAAACCTTACCCTAAATGGCAAATAATCATATTTCATCACATAATCACGTTCCAATCATCATCATACTGTTACTACATCATTCTAGCATAAAACCTTACATCATTCAATCATCAAATCATCCTATAACATCCTAAATCCTCTTAATGTACTCAAACGGGTCAAAACACATATTATCATCAAAACACATCAAACAACCTTCATAACCCAAAATAATCATCCTAATAACTCATTCATATCAACAAAACATCAAATAGATAAGAATCCCTAAGTTTTAATCATCAAAAACCGTTTTATGCATGAATCCTCCATATGGAACCCATTTAAATGATTAGACTTGTTTTAGAATTGTTTTTCAAAGGTTTTTAAAGACAAAAACTTTATAAAACCATGTCTGGACCTTTAGGGATCAAAATAACGACATGACAAAAGCTTAGGATGAATAACTCACCTTAGATTTTGCTTAGAAATGATGTTTTAGGCTTGAAAATGGTAGATTTAGGGCAAAAACATGTTCAAGAGGTTAAGGATAGTGTGAGAGAGGTTGGGGCGAGTTAGGGTTTCACAAATGATGTTCTACAAGTCAAGTATGGTATTTATAGCTGTTGTTAGTCGTTTCAGACATAACAGACGACTAGGACCTTAGTCGCCCCCTGCAGGTGGGGACTAGCTACCCTAGTCGCCCATGCAGTAGGATATGTTTTTCGGCGTGTTAAACATTATTTTAACACATATTAACACATATTCACATACCGACAAGTTATATAATGATTATAAACACATATTACTTGATAACTAACACGTTCACATTCGTTCACCAATTCCCGGGACTCGAGACTGGCGTGTGTGCATGATATCCGGTCATCCTACGAATCACCAATCCTTGTACACATGGTTATGGACCGACCCCCGATGATCCCTTGATTTCGTAATGACTCCCGATGATTCCTCGAACCATCATAACGACTCCTGATGGTTCCCCGAACCATCATAATGACTCAACTGACCTAGTTAAGTGTAATGCATACATGATTTGCTAAGGTAGACTTACTAGCTTGACAAAAATTACTAACCTGAGTTTGCCAGGTGTCACATCATCCCCCTGTTGAAAGAACTTCATCCCGAAAATTTCTCAAGGCCGAAAGGAAGGAACGAAAAGAAAGAAAAAATTTCTAGTTGCTACAAAAACAAAAGGAAATAAGAGGAAGAAGTTATAGAAAATAGATAACTCTTCAACTTAGGTTGTGTGATAATGAGTAAGTCCATTAATAGACTTCCATGGTCATTGTTTCCGAATATTTGAAGACCCACATCAGCATCCGTTATAAATTTGACATTTAATCATAAAATAAAGGATCAATAATCATGAAGAAAGAAGCTTCACCTTTATGCTCTCCAAGAGTCACAAATCCATCACCTTCACCTTCATCTTCTTCAAAATTAACAGAAGGATTAAGAGAAATTCAATAGAAAAAAGTCAACAACTTTGGTCAAGGTATTATTTTAAATTTCAATAACTTTGGCCCAACTACTATTTTAAGTAAAAAAAACTTTGCTTCAACTAAAAAACATATTAGAAAACAAGTTAACTTATTGATGACTCACATAATTAACATATAAAACAGGCATAAACAGTCTCATAATAAGGTTGAATTAGGCTTATATTATTGATATTTGGTGCTTAATTTGTTCCTATTTCTATTTCTCAGGAAACTGGAGCTCTAAGCCGGAAACAGAGGATTTCCGAGCAAAAACGAGCAAAAACTGGAGATTCCTTGGCACGCCCGTTCCAGGGACAGAAGGTACAGACAGACTGCACTGCAGCAACAGAGCGTACATGTGACAGCAAGCAAGCCCGTGCTACCCCTTGGCACGCCCGTGCTTGCCCTGGAAGGTCTATAAATAGCAAGCTAACCCCTACCATTTGATCATCCCTTAGAATCACTTCTAGTGCTTTATTTGGCCAACTACCAAGAGTCTTCCAGAGATCTTGGGGTCCTTTGGGAGGCCTTAGGGCCCTCCTATCATCCCTCAATGGCTAGGCCTCGACCTACCTTGATCAACTTGGCCAAGCAGGGGATCGTAGAGTAGTTTGTGCAATAAAACATCGAGGGTCGTGAGGATCATGCTAGATACATATCACTTGGAGATGGAGAGCTTGTCTATGAGCAGCCATGCTCATGTGTTGATCATTTGTTATGGTTGTATCTTTTCATTATTCTCGAACCTGCTTCGATTTGTAGGCTTTTATTATTATTACTAGTAGTTTATTTTTAGTTATTTGTTGTGTTATCATCTTTCTAATCCTTGTTTATTTATCTTGTGGCAGGTTTAAATTATGATTAAATTAATAACTTAAATCAACCTTAACTTACTTAAATAACTAGAGATTTAATCAGCTTCTGGTAGTCCCGAGATCGATCCAAGGGGAGGAAACCGGTAGTAAGACAGATCCCTCGGGCTTTTGATATCCAAACCAGGTTCTAAGAAATGGCTTCTGAAGTGGACCAGATCTGAGTGACACATTTCTGGTGCTTACCAGATGACTGAATTATCTTCTTGGTAAATGCGGATTCCCTACGGGTGCACCAGTGATCTCCGGATTGCACACCTTTAGGATTATGTTCCACCTTTATCAAGGGTTTGATTCAGCTCGGGAGGTTATGGGTTGGATTTATTAAGTCATCATTCATTAAACCAACTTTACATTTAATTGATCACTAAATATTAAGTGTCACTTCAAAGATAAATAAACTAAGAATTCTATTTCTAGTTCTCATAAGTACAAAGTCGTTAACCAATGGGGATACGAGTCTCCTGAGTCAACTGTAAGAGAGATCCTTCGGTCCTCATGATCGTTAACCTACTTAGGGGATACGAGGTTGCCGGGATTGACCCTAAGGAGAGATCCTTTGGTACGGAACGTGAGAGCTAAGGGAGGTGTACGGTGTTCTAGGACGGAAGTTAAGCTTCCAATTCAAGAATAAGATAAGTATAAGGACCAGAGACTTGACCGCGGTTTGAGGAGCCTGCTATATGCGAGGCCCTGGCGGAGTACCTTCATGTGGACGCGCATCGGGAGGTTGTGCATTCTACTCATTAGTGGCCCCGCTTATCTATCAAGGAGTCAACACTTCAAGACCATTCTCGTCCCCCTCACATTTAATTAATTTAAATTATTAATTTTAATAGTAAACTACTTATACGGAGGGCCCCGAGATGTGCATATTAGTTTACTCTACTATTTTATCCTTTTATTAAACCTAAAACCTTTTAAAACTATTTTTCTTTTAAGAACCCATTCGTTTTATTTTCTTTTCAAACCCGATCAGTTATCTGATGAACGGTTGAGTAGGGGAAAGTGTATTATCTTGGAATACGATACTCGGTATATACCATAGCAAGCTATACTATACACGTCAGGTTCTCTGCCTATGTGTTGGTTTTAGTTTCTAAAGTAATTATCGTTTACTTTATAAATTTAAAACTTTGTAAAAAGGTTTAGTAAAAATTAGTCATTTCCCCCAAACCAATGTTTTGGGATTGACACATCAAGTTTTTCGCACCGGGAAATTGACATCTTTTTAAACTACTAAAACCATACGCATCACTTACCTAAAACAACTGGTTTGGCACCTTCTTTGTTTGTACAAATAGATAATCAGAGTCACTATTCTAGCTTTGACTAGAATTAGATGACTTAATTTCATTAAACTGAAACTAGGTTGCATTCGTGTTACTTCGACTTCCACGATGAAGACTACGAGACGCTTCAAGATTCTCATCGGTCTTTGTAAAAATGTAACATTTAGAAACATAAACAGTTTGGTTTCACAAGTTGATTAGCAGCCTAGCAGGTTAGGGCTAAAACCAGTTAAAAACTTCATGTATGTTTTGGTCTCAAACATAAAATACAAATCTGCCTCTTTACTTATGTTATCCTTACCTGCTCTAGACAGGGTTGGGATTCATTTATTCTAGGGAGGATCCAAGATCTCTTCTCTGTCTTGGGTAACATCATCCAGCCCTCTTGCAAGTCATTAACAACATCCTTAGCAAAACTATCCCATGAGCATACTTTCTACATCTTATACTCTAAATACTCCTCTGTTGTCGTCACTAGGATCTAACCTCGGGTTAGTAAGAGTCATCTGAATAACAAAAGTAAGTATAAGTCTTGGTTTTCAAAGGACTATCTTAACCGGAACATTCGATCTTATAATCTAATTATGCATTTAATTTAAAAGATTTATAAACAATCACAAAATTCCATATAATAATTCTTGGCTTCACCAAGTTTTCTTGTTGCTCTACAACTTCCGTTAAATCATAGAAAACATAGCATACAAATTAATACAAGTATATGATCAAAACATGTTAGTAGACATTACCATGTTGAATAGTTGGTTCAGAAGCACACCAATTATCATGATCATTAACATCAATTACTTCACGATCATTAAAACCACACTAAATAAACCTTGTTTCCTTATTTATGTCAAGCTTCGAGAATTTTTTTGAAATAATTTCATCAAAATAAGAGATTTCCGATATTTTATGAATGTGTATTTTTTAGAATTAGGATCTCAACTGCTTCATATTGTGTGCATCTTCATAGAGCCATGTATTGTAAGTTTTTTTGTTTGAAGATAAAAGTTATGTGGTTATTGTAGTCGAAGTGTGCTTGAAACCTTCTAGCACAGTTCGGATCGAGGACATGAAATTAGCCGTTGAAAGGAAATTCTTGTCATGATATACGAGTGTAATGGTGTTATTTGCAGGCTAAACTTAATACCAGCCTAAAGCTGAACACATACTCTTTTTAATGCTCCTCATCCTCCAAAACAGCCGTTAAATTTTGTAAGAAAAATTTTGTATAAACAGAATTCGAGACTATTTGTCCGATTTTAGTAAAGTGTATATTGATAAGTTTGAAATACTTTATAAAGTCTAATTCTTTTTGGATAGTGCGAACTATTTTGACTTATGAGCGCCATCACCAATGTTGTGCCCTTGGAAAATAGTCATACAGAAAAGCAACTCAACAAAGAAGATGATGTTGGTATACTCAAAACTGGAGGCACCATGCTGTCAAGTTTCTTGAATGCGAGGATACAATAGGTAATTTTTTGTGACTGAGGGCAAATTCATATCAATTTTTGATGTTTGGTGAGTTGTTAAATGTGAATGTTTGGTCGTTCTAGAGTTGAATGCGAGGATACAATAGGTAATTTTCCGCTACTGTTTGCATTAGTTACTCTTTTAAGGTAGTTACTCCATACTTCATAAATTCAATTGGTTAATTGTGCTATATTATCTAGATAATGACATGTTAACTACGTAATCACAATAATATTGTACAGTTAGTCATGTTTAATGTCCATTTATTTTGTATTTTATACATATCTAATGTGTTACATGTATTGATTTATTTTATTTTTCTAATAAAATGTTGTTTATGATAAACTAAATGTCTTATTACATAGACATTTGAACATCATAGTTTAGCGAATTTCTTCTTACCCATCCCCTTAATATACAACACACATATTATTTTTATCTCTTTTTCAAGAAACACAAATTGGTTTCTTTTCTTTAAGAAAACACCTGTGGATAATAGATGCTTTGTGATCCGTTTTAACGAAAAAGTTTGGCTGATAACTATGGTTTTGAATAATGGCAGCGTCAGATCACCGAGTCAAGATGTTTCGGTTTGAAGCAAATTTATATTTGGAAGGCTTTTTCAAGATCTTTAGCTTCAAATAATATGGATGACACTAGGGTTGAGCAAATTAACCTCCATAACCGATAAGCTAACCACAACCGATAGAATTGAACCGATTTTAACCGATAACCAACATAGCCAATTGTTATGGTTATTAAATTTCTTTAACTGACCGATCGCTTATGGTTATGGTTATGAAGCTTTGGTTAAGTGATATAACGGAACCGAACTTGTAATGTTAACTTTATGTAATATATTTATGTTTTACATTAACTATATAGAGGTTTTTACTATAATAAAAGTTTGTTATTAACAAAATGATCTTGACGTAATGCTCTTTTTTTTGCGACGAATTAAAATATAATCAAAGGCTAAGTATGCCTTTTGTTAATATCTTATTAAAATGGATCCCACATTGGTAGTATAACTAGAAACCGTAGTCTTGATTGCCTTATACAAAGTAGCACAAACTAAGTCCAACATTGTAGGTTTCAGTTTTTTTAGATTCACTGACTTTTAATTTTATACTTTACCCTAAAGTTAGTTTTAGTTTATTTTTTTGGTTAATAACCGAAATAACTATAACCGAATTCATAACCGAAGTTTGGTTATGGATATGGTAACGATTTTTTGTAAAAACCGAACCAAACCAAACCGACCCATGCACATCCGTGGATGACACAAAACAAAAATACCCGCAACAACGCGTGAACAATCCTACTAGCTACTAGTGTTGCATAGTATGACGCTTGCAAGGACTAATATAAAAACATATTACTACTATTATAACATTATTCATCTCATTCTTACCCGGTTAATAAATACATTATTTTTTCAACAACCACGTTCTTTGTGATCCCATCCACAACTCAAAAACCCACAAGGAAACACAAATCTTAATCAAATCCATGGCTGTGTTGCCGTGTTGGATTCTTATACCAACCAACCAAACTAGCTAGATTTGCTTTTTATGTTCTGGACATTTAAATGCTAATAATGGCAAGTTGTGTGGGACACTTCTCATTCGTATCTATATACTATCATGGTTTAAGATACGCATATCGTTTTTTGAAAATTGAACTTCATTATAACACCAAACCAACGCACCCTATCTCGAGAAGAGATAGAGCCGCCAAAACCAAGAAAATTACATTAGTTCAAATTTACACCATTTTTTCCAAACTACTATCTTGTTCTTGTGTCTATTTTTAAACCATAAAAACCCAAAAGTCTTCACTTCCGCCACTATTTCCTCCACTTTAATCTTTTTATTCTCGAATAGCCACTGGTTCCTAACTTTCCAAATCTACCAAAAGCTATTATAATAACTTCCTTTCGGATGCGAGACAAACCCCCAAACTTATGAAACTCTAATGAGTCTCTAACCGAAAATGCATAAATACGAGGAACATTACCTCAAAGAGAAATGTCTTGCCACACCCCATCGCGATCCTACAAGCCGTAAAAATATGGACCGTCATCTCCTCCCAACCCCCCCCCCCCAAAAAAAAAAAAAAAAAACCCTCACAATTCTCCACATCTATGTTTTTTCTAATCAAAGCCATCTTTGTTGGGAGCATATCCATTTCGGCCATCCAAACAAATGCGTTATCTCAAAATGTATTATTCAAGAATCGTATGAAATACACGTAAATCTATATCAAGACTTATATTACTTGTATCAATTAAATTAGATTTATGCTCTGGTTTAAAAATTAATCTTCATAAAAATTAATAACATGAAGCGGATTTTGCGGATTTTTTCTTATGCTCTGATTTAAAATTTAATCTTCATAAATCCGTCTTGTTTGGTGTGGGAGTGGATAGCGAAGAGTTGAAGCTGCAGGCAGACACCTTAGGGTGTAAAGCAGGGAATATACCGTTCTTGTATTTGGGTATTCAGTGGGTGCGAATATGAATAGAGTGGCAAATTGGGATCCGGTTGTTAATACTTTCAAGAAAAGGTTATCAAAGTGGAATGCCAATACGTTGTCTATTGGTGGTCGTGTGACGCTAATTAAGTCGGTTTTTGATAGTTTACCGTCTTGTTATTTCTCATTATTTAAGGCGCCGAAGAAAGTTATAAATGGGCTTGAAGGTTTGATTAGGCGTTTTCTATGGAGAGGATCCGATGAAGTTAGGAAAATGTCGTGGGTCTCGTGGGAGGTGGTTATGAAACCTATAGACAAGGGAGGGTCTGGTATTGCTAAGCTGGAGTTGAATAACTTAGCGCTGAATTGTAAATGGTTATGGCGATTTTATAACGAGCAGGAAGCGATGCGGAGAAAGGTGATTAATGCGATTCATGGAAAATCTCGGTCTTGGGGGTTGGTTCCAGTCAATAATGCTTTAACAGGTGTTTGGAAGTCTCATGTGAATTGTTGGAACAAGCTAAAGGTCGATAGATGTAGGTTGAATGCATTGCTTCGAGGTGTGGTGGGGAATGGTAGTCAAATCCGGTTTTTGTTAGACTCTTGGCTTTGTTCGGAACCACTGATAAGTTTCTGTCTCTATATTTGCTGGAAAAGAACAAGCAAGTTTGTATTCAGAAGAGGCTTCATGTGCATGAGTCGGCGCATGTCATTAACTGGGAATGGAGCCGCCTCCCTGTTTCAGCCGAAGAAAATAATAGTAAGTATCAATTGGAAATATTGTTAAATGGGGTAGTTATGGGGATAGACAAGATAAGTGGGAGTGGTCTGTTGGGAAGAATATTGGTTTTACTGTTTCGTCGGTTAAAAAGTGGATGGCGGGATCGGCGGTGGATGAAGATACTCTCGTTTTTAAATGGAGTAAATGGCTTCCGATAAAATGCAATATTTTCCTGTGGCGGGCATATTTGGATAGATTACCTACTAGAGTAGCTTTGGCGAGGCGAGGCATTCAAGGGGCTAACAACTTTTGTGTATGGTGTGATTGCAAAGAAGAAACGGTGGAGCACATTCTTACATGTTGTATGGTATCGGCTGCGGTATGGAATGGTTTCGAACTCCAGATATCTACGCGTTTCATGTTCAAGACTTGGTAAAGATGCACGAGCTTTATGGAGCATCCGGGAACAAGAAAGAGATTGTTCATGGGTTAGTGATTCTTGCGTGTTGGCGGCTTTGGAAAGCGAGGAATGAAAAAAAAAATTAATGGCAAGGATTCGCATGTGGTTGATTTGATTTCAGATGTCAAGGCTATATGTTTCCTTTGGTATAAACATAGATTTAAACGGAGATATAGTAGAGTGGGATAGATGGAGTAACTTTGATGTAATGTAATTGGATTTGTTTTTGTGTTTTTTCGGCTTTCTATCTCCGTCTTGATGATAGTTTATCCGGTGTTTTGGGTTTAATGAAAGTTATCTTATACAAAAAAAAAAAAATAGATTATGGAACGTTAGAACTTGTTTCAAAACACTTAATAACGAAGCATATTTCCAAAATGAGCTAGCATAAATAAGCTTTTTTTTTTTTTTTTTAAAAAAAAAAAACAGTAAATTTCTACTCCTTATGAGACTTGAACCCATGATCTCCTCTTAGGTGTTTCTAGAAGCTTTGCTTCTATCATTAGGCCACCTACTCCAATGGCACCTAGCATAAATAAGCTATTATTCATTATTCTGTTTTAATTGAGTAACCAGAGCCATTTCTCAAATTAATATACACCACTCTCTACTTGTGGTAAGTAGAGTTAAAAGGGGTGAAATAGGGGAATTGTTTTTTTTTCTTTTTAAACCAAAAAGCACTAAAAAATAAAAAGCACTAAAAGAATGATAAACCATTTTTTGATATGAGGTGGAGTGAAATAGGGGAAAGTGAATGATGTGTAACCTATGTGAAGTTAAAGGGGTTAAAGTGTAGCCCAAGGCCTAAAGCTCAACAAATTAACAGAATAAGCAAAGTGATCGACATTTTAGAGCAGAATAATCAATTAACAAGCTTAGAAATTAACATAACACTTTGAATCTAACAAAATAATCAAGCAAAAGCAAAACTAGGGTTGTCCAAAATGCCCGTGGCTAGCTCGATTTAGCTTAGAAAAAGTTCGTTTGATATGGCATGACTCGACTCGGTAAGAAAGAGAGTTCAACTGTGTCACACCCTCAAATTACCACTTGCGGGGTTTTACCGCGAGCCGCATGACAAACCAGGATCCAAGTCAACGATCACAATAAACAACTCTATATGAAACGTAAACAGACATAACCATTAATTTAACAAGCGGAAGCGTTTCAGTAGCATTTAATCAACTATGCTATCATCTCAAAATTGTTCAAAATACTTTTATTACAAAACGTGCACTAAGCCTAGACACCAATGCAGACTCGTGCGCCTAGTTCCGTTCATTGCTACCTTAGCGACCTGAGAAAAACATGCCAAAAAGATGTCAACATATAATGCTGGTGAGTTCACAGGTTTGTTCAAAAATGTTACCAAAGTGTTACCATGTCCATACTATATCAATGTTACCAAGTACGCTAGCTAGGCGTATGTTTCATTACTACTACGATTGGAAACCATTACTAGACACGTTTAGCAATGTTCAGCATGTTTAAGCAGCCCGTATGTTCAGCATGATACCAATGTACCTGTTCGAGACAATATGCACCCGCCCGGCCCTCCAAGCCGACGAGTGGGGCAGGTCACGCCCAATAGATCTATCCACATTTCCCCCGTTGTGCAACCCCGCACATTCATGGTTTCCCCGGGACTTTCCAAAAGATCGTATAGCAATATAAAGTTAAAAACCATAGTATGACATACGTTACCAAAACCGTTTAGCGCATATTTTCTCCCCCAAAAGTTAATGCAGTAAAAGTGGGGCCGTGAACTCACCTTAAGTAGCGTTCTTCAGATATAAGTAAAGATGTTTAGCCCTTGATAATCCCTCTACCGGAGATCTATCAAAATGTTCACATAAGTGTTCCGACTAATAACCATAAGGTTATCTAGTCCCTGATTGTCCAGATCGTAACCAAGTATGTTTTAAAACGTGTTTATATGTTTAACCGACACACTAGACCGACCCGACATCCCGTTGGTGACCCATTACCCTAACTAATCAAGTACACATAGATTACACACAAGGTTCAAGCATAAAACACTTAGTTTGTATCAAAAATCTCATTTCTGCATCAGAACGGTCGAACCAGTCAGTTTTAAGTCTCCTTCGCACCTTTTTGTCTCCTTCGCACCTTTTATATTACGTTCGACCGTTTGATGCTTCCTTCGCCCGTTTTATCACATTCGTCCAATATAAACCCAGGTTCGACCCTGGATCCCTCCTTCGCACCATCGACTGGTCGAAGGAGGCCAGGTTCGCCCCTGTTGTATAATTTTTCCTAAAAACGCTTCAAACACATTCAAAACGACCCGAAACATCATCAAACACAGCAGTCAAGCATGGATAACTTATCCCTACAAAACCCCATCGATTTCCCCCGATAATACGTCCGTTTCAGCCCTTTCCCAAAATGGTAAAGATTATGGAAACATCACTTTCATGCATGAATTATTTACCCAATTTGGAAACTTTTGAAATCGATTCATGTTTAGCTTAAAATACTCAGTTTGTCGATTATCCGATCTTTCCTATTCATTCTATTGATCATAAATATTCATACATCAAGTATTAATCCAATAAAACCCCCAAATATCAATATATCCAATCCTAGCCCTAGACCACAATATTCCAACATTAATAACAATCCTATATCATGTTTCTATCATAGATATAGCAGCAAATCATTGAACAATACATAACACCACATAATACACAATTTACACATGTTATTCATCTTGAAAACCTATGTTAAATGATCATGTTTTGATTTAGAAAGATGTTTAAAAGGTTTTTAATCATGAAAGTACCCTTAGAACAGATCCGGACAATTAGGGTTAGATGAAAACGAATTAAAATGCTTTTAAAAAGTTTAGGATTATGAACACACCTTGGATTCTTGTTTAGAGGTTGTAGATGGGTTAGATTATGAAAAAGAAGAGCAAAAACTCCTTCCTTAGTGTTTAAGATCGTTTGAGAGCGTTTTGGGACGGTTAGGGTTTGTGAAATGATGAAAAATGACAAAGGTTGGTATTTATACTAATTCTCCTTCGCCCCAAATCATTGGTCGAATGTGGTCTCCTTCGCCCCTTTCACAGGGTCGAATGAGCCCTGTTTGGTCGAAGGGAATTCCTCAAATTCCACTACCCTGGTTCGCCCACTTACATGGGTCGAACCAGACACTTTTCTTCTCCTTCGACCACTCGAAGTGGTCGAACCAGAACCCCTTTTTAACTAGTTTTCCAGTTTGTCGTGTTTAACGCATTCTAACACACCTTAACACATAAGCATGCATCCTTAGTCTATATTTAACACATTAAAGCACAGATAATCATTTACACATCATTTAAACACATCTATGTATATAATCCACCACACGACCCATAATCTACACATATACTTAATTAGTTCATGTAATGTCACCAACAACGGAACCCGGAACTAGCGTATTACCAAAACGACTCCCAATGATCCTCCAGATCATTGTACCCTGGACAACCCTAACTTGACCCGACTCAACTAACCCAGTTAAGTTTGTTTATAACGTTTCTCGCTAGATGTTACTAATATGTTTAAGCCGAACATGCCGGGTGTCACATCATCCCCACGTTGAAAGAATTTTCGTCCCGAAAATTGCGCAAAGCCCAAGGAGAAAGAAACGAAAAGAACAAAACAAAAAGAAACTTACCGGATGTCACATCATCTCCGCGTTGAAAGGAATCTCGACCCGAGATTCATTCCGCTTCAGTAGTAACATACCTCGATTCAAACGCGCGCTTCGGAAAGAGATGAGGATACTTAGATTTCATCTGATCCTCCCGTTCCCATGTGAACTCCGGTCCACGGTTCGAGTTCCAACGGACTTTAACGATGCGGATTTTACTCCGACGAAGGCTACGAATCTTGTAGTCGAGAATCTCGACAGGTTCCTCCACAATGCGAAGACGATCATCAACCTTGATCTCTTCCAGTGGTATAATGAGAGATCCATCAGCCAAACACTTCTTCAAGTTAGACACATGGAAGACGTTGTGTACACTACCGAGCTCCGCCGGTAAGTCAAGTCTATATGCCACTGGTCCAATCCGATCCAGGATTGCGAACGGTCCGACATAACGAGGGTTAAGCTTGCCACGCTTTCCAAAGCGTATGACGCCCTTCCATGGTGAAACTTTCAGAAGTACCTTGTCCCCAACCTGGAACTCTAGAGGTTTTCGACGGCGATCGGCATAGCTCTTCTGACGATCCCGTGCAGCAGCCAAACGTTGAAGGATCTGTACGATTTTCTCCGAAGTTTCGTACACGAGTTCCGGACCAGTGAGCTGGCTCTCGCCCACCTCGGCCCAACAAAGTGGTGATCGACATTTCCGTCCGTAAAGAGCCTCGAACGGAGCTGCCTTGATGCTAGAGTGATAACTGTTGTTGTAGGAGAACTCCACTAACGGCAGGTGGATCTCCCAACTTTTGCCAAAATCGATAACACATGCCCGAAGCATGTCTTCCAAGGTTTGAATCGTCCACTCACTCTGTCCATCAGTTTGCGGATGATAAGCCGTACTCATATCCAACTGAGTACCCAAAGCCTTGTGCAGAGCCTTCCAGAAACGCGAAGCGAAACGAGAATCACGATCAGAGATAATAGAAACAGGCACTCCGTGCCGAGCAACCACCTCCTTAAGGTAAAGTCGAGCTAACCGCTCGACTCCATCGGTTTCCTTAATAGGTATAAAACGTGCCGATTTTGTCAGCCGGTCAACAATCACCCAAATCATATCATAACCACTAGGTGACCTTGGCAGCTTGGTGACAAAATCCATCGTGATTCGTTCCCACTTCCATTCTGGAACCTCTGGTTGTTGCAGGAGACCAGACGGCCTCTGATACTCCACCTTGACTTTAGCACAAGTCAAACATTTGCTGACGTAAGAAGCTATGTCAGCTTTCATGTTCGGCCACCAATAAAGTATCTTCAAATCCTGATACATCTTATCGGAGCCAGGGTGAATAGAATACCGGGATTTGTGAGCTTCATCCAGAACAAGCTCGCGCAATCCCCCGAACAATGGGACCCAAACACGTCCCGCAAAATAGTGTAAGCCATCAGTCCTGAGCTCAAGATGCTTGTCAGCACCGTGCATCGTTTCAGCCTTAAGGTTTTCCTCCTTCAAGGCTTCTAACTGTGCAGAACGGATTCGGTCAGGCAACGACGAATGAATGGTGAGCTGTAAGGCTCGAACACGGCGAGGGTTCGCAGACTCCTTCCTACTCAAGGCGTCCGCCACAACGTTCGCCTTGCCAGGATGGTATTTGATGGCATAGTCATAATCGTTCAGGAGTTCAACCCAGCGACGCTGCCGCATGTTCAACACCTTCTGGTCGAAAATATGCTGAAGACTCTTGTGATCGGTATATACTTCACACTTGGTACCGTACAAGTAATGTCTCCAGATTTCAACGCAAAGACTACCGCACCCAGTTCCAAGTCATGAGTAGTGTAGTTCTTCTCATGAACTTTGAGTTGACGAGAAGCATAAGCAATAACCTTCCCGCGCTGCATCAACACGTAACCGAGACCGCGAATAGAAGCATCACAATACACAACGAAATCATCTGTGCCTTCTGGCAAGGATAAGATAGGTGCAGAACAAAGTTTAAGCTTCAGCATCTGAAATGCTGATTCTTGTGGTTCATCCCATTCGAACTTTCGGTCCTTCTGGGGTAAGAGCAGTGAGTGGTTGAGCGATCTTCGAAAATCCCTCAATGAAACGACGATAATAACCTGCAAGACCTAGGAATTGCCGCACCTCAGATGGCGTCTTTGGTGCTTCCCAGTCTTTAATAGCTTCGATCTTAGCCGGATCGACATGAATTCCCAGTTCATTCACCACATGTCCTAGGAATTGAACTTCACGCAACCAAAAGTCACACTTCGAGAACTTAACATACAACTGCTCCTGTCTCAAAAGTTCCAAGACCAACCGCAGATGTTCCTCATGATCCGCCTTATTCTTGGAGTAAATCAGAATATCGTCAATGAACACGATGACGAACTTATCAAGGTAAGGTTTGCAAACGCGGTTCATCAAATCCATGAACACCGCCGGTGCGTTAGTGAGACCGAAAGGCATGACCAAGAACTCAAAATGGCCATAACGAGTGCGAAAAGCAGTCTTCTGGATGTCAGCTTCCCTGACGCGCAACTGGTGATAACCGGACCGCAAATCAATCTTCGAATAGTAACTGGAGCCCTGAAGCTGGTCAAAGAGATCATCAATGCGAGGAAGATGATAACGATTCTTGATGGTCACTTTGTTCAGCTCACGATAATCAATACACATACGAAGACTTCCGTCCTTCTTCTTCACAAACAAAATAGGAGCTCCCCACGGGGAAGAACTCGGTCGAATGAAACCCTTTTTCCAAGAGTTCCTGTAACTGGCTGGACAACTCTTGCATCTCGGGAGGTGCAAGATGATATGGAGCTCGGGCAATAGGAGCTGCGCCCGGAGTGAGATCAATACCAAACTCAACCTGACGATGGGGAGGAAGACCAGGTAAATCATCAGGAAACACATCAGTAAAGTCACGAACCACCGGAATATCCTCGATCTTCTTCTCATCGTCAGTAGAAACGTTAACAAGAGCCAAAATGGCCGAACAGCCCTTCCGAAGATACTTACGGGCTTTCATGCTAGAAATGATACTCAGCGGGCACCGCTTTTCTCGCCACGAACCGAAAGAATCTCTCCATCAGGGAGAGGGATCCGAATAACCTTGTCAAAACAAACAATCTCCGCGCGATACAGCGATAACCAATCCATGCCAACCACGACATCAAAACTACCCAGAGGTACCGGCATAAGGTCAATGGGAAAGACAAACCCGACAGTTCCAAGCGACATTCCCTAAGGGTGTGTGTCGCTTCAATTTTCTTACCATCAGCCAATTCTATTAAGTACTTAGCCTCTAAAGGTGTGGGTACTATATCTAGCAATCGACTAATATCCAAAGATACGAAACTCTTATCGGCACCAGAATCAAACAAGACAGAAACATAGCGATCATTAAGAAGGAACGTACCAGTAACTGTGTCTGGATCCTGCCTAGCCTCTGCAGATCCAATGACGAAAGCACGTGCAGTCCTGCCTCCGCCGCCATTGTTCCCGTTACCGTTCCCGCCCCTCCCATTATCGCCCTGCTTCAGTTTGGGACAGTCACGCTTGAAATGTCCCGTGTCACCACAGTTATAACACCCCTGCCTCCCCTGAGTCCCCTGAGCAGCAGGAGCAGGAGCAGCCGCAGGAGTCTGAGTTGGGGTGAGCGCCACCTTGCAATCCTTAGCATGGTGCCCCAACTGATGGCATCGATGACAACGAGCCCTATCACAACTCCCAGAGTGATGAAAACCACACTTGTTACACTTGGGGTGCTTCCCAACATACCCACTCGTCTTCTGCCCAGAAGAAGACCCAGATGACTCAAACTTCTTCACCGGCTGAGCTGGCACCACACTCTTCCCCACACTCTCCCACTTCCCTATTGTTCCCTTCAGCAGCCTTCACAGTAGCACCCTTGGGTGGCAAAACGCCTTCCACCACCTTCAGGTTAGTCATCCGATGAGCTGATCGGACAACTTCAGCAATAGTGGGAAGATTCCCAGCAGCCACCAACCCAGCAATCTCGGGCACTAGTCCAGACACATAGTGCTCGATCCTCCTATACTCGGGTGTGTGTAAGTTAGGACACAACACCGCCAGCTCGTTCCTCCTCACAGTGTACTCCTCAATCTCCGACCCAACCATCTTGTAACTCCAGACCTCATGCTCCAACTTCTGTATCTCCTCCCTCGGACAGTACTCACCACTCAAAAGCTGCACAAACTCCGACCAAGGCATAGCAATAGCCTCCCCCAATCCCACGTTCTGAGTAGTAGCATTCCACCACGACAATGCAGGCCCCTCAAATGTCGCAGTAGCATACTTCACTCGGTCCCCAGCAGGACAGTTACACATAACAAAGACAGATTCAACCTTCTCCAGCCATCGGAGCAGTCCCACCGCTCCCTCAGTTCCAGCGAAGTTATGGGGCTGACAGTCCCTAAACTTCTTATAAGAGCACTGAGGTGGGGGTGGATTGGCACCAACACCTGTAACACGGTACACGAGTAAAACACAAACGAAAGGACACGAAACCCAAAAATGAGGCAAGGTCGACAGAAATCAACTCACCACCCATGGCATTAATTCCAGCCTGGAAATTAGCCATAGCCATGTTCACTTGCTTCTGGAGCAAGTTGTTCAGTTCAGCTTGGGTCATGTTGATGTTCCCACGACCACCGCCTCCGCACGGCCGCCGCCCGCCACCACCACGACGTCCACCACCGCGAGCACCAGACATGATCTAACAAATCAAGAGAACGAGGGATTCAGATTCACTTCCAGTGTCAACCACTAGAAATTTACAAGAGTTAACCTAGGGACAAATTCGGGACTATACATCCAAACTCGAAGTCCATCAGGATTTTCATGCATTCCAGTTTATTATTTCGTGTGCACCCGAAATGATAAACTGCTCTACATGGTCCTCCAAATGTACCCCTAATCTAGACCCCAGTCACCGAACATTGTCGCCTATGTGGCAATAGGTGCAAGTGTAAGAAGGCATGTGTGTGCTAGAACCAACAAATCAACCCCTCCTCCTTCAGTCCAGAAGAAGAAGACAAGAGTAGGTAAGAACCCAAATAAAAACGGATGATGTAACAGAGAAGCATGATGATGATGTAAGGACACCCCGACAACGTTAGTACATATCCCATTAATAGACCCAATGTATGTGACCGTCTAGTGTGTGCGACTCGGCTATAGACCAGACTCTACATGCAGTCCTAGTTCACTATAACCATTGGCTCTGATACCAATCTGTCACACCCTCAAATTACCACTTGCGGGGTTTTACCGCGAGGCGCATGACAAACCAGGATCCAAGTCAACGATCACAATAAACAACTCTATATGAAACGTAAACAGACATAACCATTAATTTAACAAGCGGAAGCGTTTCAGTAGCATTTAATCAACTATGCTATCATCTCAAAATTGTTCAAAATTCTTTTATTACAAAACGTGCACTAAGCCTAGACACCAATGCAGACTCGTGCGCCTAGTTCCGTTCATTGCTACCTTAGCGACCTGAGAAAAACATGCCAAAAAGATGTCAACATATAATGCTGGTGAGTTCACAGGTTTGTTCAAAAATGTTACCAAAGTGTTACCATGTCCATACTATATCAATGTTACCAAGTACGCTAGCTAGGCGTATGTTTCATTACTACTACGATTGGAAACCATTACTAGACACGTTTAGCAATGTTCAGCATGTTTAAGCAGCCCGTATGTTCAGCATGATACCAATGTACCTGTTCGAGACAATATGCACCCGCCCGGCCCTCCAAGCCGACGAGTGGGGCAGGTCACGCCCAATAGATCTATCCACATTTCCCCCGTTGTGCAACCCCGCACATTCATGGTTTCCCCCGGGACTTTCCAAAAGATCGTATAGCAATATAAAGTTAAAAACCATAGTATGACATATGTTACCAAAACCGTTTAGCGCATGTTTTCTCCCCCAAAAGTTAAAGCAGTAAAAGTGGGGCCGTGAACTCACCTTAAGTAGCGTTCTTCAGATATAAGTAAAGATGTTTAGCCCTTGATAATCCCTCTACCGGAGATCTATCAAAATGTTCACATAAGTGTTCCGACTAATAACCATAAGGTTATCTAGTCCCTGATTGTCCAGATCGTAACCAAGTATGTTTTAAAACGTGTTTATATGTTTAACCGACACACTAGACCGACCCGACATCCCGTTGGTGACCCATTACCCTAACTAATCAAGTACACATAGATTACACACAAGGTTCAAGCATAAAACACTTAGTTTGTATCAAAAATCTCATTTCTGCATCAGAACGGTCGAACCAGTCAGTTTTAAGTCTCCTTCGCACCTTTTTGTCTCCTTCGCACCTTTTATATTACGTTCGACCGTTTGATGCTTCCTTCGCCCGTTTTATCACATTCGTCCAATATAAACCCAGGTTCGACCCTGGATCCCTCCTTCGCACCATCGACTGGTCGAAGGAGGCCAGGTTCGCCCCTGTTGTATAATTTTTCCGAAAAACGCTTCAAACACATTCAAAACGACCCAAAACATCATCAAACACAGCAGTCAAGCATGGATAACTTATCCCTACAAAACCCCATCGATTTCCCCCGATAATACGTCCGTTTCAGCCCTTTCCCAAAATGGTAAAGATTATGGAAACATCACTTTCATGCATGAATTATTTACCCAATTTGGAAACTTTTGAAATCGATTCATGTTTAGCTTAAAATACTCAGTTTGTCGATTATCCGATCTTTCCTATTCTTCTATTGATCATAAATATTCATACATCAAGTATTAATCCAATAAAACCCCCAAATATCAATATATCCAATCCTAGCCCTAGACAACAATATTCCAACATTAATAACAATCCTATATCATGTTTCTATCATAGATATAGCAGCAAATCATTGAACAATACATAACACCACATAATACACAATTTACACATGTTATTCATCTTGAAAACCTATGTTAAATGATCATGTTTTGATTTAGAAAGATGTTTAAAAGGTTTTTAATCATGAAAGTACCCTCAGAACAGATCCGGACAATTAGGGTTAGATGAAAACGAATTAAAATGCTTTTAAAAAGGTTTAGGATTATGAACACACCTTGGATTCTTGTTTAGAGGTTGTAGATGGGTTAGATTATGAAAAAGAAGAGCAAAAACTCCTTCCTTAGTGTTTAAGATCGTTTGAGAGCGTTTTGGGACGGTTAGGGTTTGTGAAATGATGAAAAATGACAAAGGTTGGTATTTATACTAATTCTCCTTCGCCCCAAATCATTGGTCGAATGTGGTCTCCTTCGCCCCTTTCACAGGGTCGAATGAGCCCTGTTTGGTCGAAGGGAATTCCTCAAATTCCACTTCCCTGGTTCGCCCACTTACATGGGTCAAACCAGACACTTTTCTTCTCCTTCGACCACTCGAAGTGGTCGAACCAGAACCCCTTTTTAACTAGTTTTCCAGTTTGTCGTGTTTAACGCATTCTAACACACCTTAACACATAAGCATGCATCCTTAGTCTATATTTAACACATTAAAGCACATATAATCATTTACACATCATTTAAACACATCTATGTATATAATCCACCACACGACCCATAATCTACACATATACTTAATTAGTTCATGTAATGTCACCAACAACGGAACCCGGTACTAGCGTATTACCAAAACGACTCCCAATGATCCTCCAGATCATTGTACCCTGGACAACCCTAACTTGACCCGACTCAACTAACCCAGTTAAGTTTGTTTATAACGTTTCTCGCTAGATGTTACTAATATGTTTAAGCCGAACATGCCGGGTGTCACAAACTGGTTCGTAACGAGCCGGATATCTATGGCATATTTATGGGTCGATTAGGATTCAAACTAACTTATATTGTATTTGTTGAAATTTGAAACTCAATTTGTATTTGGTTAAACTTGATTTTGGTTTGTAATGTACAACTTGAACTTGTTTTTGTATATTTTTTTTGTACTATTGAATGATATTGTATACGATTAAAATTTAAAGCTTAGTATTAATTTTTCTTTTTAAATTCGAATCTAACCAAGTTAAGTTGAGCTAGCTTGGTTAAAAAGCGAGCCAAGCTCGAGCTTAGATTTTCAGCATAGTCCCAAATTTGAGCCAAGCTAAGTTGGCTCGGTTTATAATTCAGCCAAGCCCAAGCTTATTTAGGCTGGCTCATAAAACCCTAAACAAAACTAACACATTAGCAAATTTAGGGTGGCAAAAAAGCTTCACTGAAATGATTGAGTGATTGGCAATTGAGGGTAAAAAATTTCATTCAAGTAAGGATGATTTGATGAAGAAAACTTCAATCATGTGGTTAGCGTGGTGGAGGCCGTGATGGCTCCGTCACGCCTTGAAACACCAGCGCCACCCCTCCACCACGCCATGAAACTTGATTTTGGTGGCCCCTTGCACGCTCATGAGTATTGTGTTGTGTGTGTGGGTTAGGGTGGGTGGTTTGTTTGGGGATGAGATGGAATGTTGTAATTGGTGGAAATGATTTAGTGATGAATGTGATGGTGATGAAAATGATTTAGTGACGGTGTGATGGAATGTAATGTAATGAGGTTGCAAATTATAACCGGTTGAACTTTAGTGATGGTGTGATGTGGGTGGGCGATGGGTGCCTCCACCACCTTTATAAAATTTAAGTTAGATGAGAGCTAAAATATCATTCAGCTAATGTGAATGTGAAGTAATATTTGAGGGTTACCTTTGATGATTGACGATTGATGATTGTGATTGGATATCAAACCTCATAAATCTGAATGACGAAACTAATGGGATGGTAGACACTATAAAATTGATGAAGTTTGTACTTCCAAAATTTTATTTGAGGGTTTTAGGCTTCTTGATCGAATCCATGGTTTCATACTTCAGTGCATAATAGTTTCAAAATGCGAAACACAAATGTATTTTGATCAAAATCGAAAATCAGAGTCATCTAATCAACGATGGGGAACATCAACTTAGTTGCTATAAAAAATGCTTACATTGAACACGCAAAAATGGAATTTACCTTTAAAAAAATTATTCCACACAATTAGATTTTGAGTTTGACAAAATTACAAAAAAAGGTCCTTTACGAAACTGCTTAAACGTAAATGATGTTTTCTGTAGTTGTCTTTGAGTTTTGGCCTAATTTTTTTTTTAGCGGTAACCACTTAAACAAAACTAACAATTAGTCGTTTTGGTGGAGTTCTCTGTTAAAAATGTAGAAGGATATTAGAGTCATTAGGGAACAGTCGGGGGATCAATTTAAATGGAGTTCTCTACTTATCTTGTTGTCACTAATTAAGGTCAACTATTTTGTTTGTTGTGTGTTTTTTTATGAAGAATTCTGATAGCTGATGAGTTATTAAACATGGGGTTCCAAATATTGACCCTTAATGCAAGTTACATTTGGAGGAATAAATTGCGCAATATATTATGGTTGACTGCTGATTTGCTAGGGGTACTATATGGTGGCATATATGTATGTGGGTGCGGCTTCGGTTATGACCTAGTTGTAGGCATTGAAACAAGTTTTGGAGTATGGATTGAGTATGATATCGCCAACAAAAAAATGCAGTTTACACCATTTTTATGGTGGCGAGATGGAGAATTTGGATTCTAAGGAATGACAAGGTGTTTTGATCGGTGTCACAAGGTCAGTAAAAAAAAGTATTAACAAGAGTGTCCTATCTACCTTAACTAGTAAGGGCAAGTAGGGTGTCGATCCATGTGGCCAATTAGTGGAAAGGGTTATTAGCTAAACAATTCATTAACCTAAATACATTAAAATTACTTGAGATTGAACCGAAATATTGATGCACGATTTATCCACGATTTATAACCGAAACTAGTGGAAAGGGTTATTAGCTAAACGATTTATCCATAATTTCAATAGATAAATTGAAAGGTAGTTTGTTTGGTCACACTGATCCACGATTTATAGCCGAAATATTGATGCAACTGGATAGTCACCTAGTGAATTAGCAAGTCTAGGCGTCAAAACAATTTGGAATTTAATGATTATAGGTAAAAGAATAATAACAATTTAGAATATAATCCCAATTGGTTGATGCACAAACCTAGTAGTTGTGAAAACGAATCAAGCTTATAACGCTACGATTGTTTAATTAAAGAAAATAAACATATATAATTCAATAACGAAAACTAAATCCAAAAGTAAATAGCAATCCGATGAATTCAACTACTAACACACATCCTAGTCCCGGAGATGATCACAGGTGATTTAGCCGCTCATGTTCTTCATTAGATCTTCACTTGATGCGTTGGATGTTGATTGCATGGGAATTGAAAGATTGGGGTTTTGGGATGCTAAAATTTGTCTTTGGAGAGTAAAAAAAGGCTAGGGTTGAAGGTATTCTCGTTTGTGAGAAGGTCATCTTTAAATATGGTGAAATTCCCCAGTATTCGCGAATTAACCGACATCCAACACCTTGGGCACCATCCCAGCGCCAGGTGGCACTGGGGTATAATTTTTAGTTGTTATGCGTTGGTTTCAATGCCCCAGGTGCTTAAAATACTATTGATGGCGCCAAACCAGCGCCATGTGGGGCTGGCGTTTGGTTCTTTGCCCGATTTTCATGTTTTCAACTCCCATCGTGTGTAGGAACTTCTAATCCTTCATGATGCCTCCCCAAAACCATTCTTTAAGGTCTGAAAGCCATCTGTTAAGCTCTAGGTGCCTACAGGTCAAAGCAAAGTCAAAGCAAACATGTTTTCATATCAATTAACATTTAAAAACAAATAATTGAACATTGTAAAAACATAATTACTCGCCCTCACATCATGTTTAAAGGTGACTACAAAGTAGTGGAGGGCATTAAGGATACTAATCATGTTTATATGTTTATTGAGTTTTTTTTTTTTTTTTTGCATTTTCCTTTTCTGTTTGTTTTATATTTTGTGGTCGAAGTCTACTGCAAAGACGCGGACGGAGGGAACTGGGGAAAGAATTTTGTTCACGGCATCATCATTATAGCTTGTTGGTGTATTTGGCGAGCAAGGAACAAGAGCGTTTTCCAAGAGAAAAAGACCATGAGTAGAGTTGTCAGTACTAGCATTAAAAGGTTGTCGTTCTTTTGGTGTAAAAATAGGCCCAAGTTTAAGGATTTGTTGTGGGACAACTAGTTAAATTTTCCATTGTATATATTGTATTGAGCCGGTAGTCCTTGCTTTGAGGACTACGTCGGTTTGTTTGTGAATGAAGGTGAAATTTAAAAAAAAAAGGGTTGGTTAGTTTGGATGATGATATAAAAGATTTATTTGGTTGTTAAAAAACAATTAACGGTTAGTTTTTGCCTTTTTGAGAAGAATTGCCCATTGCATTAGGTCATGTGTAGTGGAGGGGGGTTATAGGGCATTATGAGGATTAAAATATTATAAAGTAATAGAAGGGGGTTATGAGGCGTTATGGAAAAAGATGATGTGGTGAGAAGGGGCGTTATGGGGCTTTATAAATGATTGGGTAATCATTGTTTTTATTATTATTATTATTATTATTATTATTATAAAAAACCATATGCTTATTATGATGATTGGGTAATCATTTTAATACGGATTAGCGAAAAAAAATTTTTGAAGGAAGTTTTAGCCAAGGATCTAGATCTTTTTATGGCTATCGGGGAAGCCCTAAGGTTGTGTAACAAGAGGATGTGTGGGAGATGTATGACCATGCATGCCCTTCACTTGGGGTGCCATCACGCTGATGGTGTCTCTAAATTTTCCGAGGGAATTGGGGATGATGGTGATTTTATAGTGGGTATTCAAAGACCTTGACAATTGGCAGTGGAGTATGAAGCGGGATCTTTACAGGGGGTAGCGGGAGATGTAGCTCTCCTTGAGCGTGTCTTCTCTCTCCCCATTCAAACTGTTAAAAGCATTCCTCCTAGTTGTTGTTTGGCGTTTGCGCATGCTTTGACAAGTGCCTTGCGTAAAGTGGTGGATTCTCCAAGGTCCATTGAAAATTGGGTCAAGCTTTTGTTGCTGCCACGTTGTACCCTTCGGCTAGTCAGGCCGGTTACCAGGCAGGAACGCAGGTTAGGGAATAGAAAGTCTTTGTAGTGTAGTAGCATTCAGCAAGCTCTTGCGACATGGAAGGATGGGTCTGGGTTCGCTGATTTAGTCCCCTCCCTTTTCAAGGCTTGGGAGGGGGTGGTGGGGGAAAAAGATCTTTCGGAGGGAACTCCAACATTAAGCAATGCCTCCGAAAGGTTGGTGATGGTCATTTCACGGCTGCAATTAAGGTGTTGTGCTCATCTGGGGTAGCACCCCTCGAGGACTCTACTATGAAGGCTCTTATTGATAAACACCCGGTTGTACCGCCCCCGAGCCTGCCTTCTAGTACATTTACCCAGCCCGCCTTAACAGTGGATGCGGAGTGTGTGTTTGGGTGCGTTAAATCTTTCCCGAAGGTGACTTCTTGTGGGAGAGATGGTTTACGAGCTCAACACCTTTTAGACGCTCTTAGTGGGGAGGGGACTGCGACTTCATCAGGTCTCCTTGGGGCTATTACCGAGGTGGTTAATCTATGGTTGGGGGGGGGGGTTCTGCCCTAAGGCTTTAGCTGAGTTCATTGCGTCAGCCCCTCTTACACCTTTTTTGAAGCCGG
Source organism: Ambrosia x helenae (assembly GCA_030844895.1). Classification (NCBI taxonomy): domain Eukaryota; kingdom Viridiplantae; phylum Streptophyta; class Magnoliopsida; order Asterales; family Asteraceae; genus Ambrosia; species Ambrosia x helenae. The sequence continues at coordinate 98,676,740 of CM061225.1, forward strand.
ACAATGGAATTCGACCCATTGCTGTGGGGGCTATTTGGAGAAGATTGGTTTCCAAAGTGGCTATGAAGAAGGTTGGGAAGGAAATGGTCAAGTGTAACACCCCAACCGATGGCGGAATCATCGAGGTGCCACGTAGTGACGATTGTTCAAAAGCTCATGGTACTAAAATGTAAATATATGATTATTGAATATTTTTTTACAACATGTGAAATTAAATACAATACAACAAAAATAAAGATAATTGATTGATTTAATCTAAGTCCAAAGTCCTATGTGAAGCGTCAAGCAGCTTATCCTGAAACATGCACGAAAATAATTTTGTCAACATATGATGTTGGTGAGTACTACTTAGTTTTGTACGTATAGTATAAGTTTGAAAAGTAGTACAATTCATGTGTCTAGCATCACCAAGGCATTATGTAAACACGCAAGTAACCAAACAAGACAAGATCAAATGTAAAGTTTGCACAATGAGATTGATAATGAGCACCTCAACACGTGTGAGTCTAAAAGAGCACCATAACACAAAGTTATGTCTAAATGAGCACCGTAACATAAGTTACGTCTATGTGTAAAGAGCACCATAACATAAGTTATGTCTAGATGTATGATTTTGTATGTAAGCTACGTTAATGTTCAAACATAAGCACAAAGATAAACAAGACACGTATATGAATTGTAAATGAATAAAAATGTATGTGTAAATGAATACGAAAGTTTTGTATACTTGTGCATGAATCACCCCAAAAGTTGTAAAAGCGGAAAAAGGGGATAAGTAATACTCACCTTAGCAAGGTGGTAAGTCTTGTGGTATTGAATAAGTGTAATCCAACGTTGCCAAATATCACCCTATGTATATGATAACAAATAAGTCTAAGTCTATCTAGTCTATAAGTATTTTCTAGGGTTTTGAATTGGGGATAAATGTCCGTTTGATTAATAAATAATATGTTTAATAAATAAGAGAAATTTGATAAATAAATAAACAAAAGTCTTTTTGTAACTTTTAAATCAAAGATGGTCACAATATAAAGTTTTAAGTGTGAAAATAATTTTTTAAAAATATTTTCTTATAAATAGAATATTAAATCTATTTATTTCAAATTGTCAAAATATAACTTTAATATTAAAAAAATATTAAAATTAAAGAATTTTTAAATTAAAAATTGTATTTCTGTTCCAAATGAATAGAAATAATTTACGTAAAATTTTGGTGCAAAAATATTGAAAAATGAATTTATTATGATTTATTTAAGATTAAAACTAACAAAAATTAATTAAAAATATAAAATGCATGGTTTTTCTGAATTAAAAATAATTTCTGAAATGTTTAAGGATATACAAGTTTAGGATAATTTTTGTGAGATTTAATAAAATCGTTTAGATATTTTTATTGAATTTTATAATTATAAATGAATAAACTTGTAATATATATAATATATATTAAATAAATGATTTTTGAAAAACTAAAAATTGGACAGCAAAGTTTATCATTTGAATAACATAAAATAAATTTTGTAGAATTTATAAAATAGTTCTAGTATTTTAAAACGATTTTTAAAAGAAAATAACAAAAATATAAAGAATAGAGTTTTAAAAGAAAAGGTTGTTGTTGGTGGGGATCGAACCTGTGACCTGACCCGCCCCAAGTCTTAACCCAGGCACCTGTAACCAACTGCTCTATATGTCTGATGTTGTAATTTTTTAACAGATCAATGTATATAAAGGTTAATTATAGAAATCCCCAATTTGAAAATTATAAACCCTAGAATGAACATCAATCCAATTGACCCAACATACACATACGATTACGGTTAAAAGCTTAGGGCTTTTAATCCTATACCAAAAACGACTCAAAAGCATATATAATTCGAAGTTAAAGTGTACCGATTGACTATGAAGATCAAGAACCCAGTCGCGAAACAAAGTGCTTCAATCCGTAAGTTTTAGAGATTGTAACGTGATTTTGATGAAAAGGTTATTTTAATCGGCCCTTTTTGAGTTTGTGTGCAAGTTTAATTGAGTTAACGACGAGTATTTATAAGGTTTCAATTCTTGACTAATGGTTGGTCAAAAACGAGCATTAAACGCTCCAATTTCGGTGATTTAGGGCTGTAAATGCGTCCAAGTCGTGTGGGAGTTAATTTCCGGGTCATAATTATGCTTTAACTTGGTCAAGGTTTCCAAAATAAATGGCTGGTCACAAGCCTTGATTGGCTTCGGGTCTGCAGCGATCGCATCAGGGAGGAAGACAGCAAGTTTGCTTGTTTGTGTATAAGAGATTAGAAGTCTAGATAAATAACAAAAGTGTTGGGTAGATCAATTGGTTTGTTGCACATTAAAGCTAGGACACAGACCCGGGTTCGAGTCCCGTGGTCTGCGTTTTTTTTTCTTTTTTTAAAACAGATAAGGGGGGAAGGGGAATTGGGCCTGGTTGATGGGCTATACCTGCTGTTGGGCTCGTCTCTTGGGCTCCGACTTTTAAAGAAAAAGAAAAGGGTTTGGGCTTGGTTATGGTTTGGTTTGGTAAGAAAAGAAGAAATATATATATATATATATATATATATATATATAATGACTAAGTATATAAAATCTGAATTTTATTATTATTATTATTATTATTATTATTATTATTATATAAAGAAAAGTGACGAATGTCACATCAAGTATTCGGGGGATCACCAATTTGGAGTTGGGACCCCTAATGGACGGAGGCAGTGCTTCATAGTGCAAATAGGTTTCTTAATTGTTTCCACTCTGACGGATCCTTAGCCATGCTCAGAGTGGACTTCTCTAATGCTTTCAATCTTGTTGACCGCACGACACTCCTGCGTGAGGTCAACTGCCGGTGCCCGGGCATTTATCCATGGGTGAAGTTCCTTTACGTACAACCAGCTAGGCTATATGTTGGTAATGACTGCATTGGGGCTACCACTGGAGTTCAGCAGGGGGATCCTTTGGGACCACTCCTCTTTGCCCTAGCCTTGCACCCCTTAGTTCTCAAAGTGCAAGAAAACTGCAAACTTCCCTTTTACGCTTGGTACCTGGATGACGGGACAATTATGGGGGATACAACAGAGGTCGCTAAAGCACTTGACATAATCAGGTCAGAGGGTCCATCACTGGGTCTTAAACTTAATATTAAGAAAACTGAGGTTTTTTTGGCCGTCATGGAACGGGGCGATGTTTAAAGAGGGGCTTTTCACATGTGAGATTGGGAGGCCGGAGAAAGGGGTGAAACTCCTTGGGGGAGCCATCAGTCGAGATGTGGGGTTTATTAGTGAGTTGGCCGTGAGGAGAGCTTTGGGTGTCGTTGACCTTATGGGATGCCTTCCTTGCCTAAGGGATCCCCAAAGCGAGCTCCTCTTGCTTCGGTCTTGCATGGGGATAGCTAAGTTGTTATTTGGTCTGCGGACGTGCCAACCTTCCATGATGGAGGAAGCGATATCTCGGTTTGATAATGGGCTACGGGAAGCTATTGAAGATATTGCTGTGTGTAGGGGGCCTTTTTTTGGCGATTTCCAATGGCGGATGGCGTCACTGCCGATGCGCCTAGGAGGCCTGGGGCTTCTTTCAGCTCGAGATGTTGCCGTATATGCTTTTGTAGCTTCTAGAGCCCAATCTTGGAGGTTGCAGAACCACATCCTGCGGGACAGTGGGGTCGTGGATCTTGACCCAGATTATGTACAAGCTTTGGAATATCTGCGTGAGTCTCTCCCAGATTTTGATCTTGGCGGTTTCACTAATAAGGACACTGCCCCACCAAAGACCCAGAAAACTTTAGCGAATGCCCTTTTTAGTAAAATTGCACAGAACATGGGGAATGATTTTGGTTTGTCTCCTCGCCAGAAAGCAGTGGTGGAATGCTTGCAAGGACCCCACGCCCAGGACTTCCTGACTGTCATTCCTATTGAAGGGTTGGGGCAACGGATGTCAGCAGTTGAATATAGGGCGATTCTTAAATACCGCCTAATGATTCCTATGTTCCCAGACGATGAAACTTGCCCAGTTTGTCGGAAGGCTTGTTTGGACTAATATGGGGAACACGCGGTCCATTGCAAAGATTTGCCAGGTTTCAAGTATCGCCATGACTTTGTTCGGGATGCCTTGTGGGATATACTTAGGCGGGCAGGGATATCGGCGAAAAAGGAGGCACCAGTTAATTTCCTAACGGACCTGACAGAGGGGAGATCTACTCTCCGCCCAGCAGATGAGCTTGTGTTTGGATGGCTGGGCGGGAAACACGCTTGTGTGGACCTTACAGGGGTATCCCCGCTCGTCGGTTTTCGAGATACTGGGTTTGTGACCGGCAGGCGATGCGGAAAGCCGAGTCCAAGAAGATTGAGAAGCATGCCAAAGCTTGTGAGGATAATCAACATGTTTTTGTCTCATTAGCCTTTGATACTTTTGGGGCGTTGGCACCGGAAGCCATCCGGTTCCTTGCCAGAGTTCAACGGGTCGTTCATAGCAATTGCTCGACCCCCCAAGGGCAAGGATTTGTCTTTAGTAGGTTTAGTTTTTGCTATTCAAAAAGGGGTGGCGGCGCAGCTTGTTGCCCGTCTACCAGTCATTATGTAAAATTCTATTCTCAATTTATGAAAAAAAAAAAAGGATACTTTAAAAAAATATAGAAATCAAAGAAGTCAGATCTAGATCTTTACCATAACATGTCTTGTTTGGTTGCCATGTGGGAATGAAACAAAACATTACTTTGTGTTGTCGGATAGACAAGAAAAGACGAATGAATAAAAACGGTGGTTAGTGGCGGTGGTGGGTGGTGGTCAGTGGCGGTGATGGTGGGTGGTGATATGTGGCGGTAGAGGCGGTGGTGGGTGGCGGCGGTGGAGGCGACGGTGGAAGGTGGATGGTTGTAATGCTGGGTGGGTGACGATGGTGAGTAGTGGCGGTGGTGGTGGTTGGTGGTGGTGATGGTAGGTGGTGGTGTGTGGCGGTAGCGTGGTGGTGGATGGCGACGACGGTGGTGGTGGTGGCGATAGCGATGGTGGGTGGTGACGATGGTGGTGGGTGGTGGTGGTGGGTTATGCTTTTGTTAGTAAATGGTGAATGTGGGATGGAATGAAAAAAAAAACATGGGGGTGGATGAAATGGTTTTGAGGGAATGGAATGACTTATGGAATGTGTGATTCCATTCTTTTAACCAACCAAGCACACTATTTTTCATTACCTTGTAATGGTCCATTCCATTCCCCCTTTCATTCCATCATACCAAATGCTACCTAAGCCTAGACTAAAGTATAGGTGCACAAAATGGCCGTTTTTTTCTCTAACTAATTCAGTTAACTTAATCGTTATAGTTTTTTGTTATATTCTTGCTTTAACCGGTTTGATTTTTTTTTTTTTTTTTGAAAATTAAACTTCATTAAACAAAGCCGCGAACAGTCCTCAAAACGAGGACCCCCGGGCATTCAAACGGCATTACATCACGTCTAACGGATATTTACACCAATCAATCCATTCAATACTTTGAAATCTAGACCTATTTCGGAACAAAAAATACGAGGTCATTTTGATGCTCTCTACCACTTCAATAGACGACGCCTTTTACCGTTGAAAATGCGCTCATTTCGTTCTTTCCATATAACCCACATAGAAGTAAAGATGATACCTTGCAACACATATTTCGATCTTTTGGAAGTCGCTTGCGCAGAAGTTATATTTATAATATCAGGCACATCGAACAAAATAGAAGGACTTAAATGGCACCAGGCTTCAACTCGGGACCATATTTCAGCAACAAAGCAACAGCCAGTAAACATATGAGTAGCAGTCTCTACCTCCGACTCGCAAAGGCTGCAAAGAACTGTCTGCAAGTTTACACCACGTCTGCGTAATTCCCATTTAGATGGAATGCGATTAAGAATGGCTCTCCAAACAAAAACCTTGCACTTCAAAGGGGTCCAACCTTTCCATTTCATCTGAATGACATTATTCGGATTTGGGCTGCTGTTAGAAATGAGGCTCTTTGCGCTTTTAAAAGAAAAAACGCCCTCTTCATTTGCCTTCCATCTCCAAATGTCTTGGCCATCCTTCCACACAAAATCATAAATAAGAGACATAAAATTGAAAAGCTTCGAAACTTCAACTGGACTCGAAGGATTCAGCCTCTAATCCCAATGCAAAGTCTTCACCCCAACAATGACATTTACCCTTTCGGCCACTGTCACCCATTTCTTCTTTTCAAGTTTAAACAAGTTGGGGTGGGACATATAGAGAGGTTCCTCTTGAAGCCATGGATCCACCCAAAAGTTAATACTCAAACCATCTCCCACAATACCCAAGAAATAGCTATCTAGCGTATTACCATTCGACAACTTTTTTTCCCAATCTTGACTATTTGTCTCCAACAACCACTAGCCGAAGATGAGCATGGTAAAAACGCCCAAGTTCTACTCGATCCATGACACCCAATGATCACTTTTTTTCCACAACCCATTACTTTTTTTAAAACGTCACGCCCATTTTAAAAGAATATGTTTTTTCTCATTGTTAATAATATGTTTTTTCTCATTGTTTTTGTTATTCACTTTACCTGTTTTTTTTTTCCGGTTAATCAATTGGTTTATTCCTTTTTTTATTTCTTCGATTATTTGGTAAAAGGGTTAAAAACCAATTTCTTCTAAAAAAAATACCTAACCGCTTATGAATCTACGGTTAACAAAAAGCACTTATCGGTTACTCCTCAATCGGTTGTTAACCGGTTTTGGTTATTTAACCCTTTATTTTAGAGTAAATTGTCAAAATGGCCCCTCAGGTTTGGCCCAAAATGCTTGTTTAGTCAGTTATCTTTTTTTTTTGTGCTAAAAGCACCCCTCACAGATCGAAAATTGCCAAAATGGCCCATATTTAACAGAGTTTTTAACTGAGTATGGAAAGTCAGTTAAGTCTCAGGGGCAATTTCGTCATTTCATCTGTAACCACCCACCAATATTCCGGTTACAACTAGCCTAACACCCGGTCACCACTACCTGACCTGTAATCCCACAACCCGACTGTCACTCGAGACCGTCACCATAACTATCAACCATCTCCATCCTTAAACCAACATCTGACCTAGCCCAACCACCATCGGTCACCATCGTCGTCCCCTTCGTAACCCATTAAACATCCAATTGATATTATTCAAGAGAAATAGCAAGGATTAATAATCTTACAATGCTAGTCGGTCCCCTAAGCCACCGTTTGATTCCAACATCACCAGCAAGCCTATGACTAGCCATCGCCTTCCATCGTTAAGTGATACCCTTGGAACCCATATCGGAATCCAGACCACCGTGTCATATGAGCCATGTGCCCCATGGCATATTATAATTGTGACACACTAATTTGGTTATATATAAAGACAGCCACACATCTGCCTTCATAAAACAAACACAAATACATTATCTAGAGAGAAAGACAGACGAGAGGAAGAGAGGACCGGGGGGGTTCCGACCACCGTTCGCGGCGGCGACACCCATCTCCAAGTAACATAGCCACCACCATCACCACCCCTCAAGGGTTTAAGAGAGAGAGAGAGAGAGAGAGAGAGAGAGAAGAGAGAGCGACGGGGATTAGGAACTGTCGGTCACGATCCCTGACCCGCTGGACCTGTTTTGACGGTTAAAAGACGATAGCGACGGCGGCAGTTTGGGTCCCGACTAGGGTAGTTAGCGGTTGTTGTTGTCAATGGAGTTATGCTAGTAGGTGAAGGGTTGGACGTCATCAACAGACGAGTGTTGTCAATGGAGTTATGTTAGGGATTATGATGATGAATGATAACAGAGAAGGTTACCTCTCTCTCTCTCTCTCTCTCTCTCTCTCTCTCTCTAGTTAGGTGTGTGTGTGTTTGGGCAGACAATGGTTTTTGGAGGTGGTGGCAAAGCAAATAATAGGTTTGGGGGTTTTTATATGGAGAAGATGAAGTACAGATGAAAGGACAAAATTGCCCCTCAGACTTAACTGACTTTTCATACTCAGTTAAAAACTCTGTTAAATATGGGCCATTTTGGCAATTTTCGATCTGTGAGGGGTGCTTTTGGCACAAAAAAAAAATAACTGACCAAACAAGCATTTTGAGCCAAACCTGAGGGGCTATTTTGGCAATTTACTCCTTTATTTTATGCAACTTTTGACTAGAGTTCTTGAAAAAGTTTGACCCGATTTATATGTGTTTAGTTTTTTTGTTTTGTTTTAATTTACTCGAGTTATTTTTTCTAGTTACCGTTTTAATTACATGAAAAAGTTTGACCAGATTTCTTCTCAAAACATATGGTTGGTACACTTTAGCACTGAATGACTCAACTTCTAAGCAACCGGTTTCAAGATGGTTTGGGTCAAACCGATTTTGGGCCCAAAAGACGTATTCAGGCTTTATTGGTGCGACCGGTTTTTAACCCGAACGGGGTTTTAACCTGGACCAGACCAGTTTGGGCCAAACCAAAATTTTGTACACCACTAGAATATAATGGTTTCTAACAAAGAAAATATTTTCTGTTATTCTAAAGTACTTTATTTGTTCACAAATAAAAAATATAATGTCAATAATATAACTTTAGCTAACTGGATATCATTTTGCACTTACATTTAAAAATTATCAACTAATTAAAAAGCATACATTGATGAAATATACAACTACTTGAATACTTGATAGCCATTCAGACAAATGTCTATTTGATACACACGTATACAGTCCATCAACTTTACACTACTATATATCATTTTACACTTACATTTAATAAACATTAACTAATTAAAAAGCATATATATATATTGATGAAATATGTAACTATTTGTCAACTTTTATAATTATCAACTTTTTAGGCGAAATATGTGTACCATCATATACAATTTATCAACTTTTATTGTAACTAGGACTATTTGATATCATAGATAGTCATGCCTAAAATAAGACATCAGTGCATACTTAACTTGTTTGCAGGGGCATAGCTTTTAAGGGGCGGGAGGGGCGACCGACCCCCCGAATTTTCGCTCAGAAGTTCCGATTATATAGTATTCGTATAGAAATTTTTTGGTATATAAGGTGTCGACCCCGCGAAACTTGTGACTTTCGACACCCGAAGTTTCGGGTCAAGCTTCGCCACAGCTTGTTTGCTATATAATTTTGAAATTTGATATTCTTATACTTAGTTTTGTGGCAGACTATTGTATTAGAAGTCTGAATGGAATAATAATATATGAAACAAAATCTTATTAACCAGCAAAAAGAACAAGGAATGATTTGATGTTTTCATTGACAACGAAACCTTTGCAATAAAAATCCATATATTAAATGAAAGTTGCTTAGATACAATATACCATGGGATCTTCTTGGGATACTAAATAATATTATGATATATTTTTAATATTATGGTCGTTAAATTCGTTGACTTTGAAGGCCATTTGGTCTAGTGCCTTGCTTTTACTTTCGGAAAGAGCTCTTTTGAAAGAGAGATAAATTATCATCAACTTCACGTACGTCTTCTTAACTAATTTCATATAACTATAGTTTGTTTAGTTCACCTCCTGTGAAAGAAATTCATGCTGGTTTAAAAATATTCGAAACATCATTATAAACTTCATACATGAAGTGAACACATTGAAATTTTGTTAGGAAGAATTTTAGGATGATATTTATGAGGATATAACCTTTTGTTAGATGAACATAAGATATAGAATTCCCCTAACAAAAAGTCAAAAACGACATAAAAGTTGTGTTCTTCCAACTTTTAACTTACCAAAGGTTGTTAAATAGTTTTATCATGTATAGATAGATGCATGTGCTAATTTAACCAACCTTTGATTTACCAGGGTTGTTGGTCATCTATTAGTTACTAATTATAATGTATAATAATATAAGCTGATTACATATTTGTTTAGCCAAAACATTTTTGAGAATCAACAATGGGTTGAAAGTTACGGAGGGCTTTTCCCCCTTGAGATTGGTAGGTCGGAGAAAGGAGTGAAGCTCTTAAGCGGAGCTGTTACCCGAGATTCCTACTTTATTAAGGAGCTAGCAATGCGAAGGGCCTCATGTGCGGTCGATTTTATGAAATTCTTGCCCTGCCTTTGGGATCCCCAGAGCGAACTTCTCCTACTTAGGTCTTGCATGAGGGTTGCTAAGATGTTGTTTGGTTTGCGGACATGTCACCCCTCCATGATGGATGATGCGGTTTCGTACTTTGATGAAGGGCTCTGGGATGCGATCGAAGACATTGTTGTATGGGGGGCATTCTTTTGGCGACTTGCATCATTACCGATGCGTCTGGGGGGATTAGGCCTTCTTTCAGCCCATGACGTAGGGGTTTGTGCCTTTGTGGCATCGAGAGCTCAGTCCTGAGAACTGCAGGACCACATCTTGAGGAATAGTGGGGTTGTCAGTTTGGACTCGGTATACACACACGCTCTCGTACTCTTAAAAGACTCTCTTCCAGGCTTTGATATTGGCGGTTTTTCCAATAAGGAAACCACCCCACCTAAGCCTCGGAAAACTTTGGCGAATGCCTTGTTTGGCAAAATCGCTCAAAGCATGGGAGAAGTTTTCGATTTGTCCACCCATCAGAAAGCTGTTATTGAATGCTTGTAGGGTACTCATGCACAAGACTTCCTTACTGTTATTCCAATTGATGGATTGGGACAAAGCATGTCTGCGGTGGAATACAAGGCTATCCTTAAATACCGCTTGATTGTTCCCATGCATCCTGAGGATGAAACCTGTCCGGTCTGCCGTAAGGCATGCCTGGATAAATTTGGGGAGCACGCAGTGCACTGCAAAGAGCTACCTAGCTTCAAATACCGGCATGACTAGGTACGGGGCGAGTTGTGGGACATCTTAAGATGGGCAGGGATTTCAGCCAAAAATGAAGCCCTCGTAAACTTCCTCACGGACCCCGTGGAAGGGAGATCCACTCTGAGGCCAGCAGATCTGCTTGTCTTTGGCTGGGCTGGGGGAAACATGCTTGCGTCGACCTCACTGGGGTGTCTCATCTGGTTGGTGTGAGAGATAATGGGTTCATAGCTAGAAAAGCAATGAGGAGGACGGAAACGAAGAAGGTAGAAAAGCATGCTAAAGCGTGTGAAGAGAACCAACCTGTGTTTGTCCCCTTAGCCTTTCATACTTTTGGTTCCCTAGCGTCAGAAGCTATCCATTTCCTGACCAGTATTCAACGGGTTGTCTATAGCAATGTCTCAATGCCATGGGGACATGGGTTTGTGTTTAGCAGATTACGATTTGCTATCCAGAAAGGGGTGGCGGCACAGCTTGTTGCCCACTTGCCTGCTATTATGATGTAATTCTCGCAGTTGTAATAAAAACCTCAACTTAAATCCTAAAATAATAATAATAATAATAATAATAATAATAATAATAATAATAATAATAGTAATTGAATTATTGAATAGCGACACTAGAGTTTTTTCAAAACTTAATTTCGTAAATTGAATAGATAATAAAGAAATACACTATAATGCGATAGATGAATTGATCGACAATGTAAACAAGTTACGAATGTGGGCAAACCATGAGTAAACATATTTTTGGGAACTTACGTACTAGGACTGTGATCTTTGATTACAACCCTTTAATGTAATCATTGATTAATAGGTTTGTTTATATTAAGGTCCATGTCTAATCTTCAAGTAATTTGATGTATATCTTCATATATTGAATAGATAAAAAAAAATACACTATAATGCACTATGTGAATAGAAATCTACAATGTGTACAAGTTGGACCGATAGGTTTTACAAAGAAAAACCTACAAAAACTTTTAAGAAAATCAAGAGTAAAGAGATTCAAGCATAAAGCTTTTCATATTTTTCATTCATGCATTCCCTGTTACTAAGAAATAAGTGCCTTAAATAGAGTTATACTACAAAATAGAAATGACTAGAAATTAAATAACCAACTCACATCACTAACACCACTAAACAATAATCTATATCTATATTGATGGGATTGGGTACTAAACTACTAATTGGTTAGACCCAAACCCGGACTAATGCCCACGCGGAGGGCAACCCGCGTAATCAGGAACGCGTGCGCGCCAAGAAACTGGTCAACTACCAACCTACAATCACGTAGTACAACTGGCGTGTGGAACGGTAAAAGCGGTAATCGATCCAACGTTTCCTTAATTATAGCATTCCTTAACTACTTTACAAATATAGCCTAGGGTAGTGGAGACAACCCTAACCGGGTCTGGCCCGTTAGGGTTTTGGGTAATGGTGGCATACGTCCACCTCTATATAAGTGATCACATCCCTAATAGACAGGAGACTTTTTGCTAACCCAAGAGCTATCACTGATAGTATCCACATTCACCCACGTTTTTGTTATAAACTACTACCACGTGTAGTCGTCTGCCTACCCAAATTCCCATTGTGTTTGCAGGTCAGTACAATCCATAAAGTTACTAGTGAAGGATCATCTCTGTGGAATAGAATCGTCTCATCATCCCCTCAAGGAGGTTAGATTATTTGTTTCTTCATTGGCGCCATCACTATCGGTTCTTCCATCTTTCATACTAGTGCTTATGGATTCGCCGACTGGTGCAAACCAGAATGATGTGGATGTTGACGCAACAATTGAAGACCAAGTCGATGTTGTCACACCAAATACTGTGACGAAAAACGTGACTCAGAAGCAACCAAACAACCCATTCCAATTTCTCTCGTCCAGAGGTGGGGCAACAGTTTCCAAAAAGAAATAGAAAGATCTGCTTCCGATAGATCTGGATGAATTGCTAGCCAGACAAAATGCCAAGACCATAGCCGAATACTAGAAGATGGTTCTTCAAAAGGCCAAACTAGACACTCAGGAGGTTTTGAGTTATGGTACTCTAGAAGGCCACCAGGATTCACCTCCTGAAAATAACAATGGCCATCGTCCAACAGGGCCCCGTCAGGCGGTACGTGGTAGAGATCGTGGTAGATATACTCGTGATCAGGACCACGTCAACTTGGACGAGGAACCTGACGGCTATGAATCTGAAGATGAAGTTCAGCATGAGTCTAACCGTAAGCAACACTCGAAGTCGGTTGCTAGCAACCATGCAGGCCCAGACTATGATCTGTATAATCCTTATTGGCCCAAAACCTTTGCAAAAAGATCAAAGTTCTGTGCGCGAATAGCTTTGGCTCTAATGCCTCAAGAATGCAAACTCCTAAGCACCATTGGGAAGTATGATGGTTTACGCGACCCGTACGACCACTTGCATGCTTTCGACTGTACAGGAAGTTCTAAACCCTGGCCCGTCCAGGCTTGGTGTCATCTGTTTGTTCAAACCCTAACAGGCGCAACTAGGGTATGGTATGAAAGTCTGCTAGTGGGAAGTTTGGTCGAATTTGATGATTTTATCGAAAAATTCAAAAACCACTTCTCGCATCCCCGAAAGCACAAAAAAGATTAGGCGCACATTTTGTTGTGTACGCGAAACGAGAACGAAGCAGTTGAGGACTACATAGTCCAGTACAATAAAAAGGCTCTTCAACTGCGATGCGGAGAAGAGCTTACCCGTGCGGCATTCATACATGGCGTACTGAATGATGATCTAATGCAGTGCCTTACTAGGAAGGATGGTGTGCCTACTGCCTGGGACGAAGTGATTGAAGCCACAAAGGTGTATGCGTCTTCTGAACGATCTTTTCATCATAACAAAAGTTTTCACCACAACAACAACCACAATGCGGGTCCTAGTAACAAAGGGAAGCAATCTGTGTGGTCTAGAATATCTGGTGCAACAGATGAAGGCAAACACTCCTACGCACAGGATGCGCACAATTATTTGAACTCCAAGAGTTCACGTGATCAGAAGGGGCACCCCAAGAAGAATTATGATTGGACCCCGTTGTCCAAAACACCTTCCGAAGTCCTAAAAATCGAGAAGTTCAGTTCCCAAAGCCACGAGAACTGAATCGCGATAGAAGAAATGTTGACACGTCAAAATACTATGAATACCATGAAGACTATGGCCATTTAACAGACAACTGCTATAGCCTGAAGATGGAAATCGAAAATGCGATCAAGTCCGGACAACTAGCTCACCTCTTTAAGAATATACTGAAGAAGCCAAGAGAGCATGCGAGCGGAGGGAAGCCCTCCCAGAAAAAAAATCCGCAATCTTAACACGCACCACATTTATCAGAATCCGCGTCACCATTGCAACATGACTCACCGCAGATACCAAAACAAAAAAGTCTTCACTGTTGTTAACGACGACTCCTGGAAGGAGGCGGTTGTCATTATTCCAAGAATAAAGGGAGGAGCCTCTTCAATAGCTCCACTAATCATTACAGGGGTCGTGGGCCATTACCGTACGCGGTATATGTTCCTAGACAACGGCAGTAGCACTGATATCATGTACCAACAATGCTTCAATCAGCTGGACGAAGAGGATAAAGCAAGAATGATCCCAGTGACGGAACCTATTTCAGGCTTTATTCACGAAATGATAATTCCGTTGGGCATGCTCACGTTCCCGGTCACACTGGCGGACGAGAAGCATTTGCGAACGGAAGTCTGTGATTTTATGGAACTTCCCGTCAATTCGTCACACGACGTATTGCTCGGACGGGAAGGCTTAGCAAAATTTAACTGCAATGCATCTATGCCACACCAAATGGCGAGGTTTCCTACCCGAACGGGCATAGCATTCCTACGTGGAAACAAGAATTGTCATGCCACTGATGCGCAGAAGCCTGCCAAGATAATAAAGCCAACTGTCTGAACTGAACTGGAAAAATGGATTATCAACCCTAAATTCCCGGAGCAGACAGTTATCATCGACCCTGCAATCTCTGATACCATCCGCACTCATTTAAAACAACTTCTCACAAAGAATATGGATATCTTCGCTTTTAAACCAGCAGATATGGTAGGCGTTCTGCGTCACATCGCGGAACACAAGCTTAACGTCTACAAGATGATGGAACCAATCGTCCAAAAGAAGCGCAGTATGGTGCCGGAGAAAACAAAGGCCATGAACGAGCAAGTGACTAAGCTGTTAAAGGCAGGGATTTTGCGCAAAATAAGATATCAAACATGGGTGGCAAACCCGGTCATGGTAGGAAAGTCGAATGGTAGTTGGCGCATGTACGTAGACTACAAAGATCTGAACAAGGCATGTCCTAAGGATTGCTACCCATTACCCGAGATCGATCTGAAGGTCGACTCCCTGGCACCATTCAGATTCAAATGATTCCTCGATGCTTACAAAGGGTATCATCAGATTCAAATGGCCAAAGAAGATGAAGATAAAACAGCGTTCTGTACCGACATGGGAACCTTCTGTTACACGAAGATGCCATTCGGCCTCAAGAATGCAGGCGCTACGTTTAGCGTTTGATGGACGCAACATTGTCATTTCCTATTTATTTATATAGACAAAAATGTAATTTCATTAGATTGGTAAGACAAATTTAATACGAAAATTTAATCCTAAGTCAAATTTCATGTATAATCTCTTTTTTATTATTTTTTTATATATATATATATATATATATATATATATCATCGATGCATCTTTTAAAACGGTTGTTTTTTTTTTAATTTTTAAGACGCTCATTAACTATGTTTATATACACATCTATGTCGGTTCACCTCCTTTCCGGTGCCTCCTCATTGCAGAAACAACTATCCACTTCCTTTCCATCAACACACCCTTTAAACCACCATTGGGTGTGACTGATCACATCTCAATCACTGTGCTTCTTTCGATATCCCTAATCGGTTTTAACCGGAATTTATTTTTCCGGTCCATTTTACCAATTGAATCCTACTTTATACCCTTCGCAATAGCATCATGGTGAAATATGTAACTGGCATGGAACTTGCATAGCGCGTAGGGATAAGTGTTGTGTTTCTTTCGTTGGAAAAACATTTGGAATCAATTTTTGGTTAGATTATAGTTCGATTCAAAAGAATCTCGGTTCACTATAACCTCGAGCTCTGATACAAATCTGTCACACCCCGCCAAGGCGGAAACGTGAGGTGCGACTTCGAATGATTTCCAAGCTCAAAGGTCACACGAGCATTAATTTAAAACATAATAGGAACTTCCATTAAACAACCAAGTTTGTCAAACATAAAGATAATTGTTCAATTTCAAAACCATCGCATAAAAATGTTTAGTGTTAAAACAACGACACAACGGTTAAAAAGGAGCTACCCATAAATGCTCGCACACGACCCCCATAAGTTCCACGATCCATACTAATTTCCTGAAAAACATGCATGTAAAAATATGGGTCAACATAAAGTTGGTAAGTTCACGGGTTTTCTATATAATGGACATGTAATCCAAAACAGACTAAATCATTGCCTAGCTAGGGCAATAATTACTATGTGATCTGACATGAGCCCATAACCAAACCTTGACATGTTGTGCGTCGCCCATTGTACACTAAAGACAATGAAATAATGTGAAAAACAAGCACTCTTTTGACTTCTGTCATCCGGTCAAAGTGACTGACCAAGAGTGGGGGTGTCAACCCAATAGATATATTCTGGTGTTTAATTTCTAGGTTTATAGCTAATGGTTATGGTATGATGTATGATACGAGGGCTTAATGGATCCTAAACCTTGATGTCTCACGTTAACATAAAAGTCATGATTATAACTGAAAACTGTATGCATGTTCTTCCCCCCGGAAAAATGTAAAAATAATAAAAGGAGTCGTGTAAAACTCACTTGATGTCTGGATGCTAGACTAAACTGAATCTGATGTGGTGTATCTGGTCTGGGATGCCCTAAGTTCAAAGGCAATTTTAATTCTATGTTTGGTTCTAACTATCATATTATTGTTCACCCGACTAGAACACCTATGGACTAGGGGTTTCTGTACCACTATCCATGTGTGTCACATACTGTATGTGTTAGAAAATGTTCGTCTTTGTTGTTAATGTGGCTATGTTTAGTATGTTTTGGTAAAATAAGTGGCTTGGCTTACTTAATGTTACCGAGGGTTACTTATGCCTCAGTTATGTAGGTCTAGGGTGAGATATGGACATATTCTTTGGAATATTGTATAAAAACAACATATTTATTTATTTTGCCCTTGTACATGCACGCATATTAATGTTGTTCATAGGTTTTCAAGAAAACTCTAGTGTTAAGCTTGTTAACACATGCTTTTAGTGTCTTTAACACATGTTTATAAAGACAAGCCTTAGCATATGTTATGAAACTAAGCAAAATCGACTTGTTTTTTGGGCCGGCCTCGACCCTATACACTCACACATACATACATGTATTCTAGGAGATAAGTGACAGTATATATGGGTGTGTGTATCATTAAGTGAAAACATTGGATTTTAATCAGAAAACTTAGGTGTTTAAGTTAGTTTTACTTGACTAGAAACAACCTTATGGTGTGTGTGAGTGAGTGCCTTCGGGTGGACACTACATGTAACTGATTCATTGTAAGAAAAGAAGGAAAACAATTCGGTTCTAGTACCTAATGTGCTGTAGCCGATTGTTATCAAAAGAAAAATAAGCTAACTCCCACAAAATGTGATTCCTAAGTGCTTGTTAGTGGCTTGTAACTCCTAAATGATGATGATGATCGATCGCACCAAGCTCCTCGGGTGGGTGTGTCTTCGGCCGAGGGGTATCAAGAGAGGAAGGAGGTGTTTTCAAGTGTTAGTGTGAATTGTGGTGTTGTGATGTGATCACAAATGTTCGTAAGCTCCTATATATAGCCGAGAATGGGGAAGGAAGCCAAGAGTTCATTGGTTCACAAATGTAGAAGGTCAACACTTGCTTTCTTGGAGTGCATTCCACTAGAGGCCTTTAGAGTGAAAGTAGTTGACTTGGGAGTTTTGGTTTGACATGTAGGACGTGTAGCGGCCGAAACTTATGGGGAAGGGGCAATTCTTTTGTGGCAAGGTTGGCAAGATAATATGGTTCATGTGTTTTATGTTTTGCCACATTAGTATAAAGAGTTTACTAGTGTTTTTGGTTGTTTGTGTGCACACCTCTTGGAAGCCGAAAATAATGGGACAAAGGGAGGTTTTTATGGCTAGTGAACTTGTCTTGGAGGTTGTGAGGGCTTGTGTTGGTTCTATGCTTGTATAAGGGTTCAAGGTTGGTAGCTTGGAAGGATAAGAATGGTGACATGGTTATGAATGTATGTGTGCCGTGTATATGTATACATATGTGAACAATGAAATTTGTTTTTACCAAGGCTATACACACATGCTTCTAATTGATCTTGGAACTTGAAATGTGGGTGTTAGGGTAGTCATCCAAGCATGGTTTTATGGTGATAGGTTGCTAGAGTTCTAATTTGGTGAAATGGTAGCTTGGAACTTGGTGAGCATGTCGTGATGTATGTATGTATGTGTAGGATGAGATGTTCAAGCAATGATAATGTATATGTGTGCATGTGATCGTGGATATATATATATATATATATATCTACATGGGAATGGACTCTTGTTGATACAAGCATTTATACACATATGTATGTGCATTGCATACATATATACATAGTTATATGGTCTCAAATTTTGCTTATTATTCATTTGTCTATGTGTGTCCATATGAATGTGCAGATGTATTTCAAAAGGTGTCTATGTACACATGTTAGATGGGAATCTAATCATTCTTGTAGTTAGTATGGATCTCCTATAATCAGTCGTGAATTATCTGACTAAATAGGACTTTGTGTTAACTAGTGTGTCTACTGTTAGACTGTATACCTTGTCGGAACCATGTATGGCCCAATAATATTAAAACATGCAAAATTTTAATGTCATGCACAGTGTCTACGTGTAGTAGGTGTACGGATATGACCTGTGATTTCGACGGTTGTTACAGTATGTCTTATGTGATATTGATGGGTCGCTTTCGATTGGCAACCACGGCGGTCTCCATTCGAGTCGTACCATGGAATTGTGGATGGTATCCCCGATGCGCATGATGCTCGTTTCAGCAAGTACAGATGGAAGTGTTGTGGGTGAGGCAACAAAAGAACTGTATGTGGTTATGCATGGAGATTGTGGCAGCAGTGATTCAGAAGTTGGTTTTTGGAGTGTGTATGGTGTGGTTGGTGGTAATAATAATGGTTTGGGTTTTGGCAGTGGGGCTGTTGGTGATGGCGAGTGGGTAGCGGAGGTTGAATTTCATTATTGGAGGCGGTGTTGGTATGGAAATGACAAAACGTTGCGATTGTGTAACACCCCAACCGATGGCGGAATCATCGAGGTGTCACGTAGTGACGATTGTTCAAAAGCACATGGTATTTAAATGTAAATATTATTAAATGAAACCCAAAAATTGTCTTACAAGGAAATGGAAATACAAAGTCTTAAATGAAACATAAATAATGAAATAACTGCATAATAAAGCGCTAAAAGTTTCTTGATCAAACTGCACCTGAAACATGTACAAAAATAGGTTTGGTCAACATAAGAAATGTTGGTGAGCATTCCTAGTTTTGATATATATATAGTAGATTAAAAGTTATACAATTCAAGTGCAAGCTACAGTGCAAATATGTAAACCATGTATCAAACAAATGAGCGAAATCAACCCTGTGACTGTATAATGTACTGTATGAACTGTAGTGTACTTATCCAACAAGTGGATAATAACTTAACAATGGCCACGGATTCTCCGATGAAAAAGGGGGAGAATCAACCTAGGCGGGTTGTCAATCCAAATAGCGCTATCCAATGTTAAGGTCGGCTTGTACCATGTTAATGATTTCACTAAGTACAAATGTAATCCACATGTATTGTCTAAGCATAAAGCACGTTGTAAGCAATGCACATAGTACTAGAATTGTATTGTAAAAATGTAAACTTGTATTTGAAATTGTAATAGTGTACATGTAACACCCCAAAAATGTATAAAAGCAAAAAGGGGTAGGAATACTCACTGTTCACGTAGTAACTTGAAATTGGACTGGACAACGAAATATGAACTTGAGATTTCTCCCAAAAGATTAACCTAAAGTAATTGATAATGTGTGAGTGAAATAACTCTAGGATGCATGTATATCTAGGGCTTCGAATTGGGGATTACGTTTATTTGTGTTAATAAACAAATTGTTTATTAATTATGAGAAATTTAAATAAATAAATAAAAGTCTTTTTAATGAAATTTGAATTTAGGATATACACAATAAAGTGTTTGAAGTATAGAAATAATTTTTATAAAATTATTTCATTTAAAATAGATTTTTAAATCTATTTATTTATAAATAGTCATTATTTAACTTTAATATTTAAAAATACTAAAATTAAAGAATTCTTATTTTAAAAATCATATTTCTGTTCTAAATGATTAAAAATAATTTGTATAAAATTTTGGTGCAAAAATGATGAAAATTGGATTTGTTATGATTTAATTATGATTAAATCTAACAAAAATTGATTAAAAATATAAAACAAATGATTTTACTGAATTAAAAATTATTTCAGTAAAGTTTAACTTTAAATAAAGTCAGGATAAATTTTGGAGAAATTAATAAAATTGTTTTGATGTATAAATGGATTTTTATAAATCTAATAGATTAAAAATGATTTAATTATTATAAATATTAAATAAATGAATTTCTGAAAAATAAAAATTATAAATGAAACTTTTTTAACAGATTAAACAAATGTAATTTTTTTAGAATTTATAAAATAGATTTGGTATTTTAAAAAGAATTTAAAAGATTTAAAAGGATTTAATATATATATATATTTAATTGTTTGTTTTTTAAAAAGAAAAGAAAAGAAAAAGAAACAAAAACCGGTCAGAGCCGGGACTCGAACCCGGGTGACCTCTGGGTTGGCACATGGTCACAACCACTTGGCCTAGGCCGGTGGTTGTGATGTTTCTGGGTTAAAAATAAATATATATCATATGTAAAAACAAGATTATTCCCAATTCAAGAACACGAGCCCTAGAAATTTCAATCAGACGATCTAGGCAACATGAGCCCGATTAAATATGGGGCTTTTGTTGCTGGATTGCCGATGAACAAAACCCATAACAAAAATGAGACTCACAGTGTGTAATCGTGTATAATCGTCGAGTCAAAGTAATAAGTCAACCACGAACTCGTTAATCAATAATCAGAGTTTGATAGAAAGAATTGGAGGTTAAGGGAGATGAGTGAGCGAGTTGTTAAGCTGTTCCAAGGCTCAATTTATAGTGGGGATCAATAGGTTAGGTTAATTGGTAAGTTGACCCTCATTTAAATGTATACGCGTATGATTTCAAAATTGGTCAACGATCCGATGTCAATTGACGTGTAGACGAGTTGTAATAGGCCGGAAATCACTTTGGTTTGCCAATTATAGATCAATCAAGCATTGATCTTGATTGATTATACAAACGCGTCCAAGCAGTTGACTTTCCAAGTCAAAACTGCACGTTTTTAAAACGCGTATAAGATTATTAAGTATCCGGGTTTAATCAGATAGAAGGCTCAGCTCAGTTGGTCAAGTGTGTTTGTGTTTGGTGTAACCCGGTCTTGGCGCGGGTTCGAACCCCGGCCAGGACTTATATTTTTTTTTTTTAAAACGTAATAAGAGGGTGTTTTGGGCCGGCCTGTTGGGCTGTTGGGCTTCATCAGGTGGGCCTCAACATGATAATTATTATTATTATTATTATTATTATTATCTTATATGATTTAAACGAACCCGGAATAACGTTCAAAAATAATAAAAATGCCACGTTTATTAATTTCGGTAAAACGTACAGATAACTATAAATACAATGAAAAGTGACGGATGTCACAGCATCCCCTACTTTTAGAAATTTCGTCCCGAAATTCCTTCAAGTGGTAGTCTCTGGAAAGAGGTGAGGATACTTAGACATCATTTGGTCCTCACGCTCCCAAGTAAACTCTGGGCCTCGTTTGGATTCCCAACGAACTTTTACAATAGGGATTCGGCTTCGCTTAAGTGTCTTGACATCTCGATCCATAATCTCCACAGGTTTCTCTATGAAGCGCATCGATTCGTCAATCTGGATATCCTCTAAAGGAACATGGAGGTTATCTTCAGCCAAACACTTCTTGAGATTAGAAACATGAAACGTTGGATGAACATTGTTGAGCTCTGGTGGTAAATCGAGCTTGTAAGCCACCTTCCCAACTCGTTCAAGGATCTTAAAAGGGCCTACGAATCGTGGTGCAAGTTTTCCTTTCTTTCCAAACCGAAATACACCCTTCCAAGGTGAAACCTTGAGAAGTACCATGTCTCCGACTTGGAATTCTAGAGGTTTGCGCCTTTGATCGGCATAGCTCTTCTGTCTGCTTCGAGCAACTTGTAAGTTCTCACGAATGCGGTGAATTTTGTCTGTCGTTTCTTGTATCAGCTCGGGACCGGTGATTTGTGTTTCACCAACCTCGCTCCAACACACAGGGGAACGACATTTGCGACCGTAGAGTGCCTCAAATGGTGCCATGTTAATACTGGAATGGTAGCTGTTATTATACGAGAACTCAACCAAGGGTAGGTGCGTGTCCCAATTACCACCAAAGTCGATGATGCACGCTCGAAGCATATCCTCCAATGTTTGGATGGTTCGTTCAGTTTGGCCATCCGTCTGTGGGTGATAAGCCGTGCTAAGATTTAGTTGTGTACCAAGTGCGGACTGAAATGTCTGCCAAAAGCGAGAAGTAAACCAGCTATCACGATCGGAAATAATGTCTAGAGGAATACCATGACGGCTGACAATCTCACTGATGTAAATCTTAGCCAGTTTCTCAGCTGTGTAGGTCTCACGAATGGGTAGGAAGTGAGCAGATTTGGTCAACCGATCGACAATAACCCAGATACTGTCATGCCCGCGAGTGGTGCGTGGAAGCTTCGTGATGAAGTCCATAGCAATGTTCTCCCACTTCCACACTGGTATTTCTGGTTGCACAAGTAAACCAGATGGACGTTGGTGCTCAGCTTTGACTTTAGAACAAGTAAGGCATTTAGCTACATAAAGAGCTATGTCCTTTTTCATACCGGGCCACCAATACAAAGTACGCAGATCCTGATACATCTTATCTGCACCAGGGTGAATGGAATAACGAGACTTATGGGACTCGTCCATGAGGAAGGTACGCAGGTTGTCACGATCAGGGATCCAAAGACGGTTCATGAAATAAAGTAAGCCATTTTTGGTTTCCAACTGATTTTCGGCTCCACACGACATTTCTTCGTACATGTTGCCCTCAGTAACAGAGATATGTTGGGCTTCAATGATGCGGAGTTTGATATCAGACTGGACCTGAGCACAATAAAGCTGGGCATGACCTTTACGACTAAGGGCATCGGCTACAACATTCGCCTTGCCAGGATGGTAGCGAATCTCGCAGTCGTAGTCGTTTAACAACTCGACCCATCGTCGTTGTCGTATGTTCAGATCTTTCTGGTTGAAAATGTGTTGAAGACTCTTGTGGTCAGTGAAGATCACACATTTTGTACCATATAAATAGTGACGCCAAATCTTAAGTGCGAAGACGACCGCTCCGAGCTCAAGATCATGGGTAGTGTAATTTTTCTCATGGTTTTTCAGTTGTCGTGATGCATATGCTATAACCTTGCCTCGTTGCATGAGAACACAACCAAGGCCTTGATTAGAGGCATCACAGTAAACCACGAAATCCTCACTGCCGTCCGGTAGGGTGAGGATTGGAGCATCACACAGTTTCTGCTTCAAAGTCTGGAATGCTTCTTCCTGACTGGGTCCCCATACATATGGTTTATCTTTATGGGTCAAGGAAGTGAGAGGTAAAGCAATCTTGGAAAAGTTGAGAATAAATCGACGATAATAACCCGCTAAGCCAAGAAAAGAGCGAACTTCCGTGGGAGACTTGGGTGTAATCCAATTCTTAACAGCCTCAATCTTAGCTGGATCCACGTGTATACCCTTTTCACTGATAATGTGTCCCAAAAATTGAACCTCTTTAAGCCAGAATTCACACTTGGAGAATTTGGCATACAGTTGTTCATTCTTCAAAAGACCCAAAATTTGTCTAAGGTGTTGCTCGTGGGCTGATTTGGTCTTAGAGTAAATGAGAATGTCATCGATGAAAACAATTACGAACTTATCCAAGAAGGGTTTGCACACGCGATTCATGAGATCCATGAAGACAGCGGGTGCATTCGTTAGCCCAAAAGGCATAACCATAAACTCGTAATGCCCATAACGTGTACGGAAAGCTGTTTTTGGGATGTCGTCTTCATGGACTCGTAGCTGATGATATCTCGAACGAAGATCGATCTTTGAGAAACAAGTCGATCCTTGAAGTTGATCAAAGAGGTCATCAATGCGAGGTAAAGGGTACCGGTTTTTAATAGTGAGTTTATTCAACTCCCGGTAATCAATACACATACGGAAAGATCCATCCTTCTTCTTTACAAATAAGACTGGAGCTCCCCAAGGTGATGAACTGGGACGAATGAAACCCTTGTCTGCCAACTCTTGAAGTTGACTTGCAAGTTCTTGCATCTCGGAAGGTGCAAGGCGGTATGGAGATTTAGCAACGGGCGTAGCACCAGGTACAAGATCAATACGAAATTCGACAGGACGCACAGGTGGAAGTCCCGGTAAATCATCAGGAAAAACTTCGGGAAACTCACGAACAACAGGAACATCTTGAATACTCTTGTCTTTACTTTTCTTTTCCACAATATGGGCCAAGAAAGCTACGTATTTCTTGCGTAGATATTTCTGTGCTTGGGTGCAAGACATGAGTTTAAGACCACTGGATGGTTTCTCACCATAAACCCGTAAAAAGTCACCCGATGCGAGAGGAAACCGAATAAATTTCTCAAAGCAGACAACTTCGGCATGATGTTTAGAAAGCCAATCCATACCCACGATAACATCAAAGCTTCCCAATTTCATAGGTATAAGATCAATGGTGAAGTCATGTTCGTTAAGGCTAAGAGTACAACCCTGAATAATAGAATCGATTGAGATGGGTTTACCATCTGCGACCTCGACCGTGAAAGGCGCTCCTAATCTAGAGCGAGTGTGAGATAATAGAGGTTCGAATGCTAATGACACAAAACTTTTATCCGCACCAGTATCAAATAAAATTGAAGCATAACGACCATCAAGTAAAAACGTACCATTCACCACGTCATTTGTTTCCTGAGCTTCTGTTGCATTGATGTTGAAAGCTCGACCACGAGCCACTGGGTTTGCTGCATGGTTTGCTGGGACAAGTGCTGGACATTGGTTTCTGAAGTGGTTCGGATCACCACAATTGAAGCAAGCTCGACCATATGCTATAGGTTGTGGGTTTTGGCGAGCTGGTTGAGGGTTAACAGGTTGTGCATTAATAGGTTGAGGTCGAAACGTAGATCGACATGTGGCAGCTACATGACCATACCTACCACAGGTGGTACAGTGGCGGCAAGGGAAATTTGCGGGGTGATGGTACTGACAGGTGGCACACTTGGGTAGATTTCCACTATAAACCTTCTTAACAGGAGGAGCCTGAACCATTGGAGCCTGTGCTATTGGAGCCTGAGTTACTGGGGCCACAACAGCATAGTTTCTACCCCTGGCCTTCCGCTTCCTAGTGTTGGAACCGGTATTGTCTACAGCAACTCTTGATGATTCAGTAGTAGGGGTGGGGGTCTTCTCAGTTGATTTCTTGGTTCCTTTCCTAACCAAATTTCCCTTTTTGACGTGCTTGTCAGTCAAGGAGGCTGCAAGCTGAATGGCTTCTTCCACCGTAGTGGGTCTGCTTCCAGTGACTACATCTTGAATTAGGTCAGGCAGTCCCTCAATATACTTCTCGATTGCTCGAGAGACCGGGGTAACCATGTGTGGAACCAAAATACTGAGCTCATGATAACGAGTGTTGTATGCAAGATTTTCACCACTGTCCTGTTTCAACCCATGGAACTCTTCCTCTAGCTTCCTCATTTCATTCCTAGGGCAGAACTTGGCGATCATAAGTTCCTTGACCTCAGTCCAAGACAAGGATAGAGCAACATCAGCGCCCCGATTACGCTTCTCACCATTCCACCAGGTCAATGCCCCCTTTTGAAGGACACTGGTAGCATAGCGAACGCGGAGGTTATCAGGACACTCGCTGTTCACGAAGGTACTTTCCATACTTTCAAACCATTGGAGGAGGCCTGTAGCACCCTCCTCTCCAGTAAACTTCGTGGGATTGCATGAGTTGAAGTGTTTGAAGGTACACCGAGTTTGAGTTGCACCCTCAGTATTGGTACTGTTGCTGTTCTGGGTTAACTCACTAACAAGGTTCGGAATCACTGCAGCAATTTGCTCAGCGACAAGAGAAGCAAGGCGACGATCAGAACGTTGTCCAGAGGCACGAACAGTGCGTTGGCTAGCATCACGGAGCATACGGCGAGCAGACATCTACAAGACAGTCAATGAAAAGTTATGAGATTAATAAATGTAAGTGTAATATTGCATAAGAGTTATGATCACAAGATATCGTATGTGAAATAAAGGTATATCATATATGTATAACATGTTTGGATTGCCCTTGTCTAGCTATAAAGCCCAACAAGAACGTTGACTTTTCAAAGAAATTGAGCCCAATGGTGATCAAAGAAGACATGCTTTAGCCTATAAGTGGACACTCACTCCAGGAATCCCCAGGTAAGCATAACAGGTCCGTAAATGGATTTATGCGCTATGCTTACCTATGCCAGAAAACCCAGTGTACAGGCGTCCACCCTTCCAGATTGCACGTGTCCTTTTTCACACTCATTAAAGTTCAACAACTTTGAAGGAGCAAAATAAGAGTAGGCATTATGCCTAAGAGTGTCTTCATGAAAGGTACTGCTCCCGCTCCATGATGATGTAGTCTTTCCACTCCTTGTAGGACACCATCCTTATACGTCATGATGAAAGATGAGGAGAAAGGAGAAGAAAGGGAAAGATTGAGGAAGGAAAGTGAAGGGTAATGAGAGGAATGATAAATTTGGAAGTGTTGTACCTGTAAGTTGAAATTCGGTTATAGTCTAGGCTAAAAGGCATTCTAATAACCTAATTCCCTATAACCATGGCTCTGATACCAATCTGTAACACCCCAACCGATGGCGGAATCATCGAGGTGTCACGTAGTGACGATTGTTCAAAAGCACATGGTATTTAAATGTAAATATTATTAAATGAAACCCAAAAATTGTCTTACAAGGAAATGGAAATACAAAGTCTTAAATGAAACATAAATAATGAAATAACTGCATAATAAAGCGCTAAAAGTTTCTTGATCAAACTGCACCTGAAACATGTACAAAAATAGGTTTGGTCAACATAAGAAATGTTGGTGAGCATTCCTAGTTTTGATATATATATAGTAGATTAAAAGTTATACAATTCAAGTGCAAGCTACAGTGCAAATATGTAAACCATGTATCAAACAAATGAGCGAAATCAACCCTGTGACTGTATAATGTACTGTATGAACTGTAGTGTACTTATCCAACAAGTGGATAATAACTTAACAATGGCCACGGATTCTCCGATGAAAAAGGGGGAGAATCAACCTAGGCGGGTTGTCAATCCAAATAGCGCTATCCAATGTTAAGGTCGGCTTGTACCATGTTAATGATTTCACTAAGTACAAATGTAATCCACATGTATTGTCTAAGCATAAAGCACGTTGTAAGCAATGCACATAGTACTAGAATTGTATTGTAAAAATGTAAACTTGTATTTGAAATTGTAATAGTGTACATGTAACACCCCAAAAATGTATAAAAGCAAAAAGGGGTAGGAATACTCACTGTTCACGTAGTAACTTGAAATTGGACTGGACAACGAAATATGAACTTGAGATTTCTCCCAAAAGATTAACCTAAAGTAATTGATAATGTGTGAGTGAAATAACTCTAGGATGCATGTATATCTAGGGCTTCGAATTGGGGATTACGTTTATTTGTGTTAATAAACAAATTGTTTATTAATTATGAGAAATTTAAATAAATAAATAAAAGTCTTTTTAATGAAATTTGAATTTAGGATATACACAATAAAGTGTTTGAAGTATAGAAATAATTTTTATAAAATTATTTCATTTAAAATAGATTTTTAAATCTATTTATTTATAAATAGTCATTATTTAACTTTAATATTTAAAAATACTAAAATTAAAGAATTCTTATTTTAAAAATCATATTTCTGTTCTAAATGATTAAAAATAATTTGTATAAAATTTTGGTGCAAAAATGATGAAAATTGGATTTGTTATGATTTAATTATGATTAAATCTAACAAAAATTGATTAAAAATATAAAATAAATGATTTTACTGAATTAAAAATTATTTCAGTAAAGTTTAACTTTAAATAAAGTCAGGATAAATTTTGGAGAAATTAATAAAATTGTTTTGATGTATAAATGGATTTTTATAAATCTAATAGATTAAAAATGATTTAATTATTATAAATATTAAATAAATGAATTTCTGAAAAATAAAAATTATAAATGAAACTTTTTTAACAGATTAAACAAATGTAATTTTTTTAGAATTTATAAAATAGATTTGGTATTTTAAAAAGAATTTAAAAGATTTAAAAGGATTTAATATATATATATATATTTAATTGTTTGTTTTTTAAAAAGAAAAGAAAAGAAAAAGAAACAAAAACCGGTCAGAGCCGGGACTCGAACCCGGGTGACCTCTGGGTTGGCACATGGTCACAACCACTTGGCCTAGGCCGGTGGTTGTGATGTTTCTGGGTTAAAAATAAATATATATCATATGTAAAAACAAGATTATTCCCAATTCAAGAACACGAGCCCTAGAAATTTCAATCAGACGATCTAGGCAACATGAGCCCGATTAAATATGGGGCTTTTGTTGCTGGATTGCCGATGAACAAAACCCATAACAAAAATGAGACTCACAGTGTGTAATCGTGTATAATCGTCGAGTCAAAGTAATAAGTCAACCACGAACTCGTTAATCAATAATCAGAGTTTGATAGAAAGAATTGGAGGTTAAGGGAGATGAGTGAGCGAGTTGTTAAGCTGTTCCAAGGCTCAATTTATAGTGGGGATCAATAGGTTAGGTTAATTGGTAAGTTGACCCTCATTTAAATGTATACGCGTATGATTTCAAAATTGGTCAACGATCCGATGTCAATTGACGTGTAGACGAGTTGTAATAGGCCGGAAATCACTTTGGTTTGCCAATTATAGATCAATCAAGCATTGATCTTGATTGATTATACAAACGCGTCCAAGCAGTTGACTTTCCAAGTCAAAACTGCACGTTTTTAAAACGCGTATAAGATTATTAAGTATCCGGGTTTAATCAGATAGAAGGCTCAGCTCAGTTGGTCAAGTGTGTTTGTGTTTGGTGTAACCCGGTCTTGGCGCGGGTTCGAACCCCGGCCAGGACTTATATTTTTTTTTTTTTTTAAAACGTAATAAGAGGGTGTTTTGGGCCGGCCTGTTGGGCTGTTGGGCTTCATCAGGTGGGCCTCAACATGATAATTATTATTATTATTATTATTATTATCTTATATGATTTAAACGAACCCGGAATAACGTTCAAAAATAATAAAAATGCCACGTTTATTAATTTCGGTAAAACGTACAGATAACTATAAATACAATGAAAAGTGACGGATGTCACAGATTGTGAAAGACTTCCAAGTAAGGCGTCCGGGCCCTCAATACTATGAATTGAACCAATAAAAAGGTTCATCATCGAAGTACTCAACAACGTAAGCAAACCGGTCTTCCTCATAAATTCTATACAAGTAAAAGAACCGTTCAACCTCATGAAGCCATTAAGCCGGATGGAGACCGGTGAAGCGAGATAGAATAGTATAGTCATTGAGTTCTTCCCTAGCCATGTAGGCTAAGGCTCAATGAAAGCACCAATTGATAGGTTTTACAAAGAAAAACCTACAAAAACTTTCAAGAAAATCAAGATTAGAGAGGTTCAAGCATAAAGCTTTTCATTTGGTCACATGAATAAAAAATCCAAAAGATGTTTTTTTTTTGTTTCTTTCATTTGTTGTTTTTTTTTATAAATTATTTGTTTTAATTCTTTCTTATTAACTATTTTTCTCACGAATTTACCACCCAAAATAAAACGGTGTCAAAGTTTGCAACCGATTAGTTACCTTATCTTATAATACATATTTTTATATAAAATTGGTTGCTAAATTTGCTACCATTTTTCTAGGTAGACACTTTTGATGACAATAGCCCAGTTTTATCCTAGCTGATATGATAACAATTTAGTCTCAAACTTTACCACTGATTAGCTACCATATATATATATATATATATATATATATATATACACTTATATACTATATTATAAAGCATTTGACAAGGACTTCTTAAAATTTAAGAGGTACAAGTTAATTTTTGCTTATGATACAACACACAATGCTCATAATAACTATATTTTAGGGGTAAATTTGTCTTTAAAACATCATATTTAATCTAAGTGAAGTCAAGAGTCATGTTTATGATAGGTCATAAAATTTATTCTATAATTACTTTAAACATATTAAATAGAAAACATGTAAAAAATGATTTTCATAATGCTACATGTTTTATTATATTCTTTATATACAATTAAGTATTTTATAAAAGTTAGTAAATCTATTATTATTCATGACAATGTTACTAAACTTTTAGGTATTTGAGTCTTTTATGAAAATATCTACTACATGAATAATTTGGCATATTGAGAGTTAAATCGAGCTTACTCTACTAATCAACGTAAAGTTTTATTATTCATAGAACAATGTGCTTTTAAGTCTAAATGCTTATGATACAACACATAATGCATAAAACAACTATTTTTTAAGGGTAAATATGTGTTTAAAACACCATATTTAATTAAAAGAAAGTCAAGAGTCATGAGGTGTTTATGAAACCTCATGGCATTCAATTTTATAATTACTATGAGTAAATAGAAAACATATTGAAAACAATTCATGATGCTATATGTTTTGTTATAACCTTTTATATAGAGTTGTGTACTTTATAAAAGTTAAAATTTTATAAATTTGATCATACTATATTGAAATCAAGAGTGAAATTTGTGTTTTTAATCATGAGGTAACGATTTGAAGTTTTAAATTATTACGTTATATTCATACACATAAACATGCATAATCTGATCTAAACTATATGATCACCGGATTCAACAACTTAAGAAGAAAGTTTATGTTTATAATGAATTTCAAACAAAGATATTAAAAAATATTCATGTAATAGTGGTTAGGTTCATAGTAGATATGTAAGGTTAGATTGTGCTTGACAAAAGAGTTTTGGTTACACCCGCTACATCGCGCGGGCCAACCCACTAGTATATATATATATATATATATATATATATATATATATATATATATATATATATATATATATATATATTTATATATTATATATATATATGCATTACGCTTTAAGAATATACGTTTCTAAATTTACTATCACTAAGGTGGTCACAATTCAATAGGTTTGTTGTTTTTTTTTATAAATTATTATTTTTTAATTCTTTCTTATTATTATTCTCACGAATCTACCATAAAAATAAATGGTGTCAAAATTTGTAATCGATTAGTTACCTTATCTAATAATATATATTTTGATGTAAAACATTAAACATTAAATACTAAAAAAAACACTAAACATTAATAATTAAACATTAAAATAACAGATCAATTGCCATGATAGAAGATGGGTGATGGCGAAGTCGGTTCCGTATTGCTCCCGATAGATGTCTTGTGTGAGTTGGATTCCCATTTGTGTGCTAATGCCAAGGTGCGCCTCCATCATCGCTTGAAAGAGGGTGTTCTATCTCATACACTTTAAGTGTACATCCCGCCACTTACAAGCGATCTCATCAGTGTTGTGGTTGTTTGTTTGGCTTATTCGATTGAATTCCTCCAACACATTGCGCCAAAAATCAGACCTATTGCTTTGGCGGATTCCCTTTGACATTGATCCAGTCCGTCACCAACGGGATCTGTTCGTTATAATTAGTCCACGATGCCATTGAATGGTATGTGTTTGTGTTTAGGTTTGGGTTAAATATTTGTGTTTGTATTATATATATATAGGTAAAAAGATGGTTTTTTACTGTTCCCTTTTCACCCAACAGACCACCCCAACGTTCAAATCATTTATGGTCCAAACAGTCACTTTCAAATTCCAAGGTGCAAATCTCTCCTTATGGCCATAACTCTCCAGCTCATAACGCCTCCATAGCGTCCGGGGAAGGGGCGGTGTTCCTGACGCTATGACCCCTGGCGCTATGGAGGTGCAAAACGTCCCATAACACTTCATAAAGGCCACTACACATACACTAAAGTCTACAATTCGTGTTATATATATATATATATATATATATATATATATATATATATTAAATGCTAGCTAGAAAAGTTATTTATAACTCTTTTAACCATATCATATTGGTACCTACAATTGAATCTAATGTATCTTAAAGTGTTCTAATTAATGTTTGCAAGGATAAAAAGGTACCACTCCCCTTTGTCTTCCCACAACCTCACAAAACCAAACTGAGCTTCACATACAAACAGTACACTTCAAAAAGTAAAGTATGTTGCTTCTAATATCCCCTTTTTAATCATCCCTTTTGCCTTCACTACATCCAAATCCTATTTACTTTCACACCTTCTAGTTTCTTCATCCACACATGCAATCTAACCATGGGTATTCAAGATTATTCATCTACCAATACAACCTTCATGTTCCCACCACCATCACCATCATCATCCTCACAAATCCCTTTAATCATGCATCATCACCACCCATCTTTCAACCATGTTCTTCGATGTCCAACCGGAGACCATCATCCGTTTCATCATGCTCTACCACCTTCTCCTCCTTCATCTATATCTTCTCATGGTGGTTTGTATAAGAGGGTTGTTGATGGCTTGCAGTTTGCTTATGATAGTAGTAGTACTACAACATCTCAATCCACTGACCACCACCTAGGGTTCCATGGTGTTCAACCTGGATCTGACCCGTTTAAGATCCAGACTGACACGGGTA
This sequence comes from Ambrosia x helenae, assembly GCA_030844895.1. Lineage (NCBI taxonomy): Eukaryota > Viridiplantae > Streptophyta > Magnoliopsida > Asterales > Asteraceae > Ambrosia > Ambrosia x helenae. The sequence goes on from CM061225.1 coordinate 98,709,723, forward strand.
AGATGACTGCTCAAGAGATGGCGGAAGCAAAAAGCATAGCCGCCTCGAAAAGCCATAGCGAAGCAGAACGAAGACGTCGCGAACGAATCAATAATCATCTTACTAAGCTTCGTAGCTTACTTCCTAACACCACAAAAGTAAGCTGTCTTCATTTGTTTTTCTTGTTTTTTTTAATTTAAATGTTCATTTAAAAAAATGGAAATGATTTCGGCTACATAAAATATTGAGTTGAAATCTTGCTATAATGTTTTAAAACCTATATATATCATTTAACCCATAATGCTAATAATTAGAATAATCATGATCTTGCCTTGAGCTCTCTATAGTCTAATATTAAATTTTGTAACAAGGTTTGTAAAATATCATTTGAATGAATATATAACATCATATATAAATTTAAATATATAAGGTCTGTGTTACAATTTAGAATATTAGAAGGGTTTTTTTTTTTATTATTTTTATAGTGAAACTAATGATTCAGACTCGTGTTTTGGTCATCCAAAAGTCATCATGGTAGTAAAAAGAAGTCTAGTATTCTATTTGTGAGTACCACATGGCCACAATTTTCTCATGCTCTCATGTTTTCCTATTTGGTTATAAGTTGTTAATTATTTAAAAGTTAATGATAGCTAGCCGATAAAATAGAATGCAATTGATCGGCCTCCCTTTTTGTTTTGTTTTCACATTCATATTGCACAAATGACATGGAATATAATTACAGTATATATTCATAATTTTTTTATTGACTAATAATACACAACTCCTAGCTACTCATATTATCACCTTGTCTAAGATTGAACTCAAGACTTTCTACTAAGAGGCAAGAGCCTTTACCAAATGAGCTAACCTTACATTGACACAATATATTTTCATATATCCTGATTGTCATTTCACATTTGAAAAAAGCCTAGAGGTGTATATATATAGAATGAAAAAAGGTTATCTGTTGGTATAGAAAATGATGGTTAATTAGGGTCAATATAATGGTCAATGTGTGGTAATTCAATGTACGATACTATACAAGTTTTTTAAATTATGGTTAAGTTCTAATTGTAGCTAATATTACTTTTGTTGTGTTTAACACTTTTAGACGGACAAGGCTTCATTACTTGCTGAAGTGATACAACACGTGAAGGAGCTTAAGTGCCAAACATCAATCATCGCCGAACAAATTCCAGTTCCAAGTGAGATAGATGAGTTGAAGATAGACAACACATCTGATGAAGAAGGTAGGATTGTAATTAGGGCATCATTGTGTTGTGAGGACCGGTCGGATCTATTACAAGACCTAATCAAAACTTTGAAAATGCTTCGGCTAAGAACCCTAAAAGCCGAGATCACAACACTTGGAAGTCGTGTGAAGAATGTTTTGTTTGTAACCGGAGAAGATCACCATTCGGGTAGTAGCATTGATAATCAACAAGTGGTGAATCATTGGATAAACACCATTGAAGAAGCGCTTAAGGCAATTGTTGAGAAAACAAATGATGGGGATGATTCACCTTTTGTGACTACTAAGAGGCAGAAAAATAAGTAACATGGACATGTTTGAGCATCCTAGGTCTCTTTGATCAAACGCAAAGAAAAAAAAATAGATAATTAACCATTTTACGCCTTATAGGCTTAAACCTAAAAGAATACCGATGGTTTTAGTAAGCATTGTTTTGGGTTTAAGCCTATGTTTGTTCCCTTCTTGTGATCTTTCCTCATTATCACTTATATATGAAGTTTTAATTTATAATACGTGAATATTGTTCGATATTTATATTTACATAGTCGCTGTTTGTCAACTATTTCTTTTTTTTTTTTTTAAGGCAAATTTTATTACACCTTAATTTTACCTCACCTTACTAAGAATGTCCATTGTGGAGCCGTGAGCGACCGGGCGCGAGCCACCAATGTGACTATCGAGTAACACGATAACTTGACCCCGTTGTAGCTGGAGGTGAGCATCGGCGCGACCAAATGTCACTTTCTCCCGTTAACCCACGCGACCACTATCGCTTGTTCTCGCTTGCGCCGGAGTTCGCGTGAGGCTGTTATGGCTAAAGGTGAACACCGTTGCAAAAACTGCGATCGCTCACGGCTCCACAACCGACAGTGTAACCTCCATCGACTTTACTATTTACACTCATGAATAAAGACTGCGACACTTGATATAGTCAATATTCCCCATGGATGTCAAAAAAAACCAGAAACAATGTCAAATCATTATTTTTTACTGTTGTCACTCCTCGAATATGTAAAAATGATACCGGATACAATGTAATACAAAAAAAAAAAAAAAAAAAAAAAGGAAAATCTCCAAACTAAATATTGACCGTCTTTTAATTACAAAAATAAACACATTAAAGGTCTTAAGCTTAGGGATTTCACACTGTCTAACACTACTAAAATCTGACATTTGTCTTAAGAGTCTTAAATAAAGACTCTTTAACTTCCTAGACGCCAAGCCTGAAGGGTCTTTAACAAACTCTGAAACGTCTATGTCAGTCTTTAGCGTCTTACCTAAGACGTTATCGTTTGGCTCTTGTCTCGGCTTAAAAGGTTCAAGAGTCTCGGCTCAGACGTGAGCATTTAGCTTCAGACGCTAGACTTGGCTTAAGAATCCATACAACTCAGCTAAGACTTTAGACGCGTCCGTACGTTTTTAAGACGTTTCATTTGAACTAAAGACCATTCCGTACATTATTAAGACTCTAGACAACTATAGACGCGTACGTACATTTTTAAGACTTTTCGTACAAAACAAAGACTCATTCGTACAACACTAAGGCTCTAGTTGGAGAGGAGGGGATGACATTGGTTGAGGTTGAGGTTGAGGATGAGGAGACGACACTGGTTGTGAACGTCGGCGGCGAGAGTATCGCCTGAGGTTGGAAGGTCCGGCTGTTTCGTTATGATAACCACCACCCATATCTTTGATTTTTTGTGTGTAGATTGAATAGTGTGAGTGATAATTGTGACTGGTATTTGGTTTTCTGCTCAGTATTTATAGGGTTACAAAACTAGTCGTTTGAAAACTAACCGTTTAAAAATTAGAGAAAAAAAATAATTAAAAAAAGTACGAAAAGGCTTAAAAATGTACGGAATGGTCTTTGGTTCAAATGAAAAGTCTTAAAAATGTACTGAATGGTGGTCTAGAGTCTTGATAATGTACGGAATGGTCTTTAGTTTAAATGAAAAGTCTTAAAAACGTAAGGATGCGTCTACAGTTGTCTAGAGTCTTAGTGTTGTTCGAAAGAGTCTTTGATTTATATGAAAAGTCTTAAAAACGTAAGGATGTGTCTACAGTTATTTATAGTCTTAGTGTTGTACAAAAGAGTGTTTTATTTGTACAAAAAGTCTTAAAAACGTACGGACGCATCTGAAGTCTTAGCTGAGTTGTATGGAGTCTTAAGCCAAGTCTAGCGTCTGAAGCTAAAGACTCGTGTCTGAGCCAAAACTCTTGAACCTTTTAAGCAAGACAAGAGCCAAACAATAGTGTCTAAGCTAAGACGCTAAAGACTCACATAGACGTTTCAGAGTTTGTTAAAGACCCTTCATGCTTGGCGTCTAGGATTACGACTATACAAAACTCAAGCGTCTAGTAGCCTTTTCACCCACGTGTCACCATTTTATTAGGAGGTATGTTATTTACACAAGAACAAAAATTAGGTTTGCACAAACCTCTACGGGCCGTAGAGGGTGTCAGTGTAATAAATGAAGACACCCTCTACGACCCGTAGAGGCCTCTACGGGCCGTAGAGGTGAGTTGGTGGAGTGCATTTAAACCCTAGACGGCCCGTAGAGGGTTCTACGGCCCGTAGGGAATACGAGGTACGAGGACATTCAATGAACAGACTGACTTTCACAGTGTCAGTCTGAAAAAGCACTTCTTCTACGGGCCGTATAGGCCTCTACGGCCTGTAGAAAACCTGGTTGTTAGGAGCATTAAACCCTCTACGGTCCGTAGAGGCCTCTACGCCCGTAGAGGTCCAGATATATTCTTCTTCCTTGTCTTCTTTCTTCAGTATACTAAACATTTCAAAAAAACGGATGCACGAAAAATCCGATCGATTCCAAGCTACCGCGATGTCTTCGAGCCACATCAGTAATGTTTCGGATGAATGGGAGCATTTGTTTAGCATATCTCACGTCTCGGAAAGCCTTTTCGGACCCGTGGTGGAACGTGGTGAGGAGGAGGTTAGATCCGTTGTTCACTGTGGTGACGGGAAGGCACTACCCGATTTGAACCTGCTGCCCGATTTGAACCAGGAGTACGTAGAAGAACCGGAGTCATTTTACGTGCTGCCGCCAAGTCATCCACAGTACGAATACGGGACTTATCATTCGCACGAGGGAGGTGATAACGGTGGCGAGGAACCTGTCCCGGATGTTTCGTACGAAACAAATCAGGTGTGTTTATGTATTTACACTTGTTTATAATTTAGACCCGTGTATATTTAGTAGTGTACATATTTAGACTCGTATATTTAGGCCCGTACCTAAATTTGTTTTAGGGTTTGTGAGATTTGAACTCGTATATATTAGTTGTTATTTGAACTCGTAGGGTTTGTGAGATTTGAAATCGAATATATTAGTAGGTATTTGAACTCGTATATAAATTTTTCAGGTATTCGGGTCTCTTAAAGACCTGACAGAGTGGGTTTATCAAAGGCCAAAAAAATGGTACATTACCGTATACTCACGTACTGTTTCGGAAGGCAGGGGGCCGAATAGGAGGGTAATAACGGCATGGATATGATGTGACCGTAGTGGCGTACATCATAGTGTAGCCACGGTTCGAAAAACGGGCAGTAAAAAATGTAATTGCCCGTTTGAAGTAATAGGGAGATACCACTCCGGCCACGATGGTTATATTTTGGAGGTCCAGAACCAAACACATAATCACAAACCTTTCCAACACATCGAGGGTCACGTGTATGCTAGGAGGCTGGGTCCGGGCGAGTTAAAATTGGTGGATACACTTTATTTTCAAAATCTTACGCCAGTAGACATACATTCGGCCGTTAGAAAACAGGACCCGGATAGTCCCTGCATCTTAAGAGACATACATAACACAATAACCAAGGTTAAGCATTTGTTATACGGCGACAGGACTCAAATGCAGGTATTATTATCTCTTATTATTATTATTATTATTATTATTATTATTATTATTATTATTATTATTACTACTACTACTACTACTACTTCTTTATTATCATTATTTTATTATTATTGCTATGCAGGTACTCGAAGCCACATTGGTGGAAAAAAAAAATTGTTTACTTCACCCGGAGGAATGCCTCGACAAATGCGATCGAGGATATTTTGTTTGTCCATCCCACCTCGCACAGGTTATGGCGTGCGTTCCCGCATGTGCTGATGATTGATGCGACCTACAAAACGAACGAGTATAAACTTCCGTTTGTTCAAGTTGTGGGTATGACATCAACATCCAAGTCGTTTGTGTCGCCCATGCATTCATCTCCCGTGAAAAAAAGGATAACTACCTGTGGGTGCTACAAAGGCTTAAATAGTTTCTAGAAGATAGTATGGAGCCCCGTGCTATAGTAACTGATTGTGAGAAAGCCTTGATGAATGCATGCGACATTGTATTTCAGCAGCTTCGAAGTTGTTATGCAAGTATACATATTATTATTATTATTATTATTATTATTATTATTATTATTATTATTATTATTATTATTATTATTATTATTATTATTATAGAAATCAGCGAACTGGTAGCCCAGATGGTCCCCATATTTGAAATAAGACTTGTGCGTGTGTGTGTGTGTGTGTGTGTTTGTGTGATAATCTGCCCAAGATCGAACCTCGTCCCAAACGTTTTTTTGTGTTTTTTTTAGTCTACGGGCTGTAGAGGTCTCTACGGGCCGTAGGAAAAAAGTATATATCCATCCCACCCTTCTTCATTGCCAAAATTAATCAGACTTGTTCTACGGGCCGTAGAGGGTTCTACAGCCCATAGGTAATCATTACAATGATTGTCAATCATACAATCATTGGCAATGATTACCTACGGGCCATAGAGCCCTCTACGACCCGTAGAATGTTCAAAAAATGAGGCCTAGAGACCGTAGAGCCCTATACGGCCCATATAGGGTTGTGTCAATAAATTTGCTACTTGTGCAAATATCCGGAGCCTTTATTAGTTGGTTTGTGGAACCATTACAAGTTAAAGAGTCTTTATAATTTAATACTCTTGGAACAAATGTCAGATTTTGAGTAGTGTTGGATAGTGTGAAGTCCCCAAGATTAAGACCTTTCATGTGTTTATTTTTTTAATTAAAGGGTAGTCAATGTTTATTTTGAAGATTCTCAAAAAAAAAAAAAAAAAAAAAAAAAAAAAAAAAAAGTAAAAACTCTCCGGTTTTAACTAATAAAAAGCCTATATGAAAGTGTAGTTATCTATACATACAATAAACCAAAGCCATTTTAATGACATGGCATTCAAAGAGGGTATTCTCTTTATTGAGTGTGTCATGTGTCATCCCATGTGGCAAGGGTTTTATTTTAGAAAAATAATAATTTAAAATTTAAAAACAAAATTAGATTTTTATCTCTAATGTTTTCTCCCATAACTTTTAAACGTTAATATCTTTTAGAGAGAATTACACAGCTTGTCCTTTAGTTATACATGAAATTGCATCCTATGTCCTTTTTTCAAATTTTTGACTCCTTATGTCCTTTGTTTTATACACTTGTTACACCCTATGTCCTTTAGGCCAAACCAAGTTAAATAACTCAGTTAACTTGCTCACGTGCCCCTCATGTGAGGGGCAAACCTGTCTTTTCACCTTAAAACATGATAAAACTTTTTTTTAAAAAAAAACCCTTCAACAATCTTCAACAATCAGACAAACAGGATAACCACCACCTCCTCCTCCATACCTACCGCCACAGTGCTACTACCCACTGTAAACACCAACACCATACAGCCACTACCGTCAAGACCCGTCAGTCCGTCACCCTAACCACCACACATCCTTTATTAATCCGAACATCACCACCACCTATCAACACCATCTTAACTTACTACAACCAATTAACCCATACTTTGATCTAGCTAACCATTACTCAGAAAATAAAAGGAAAATAGAAGTGTTTATCTTACTAATCAGATCATATCTCAAATCCAGCCGCCGTCTTCGTCACCATCTCCGACCACCTCTATCATCACTAGAAACCCCCAAATCAGAACCCTAGGGTACCTCCACCGTCTGTCACCAAACACCCGAACCCTAAACCCTTGCTCACTATTAATCAACCACCACCATCGTCCTCAAAACCGGTTGGAATACCGTGGCCAGCCATCGTCGCCGTCGTTCTTTCCTCCTTTCCGTCTCTTTCTCTACTCAACTCTCTCTCTCTCTCTCTCTCCATCTCTTTCTACTACTCTAGGATATTATGGTGTGAAGGGGGGGGGGGTGGAGGTATCATCGGACAGGAAGGAGGGCATGGCCGGAGGTCCACGGTGGTGATGTAGGCGGAGGGTTGGTGAAAATATTGATGGAAGAGTACGTTAAAGGCATAAGTTTTGCAGGACGATCATGTATATCTAACCAACAAGTCTTGATTTTGGGAATTTGGGAACAAGACGGTGGTGACCCACCAAATAGAAGGTTTTATGTGCTTTTATTTTATTTATTATTATTATTGTTATTATTATTATTATTATTATTATTATTATTATTATTATTATTATTATTATTATTACACAAATTGTCCTTTAAAGAGGGTGAAAAGACAGGACTACCCCTCACGTGAGGGGCATGTGAGCAAGTTAACTGAGTTATTTAACTTGGTTTGGCTTAAAGGACATAGGGTGTAACAAGTGTATAAAACAAAGGACATAAGGAGTCAAAAATTTGAAAAAAGGACATAGGATGCAATTTCATGTATAACTAAAGGACAATCTGTGTAATTCTCTCTATCTTTTATATACGAGATTTTTTAAAGAAAAAAATTACACCAAATTAACGAGCGTTTTATTATCTTTCCAACGGGTACCATAGTGCTATATAAAAAACGGAGAAAAAAACGACTATTTTTTTGTGTGGTTTTGTTCATACAGGAAAAAAACACAAAGTGTTCAGGTATTCATTAATCATGTATAGGTAAGTTATTAGTTATGTTCAAACCAGTAAATATGATTTTTATTTACAACATGTGTTAGCATTGGAGTTGTACATTGTTTTAGGTTAGGTTTTAATATTAGAGTTATACAGTGTTTAAGGTTATGCACTAACATTGAAGATACATTGTTAATTGTTTTAGGTTAAGTGCTACCCGAAACTTTCCTGCATGTAACTGTAAAACGCATCAGTCTATTATAGTTTAGATACTTATAATTTTATTCATTTTACTTAGATTTTTCAACCCGGGACGCTCCCGAAATATAAGCTAGTATATCTATATCACTGTATGTCAACGTGAAAAAGGATATGATTAAGGCTTACCGGGGGGGGGCGGGAAAGGGGCGGGAAGGGGGGGGGGGACACCACCGCCGCTATGGCGTGGGGGGGGGGGGGGAGGGCGGGGGGAAGTTCACTGGCGTGGGGCAAGGGTATGAGACACGTGGCACTTGTGGATTGGCCAACTTTTTTTTTTAACTTTAACACAATATAATATTATTTTCTTCCCCCCCTCTCTTTCCCCCTTCCACTCCCCACAATTTTTTTCCCCCCACATGGGTCCCGCAAATGTCACATGACGCTTCATCCCCCTCTTTCTCCCCCTCCCACTCCGGATAGTCTAAACGAGAAACATATATATACGTCGTTATGAGGTATGGGTGATGTCATTATAAACCATTAGTTTCACGAGTGGTGGTGTGGTTCTCATCATATCTTTGAATAATAAATTATAAAGAAACTTGATATTAACTTAAAACCAATAAAATAGTGGGGGACCAAAATGGCCATGCGTATGACCAGACCACTACTTGGGTCTCAAACAAAGACTCAAAAAAGTAGAATTAAAATGCATTTTAACTCGTTAGTAAGGTTAAATAAGATCGATTTGTATGTTTTTATCTTTTATATGTATGTAGTTTTCCTAAACAATAAATAGCAGGTAATTTTATATAATAAAAAAAATTTATATAACAAATTCAACATATTCTTATTTAAAAAAAAAAAACGATCTTCCGTGGGTTCTTTTTTTTATTCTCATCCATAAGTATGAAAGATCTTTTTAATGTTTTAGTTAGAAGCTTGAAAAAAAGTAAGATAGATATGCTTATATAATTACTACAGTAGAACATTAAAAAAAATTTAGTGAAATAGAGTTGGGCGGTTAATGTGAGGGACATTCTATTGAGAAAAAAAAAATAACGTGAGAACTATAAGAATCGTATATTTCACTTGTACTAGTGTTTTATACGGTTTTGTTAATTCTCAACATAAAATTTATTTTGAGAAAAAAAAAAAAAAAAACAGTGTCCCTTGTTTATACTCTATTCAAAAATGTTACTACTTGCTAGTTGTTTACATTACAGAACGAAGTATGCTAGTTAGATAGTAAAACATAAGTGATGTCTTATTTTTGAAGATTAAAAAAAACTCGCAATATAAAAAAACCGTGTACTATGCAATCTTACTTTTTTTTGTTTAAAGAAAAAAAAAATACAAAAATTAACGTTATCTATTGAGATAATTTCATGTATATCTTTTCTGAATCCAAACATAAAAGATTTATTAGGTAGCTCATGCGTTTTAGTGCTTATAAATTTTTGGTTCGTTGATGAATTAGTATAATCTTATCCATAGCAGTAAAAACCATTAGTAAGATCTGAGAAGGATGAGATATAAGCACAGTTTACCTCTATTCAAGAGATAGAGATAATGTTTCCGGTGAAACCCCCGACTTCAAAGACACCCAAAATATGAGAGGTGGAACAACTATGAAAAAACTAATTATCTTCTAACTAAGAATAACAACAACAACCTTACCCAGTAAATTCATAATTAGCAAAGCTAAGAGTATGGTCTGGGAGGGTGAGATATAGGCAAACCTTACCCCTATCCTTGCAGATAGAGAGGCTGCGTCCAGAGAGACCACCGGCTCCACCACACACAATCGACAAGCAAACAACACTAAAAGGTAATAAAGACCTACTGAATTTAAAGAAACATTGAAAGCGTCACATAGTAAAAAAAGTATATATGCCATAAAAAAACAACATAACCCATAAACATACCAATACAAGTCACCCTTACAAACCTCCTACTAGTGTGAGAAAAGGTCTAAGCTCCTAGGACCACGCTACGATACAACCAACCCTCCTAATAATTCTTAACCTTAATCTTGTGCCTCCACGAACCCCTATCATCGACTATGTTCTTAAAGAGGTGCATCTCTGCTAAATCATGCCTAATCCGCTCATCCCAAGACAATTTGGGTCTTCCTCTACACCTCTTTCCCTCTACATTGAGGGTTTCCACTACTCTAACTGGAGCCGTCATTTGCCTCCTCTTCACATGCTCATACCATCTTAATCTTCTTTTTTTATCTTTTCTAATATGTTATCTTCTAAGAAATTGTGAATTAAAGTATCAACTAGGAAGTGAAAGTGGGTAACATCTGAATAAATTATCAAATAAAAAGTGTGAATCAAAATCATACCTCATCAATAGAGGTTGACGAAGATGATTATTGTGTTGTTGGATGTTGCCGTCTGTGCCGTTTGCCGTCTAAGACTCTGTTTTATTGTTATACTAGTTTATACCCTGGGAGCGTCCCGGGTTGAGAAATCTAAGTAAAGTGAATAAAATTAGAAGTATATAACTAGAAAAATGGCATCTGCCAATATATTATTATTATTATTATTATTATTATTATTATTATTATTATTATTATTATTATTATTTTAAACAAATCTTTGTCATAAGTTATCATATTCTAATATAAAAAAAAAAGGTAATTGGGTCGGGTATCACCTAATTCCAGGCCCGACCCAAACCCACAATTTTTTTTAAACTAATTCCAAACCTGACACAATACCTGTCGGGTTACAAAAAATAATCATTTTTTTTCTCCGTTTTTTATATAGCACTATGGTACTCGTTGGAAAGATAATAAAACGCTCGTTAATTTGGTGTAATTTTTTTCATTTAAAAAATCTCGTATATAAAAGATATTAACACTTAAAAGTTATGAGAGGAAACATGAGAGATAAAATAATAGAGTTTTAATATTTACATTTAGTAGATTATGTATTTAATAGATTATATTAAATCATATTTACACCATATTTATTCCTTTTTTTAATTGGTCTAGAGTTGTCACATCACATCCTATGTGGCATCTCTCAAAAGAGAGATTGCATAATATTATGACATGTCTTTAAAAATGTTTTGGTTTATTATAGATATAGATATAGATTATTATTTACTTATACTTATTTATATTAGATAATTTGGCCAAACTTAAGTTTTGTTTTTCATATTATGTATATATAGACTAGGGGTGAGCATTTCGTGGTTCAGACCCACGCGAATCTTAGACCCGACTCGCGAGAACCTTGGACCCGAACCTTTTTGAATATATGGGTCGGTTCGCGGTTCTAGATTTATATGAATTATCGGTTCCGGGTCGGGTCGGTTCCAAACCCAGGGTTCTAATATAAGAACCACAAGAACCGTTTGTATTTTAATTAGAACATGACTTATTAATAGACTGATAATGTATAAAAAACAATAATTTACAAAAATGATCCAATAGATATGTATTGTTAACAGAAAAATAAAACAGTACACTTTTTTAGTCTTTTCATTATTTTTTTACGTGTTATTGTAATCGATTTCACGTAATGTTAATACAATATTAAAAAAATATTATTTATAAAAATAACAATGTATTTTTCTTGAAATATTTCCCGGCTTGATGTATATGCATAGATGCGATATATTATATCCAAAATTGAAGTAAATATTTATGTATGTCGCTCTGGTGTGTGTGTGTGTGTGTGTGTGTGTGTGTCTATTTGTGATGTATACATAACATATTCACATAATGTTTCGAGTGAAGAGAATGACAAAAATGTTACTAAAACATACGTCAAGAAACGAAAATTATTAAAAAAAAGGCAACTCGTGAGCTATTGTTAGAACCATATGGAGTAACTCATTTACGAGCAAGGTAAAAGAATAGGAATATGTAACCCTCTAAAAGCCTATTACATTAAGAGTTCCAAAGGGTCAGCCCCTTTACCCGACCAATGAGAACATTTAGGACCCGGAACCACATAGCCTTTTAAGGTTCGGTTCATGGTTCCTAATTTCAACAATAAAAAGGGTATACGGTTCTAGTGGGTCTGGGTCGGGTCGGGTCGATTCCTGACCCTTTGCACAGCCCTAATATAGACACATACCTACACAGATGGATTTTTGTATGTGAATTTTTAAACCTGGTGGATTGTTGAAATGTGGTGCATTTTTTGTTTATCAATTTAACAATCCTATTTTATTGTATGTTTGAATATGTTGTATGAGGGTGTTTTGCAGGTCAATAATTCTAACAAGGATTGATGGTTGGATCCTGACAATTTGGAATAGAAACTGTTGATGGACGCTGTTGATGACTTGGCTGATGAGGATGCTGAGTAGCTGTTGACTTGGAGTGGAGTCCATATGAAGAAGATTAGAAGTCCAGTCCAGGCCAACACTTTATTATATTTGGGCCTGAGTACACTTTTGCTTATTATTAATAACAAGAAGATTAGACAAGCCCAGAAGCCCATTTGTGGAATGTCTTTAGTTATATTGGTGGGTCCAAATGAGCTGGCAATCCATGTGTTATCTCAGCTACACATATCAACATTGATGGTTTACTCCTCAGTCGTTGGATCATATATTTTGTGTTTCATGGAGAGAACATTCCAGATGGTGGTATAAAAGTCTTGTCTCTCTCTTCTTCTTCTCATTCTTCAGATCTGCTTGTTCATCTCTTTGAAGTTTCTCTCTGTATTACTCTCATACACTTTAGATTAGGGTTTGGATCTTAAATGTCTTGTTCAGATTCCTTTGTGTTTTCTATCCTAAGTGTCTAGGGTTGTATAGTGATCGTGTTGATCAGAGAGTTGAGAGTTGTGATGTGTTGTTTTGTATCTTTTGTATTTCTGTTGTTCTTGAGTTTAATCAGTAAAGTTTAAGTATTCTTGAGATGGATCTCTTGGTATCATGTTATTTTTGACATGGTATCAGCGCCCTAGGTTTAGACTAGGTCCTGATATTGGTTATTTGAAGGATTTTATTCTTTCTGGGTATTGTCTTCCGCTATATACTCTTGGTTTGGACTGATTCAAGACGATTGTTGAATTTGGTGAAGGATTTGGTTAGATCTGTTGTAGATCTGAATCTGTTGGTGTGTTGGTGACAGCTGGATTGGAGTTGGTTTTCTATAGCTTCAATTTCCTCACAACTTGGGTAACCCTAAGTGAAGTTTATACAGTTGTGAGGTTGGCGAACCCTAACTTGGGCCCCTCTTGGTGAGATCTTTCCATATTATTGTTTTTTTTATTGTTTTTTGTGAGTCTATGAGCATTGTCTGGGTTATGGGGACCAGAGTTGGCTCATTAATTGATTGTTTGTGTTGTGTCTTCTTGTTTTAGGCTGAGTGTATTTGTCTAGGTCTAGAGGCTCCCAAGTTAAAACCTGCGGTGGATCCCCTTGAGGAACCACTTATCTGGATCACTAGCTTGGCTTCGCCTAGTGTCTGGTGTTTCTTGATATTATTGGTTGTTGTTTTTTGTTGTTCTTGACTGTTCAATTGTTGCTTGTGTGAATCTGTTTGTTTGGTTGATTGCTGCTTGATCTAGTTGTGTTTATTGTATTGATTGTGTTTGATTGATAAAATGGGTGATAATGTTAACCCTACTGGTGGTGGTGGCAACCCTACTGATGTTGGGGGTGCTGCTGGTGGTGGTGGTGGCCCTTTGGCCAATCTTGTTAATGAAACATTGGTTAGTGAACTAGATGCTAGCGATCCACTTTACTTGCATCAATCTGATTCTAGCAATTTGACTACTATAACTGTTAAACTGAAAGGTTCATAGAACTATTCTGTTTGGTCAAATGCTTTGATACTTGCTTTACAAGTTAAGAACAAATGGGGTTTTATAAATAAAACTTGTGTTAAATCTCAAACTGATAATGTCCTTGCTAGACAGTGGGACAGATTCAACTCGATTGTTTTGACTTGGATCCTTAATTCTAAGTGAGGATCTGTATATGGTTCATGTGTTTTCTAAGTCAGCTAGTGATGTATGGGCTGAACTTAAGGAAACATATGATAAAGTTGATGGTTCTATAGTGTTTGATTTGTATCAGAAGATAAACTCCTTTAATCAGAATGGTATGCCTATGTCTGGGTATTATCATAAATTAAACATCATGTGGAAACAATTAGATCAAATCTTACAACTGCCTGCTTGTACATGTAATGCATCTAGAGAATTTAATAATTTTAGTAATATGATAAAAGTGATGCAATTTCTCATGGGTCTTGACAATGTGTATCAAACAGTTGGAACTAGTTTATTAATCAAATATGTTTTACCAATTGTTAAGGAGGCTTTTGCTATAGTTTCCACGGAAGAATCCCATAGAAACTCTAGTGGAAGTTCTAAAAAGGTCAAACACTTTGTTTTTTTTTGCTAAAACAAACCAATCTTCTAATTTATCTAAAAGAACTGGTAAAACAGTTGGACAAAATCTCAAATGTACACATTGCAACAAGACTGGTTACACAATTGACAAATGTTTTGAGTTGATTGGGTACCCTCCATGGGCTAAGGCTAGGGGTATGCAGGGTAGAAGGATTGTTGCCAATAGTACATGTAATGATAAAACTGATACTCATTTGTCTTTTTTGGTTTCTTTGACTAGTGATCAAGTGTCTAAACTGTTAAGTTTGATAGCTGATAAGAATGTTGATCCTCCTCAAAGTAATAATGTTTCAGGTAGTTGTTTTACTCCATTATGTTCTAATGTTTTTTGTGAAACCTATTTTCTGTTTTAATGTTAATGAAAGGAAGTTTAGGATGGGTTGGATAATAGATTCTGAGGCCAATCAACATATGGTCACCAGTGAACATGACTTGTCTGATTACATTGATGTATCTAATCTAAATATCCAAGTTAAAAATCCAAATGGTACAAATGCATTAGGGGCTGTTTGGCAAGTGCTGAACCAGTAAGTGCTGAATCAGTAAGAGGTCTGAATGGGTAAGAGGCTCTGAACCAGTAAGTGCTGAACCAGTAAACTGTTGTTTGGTTAAACATCTGAATAGATATGTAAAATGACTATTTTACCCACACCCCACCCCACCCACCTACCTACCATTTTTTTTTCTTTCAGCATCATGACAGTGCTGAACCATTCAGCACTTATTGGTTCAGTTAAGAGGTTGGGTTTTAAGCTACCAAACAACATCACCACTGACCGAATCAGAGGCTCCCCTCTGAATGAATGATTCAGAGCCTTTCCAAACAGCCCCTTAGTCACTAAAATTGGAACCTTAAATTTGGGAAACAATGTTGTTTTACATGATGTATTTGTTGTTCCTGATTACTATGTGAACCTTATTTATGTACACAAACTTGTTAAGGATAATCACTTGTATGTTGGTTTTGATGAGTATAACTGTTATATTCAGGATTTGTCAACAAAGAAAACCATGGTGACTAGTAGTCAACTTGAATGGTTATATTTCTGTGGTGGATCACATGTTAGTAATAAGGTAGGTATTGCTAGTAAACATTATGATCTTTGGCATGCTAAGCTAGGGCACCCTTCTAATGTTATTAAGAAATTTGAGTCCATATTAGGCACTGTTGTGTCCAAAGACTCTGATTTGCCTTGTGATGTGTGTCATAAAGCAAAACAACATAAAGAACCATTTCCATTAAGTGACTATAAGTCCTTAGGCATTGGTGATTTAGTACAACTTGATGTATGGGATCCTTACAGAGTTCCAAGTAGGGAAGGTTATAAATATTTCCTTACCATTTTGGATGACTATTCTAGAGCTGTTTGGGCGTGTTTAATGAAGCACAAGAGTGAAGTTTATGAAAATATACAAGAATTTGTAAATGTTATAAAAACTCAGTTTGATAAAACTATTCAATGTTTTAGAAGTGACGATGGTTTAGAATTTATAAATAATCAAATGTCTAACTATTGTAAGTATTTGGGTATTCTACATCAAACTACTTGTGCATACACACCACAACATAATGGAATTGCTGAAAGGAAACACAAACATTTGTTAAATGTCACTAGGTCTTTGTTATTTCAAAGTAACTTGCCTGTTTGGTTTTGGTCAGAATGTGTATTTGTTAGTGCATGTTTGCGACCATTGCTATGCAATTCAATATATACGCGAAGATAGGATAATATAGAGCGAATATGTTAGTGGGCGAAGTTGTGGTTACCCAAGCGAAGATGTATAACTTTTCCTGAGGCCCAGCTCACAGAGCATATTCCACCATAAGCCTATATATATGTGTGTTAGACTTAGGGTTTCTGTGGAGATAGTTGCAACAGCTTCTAGGAGAAGACTACTGTGTGTGGTCTAGTCCAGGTTGGCCTGAGGTTGAGCTCACCTCCGGCCGACGTCCCATTCAACAACGTATGTATGTGTGTTTGTATGAAGAATCTGTGTCGGTTCATGTTATCTATCAATAAAGAAAGATTCAATTATTACATGCGTACTGTTTATGTTTGACGTCTCGTATATAATCAAGAGTTATCGTAGGGAATCGGTCCAACGCGACTTAACAGTGGTATCAGAGCATGGTTACGAATCAGAAGGTCTAACCGCTTCTTGATTCACGATTGCTCTTGATTTTGGGTTTTAATTCCGCTAAAACTCATTAGGGACATTAAAATCGAACGGATCTGATGCAGTTTATGTTTGTTCGGAAGTTCCTATAGCCTTCTGCATGATTTTCGACAAGATCTGAAGATTTCTGATGTGTTCGGGTGAAAATTTTCGATCAGGGTTTGAATCAGACAGAAAAACGAAGATAAAAACGAAGTTAAGTATCTAACGAAGTTAGCTATCTTCGTTAGTTAGGCATCTTCGTTTTTGGGCATCATCGTTTTCAGGCATCTTCGTTTTAGGTATCTTCGCTACTGGTATCTTCGTTTCTGACCATCTTTGTGGATTGAACATCTTCTCTAAATCATCTTCTGGAGCATCTTCGTTAAGTATCTTCTTTAGGATCGTAGAAGATTATCGGAGGTGAACTGGTCAGATTGGTCTGCACAGATGAGTTCGTCTAACTCCAAGGACAAAAAAAGTCTGGAATCCGGAAAAAATTTATTGCACAAAATTTTTTCTGGATGATTAAAATAAGGAGATGTTCTTGGAGAAAAAGTTTGGTGATAATAATTTTCCAAAAAATTTTAACCGGTTTGCAGCGTTTATCAGAGAATTATCATGATAGAAGAGTTGTTCTGGCAAGGAGTTCCAGCTTTATCTCCAGGCCTTATGTGTGAACAACTGTGGGTCAGGTATTCTTGTATATTTTAAGACCCTTTTGGATGAATAATTAAAGTTGTGAATGGCAGAAACCAAAAGTGAACACGTTTTAAATCTTCGGGTGATACTTTAGAGTCGGAGTTAAGTGTTTTTGCACAGGCTTTGATTGGAAGTATTAGTAAGAAGATTTCCGTGAAATTTTGCAGAGAAAAGGGGGAGATAAGAATTATTCTTTTTTTCTCTGAAAAATTTGCGAATGCTCGAGTAAAGAAGATCATGGTGATTAGTTTGGCATGATTTTATTCTTATGTTTTCTATTCAGGATTCCGAGTGACAAATGGTTTACCTAGGTACTGGTCATGGAGGGTGATTATGGATTGGGTGTTTCAGATCAAAATTGAAGACTGAGTAAAAATTACTAAGCATGTTTGTGAGATTTTGTCGATGTATCTTGGTAATGAAGCTGATCATTCGTTGCTGATTAGTTGAAGATTGAACCTTATCATATGCCGATTACTTTGGTCCTTTATTAATCATGCGTAATTCTTCAAAGAGGGAAGTTGCAGATTATGGTGGATCTGGAAGTAATTTGGATAGACTTACATTGAGGAGGAGATTGGATAGGAAAGGCTTCGGATATTCGGATGATTTGTGAAGATATTAGACAGAGTCAGACACAGCTGGTTGAAGACAAGGATAAAGAAAACAGATTATGGTATTGTTCGTGCAGGTGTCAGTCTAGGAGCGAGTCTGGTTCATGGATCGCTAGAGGTTGATGCTGTGAAGGTTGAAGGTTAAAGAGCAATGCTTGAAGATCAAGTCTTACCAGAAAAGAACTGAAATCATCAGTCAAATGGGAGTTTGTTAGTGCATTACTTGTGACTGATGATTATAAATATTTGTCAGAACTGATAGCAAAGGTCAAAGAGGAGTTTGTTAGTGCAAGTTTGTGACCGTTGCTATGCAGTTCAGTATATAGGCGAAGATAGGATAATATCGAGCGAATATGTTAGTGGGCGAAGTTGTGGTGACCCAGGCGAAGATGTATAACTTCGCCTGAGGCCTAGACCACGGAGCATATTCCACCATAAGCCTATATATATTTGTGTTAGACTTAGGGTTTCTGTGGAGATAGTTGCAACAGTTTCTAGCAGAAGACTACTGTGTGTGGTCTAGTCCAGGTTGGCCTGAGGTTGAGCTCACCTCACCTTAGGCCGGCATCCCATTCAACAACGTATATGTGTGTGTATGTATGAAGAATATGTGTCGGTTCATATTATATATCAATAAAGAAATATTCAGTTATTACATGCGTATTATTTATGTTTGACGTCTCGTATATAATCAGGAGTTATCATAAGGAATCAACCCAACACGACTTAACAATTTTAACTGCATCTTACTTAATCAATAGGACTCCTTCATCAGTGTTGGATGGAAAAACTCCCTATGAGCTTGTTCTTGGTTTTAAGCCCTTCCTTGATCACTTAAAAGTATTTGAGTGTTTGTGTTTTTCAACAATTCTAAATAAGTCAAACAAACTTAGTGAAAGAACTTAAAAATGTATTTTAATTGGGTATTCAAATGAAAAGAAAGGTTACATGGTGTATAATTTAGAGTCTAAAATCATCTCTTATTCAAGAGATGTAAAATTTTATGAAACTATATTTCCCTTTAAAGAAAAACTGCTTTTCAGAAATTTAATGATAATAATGTAAATGAATTTGACTCATTAAACTTTTTTGATTATTTTGAAAATGAAGAACAAACACCAAACCGACCTGAAGAGCCCAATAATGAAAGAAGGGGTTCGAGTAATAGTGAAACAGGGACACATGGGATTCAGCAGTCTACCTTGGATCTTTATGAGACTAGTGATCAGCCTGGATCACCTAGTCAAAGAACTAATAAAGGTATGGACAGGGCTAAACATGTGATGACTGATAATGATAGAAACACTTCAAATTTTGAGGGCAATGATCAAATTAGTCGAAGTGTTAGAAGAAGCTCTAGGGAATAAGCCCTTCCAAAGAAATTTGATGATTTTATAATTGAAGGAAAGGTTAAGTATGGAGTAGAAAGAGTGGTCAATTATGCCAATTTATCTTGTGATAATAGGGTGTTTGCTAGTATGTTAAATAAAAGTTTTGAACCCAAATCATATAAACAAGTTGCTCTTGATCCTAACTGGGTCAGTGCAATGAATGACGAATTTGAAGCCTTAAATAAGAATCACACTTGGTCTTTAAGGGATCTTCTTAAAGGAAGAAGTCTCGTAGGTTGTAAATGGATCTATAAGATCAAATATAAATCAAGTGGTGAGATAGAAATATTTAAGGCTAGGCTTGTTGCTAAGGGTTATAGTCAGAAGGAGGGAGTCGCTTTTGATGAGACCTTCTCTCCTGTTGTGAAGTTTGTTACTGTCAAAACTGCTATGTCTATTATTGTCCAGAATAACTGGAAAATGTTTCAATTAGACATTAAGAATGTTTTTTTGTATGGTGATTTACATGAAGATGTGTATATGTCTTTGCCGGAGGGATATTTTTCTGAAAATGAAACCCAAGTTTTTAAGTTAAATAAATCCTTGTATGGCTTGAAACAAGCACCAAGGATGTGGCATGAAAAACTTGTAAGTGTTTTGTGCAGTATTGGTTTCACTTAGAGTAAATGTGATTACTCTTTGTTTATAAGAATATCTTAATGTTCTACTGTTTTGCTTCTTGTTTATGTGGATGATATAGTTTTGACATGAAATAGTGTTAGTGAAATAAATGAGGTTAGGTCATGTCTTAAGGAAAAAAATTATGATTAAAGATTTAGGTGAGTTAAAATATTTCTTAGGACTTGAAGTAGTTTCTTTGGATGACACTATATGTCTATCTCAAAGAAAATACTGTTTGGAACTTTTGGCTGAGTATGGTATGCTTGCATGCAAACCAGTCAGCAGTCCTTTGGAGCCTAATATTTTCTTAACAAATATGTGCAATGAAAACTCAAATGTGTTATCCAATATAACTGGATATCAGCAATTAGTTGGAAAGTTGATATATTTGTCCCATACTAGACCAGATATTTCCTATGCGGTACACTACTTGAGTCAGTTCATGCACAGTCCCATAGACGCACACTCAAAAATTGCATTTAGGTTGTTAAGATATCTAAAGAAGGCTCCTGGCAAAAGAATTGCATTTAAGAAAGATTCAAACTTTAATCTCATAGCCTACTCTGATTCAGATTGGGCTAAGTGCACTCACACGAGAAAGTCTATGACTGGGTTTTGGATATTCTTAGGAAGTTCTCTTATTTCTTGGAAAAGCAAAAAACATTCTATAATTGCTAGATCATCTGCTGAAGCATAATTCAGGGCTATGTGTACTACATCATGTGAAGTTTTATGGCTTAAAAATTTGTTATTTGAACTTAAAGTTGAAATAAAACTTCCTATTGAGCTGATGTGTGACAATAGTGTTGCTTTGTCTATTGTAGCCAACCCTGTGTTTTTTGACAAAACAAAACATTTTGAACTTAACTTATTTTTCTGAAGAGAGTTGGTATCTAAAAGTATTATTCATATTTCAAAAGTTGGGTCTGACCAGCAAATTGTTGATATTATGACCAAAGGTTTGGGTGTTAATGATCATGAAGAAATGTGTAAGTTGTTGAGCATGAAAGATGCTTTTGGTTGTTAAATTGTGTGTGTGTGGGGAGGGGGGGGGGTGGTTGAACTGTGGTGCATTTCTTGTTTATCAATTTAACAATCCTATTTTATTGTATGTTTGAATATGTTGTATGAGGGTGTTTTGTAGGTCAATAATTTTGACAACGATTGATGGTTGAATCCTGACAATCTGGAATGGAACCTGTTGATGGAAGCTATTGATGACTTGGCTGATGAGGATGCTGAGTAGATGGTGACTTGGAGTGGAGCTGCTGACTTCGAGTGGAGTCAATATGAAGAAGATTAGAAGTCCAGTCTAGGCCCAACACTTTATTATATTTGGGCTTAAGTATACTTTTGCTTATTATTAATAACAAGAAGATTAGACAAGTCCAAGTCCAGAAGCCCATTTGTGGAATGTCTTTAGTTATATTGGTGGGTCCAGATGAGTTGGCAATCCGTGTGTTATCTTAGCTACACATATCAGTCGTTAATGCTTTACTCCTCAGTCGTTGGATCATATATTTTGCGTTTCTTGGAGAGAACATTCCAGATGGTGGTGTAAAAGCCTTGTCTCTCTCTTTTTCTCTCTCTTCTTTTCTTCGCATTCGTCAGATCTGTTTGTTCATCTCTTTGTAGTTTCCCTTTGTATTTTTCTCATACAGTTTAGATTAGGGTTTGGATCTTGAACGTCTTTTTCAGATTCCTTTGTGTTTTGTATCCTAAGAGTCTAGGGTTGTATAGTCATTACAAGAAATATAGGTCTTTACCCACACATAGTATATGTGGGAAAAAGGCTATAATGTGTTGGACATTGTATTAATTACCTACACATAAATTAAGTGTTAAGATGTGTAGACTCGGGAGTGTGAATATAGATCATTAACCACACATAAATTATGTGTAGGTATATAGCAAGCTATAACAACTTGTAGCTAAAAGTATGTTATATGTGTGGTTAAAACTATAACTTGTTAAGATAGATTATGACATGGCATTTGACGTGGAACATGACGTGGCCTGTGACGTGGCAGATGACATGGAAGCTGACGTGGCGCATGACGTGGCATCTGACATGGCGCATGACGTGACATGTGTCGATGTGGCCGATGACATAGCAAGTGACGTGTCATATGACATGGCATCTGACGTGGCACATGACAAGGCAACTGAATTGCACTATGATTATGACACGTGTCACAAATATATATGTAGTTAAATGTAAAATTATGTGTAGGTAAACACTCACCACTATATATAATTATAATATTCAAATATATATATATATATATATATATATATATATATAAACAAATACAAAAACAAGTATATAAAGAAATGCGATTAAATTATCATTATTAATAAAACATATATGTTAATTTTAAAACATATGTTATTTGAGCAGTAGTATATATGTTATTTTTAAAACATATAAAGCTTAACTTCTTTCCCTTCTAAAGTTCTAATAATTTGGGCTGCTAAAATATATTGCGTTAGATGCCCAAAGATGAGTGGTTCAAAGCCCAAGTGTTTTGATTATCAACCCAGCTCAATATGTCTTGAAAAAAAATGCAAAACAATAAGCCCACCGAAAACATACACGCCAATTCTAAATTTTGTATTCGTTTTTTCACATTCTTGCAATCAAATTACTATTGATAACCACATAATTTTGTTAACTAGGTGTAACAACTATTCACAAAATAATCAAGTGAGCGTTTAATATCATATTCAAAAAATATATTCCAACTACATGGATTTAAGGAGCCTTGAGAAATGCGTTATTTTCACCTTCGATAAAACCATTTATATGATATTTAAATCGTATATTCACTAATAAATAAAAGCAAAATAATATAAATATTAGTTACCATTTATTATTTATTTATTTTTATCATGATATAAACGATCAAACATATATAGTTTACATCATGTTGACCTTTTTGACTCAATTTTACTGCATGCTGGGTTAAGTTCGTGTCGCTTAATTTTGTGTAAGGTTTGAGTCTGTTTCATGCCAACATATTTTCTGACATACATATTAGGGTTTTTTAATATATTAATGTTGCCACATGGAGACTTTTTTAATAAGGGTGATACTATTTACACAACCAACAAAAAACCCTAAACAACCTTAGGACGGGTCGTCGAGGCCTAGATGGGCCGTTAAGAAAAATTAGGGTTTCAGGACGGGGCGTCCAGGCCTTGATGGGCCGTTTGTTTACAGAAAAGACAAAACCGACGGGCCGTCGAGGCCCAGATGGCCCGTAGAAGTACGAGGTACGAGGTGATCAGTCTGAACTCCTGCAAAAGCAGGCAGTTCAGATTGAAAAGTCTGAAAAAGGTACTTAAGGACGGGCCGTCCAGGCCCCGACGGCCCGTTGAAACGTGTTAGGTTAGGGCATTTAATCCCTAGACGGCCCATCTAGGCCTCGACGGCCCGTCGACATTTCCTGATATAACCATTACACGATCAGCTTCTTCCCCATTTGAACCAAACTTTAAAACATCACCACCACCAAAACCCTCGACCCATTTCGACTTCCCGGTCTCACGATGACATATTTACAAAGCTTTTCAACCGTTGACCTGTCTGAGAACGAGTCTTACGTCTCTGAAAGCGTAGGGTATGAACCCGAGGTTCAAGTTGGTGAAGATGAGGTTAAATCCGGGGTTCGTGGTAATGACGGGAACATGCTGCCCGATCTCAACGAGGAATATGTAGAGGAACAGGAGTCTTTTTTCGTGCCACCAAGCTACCCGCAGTACACGTACGGGAGTTACCATTCGCACGGGAATCGTGCTAATGATGACAACCAGGAAGATGCTAACATAAAAGTTGAACCTAACCCGGATGTTTCGTATGAAACCGAGCAGGTGCGTTTATTTATTTACACTAGTATATCTTTACAGTAGTATATATTTTCAGGTATTTAGACTAGTATGAATTTAGACTAGTATATCTTTACAGTAGTATATATTTTCAGGTATTTAGAGTAGTATGAATTTAGACTAGACTGTTGTGTAAATTTTCAGGTATTCGGGTCTGTTGAAGAGATGAAACAATGGGCTTACGATAGAGCCCTTGCTAGCGGTTACGTCCTAGTGACAGGACGTTCTGTTTCAAAAGGCAGTGGAAATAATGCAAGAAAAATTAGGATAGACCTGAGATGCGACCGTGCTGGCGAATACCATACTACAGCCACAGTAAGGTCTACGGGTAGCAAAAAGATTAACTGTCCATTTATGTTAATAGGGAGGCTACGCAAAGAGGGTTGGAAGTTGGAGGTTAAACACGCGAATCATAACCACGACCCTTTTATACATGTTGAGGGTCACGCTTTTGCTAGGCGGCTGACACCACAGGAAGAAGAAATGGTGGAAACACTTTATTTTCAAGGCCTGGAACCGGCAAACATACATTTGGCCATCAGAGCACAAAACCCGAATAATAAATGTATTCTAAGAGACATACACAATACAGTGAGCAAGATTAAACATAGAATTTACGGCGATAAAACCCCAATGCAGGTATTATTATTAATTACTATTATTGTCATAGACTATTATTAATTTTGTTGTTGTTAAATATTAAATATTGTTATTATTATTGTTATGCAGATACTCGAGAGTATCCTGGTTGAAAAGAAATTTACTTATTTCACCAAGCAGAATCCAGAGACAGATGCTGTTGAGAATATTTTCTTTTCACACCGGGTCTCGTACAATCTCTGGCGTGCCTTTCCACATGTGATGCTGATCGACGCCACCTACAAAACGAACGAGTACAGAATCCCGTTTGTTCAAATTGTGGGTATGACGTCGACAAACCAGTCGTTTTGTATCGCCCATGCATTTATCGTTAAAGAGAAAACGAGTAACTACACATGGGTGCTTGAGAGGCTCAAAGATTTGCTGGAGGGGAGTATGGAGCCACGTGTAATTGTTACAGATAGAGATCTGGCTCTGATGAGTGCATGTGCTTCAGTTTTCCCGGATGCTACGAAATTGCTTTGCAGGTGTCATATTCAACGAAATATTATTATTATTATTATTATTATTATTATTAATATTATTGTTGTTGTTTTGCAGGTATCATATTCAACGAAATATTGCAAAATATCATAAAGCAGGATTTCCAAAAGAAGAATGGGAAATATTTTTGCAGTATTTTGGTCGACTGTGTAAATCTCCTGACAAAGAGGCTTACGAATTCGATCCGTAGCTGTGTGCTTAGGGTGGCAACAGGATATGTGGTACTTCATCCGCAAACAGCTTAAGGATGAGATCGTCGAGAATGAAGACCGGTGGAGGCTAATTTTAAACGAAGTGGATTACGATACTTACGACAGAGTCTCCAACTCATTCGATCACATTGGAGTGGGACCAGCAACGCACGACCAATGGATGGAGATGCCCGCCTCAGGATTACTGATTGCTCAGAAATTTAAGGTGGTTGTTCAATTTCTCTCTCCGTATGATCAAAGTGAGACGTACTTCCCTATGTTCGATGGTCCACACAGCGTTGAAGAACATGCGTTCGTATCGTTTGCTTTTGTTAACAAAAGTCATTTCATCAAGATTGAGTTGGCAGAAGGCGCCCCAATGCCAAAACTGAATCCGTCATGGCGTAAGTGGCGATATGAAGAGGCAAGTGAGTGGGAGACGGTATATGACGACCGTATACAAAGGGTTGATGTTCGATCACCTCAATACTTCGACTTAACTTAGCTTATCGTATGTTACCGGACCGGACGAACGGAAAAATTTGTTGTATGTGTTCATTTATACTTATTATAAAAATATACTCCTTTTATTTTATAAAAACTACAAATACCAAGCTTAAAATATACAAAATACACTAAAAATTTAAAAAAAAAAAAAATTATGGTCGTCCAGGCCTTAATGGGCCGTCCAAGGCAAAAAATTGGCCACAGACGGCCCGTCCAGGCCTAGACGGGCTGTCACTAGTGGACCACAACGGACCGTCTAGGCCTAGACGGCCCGTCTCAAACACAAAGCTTCCAAGGGAAGCTTCCTCTATTATTTAATTAAAAAAAATTAAAAAACAACGGACCGTCGAGGCCTGGACGGCCCGTTGTGAAACACAAAAAACCCCCAAATAGCAGACGGTTTCAATTTTTTCAGACATTTCACTTTCCCTCTCTCTCTCTCGTCCCTCCTCCTCCACGAACCACCCAGATCCTCCACGAACCACCACCCTCCTCCACCCTCCTCCACCTCCCTCTCTGCCACCTCCCTCCTTCACCAACCGCCACCCTCCTCCACCTCCCTCTCGGCCACCTCCCTCCCCCACCAATCACCACGAACCACCCAGATCCTCCTCTTCCACCTCTCTCTCGTCCCTCCTCCTCCACGAACCACCCAGGTACATTCTGTTTTTTTTTGTTATTATTATTATTGTTATTATTATTAGGTTTTTTTTTGTTATTATTATTGTTATTATTATTAGGTTTTTTTTAGTGGTGGGTGAGGGAGGGGGTGGGCTGTGGTGGGTGGTGGGTTGGTTGTGGTGGTGATGTGGCAGTGGTGGTGGTTGGGAGGTGGTGGTGTTGGGGCAGTGGTGGGTGAGGGAGGTGGTGGGCTGTGGTGGGTGGTGGGTGGTGGGTTGGTTGTGGTGGTGATGTGGCAGTGGTGGTGGTTGGGAGGTGGTGGTGTTGGGGCAGTGGTGGGTGAGGGAGGTGGTGGGCTGTGGTGGGTGGTGGGTTGGTTGTGGTGGTGATGTGGCAGTGGTGGTGGTTGGGAGGTGGTGGTGTTGGGGCAGTGGTGGGTGAGGGAGGTGGTGGGCTGTGGTGGGTGGTGGGTGGTGGGTTGGTTGTGGTGGTGGGTGGTGGGTGGTGGGCTATGAGGTTTTTGAAGTTGTTTTGGTTTCTAGGGAGTCGCTAGCGACTAGTCAAAGTAGCATACTCAATAACATCTAGAGTCCATGTCCTCGTATTCTCAAGGAGTTCGCTTGCCACGTAAACATTCGATTTTGAATTTTATTAAAGTCCCCTACCCAGATCATAATATTATTAATCACCAAACTCTCCTAAATTTAATGTTTTGTTTTTGTTTTGCAGATATGGCAAACAGAAACAACCGAAGACGCCGTAACCAGCCTGCGGACGGGAATCCTCTTGCAGGTGGCGACTTGAGAGATTGGCCCTACAGGCACGATAACGACGACTACGAGATCGCGCGCTGGGGTCAGATGGAGCTGCGTCCGATACACGGATTGCGCAGTGTTGACTGGTCCGCATTACGCGCGATCGGTGGAGCGGAGAGGTTTGAGGAGTGGATCCCAGACGACAGCCCTTGGGGGCGGATGTTAGCTGACCTCGACCATGAGTCGTATCGGCCACTGACGATCGAGTTCATCTCGACATTCCGCTACACGCCGCATCCAGCAGGTGTTGAGCCTCCAGTAGGTCCTGACGGCGAGCCTGAGCCTGAGGTACAGTTCCGATTATTCGGACAGCTCTACGCATATACGATGGACCAGTGGGCTACTACTTGCTGCTGGTACAGAGAGGAGGAGCTTGTCCAGGATATGTACACCACGGCCTTGACGACCTTGCCAGACGACATGCTGATGGCCTGGTGGCCCACTATCGGTGGTCGAAAGTATGGGGAGGACGGCGGCGAGAGGTATTATTATTGTTATTCTTTTCATTTAGTTCAGTTCGTTATTATTATTGTTATTTAGTTCGCTTAGTTAATTACTATTGTTATTTAGTTAGTTTAGGTTGTTTGTTTTTGGATTTTTGTAGACGACTTGTGTTGTCTGGTTCGTACAAAAACAGAGGAAACTCTGCCGAAATTTTTATAATGTTATTATTATTCTGTGCAGGATGGATAGGTCCAGCAACATCTGGGACCCTCTGATCCGTTACATACACCGTTTGGTTAGCTGGTCGATTGCCGGACGGTGTAACTGTAACGAGAGGGTCCAGCAGATTGACCTTTTCTACCTCTACTGCATCTTGAGGGGTAGGCCGGTTGCGCTACACAGGTGCTTTGCCGAGTACATCGCGACCTACCCTCATAGGCACCCGGCGGGGGAGATTCCGATTGGTGGGATAGTCACCGCCATCGCGTTGCGTCTTTGCCCGGGCGAATTGTGGACGCATGCTGAGGAGAACAACTTACCTCGTCCGATGATGGCCAGGTAATATTATTATTATTATATATTATAATTTAATATTATTATTATTATTATTATTATTTATTATTATTTAATTTTATATATTATTATTTAATATTATTATTGTTGTTTTGCATTTCAGGCCGTTAAATATTAGGACTATGACGCAGATGAAGGTGGCAGCACGGGTCCCTCGCAGCAACCCACACGCTTATTACCAGCGTGCCTTCGGACCTCCTGGCGACCGTGGCGAGCATTTTGTGCCAGAGCCGCTCAGACATCTCGATGGGCCGATTGCCCCTGAGGTCCAGATGCCACACGTTGCCGACGGCGACCCACCGGTGGATGTAGAGATGCCAGACCCCCCCCCCCCCCGTTGATGAGCTACAGCGTCCTGCCCGCGTTTATCATGCTGTCAGGTTGCATGATAGCACGACCCAGGTACTTCAGCAGATCCTGGATCAGTTGGGGTCGATGCGGGGTGACATGGCGTCGATGCGGGGTGACATGCGGTGGCTGTTAGAGAGCGAGAATGAGAGACGACGAGCAGCTGGTTTGGAGCCGCGTCCACTTCCAGATTGGGTGTCTAGCAGTCAGCATGGTGGGGCGTCCACCAGTCAGCCGGGTGGGTCGGATCAGCCGGGTGGGTCGGATCAGCCGGGTGGGTCAGGTTAGACGGGTGGGTTATATTTCTTTGGTTGTACATTTTGAACTCATAGTTTATGTAAATTTTTGGAATATTTATGCTTATTTATGCTTTATTGTTCGTTTTGAATGTTTGGTTTTTATAGATGTTTATTGAACTCATAGTTTATGTAAATTTTTGGAATATTTATGCTTATTTATGGTTTATTGTTCGTATTTTGGTTTTGTTTAGTTCGGCAACATAAACGACATTCGTTCATATTCATATACACAATTATATAAAAAAGATCATATTATACAAATAAAAAAAACATTTATAAAAAACCAAACATTTATAAAAAACCAAACATCTATAAAAACCAAACATTCAAACCCATTTTAAACATCCACACTACACTTTTAAAAAAACCAAATAATCATCACCTAATCATTGCCAATGATTACCAATGATTGGATTGGATTTAAACCATTAGACGGGCCGTCTGGGCCTGGACAGCCCGTCCTTTTGCCTTTAGACGGGCCGTCTGGGCCTGGACGACCCGTCCTTTTGCCTTTTTGGCCCTCCACGGCTGTCCAGGCCTCGACGACCCGTGGAGGGGTTGTGCAAATAAAAACCCTAGTTGTCTAAATAACCGGACCCTTTAATAAACACCTTTCCATTATTATTTAACCCTAGAGAAAGAGACATTTAGGGCTTATAATCTTCTCGATTTGTTTAGCTGAATCTTGAAACCAAATTTGCATCCTTTGAGGTTATTTATTTAATGTTAACTGTTGAGGCTTTGTTGTTGATATTATTGCTCGTGTGAAGTACCTAAATTACTTCTGTGGTGAGATACTTTTGTCATGGCAACGATGTTGAATAAGTTCATTTGTTTATTGCTTGACTAACTAAATGTCACCTAAGTATACTATTGTATTGACTAATCCAATCAATTCAAATACTAATTTATAGCTTGGTTGAGTGAATAGTCATCAAATGATCATATATAAATGCAATCATGAGATTTGTTGTTGATATCATCGGTTGTGTACTGCTGTGAAATACTTAACTCTTGATATTGTTGAGATACTATTTCAAACAATATTGGATAGTTTATTGTTTGACTAATTAAAGTCTACTAAAGTGTTAGAATAACCAATCCAATTTTGTATTTAGCAAATCTTTTGAAAAAATGTGTAACTGTGTTGGTTCAACGAGATCTTTTCACAAAATTCATTACATTCACTTAAAACCAATCGATCTGTTTGTGCGTGGTTCATTAACTTGTAACTAAAGATTGGTGTCAAAACACGTACTTATTAGTATTTATGGCTTGGATAGATCTTGACCAAGTAGTCAAGGACTCAAGGATGGTGATGTAATTGCTTAAACACGGTTAGCTTAATCACTATTGATCTATTGTATATAGGTAAAGTCATGTGAGTTAGTTACGTTACAAAGTCCAAAAGGATAAGAGAGACATTGTAAAGTTTTGCATTTGTACGTAACCAGTTGAGAATATATGAAATAACCCGTGAAGTATTATTTTTATATTAATGTTCTTTGTCATAAAAAAATCACATACATGACTCATGCCAAGAATTGACCTCTAATTTTCTTCCCATTTCCTAAGAGGCAAGAGTCTTTACCCGTCACACAAAGTTGTAATGATATGACATTGTTTGATACATATAAATGGAAAATCCAACCACCATTTACGGTTATTGATATGGACTGGTTCCTCTGACCATTTTTTCAATCAAATTGTCATAATAGAATAGTTGTAGTAAATATTAGAATACATTTTTTGAAAGGTTAATTTCTTTTTAATCCGATGGTCTTTGGGACTTGAATCCAAGACGTCTCACACCTAGGTGTTTTAGAATACATGTTGTAACAAAAAAAAAAAATAGTTTAAGATGTTTAATTCAAGGGAAAATGGCCAAAATAGCCCGTTGACCGGGCGTTTTGCACAAATAGCCCTCTCCACCCTCTTTGGAGAGAGGGGTCACGGTTCCCAACATGCCTGAACCGTTTCCCGAGACGTCTCCCATTTCAGCCAACAGAAGACCGCCACGTGTCGTTGTTGATCCCGAGACAGACCTGAGACGTGAGACAGACCTGAGACGTCTCCGGTGACGTCTCAGAGACGCCTCCGGTGACGTCTCAGAGACGCCTCCGGTGACGTCTCGGAAGACGTCTCCGGTGAAGACGAAGAACAAGAAACTCACCGGAGAAGACGAAACCGGTGACCGGCCCTTCTGTTTCCGGCGAACCCGTCGTCTTCCTCCCTCCCTGTCCGTCTTTCTCTCTCTACTCTCTGTTTCCGGCAAACCCTGCTTGAAGTTCTGTTCCGGGTAGATCGGTTTCGCGTTGAAGGGTCTTGAGGAACTTGACGGCGGCATCAGATGAACCAGCAGATGGAATCGTGTTTGACGATTGTTCAGCAGAAGATGAGCTATTACACGGAGACATGAATTCAGAATGTGAACTGCTGCTGCTTACACGGAGACATGAATTCAGACCTAGGGTTCGTTGTTGTTCTGGATTTGTTACGGGTGAGAAAGAGAGAGGAGGAAAGACGGGTGAGAAAGAGAGAGGAGAGAGAGGAGGAAAGGAGAGAGAGAGATGTGATGGGTGATGATGTGGAGGTAAGTTATTGGTTAGAGTGGGAGACGTCTCGGGAGACGGTTCAGGCATGTTGGGAACCGTGACCCCTCTCTCCAAAGAGGGTGGAGAGGGCTATTTGTGCAAAACGCCCGGTCAACGGGCTATTTTGGTCATTTTCCCTTAATTCAAATTAATAGTCAACCCAAAAGTTGACTATTTTATCATGAAAGACAACTGTTTATCATCATAATCTTCTGGATATCATATCTTTAGAGTTACTTATAATATCATATCTAAACAGTAACTATAATCTTTATTATGGTATTTCTATCCAACCCATCCCCAAATTTTATATTGAATTAAAGTTTCAACACCAATAGTTGACTATATTGTTGTAAAAAATATTATTTATTTTGTAAATTAAAACAAAATATAAACTATAGAGTACTGCACTAAATCTTTAAACATTAAGCCGTGAATAACAAAATTCAGAATGCTATATAACCCATTATCACGTAGCATGCTGTTGGAGGCCAATAATGTTATGGCCACGCAAGTATTAGTCTATTAGTTATTTTTGTTTTGACTATCAAATATCAAATATTGTTTAATTTAGGTCTGATATGGAAGAATTTGGTTCAATTATTAGTGGGTTAATTAACTTAATTTGCCAGTTTGGTTGGAAACAACTCAGATTTCTTGGCTGTTTGGTTGAAGACAACAAAATCATACTAACGCAAACTTTACCTCTACATATATTATGTTAGCTAAGCTATTAAGTATAGCTAGTTAAGTTTTAATGAAAGTTTAATACTATAAAAGACTTTATTCCATATTCCTAATAATGTATACGACTATACGTGAACGCACAGGGGCATAAATATACACACGACAATGGGTTACCTTTATACCATTTTATTAATTTGACTCTTTGTATGAAAACAGTTTTTTTTTTTTTTTAATTTATTTAAGAAAATTTCAAGAAAACCTTGTATGTAATATGTGATCAAATGTGAGTATATATATTATTAAAAATTAAAAATTTAAAATAATGGTTTTCTAGGAATTTTGTTTGCCCCCATGCTATGTAACACCCCCATTTCTATTAGAAATTGGATTTTATTTTTAATTAATGAGCTTATTAATTTCGTGGGATTCAGGCCCAGAAAGGGTAAATGGGTAAATTGATTAAGAGTATAAAAAGTAAATGGGTAAATTGATCTAGTAGTATGGTATCATCTCTTACAAATTTGAGGTTGTAAGTTTAAATTCCTAAAGTGCAAGGTGAAATAAAATTAAGAGTGTTAAAAAAAGTTTGCAACTCAAAAAAGGTATAAAACGTAAATGGAATTAAATCATTATAATCATCCTTTTTATCAACCGGATTCAAGCATTAATCAAAGGAATCAACCAAAGGATCATCGTCGATTATTTCCAAGTTCAAAAGGTAAGGATTTTACCTGTTTTCTATCCATTTTGGAGAGTTTAAATGTGGTGTTCGGTTTTAGAGATAAAATCGAGTAAAGTCGATGATTGGCTTAACTATTTTGCATGGGAACACCTTTATGGTACAAATCGAGCCTCATAGATATATAAAGTTGGAGTTTTGTCTTGTTTACAGGTTCGAATTCGCAGTCGCTGATAAACAACTATATCTAGGGTTACTCGAAGAGACCATTGTGTCACAAGTTAATGCTTATGTTTTAAGATAGGCGCTCGTGCTGAAATTTCACCATTCATGTCATAGTTCACCCTTAAAGCATGCACTTGACTTTAAGTAATCGCTTGGGAAGTGTGGCTTGCACTACTAGAAAAATACCCTTTCTTGACATTCTTTTATGACATACACCTATTTAATGACATGCAAAAGTGTATGTCATAAAAAAATGTCATCTTTGATAAAAACTAATAAATTCTTGACGCTTTTTTCTGCGTGTCAATATATTTCCGTCATAAATTAAAAAAGATGACATTAAACAAACTTGAGTGTCATGGTTTTATGTCATAAAAATTTTCAAATTCCCTCCACTCTACTCTCTCCTCCCCATAAACCCTCCCCTCTCTCTCTCACACACAATCTTCATGATCGAAGCATCCAGATCCTAACGAGATATATAACCTTCAAAGATATATAACCTTTCAAAGTTCCACAAACGATCTTTAGGCTGCATTAATCTCAACATCCAAGACTCTAGTTACTAAAAGATGCGAGCCCTTCTTAAAGATCTTCGTCCTCACTTCCTTGAGGTAATCCCTTACATCTCTTTTAGGGCACCTACAGTTTTTATTATTATTATTATTATTATTATTATTATTATTATTATTATTATTATTATTATTATTATTATTATTATTATTATTATACTTTCTTGTTATTTTCTTTCGAATAACTGTGTCTTTACGATTATTTCTGCTTAACATGTTTCCAGTTTAGTTTAATTAGGGTTTATAACCTATTAACATGAAACTTAATTAATTATAATAGAATTAGTTTAATTAGGGTTTTTTAACTCCCTATGCAGTTTTCCATAAATAGTTGCAACATGTTTCTTCCTAATTGTGAATTAGGCCTAAAATATCCATTTAAAAGTATGTCTAATTGATTTAGGAATGCAGTTTTCCCTAAATAGATTACTCTGCATGAATTTTTGAAAGTTGGAACCTATTTGTGGTTGAATACAAAGTTGAAGAAATATAAATTTGTGAAAGATGGTTACATTTCTTCAATACGAATGGCGTTCTGTTCTTTTTTTGCCATAGCTTCATCCCCATGTAACTTCAGCAGCACGAATTTTGTTCAAATGAGTAGTCATCCTGTCTTAAGAGAAAAATCATACAGAAAAGTTTGTGCAGTTAATCCGTATCAAGGTTCATCCACTACCCACCTACGAAATTGGGAAGATCCTGATGGTAGTGATAGTGAAAGTGATGAGGATTTGGAGGAAGGGGAAGAAAACAATCTGGACTTTGAAAGTGACCGGGAGGAAGAAACAGATGCTCCAGAGACTTCAAATAATCTGGAGACGCTATCCACTAGTCAGATCGAAGAAGACCTAATGAAAGAGGTTGAACAGCTTTTAGAACCCAAAGAAAGAGCAATCTTGCAAGAGAATGAAGCTCCAGATCTTGACAAAATATCAACTGGGAAGTGGAACCCCTTGCATACATTGGCCTTAGCAGGGCAGATATAGTTCATGGACAACCTGCTAATGAATGGATATGATATTGATGCTGTTGATAAGGTAAGGATGGGCAGACAGCTCTTCACAAAGCCGTTTTAGGTAAAAAGGAGGTTGTCATTAGTCATCTGTTAAGAAAAGGTGCAAAGCCTCATCTTCGAGATCTGGATGGGCAGAAAGCTCTTCACAAAGCCGTTTTGGATCTTATTTTATTTTAGCTCTTATTCTTTTTCGGCTTTCTTTGTGCTTTTCCACTCTATTTAGGCTTCGCTCTTAATTTGATTCCGTTATCGTTTGGTGTTTTAAAATGCAGTCGATGGTGGCAGCAGAGGAATAATTATAAGATCATATGTAAAATCAGCTTCAACATTGAAGGAAGCATATGTCTCCTGTTGAGTTTCACCTAAAAATTGCAGATTTTTTTCGCTTTTGGACATCAGTTTTGTGTTTCATTTGTTAATTTTGCAGGAATAGTTAAGTGATAGGCTTTTTGTCCTGCGCGTTGCCTGCGACTTATCGTTGCGTTGGTATGCTTTCCAACTTACTTCACTCCATTAATTTATTTGTTATCTGACGATTGAAACCTAAGCAGTTAATGTCAGAAAATATCGGTTATCGGTCGAGGACCGATATTTGATATATCGGTTTTCGCGGTGAGATATCGGTGGGATATCGGTAATTTTATATCATGCAAAATCCATATATATATAGAGGTTTAACACTAACAATTAAATATAATCTCCTACAATTAACAAATTGACCTCTTGCAACATACAAAACAATAACAATTGTAGCAAGTAGGAACTTATTAAGACTTTAAACACTAATATTTAACACTGACAATTAACAATTAAGACTTAAAACACTAACAGCATCAATAAGAAGCAAGACAAATAGAAGAACTAATAAGAAAGATACCGATATCGGGAATATCGGTGATATATCGGTCAAATATCGGTAAGATATCGGTCAAATATCGGTCAATATCACCGATAATATCGGTAGAAAATATCGGTCAAAATATCGGTATCAATATATCGGTTGAGGACCGATAACCGATATATCGGACCGATATAGCGGATATATCGGTGATATTAACTGCTTAGATTGAAACAGATGTCGAATTGAAATGTGATAGGATACAAAGTAAAAATAAAAAATGAAGTTTGTATTGAATAAAACGCCGGTCGAATCATCCCTGACTCACGTCAACAACTGGTGACGACCAGGGGCGGATTTAGGCTTTGTTCGACTGGGTCCCAGGAACCCAGTTGAATATTATCGCCTTCAGAAACGGAGTGTTGATTTTTGGGTCATTTCCAACTATTGCAGGTACAACTAATCAGGATAGAACTTAGAGTTCCAGAGTATGGTTGGATCACTCAGAAGGTGTTCCATTTGCTCAATGTATTGGTTAACGAGGTCTGTATATTTTGTTGTATGCTTCTATACAAAGTCTTGTCACTTGTGTCTTCTAACCGTAAATATATCATTAATGCAGTTAGATGTTTCATCTTTGTATTCCATCATGATGTTCAACAGCTGAAGCCAGAGGTTAGCAACATTCTTAGGGCATCATGTATATAAATATGTATTTTATTTTGTACACAGTTGATGTTTTACATGTTGTCAGATTATCCAACATGTTTTGCTTGATGTGCCAAGTCTTGCATTTTTCACTACATATTCGCTCTTAGTTCTGTTCTGGGCAAAAATTTACCATCAGGTTTTTCATCTTATTTTTTAATTTCTATATATCATCCTTAATTTTTAGGCGTCATCTGGTTATTTCAAAATGTTAATTAGTTTTCCTTTTTAATACTTTACACATTTGACAGGCGCGGGCAGTATCAACTGACGGTCTCCGACCAACTTTCTATGCAATTAACGGAATCATCTATGCAATTCAGGTGAGGAAGTTACTTCTGTAAATAGTTATTCAATAATTACAATAGTAATCTTGAATTAGTTTGCATAAAATCGTATCTTTTTTTATCTATATGAAATATGAACTGGTTAACTTATTGTATTTCTTGTCAACAGATAGTTTTATGGTTAATAATTTGGTGGAAACCTATCACTGCAATGGTGGTCCTCTTGAAGATGTTCTTCGCAGGTTTTAACCCTTTATAATCCTTTTTTATTTATTTTTATCAATTGGCGTCACCTAGGGCTGTTCATGAGTCGAATCGAGCTGGGCTAGGTCAAGCTCGCGCTCGGCTTGGTTATAAACCGAGCCGGCTCGGCTCGGATTTGAAACCGAGTTGAAAATCAAAGCTCGAGCTCGGCTTGGTTTTAAACCAAGCCGGCTCAGCTTGGTTTGGCTGAAATTTAAAAAGAGATAGTGCAAGGAGGGAGTCGAAATATTGGGCAATGTAAGTTAAGGCAAAATAAACGTAGCGATGCATTATGATTTATGTAAAATAATTGGCCGGCCTCGACTAATTTATTAATTTTATTGTTGTCTCAGGTTGGGGGAGGACATGGATGTCGTACGCGAAGAATGGTTAGGCTACGCCGCGACATTTATTTTCAAATGATTGAAACTTGTTTGAAGGCAATGTAATGTCGATACAATATATTTTTGTAAACGTCAAGCGTTGTCTCGGATTAGTTTGTAATTAGATAAATATGGATATATAATGAAATAATGTTTTTGTTATTAGTTTGCTAATTGTTTTGCATATAATAAAATTGTAATAAATTCAGGAGGGTAAATATGTAATTTTACAGGATTTTTTTTATTTAGATTAAAAAATTATGACACGCAAAGAAAGTCATAAAATTCTGTCATAAATTTTGTTATAAAATGTGTCGTTAAAAACTGTCATAAAAACTGTCATTAAAAAGTGTCATAACGCGTGTCAATAAATGCTGTCATAAATGTGTGTCATAAACAGATGACACGCGAAAATATGTCATGTTAAATTTATGACACCGCCATCCTTGACATTCTTTTTCCTGTCATCAGACCCCTTTCTTGACACGCAATGCATGTCAAGAAAGAGCTTTTTTCTAGTAGTGTTGGAAGGTTCAAAGTATGGGCTCAATGCATAGTTAGCGCTTTGCATAGAATGCGCTTAATACACTTTTCTTTCACATGTGAACCTTATTAAGATTTGAGGTGACTGTTCAAGGTTTGGTAAAAATTTAGATAACACACGAAGAACCCGTGTAACATCCTACGAAACACTATGTAACACATATGCAACTAAAACACTATGTAATACAAATGTAACTATGTGAACACCATTGCTGACGTAATGTATATTACATATGTGTTACATAGTGTTTCTTAGGATATTACACGGATTTTTGATGGTTGTTACACAGGTTTTGAAGGTTTTCGCAACTTATGTGAGTTT
Source organism: Ambrosia x helenae (assembly GCA_030844895.1). Classification (NCBI taxonomy): domain Eukaryota; kingdom Viridiplantae; phylum Streptophyta; class Magnoliopsida; order Asterales; family Asteraceae; genus Ambrosia; species Ambrosia x helenae. The sequence goes on from CM061225.1 coordinate 98,747,810, forward strand.
TAAAAATAACTATCCCCTATATTGTTTAAAATTTCGGATAAGCCGTATTCGGATTCTAATTTTTTTTTTTTTTTTTTTTGCACGCCCTAGTGGTCATTGGGTATATCTTAACTTAGTGACATATTCTGACATGTCCCAAAAAACACTAAAATAATAAGGTTTTGGATTGTCATTTGTAACTCGTTTTATTAATTTGTTATGCTCTTAAATGAATATGTTATTTTCGGTTTTGCTTGTTTAACTAGATTCATTTAACATGTTGATCCGTAATTCAATCAAATATATTTTGGAAGGTCAACTCGCAACCCATTTAGCTCATTTATTACAAATGATCAACCAGTATTTTTTTTTTTTTAAACTAATGACCAACTAATATGCAATTTGATTACAAGTCATTTACAACTTGTTTGCGTTGTTTAGATGAATGAGTTATACCGCTTTTGTTTCCCGTTATACACGATTTCAAAAGTGTTCAAGTTAGAATTTATGTCTTTAACGCGAAGAAATATATGGATGTTGTTTATGTTCATCAATCAACTGCAAGAAATAATTATACATGCTTAACTTTGACTTTTTAAGAAATCACATTAATTAGTTGTAGAAAGACGATTATTATGATCACTTTTTCCAAAAGTATTGTTTTGTTTTTTTCTCTTGTATTACGATTACAATTTCTTTTTCGAAAGTTTAAAATAATTAAAATGCTAGTCATGATAGATAATTAATGGAATGTGATTAAGTAGTGGAAAATATTTTAGTTTGACCAAAGAGTGTATAAAGGTGGCACCAACTAGACCACTTTCAATCATTAAACCCAAAGGCATAACATGGATCATACATAGCCTTAAGCATAATTAGTACTCTCTTACTAGTTACTACCATCGTGTTATCTTTTTAGCTTAATCATACCTATCATCTTCCTAAGCCTTTCCTCTACTAGCATTGTAATTTCTAAATATTTTTTAGTCATATTTATGCATTAGAAAATTATGAAAAAGTATCCAACACCAAGCATGGAAAAATAAATATTGAAAAATTGACCGTGTTAAATCTTCATACTTCAAAAATGTATTGAAACTTTTAAAAATAGACGCATAGAAGCCTAAATATTATCAAGATATATCTACATATCTCAATAAAAAAAAATTGATAAATTACATAATTTCTACAGTTTTAACCAAAAACATGAAATAAGACACAAAATTATATTGTAACTGACAACATATTGTTTAAATCTTCATGAATTTGATAAACTGATTTTATTTTATTTTTACTATCTAAATAAAAAAGATATTCTTTTAAATCTTTGCGAAAAAACTATTATTAATATGAATTGATTCACAACAAAAACCACTATAACATGAATATATCCTTTTCTATGTATTTGTCAAATCTACTAACTAAGAAAAATCAATTTAACTTAAAAGTACTACACACTTTTATAACTTAACCATAATCAAAAGCAATTATGTTTACATGAATTGAAGATCTTTTATCAACCAAAAAACTGAAAATGACATAGATTAACAACCACTAATTTTCATTCATATATATTAATATAATTAGTTCCCAAAATCAAATGGGAAAAAAAAGGAACTAATCTAAAACAAGTAGAAGTTACATTGATCAAGGTCCAACCAACTACAAAACTGTTGAGCTCTTTCAAGCCACATACTTTCTATATACAAACTGCTTGATCAATTCCAGATTAGTTAACTGATCGATCGAGTACGAATACATCAATCGTGGTAACAAAGAAGCATGACGACACATCTCTTGATGATGTAAAGTCTGGCTTTATGCTCTTTAAGAATTCCTCCAACTCCTTTGCTTGAAATCCTTCTCTTGGAGCTTCCCATCATGATCTTCATATCTCTGTCTTGCTCTTCAAAAACCGAACCTCACAACGGTTCTAAAAGATTACTCTAAAGATGGATCAATGTTGTTCTCTTGTTGTTCTATGAAAGAAGGTGTGTTAGAATATTATGGTAGAACATGATAGAGGGTCTTGTTTATATAGGAGGTGGGGTGAGGTGGGGTGGGGTGGGGGTGGGGTAGGGAATGGGGCATGAAAAAATAACTTAATATTTTAAATGTATAAATATACTTTGTAGCTACATTGGGTATACAAGTCATCTTCTAAGCGGGTGGGTGTAGCCTGTAAGCATCATCCACAGACATAGTGGGTCAGGTATGATCTTAATGAGGTAGCATTCATCCATAAATTAAGAGTTTCTTCATCTTGTTTCTCACGACCTTAATTATTATTGCATATGTTCATCTTAAAAGTAGGGTTTATAATAATAATAATAATAATAATAATAATAATAATAATAATAATAATAATAATAATAATAATAATAATAATAATCTTTTTTTTAACAGAGAAGGAGATACTTTTATTCCACATGTAAAAATACAAGAAAACAAAAACCGAGTACAAAGACAAAATTTCCTAACCAGAGGTTAGAAAACCGGAAACAAAGAAAACAAAAGATACAATGACTGAAACTCGCCAAACAATACCAGAGACTTTCATCACCCGAACCAAAGAAGTAAGCACCTTATGCCTTCAACAATGACTTCACTTCAGCCGCAATTCGGCAAACTAGGACACCATACGATTTCAATAACATCGCTCGATAAGTACAGGATCTTCCAAAATGCTTCTAAAAAAACCACCCATAAGGTTGCAATAATGCTGCACATCCGAGTATCAATGGTCCATAATCAGCACATAAAAACCAAGACATAAATGCCTGCAATAACTCGCCAAAAACAGTGTGATTTAGTTGCTGCAAAACAGGTCCGAAGAAACTTCACATGCTACAAGATTTGTGCAGAAATGACATTGTCAAAAGATATCCAAAAAGGCCCCTCATTATGCAATGCTCGTATAAAAATAATAGAGCCAAAAGCTAAAATTTTAATTTCTAAATTTAGCATGTCTAATAAAATAAAGTACTAATATTGTTGTCGGTAGAATGAAAAAAGTTTTCATGTTCTCATTTGCAGTTCTCTGAGTGTGTGCAGTTTGCACGAAGTTATAACTCTAAAAATCCACGATGAAATATATATTTTTATAAACATTGGTAAGAGAGAAGCACTTTGGCCAACAACATATTCCAGTAAATGAGCATTGTGTCAAAAGAACTGAATCAAAATAACAGTCAAACCCTCACGTGAGTTCCCAAATACCGTGCCAAATTCCCATGAATACAAGCGCCAAAAAATTAGGGGATTATTGTTTCAAGGTTATGGCCAAACATTTGCTACTTAATTAAGTAAACTTTACAAACTCTCAAAGGCCAGTAATTAAATTAATAAGGATTACATTGAGCTCAAACTTTAGCCTATAACATTATTATGACAACTGGTGTGTTATGGCACGGTGATAAACCTGCAGCTCACTCACTTGTCTATGTTGTGACTTAATATAATTTTTACAGTTTTATTATTTAAAATGTAATTTAACTTATAATTAAGAAAAATTAAATTATAGGACATAAAATATTAAGGGGCTGATTGGTTGAGTAAGTGTTGAATCATTAAGAGGTCTGAATGGTTAAGTGCTGAATTATTAAGTTGGACCTCTTAATGGTTAGTTTTCTTGTCCCACATTAGTAGGAGAGTCTCATTAAGGTTCAGCCTAGTTTATTGCTTAATGGTTCAACAATATCTCAAATCTTAATGGTTCAGCCTTAACCATTCTATTCAGAAGCTGAAACAAACGCGCTGAGTGCTGAATCATTCAGCGCTGAATGGTTCAAAGCCTCATTAAGAGGCTTACCAAACAACCCCTAAAATTAATAAATAAATAAAAACATTACACATCATTAATAAAAAAACATAAAAAACAACTAAAACTACTCGTTATTGTTTTGCTCGTCTTCAAATTCCTTTGCAATACGCTCATGTTCTCGTTCAAGTATCGTTCGATGACTAATGGGGAGGTTGCCAAAGTCATTCGTAAGAAAGTCCATGTTCCTCATCCTTATTTTAGAAGCTTTCATTTGCGACGTCATCTCCTTGGTACTTTTTTCTTTTCCTACTCTTCGTCGAGTAGTCGTTGCCCTATCTATCGTCATGAATTCCATAGGTGGTGAGTAACAACCTCCCACGACGTGTTTTTCATTTCGGTTTGAAGATGTTTTTGTAGTTTGATATTTGAATGTTTGTGAGTTTGTAAATGATCTGGATGTTATAAAGTTTTTTTTTTTTTTTTATAAAAGTCCCAAAAGTAGCCGTTGCCAACGGTCGAATTTCACCCGTTAGCCAACGCGCGCATGGTAGCGTGGCCTCAATTGCCGCCACAATCGCGCGTGTATGTTGTGGTGTTCGCGAGCCACGTGGATCAGCTGGCTGCTCGCGGCCCACAACACATAGTCTTAGGTAAAAAAAATTAACATTTGATTCAAATGCTCATAAACTTGTTAAGTCACCGGGCATTGTGGTAACATCATAGGCAAATCTAACGTTGATCGTATATATGAGAGATTTTTATCTCATAAGAAATACTCTGTCTCAAACATCATCAACGCATTTTGGGTGCATTGATTGTGAAATAGATAAATTTCCATGTTTAAGCGTGTTCATATGAGAAAAATACTAGGATTGATGACCTCATAAGTCATGAGAAGACTCCATTAGGTAACAAAAAGCAAATTTATTAGTTCTTGAATGAACAACCCACACTTAATACTGTGTCATTCAGAATAGTGCGGCAAACCTTATAATTGATGGTGAGCAGAAGGACACCTTAGCCAGATACCACATCTCTAATTGGATGATGGGACATACCTCAGCGTGTTCGATAAGGCGGTAACTATAACATCCTAGATGAATCCTACATCAACCGTAGACATAAGAGATTCTTATATTACAACAAATGTTTCACCACAAATATCATCAACGCGTTTCATGCACATAGAAAGTGAAGGAGATGAAAATGCCACAGTTCAGCTTCCTCAGATGATAATAGTACTAGGATGGCTGACCTTATAGGAAGTCTCCCCCAACATAACTAAAACAAATCCGAGAGTTTATATATAGATAACTTATAATTAGAGGAAAAGTGTGCAATACAAATGGTATATGAGTTAAGATGTCGCAACATATATAAAAAAACACACACTCCATCCGCGATGCATCATTTTATCTTCACATAGAGATCATCAGCTTTTACATTGTTTTCATAATCAAATTGTTTATGAATTTGTGGCCCGTTTACCTGCATGCAGGGCCGGCCCATAAGGGGTGCGGGGAGGACTCCCGGTCTGGGCTCAATTTCTAGGAGGCACATTGACCTTCTGGCAATCCAGGTTTTTTTAACTGTGGTGTCCTTAATCCGATGGATTTTTGTATGTTTGAGCCCCAAAATTGTTAATTAAATATTAATAAAAAAGAAGGGTAGTTTATATAAAATATAAAGTAAAGAAATGTTGAGACAGGTTAAGAATTAAAGAAGAAAATGAAATGGTTTGAGAAAAAAATGCCGATTTATTAATGGGTGTAGGATTAGAGAGGATGAAGAAGATGTAATAACGAGGGCTCGCACTTAGTTGTTTTTGCTTTTTACCGGTTGGTTTTGACTTCCTTTTTAACTTTTATTTTTGTTATGAAACAAAATTTTTTTTAATTGCCAAACTTTTACCCATTTATATTTTCACCCTTTGTTGGATTCGAACTCCCAACCTCCCCCAAGAGGGTTTGTTCCCTCTACCGTTAGACTACAATCTAAGTGGAAAATAAATTTTGATCTATCAATTTGATATTACTTTAATCGTAGCTTTAAAAAATAGATTACATTATTTATTTCGTTAAGGCCTAAATCTAAGGCTAAGGGACACAATTTTTGCAGCTCAGCCTAGGTACCTGATTTTTCAGGCCGGCCCTGCCTGCGTGTCACTTGTAATTGGCTGTTTTTGCTTAGTATATAAAAAAAATTTGTTTATGATAAACTTTTTAGTTTGTAATATCATAAAATTAAATTTAATAACACTTAAACATTAAGTAAAATAAAATAAGTTTAATGGATTTATATGAATAGAGGTAGGATCAAATGAGAAAAAACTTATTGCGAGAAAAAAAATGAGATAATGGTAAAACATTAAATACTTCAACTCTTTTTACATTAATTATTATATCTCTAATTAATAAGTTAAAAACACTTTGTCCTACAAATACCGATATTTATCCTACACATGTCGATATTCATCATAAACATGTCGATATTCATCCTGCACAATGAAATTCACTGTACATATATCTTACACGTCTCGAAATTAATCCTACACATATTGAAGTTATCTTAAATGCGTCATACACTTGTTTTGTAAGGATGTATTTTGAAAAAGAAGTTATGGATTTTATTTATTAAGATAGTTTAGTGGGGTTATTTAATACAAATATCAATTGAAACATTTTTATTGGTTTAAACTTCTTTTTATTGTTAGAAGACGTGTTATTCTCATTTGAACTCTACACTATATATATAGAACGAGTAAGTTCCTAAACCATGTAACGTTTTCTTTTGTTTGATGAGTTTCTTTGTAAAAGTTTAATAGTATATAAACTCAAAATTTAATAATTTTATAAAACCATTTTATAAAGATTTAAGGGGTATTTGATTTTAAAATACAAATTTTCATCTATTGGCCGGCAATAATCTGTACTTCAAAGATTTCCAATAACGATCCCAACTTTCAATGTATTGGCTGACAATGAACCTTTGTTAACTGAGAACTAACTTAGTTAGTGCATGATGACGTGGACGCTGACATGGCATGCCATGTCATCATCCACGTCAACATGTGCATGCCACATCAACGTCCATGTCATCATCCACTAAATGAGTTAGTTTTTAGTTAACAAAGGTTCATTGTCGGCTAATACGTTGAAAGTCGGGATCGTTGTTTGAGAATTTTTGTATGTTTGTGGTTAGAAACACATTTAACAGAGGAGGCTGGTAATTTTCAGAATCATGGGAAGTCTCACAGATTCCTACTTAGAAATGCCCTTGACGAAGGTGAGACATATCGAACTCGGGTCTTGTGGATTTACAAGTATGCATGCTGTGACTTGATCTAGCCGTTAAAAAGTATTGATTTTACTAATTATCTAAAACTATTTAAGTTCGTGCATCGTAGAATCGAACCATGTGAAAACATATGTTTTAAGATACGAATATTTCGGTAATAATAGTTTATATGCTTCTCCTTAACTGTCCTTAAAAGTCACAGTTGTAATACATATTATAATGACTCATTTGACTTGGAGGAAGTACCACACGAATGTTGCCTGCAAAACTAAGAGATAATAAAAGGTGTATAGTTGGAATAATTATTCAAATGTGAAAGAATGAAGGAAGTTAATGGGGTTAAACTCGTAAGTAAGTTTGAAGATAAGTTTGGTTTATTTGTTATGTTTATTGGTTTGGTTTATTTGATTATTTAAATTGAGTTTAAGTTAGGGTTAGTTTATGTCTAGTATAAATAGAAGGTTGGGTATTCAGTTTTATTTGAGCTTTATAATACAAAGAATCTATACTATACTAGTGGGTTTACTCGCGTGTTACGACAGGATCCGAAAAAAGCTTACAAAACCAAAGTGATTAAATGAATTAATTATTTATATATTTATTCATACTTGCCAGGCATAACATGAACCGTGTACATTCACAATAAAAGGTTGTATTTGCAATTAAAATATTTGCATTTGGATCCCGATAGCTTTTATGTGTGTATAGATGTTTTAACAGGGCCGGCTAAGAGGGTGGGCGGGGTGGTCACCGGCTCAGGGCCCGATCCTTAAATGGCCCAAATGTTTTTTAAAAATATAAACACACACACACACACACATACATATATATATATATATATATATATATATATATATATATATATAGGTTTAGGATCCTGTACAAAGTACATTTTTCGTGAGAAGTGTGAGAAGGACTAAGAATTGACTTGGAGACATTATGTTTTGGATTTAGAAATGATGTTTTAGGTTGTTTTAACTTGAAAAACACCAAACACAACAATCTAAAACACAATACAATGTATTATAGTCATTAAATTTAAAAAACAGCTAAAACACACTACTTAGCGCTTAAAACACACTGCTAATGTTCTTAGCATGGTGTTTTAAGTTTTAAGCCTAAAATACATTGTTTTCGGTTTTTAATTGTTATGTTTGGTGTTTTTATAGGCAAAACAATCCAAAACATCACGACTAATTTCAAAAAATGATGCCTAAGTATCAATTTTTAATACTTCTCACACTTCTCACGAAAAATGTACTTTGTACAGGATCCTGACCCTATATATATATATATATATATATATATATATATATATATATATATTAAATTCTATATTTATGATATATATTTGTGTTTTATACATTAAAGTCTTCTTAATAGAGTTGGAAAAACTATGGTAATTTAATGTATAGGTCTCAAGTTTAATCCTTGGCTCTATCACCATACCCTATTTTTTTTATAATTCATTCCTCTTTACAAAATTTTGGGCCCAAAATTTTTTTTCACCCGAGGCCCAAAATTTTTTTTTTTGCCGTTTTCGGAGACGGACCTATGTTTTAACATAGGTAAATTTGCAACACTTACTTTATGTTCTCTAAGAGCAAGACCTAGTGAGGTTAAGAATGCATGCCAAAAACAAAAGACAGTTTTATCTCTGACAAATGGAATTTGAAAATTTTAATACAAAGTTGCATATCATTTAAAAATCCAAAGAATTGGTAAATCAGATACGTAAAACACTTAGCAATTTCAGTCATAGTTCCATCAGGAAGCTTTCATTAGCTTATAAGGAAAACCGATTACATAATATGGCCTTTAACTCGGGTATATATAGGATTAAGAAACTTCAAGCTTAATCACTAACCTACTCTTAACTATTATCCTATGACTCTTGATTAATAACATTTCGCATTTATCAAGGACTCCTAACCAACTTGTTTGAATCTCATTCTAATCCAATTCGACTTGTCAATTAAGCTAATCCAGCCAACTTGCTAATTAAGACAGCCTAACCCAAACAATCTTGTTTCATTCAGTAATTAAGCCCGACAAAATCTTGATCCAGATACAAAATAACACAACTCTGGACAGTGAAGAAAATGAGCAAGTAGTACAATTGAACGTCAATAGGATAAATTATCTATTTATTCACATAAAACTTAGTTTTGTCGCTATAAATATTAATGTTGTAAATGTTGTATTGTATCCTAAAGTAATTAGCTATATAATAGCATATAATTGGACACATATGTATAGAGCAAGATCAATCCATTCATTAAAAGATATATACCCAGATAGCTATTAAAATCAAAGCCAATTCACATTTTGATACATGGAATATTTAACAGCTATTACATATTAATAACAAATTGACTTTGACCAAAGCACAGTCTCCCATACCACCTGAACAGGTAAACCAAATTAACAACAAAAAAAAGACCTATACGCATGTTACATTTTTCTTCAACTACCTAATCTACATCAACAAATTCCTGAAGCATCAGACAATCCAAATGTAAAACACATAACATTATGACTGATCTCCTATTGCGTAACGCTTACAACCGTTTCTCGCAAAACTGTCCAGCATACACAACATAATCAAAATCATTCCACTTAATCCTTCTAAGTTTTGCATAGACGAGCGAATCATCAAACATTAACACAAATAAACAACTAAACAAGCAAAATCAAATAACTATAAAGTATAAACTCAATGACGATTCAAATTAACTATAACCGGCAACAAAACACCTATAACACTAACTTTCACCTATAGTATAATCGTTCTACTTAGTCATTCTAAGTCCTGCAGATCGTAATATGAGCGAACAACAACAAACATTAACATAGATAAACAAGCAAAATCAAATAGTTATAAACTCAATGACGATCCAAACTCACTATAACCAGCAATAAATCATTGATGGCATTTTATTAGTGATTATAGCAGATTTTAAGATGGCATTTAACTTTGTGAAATTGTCGATGGATGATATGGTGAGATGAGTTTTATGAATGTGAAGAGTGAAGGCAATGAATGTACAAGTAACAATGCATCAAGGGGTAATATGAGAAAGATTTATATGACATTATAGGTTTAAAGCATGTGTCTTTTCAAATGTCATCTTAACTTTGACAATTTGGACATATTTGCTCATGTCTCCCCCTTTATAATGTAGTATAGATATAGATTATAAAGCATGAGGGAAGGATGACTACAAAATTTAAGTAATTACAATATCTTACGCTTATGGTACAATACTTAAGTAGCTTAGTAAAAGAGTAAAATTGTCTTTCTTCATTTTGTCAATTGTCTTTCAAATCTAATAATTAGATTTGTTAAATTTCACTAAAACAAAATAGCTTTTATTTAAATTTCAATAAGTGTAACAATAATGAAAGTTAACTCATGACTTTTGGTTAGTAAAAAGTAGTTACAAAATATTAAACTTAATAATATTGACATAAACATTTGTTTACCAAGTATTTTTTTTTAATGACATAAAAACCGGAACTTTTGCTCACCAAGTTTATCAAATTAAAAAATAAAATTAAATATATGTGATATAAAACATTTGATTACTTGATCTTTACAAAAATTGTGATTGTTATTTAAAACTGAGCCATAAAAATATCAAGACATATGAAAATGAATATTCGCTAAAATCAAAAATTAAAAGCTCTTTTTTTAATACATCATGATTAAATCGTCTTTAATTTTATTTAAATTTTAAAAAGTGTAACAATAATGAAAGGTTAATTCATGACTTTTGGTTAGTAAAAAGTTGTTACAAATCCATGTTAAAGGTTAAGACAAAGAAAATACAACCGGCTAAATAACTAGCTTTTCAATGTCATTACTAATGCAAGTTATTATCTTAATAACTTCAAAATACATATCATCTTAACTGTGTATCTCTCTTATAGCTCTTAGTTTACATGTATCAATTCGTTAATATGGAACATGTTCTCTCAATTGCATTTCTGCTTAGAAGTTCTTAGACATCAAGAACTTATAAATAGTCACCCACCGATTCCTGCTCGACAACCCATATCTCAAATCTCTTATCCAATCGAAGCATCAGGTGATAAGTTTCGTACGTTACCGCAATATATACATACTAAAATACATATGATTATGTATATGCTTGCATATGTTATGCAACATGTTCAGGTTCATTACATAGCATACACTAATATTTTGTTTTCTTGTTTGTATAATTAAATTTTATTAATGGCGACATTCAATCATCATCACTCGATGAACTTTAAACCGATGATATCTTAGCATATACTTATAATCATTCGATCAAGAAAATAATCAGTCAAAAATATCTATACAACTTCATCTCCCGATCAACGTCGCCAACCGTATTGCGGTTTATTCGTCGCAACAACAATATCCGTATGTGAATAAAAGGTGTTCTGGTTTTATTTCAGTCTTTCAATATTTTCATGTCCATGATATGCTAAAAAGGCTGTTGTAGGCTGATTGTTAATTATTCATAGGATTTCAGAAGATAACCTCGCCTGAGGTAACTATTAATCAAAACTATGTATTCATCATAATACCCATTAATTAGATCTATTGCATATTAAGGACGTTTTCTAAAATTTTGGGTCAATTTATATTTTTGTGGATCTATATGTTTACTATATATTTCTTCGGAGCTTTAATTGATTTTGTTCCTTTTAATTTCATGTGAATGGTATTCACATATTTTACCAAACATATTTGTATTGATTTTTAAGAACTGTCATCTTGTTGTTGTCTATTTACCACTAATTGTATAAAATAAAATATTGACCAAAATTAAAGTTTTAACACTATTGAGTTGGGATTTAATACAATCTAAAATTCGAACGCTTTTAAGGGATTCGTTGAGTTAACAAGAAATAATAATAATTAGTGGTAAATAGATAACAACAAGATGACAGTTCTTAAATTAAAAAAAAAAAGGATTTTTCTCTCTCATGTTTCCTCCCAAAATTTTTAAACGTTAATATCTTTTATATACGAGATTTAAAAAAATTACACCAAATTAACGAGCGTTTTATTATCTTTCCAACGAGTACCTTAGTGCTATATAAAAAACGGAGAAAAAACGATTTTTTTTTTTTTGTAGGGTTTTGTTCATATAGGAAAAAAAACACAAGGTGTTCAGGTAATTCATTAATCATGTATAGACAAGTCACTAATTATGTTCAAATCAGTATATATGAATTCTATTTTCAACATGTGTAAGCATTAGAGTTGTACATTGTTTTAGGTTAAGTATTAATATTAGAGTTATACATTGATTAAGGTTAGGCGTTAACATTGGAGATACATTGTTAATTGTTTTAGGTTAGGTGCTACCCGAAGCTTTCCTGCATGTAACTGTAAAGCGCATCATTTTATTTCATATGTGAAATTGATATGTCATATTCGATTTATCAACCCGGGACGTTCCCGAAGTATAATCTAGTGCTCTTTTATATTTATTTTATATGTTTTTGCTCATCCTTTATTCTTTTTTATTTGAATTTCTTTCGCATATTGGGCTTGCCAACTTGTTGGTTGTGGGCTTATGGCATCTCCATTGGGCTTATGAGCCCAGGTCTTTCATCCATGTTTAGGCCCTTCAAGAGTTTGTCTGACAGTCACTTTGTTGGGTGATCAACTGATCAAGATTAGCTGCATGTTTGGATGTCTCCGTGATTGTCTCTTTTTTGTTCATCTCTTTAAAGGAAGATTCTACTCCTTTCATCACATTCGGCTAATCTCTCGTTATTAGGGCTTTTTTATTTGCTTCTATGAAGAGTTTGTATGATATATTTTCATATTATTAGTTGTAAACATTGGCAAGTGTTTGTGTTATAACTCTTTACTAGTGGGATTACAGCGCTCCACAGTGGAATTTCGATCGGTATCGGTTCGGTTAAGTACGAAAACAATAGATCGAAAACAATAAAAATGAATACTGGTACTGATGTTGTTTGACCAATATTGTTTTGGTTTGTCACGGTATTGACTCGCTATAGTTTTTGGTATCAAAGGAATATGATAATGCAAATACAACTCTTTTAAAATGAATTTTAAACAATTACGTTAACAGCCATAAAAACTAATACGGTACCGCTACAGATTTTTTTTTCCGTATGGTATCGGTCTGATTCATTAGTGCAAGAACAAAAAAAGTAACTAAATTTTACTCATTCAAATAAAATTCTTATTAAATCATAGAATATATTCAAACTTTTATAAAAAAAAATTATTATAAACTACAATAACTAAAAGAGTGAACGACGTCACTATATACAAAACAAGCCCTTAGGTTAATTGGTTTAGCCGATAATAGATTGCGCTTAGGCGCGGATTTAGGGGCTAGGGCCAGCCTCAATAATAAGACTGTCCGGAGTGGGGGCGGGAGAGGGGCGGGAAGGGGGTGAACACCACCGCCGCTATGGCGTGGAGGAGGGCGGGAGGGGGGGGGGGGGCGGGGGGGAGTTCACTGGCGTGGGGCAAGGGGCTTTGACACGTGGCATGCGTGGATTGGCCAGCTTTTTTTTTTTTTATTTTAACACAATATAATATTATTTCCTCCCCCCCCCCTCTCTTCCCCCCTTCCACTCCCCACAATTTTTTTCCCCCTACATGGGTCCCACAAATGTCACATGACGCTTCATCCCCCTCTTCATCCCCCTCTTCTCCCCTCCCACTCCGGATAGTCTAAGGAGTGAGCCCCTACAAAAATTGGCAGCCCATGCACTTTTGTACAGGCCTCCATAACCCATATTTTTTCCAAGCCCAGTACTAATGGACGTCCAATAGTTCATGAAATTGATCGGCCATATTAGCCTAGACTAACGTATCACAATTAAGTCATGTACTTCTTTAGGGGAGCTAGAGTGGAGGTTGAGGGTTCAATTCTTGTCGGGGCCATATTTACCACATGTAGGGGTTTCATCTGGGGATATCTCCAATCCAGGTGGAATAGGTAATCAGTACAGACTGGCTCAGGGTGTTAGCCGGAGCTCCACCGGTTGCACCACTTGCCGTTCAAAAAAAAGTCAGATACTTCTTAAATATTTATCATTAAACCAAAGACAACCAATTACAAGTGATACGTAGGTAAACGGGCCACAAGTTGCGCCGCTACCCCTTTTTGTATTGCAAAACCTACTCTATTGAAAATAAAACAATGACCCTTAGCAGCTGGGGAATTACTTTGCATAACTTTCTTCACGCGATCGAGGAGCTTGATTGCTTGCGGGGCCAGCGCTCCAAAAGTATCAAAAGCGAAGGGCACAAACGCATGTTGGTTCTCTAGACAAGCCGCTTCATGTTTATCCACTTTTTTGCCCTCAGCTTTCAAAACTGCCTGCCCAGCCACAAAACCCGAATCCCGAAGTCCCACCAATGGGGATACCCCAGTCAGGTCAACACACGCATGCTTGCCTTGCGCCCATCCGAACACAAGAACATCCGCTGGCCTTAATGTGGACCGCCCATCACGTGGGTCCGTCAAGAAATTCACGGGGGCCTCCTTTTTGGCAGAAATCCCTGCCCTTCGTAAAACATCCCATAGAACATCTCTAACCAGGTCATGTCTGTATTTAAAACCTGGTAACTCCTTACAATGTAGGGCGTGTTCTCCAAACTTGTCCAAGCGTGTTTTTTTACAGATCGGACACGGTTCGTCGACGGGGAACATGGGAATCATCAGTCGGTATTTGAGGACCGCCCGATATTCGATAGCCGAACATGGGATACTTCTTCCGTCAACTTTTTTGTTTGTATTGTATTTGGGTTTACAAAAACTACGTTAGATATGTATTGTATAAATCATCCACCTTGTTACAATGGCGGATCAATTTTAACATTAGCCATGGAACTAATATTACACTTTAGGTTTTAAATTCTCTACCATGATGCTGACCACATTTAACTCGATCAATAATTAAGTAACTTCGTTACTGCACGTATCACATATTAACATTGTTAGTATCGTATTTACTACAAATTATATGTCAAATTTACATTTGGGGAAACTGGAAACATAGGTGTAGCGCTTTTGTTAGAACGAAGCACCAATATAATGTTTTTGGTGTATGGACCTGTTTAAGACATTACAAAACGATCTAATTAATACTAGTTTGTAACCCGCGCGTTGCGGCGGGTCTAAAAAACTATATCAAATTGTATCAATTCATTAAGACGTAAAATTCATCGAAAACTTTTTATTTAAATGATATATTAAATAACGAATACTTGTAACAACATAAGATAATTATTCTTATCTCAACTAAAGTATAATAACATCCGTACGAATTATTGAAATAAATTGATTTTAGGTGGATTCTAGTAATAATCCATTCAACAACTCGTAAGGTTAGTTCCATAATACATTTATTCTCAAGACTACACTACCTCACACGTAACACTTTGGTCACGCCTACCACTTAACGATGTATACTATTAAATGATACAAACAACTTTGCCAAATAACTTTACGTTTTGTTTCATACGTGACATACACACATGAATTCACCAAAGTTGCTCCATGTAATAAATAATAAGTAGGAGAGGGGATGTACAAGAGGATTTTGCATAGAAGGGTATTATTGGAAAAAATTTCATGACATTTTGGGTGTGAAGCACTAAACTTTTCATATGCCATCTTAAAAAACATAGGAAATTACTAATGTAGTCATCTCTCCTCCTTATAAGGTAACATAGATATGGACTCCTCTTTAACTTTTATGTTCATTAAGACTCGCTGATTTTTTTTCTTTTGGTCCTTCAATGACCCATAATTATTTAAAATCAATTTCCACAACACAACACAACCCAATTAAATTAATAAACTTGCATTGTAGTACCCAGTGACGGATTTTGAATGAAAAACCTGGTAGTGCAAGACTCAATCTGGTAGAGCCGGACTCAATACATATAAAAATTTTTGGAAATTTTCAGTAAATTTTACACTATGAAACGAAAAACTGGGTAGGCCGAGGCCTAGTCTAGCCCTAGTGAAGATCCGCCCATGGCAGGGGCGGACCTAGCTTGAAGCTAGGTGACGCCTCCGTTACTACTCAACTTCGTGCAAGTAGTGGAAAATCAGGGGAAAATTTGTTTTTTTTACGATATTTGGAAAACGTTACTACTAAAATGAAAAAAAATGAAAAACGTTACTACTGAAATTAATTTCTAGATCCGTCACTGGCCCATGGTAGTACCCAATGTTTTAAAAACCGGTACGTACCTGCCGGTTATACCGGTAATACCGTTTTTCGGAGGGTAGCCCGGTACGAAACACCTCGGTATAAAGGCGAAACGGTATCAAGTTCGTACCGCCGGTAAAATACGGCATACCGGTTTGAACCTTTATACCGTACCGGCACAAGGTAAATTTTTGGGTTTTGAACTATTGATTTGTTTGTGATTCAAGAAAAGCAAGAAGGAGAACTTCATAATAATGATATAGATAGCATGTTTGGTGAGGAAGAGCACGAACCGGCTCCTCAAACACACTGTTACTTGCTATATATGTTACTTATCTTTGGTAATTTAAGTATATTATGATTGTTATTTCTACTAAAACATCTTATGTAATAATGTAGTAGATGAAAATAGTTATGCTCTAATTTTTGAGGAAGGCGATGGTGTGGAATTTCATCTTTTAAGCAATTTTGAACTTGATGTATTCAATACTCCAATGGCTTATACATCGCCTACACTTTCATTTAAAAGAACATTGTTAAAAAAATTGAATACTTTTGGATGATTTTTTTATATGGAATAACTTTTGGATTATCTTTTAATATGTAATCATTCACTTTTAGATAATTATATTTTGAGTTCATATTGTAATTTATGGATTCGTAGAGTTAACAAGTCAATCCGGTTGAACCATCTGATACAATCCGGTTCAACCGGTTGAACCATTTTTAAGCCAAATCCGGTAAGATTTAAAAACCGGTTTTTAAAACATTGGTAGTACCAACAATATTCTCCAAGCTATGCACATATAATTATGGTAAAACTTATATAAAAACCAGGAGATCTAAGATTGAGCGGTGCACAGACGCCCCACCCCCCCCCCCCCCCCCCCCCGTCCCCTCCTTTTTGCCCCGTCCCAAATCCCCACACCGCCCCTCCCCCGTCCTCTTCCACCCCCATCCCCCCGTCCCCAACAGACATTTTGAACGGACCAATCATCTTTTTTTCTTTTAAATCCAACGGCTCTCTTTATGTCCAACGGCTAGTTTTTTAATTTTTATTTTTTTAAACCAAATACAACAATATAAACCCCAACTATCCAAATAAACCAACATAAATAAACCAAAACCAACATAAAAACTCTCTACTTTCTTTAAAAAAAATACCAAACAATGTCATACCTACCATTGGTTGATTCCTCATCTTCGTCGAGCGAAGAAAACCGGATTATTAAATCTAGTATTTATTTGAATATTATTTTATTTATTTGTTACTTTTATAAAACTAATTAAAATTAATATTTAAAAAAATAATAATCTATACTATATTATAATGAATGAGTGAATGGTAGTTTAAGATACCCAAAAGTTAAGAACTTTATTTTCATTAAAAACCCTAAAATGAGGGTAAACTAGTCATTCAAACACTTTTACACTTTAATATCTCATTTTAGTTACTTTAATTCCCTCATTTTTAGTTAGTAGTTATACTTTTCTTCCATCCCTTAAAAAATTATAATTCTTTTATTTAATTCTATCATAACTTTTAAACTATTATGTTTTATAAACATTTGAAAATATCGTGATGACCTACTCATTTTTGTCGACGTTTCGATGTTTGTCTTATTCATAAACTGAAAGAATCCAAAATAAATGAATATTTATTAATAAACTGAAAGAATCCAAATTTCATCTACAACGAAATGCTTTTGAGCTAAAACCTTAAAAGATGTAACTAATATTTTTATAAGGTACATTAAAGCAGTTAACGTGTTGTTTTAGAAGAAAATATTATAAAGCTTAACATTAAATTAAAAACTAAATTGTAGGTGAAATTTGGATTACATGTGAACATAATTTGGACACAATTAAAAAACTTAGGCATGTTTATTGTTAATATGGATGTTGAATCATAACACCATTTCATGACCAAGTAAAACTCAAAATCGTAAAATTGAAGTTGGTTCTAAATACTATTCCGCCCAATAATGAAAAATTATATCAATCTAATGCAATGATTCAAAAAATCAAAGAGAGCACTCGAAATCTACAAACCAACTCTGGTGATTCTTAAAATATGATAATGTTGTTAAACGTTATGGTTCATTCTTGCTTTGGCAGACAAATAATTTGTTACATGGTAACAATACTACAACACAAATCTGGGCTCTAAGAATGCTTTATCACATTTGCTATCGATAGCTGGAAGTTGCAGTACCCGATTTAAATAAACAACATTAGCGGTATGTGCATATGTATATGGGTATGCATGTATATATTAATAGGTATACACATAAATATAATTAACAAAAAGAAATCTCATTAAACTCTTAAATATACATAATTAGCTAAATATATAAAACTTTAAAATAATTAAGTTTAGAAAATGTAAAGACGCATATTAGATATTAATTGTAGGTAAATTTCTTTTAAAAACATCGGTTGCATCAATTCAGCAAAAAACACCTATTGCATATTATATATCCATATGATATTAGCATCTAGGTTAATAACAATAAAACTCCCTAATTTGAAGGGGTTCTTTTTAACAGATTTAAAAAAAAGCACTAGATTCGGTATTCGTAGAAAACATAATAACATTTTCAGACTTTAGTCAAAGATAAACAAAATTTCCTAATTTTAAGGATAAGAAAATCATGAGTTTTAAAATTTAAACCATACAATAACCTACTAAAGTTTATCCTATAAATACATAGTAATGCACACCTATTTCACTTGCTATAATACTTAGGCATGGATCTAAATCTGAATCAAATGTTAAAGCTTCTAAGGTTGGTTCTTTGTTAATTTATGGTTTTTGTCACACCCTCAAATTACCACTTGCGGGGTTTTACCGCGAGGCGCATGACAAACCAGGATCCAAGTCAACGATCACAATAAACAACTCTATATGAAAAGCGTATAACCATAAACAACGATTTATAAGCGGAAGCATTAAGAAATATTTAAACAGCTATGCTATGATCCAAAGTATTCAAAACACTTTTTATTACAAAACGTGCAACTATGCCTAGACGCCAATGCAGACCCGTGCGCCTAGTTCCATTTGTTGCTACCTTAGCGACCTGAGAAAAACATGCCAAAAAGATGTCAACATATAATGCTGGTGAGTTCACAGGTTTGTTCAATATGTTACCAAAATGTTACCATGTCCATACTATATCAATGTTACCAAGTACGCTAGCTAGGCGTATGTTTTATTACTACTACGATTGGAAACCATTACTAGACACGTTTAGCAATGTTTAGCATGTTTAAGCAGCCCGTATATTCAGCATGATACCAATGTTCATGTTCGAGACAACATGCACCCGCCCGGCCCTCCAAGCCGACGAGTGGGGCAGGTCACGCCCAATATATCTATCCACATTTCCCCCGTTGTGCATCCCCGCACATTCATAGTTTCCCCCGGGACTTCCAAAGATCGTATAGCAATACAAAGTTAAAACCATAGTATGACATATGTTACCAAAATAGTTTAGCGCATGTTTTCTCCCCAAAAGTTAAAAGCAGTAAAAGTGGGGCCGTGAACTCACCTTAAATAGCGTTCTTCGATTACAAGTAAAGATGTTAAGCCCTTGATAATCCCTCTACCGGAGATCTATCAAAATGTTCACATAAGTGTTCCGACTAATAACCATAAGGTTATCTAGTCCCCGATTGTCCAGATCGTAACCAAGTATGTTTTAAAACGTGTTTGAATGTTTAACCGACACACTAGACCGACCCGACATCCCGTTGGTGACCCATTACCCTAACTAATCAA
This sequence comes from Ambrosia x helenae, assembly GCA_030844895.1. NCBI lineage: Eukaryota > Viridiplantae > Streptophyta > Magnoliopsida > Asterales > Asteraceae > Ambrosia > Ambrosia x helenae. The sequence goes on from CM061225.1 coordinate 98,767,846, forward strand.
GTACACATAGATTACACACAAGGTTCAAGCATAAAACACATAGTTTGTATCAAAAATCTCATTTCTGCATCAGAACGGTCGAACCAGTCAGTTTTAAGTCTCCTTCGCCCGTTTTCAGTCTCCTTCGCCCGTTTTACATTTCGTTCGACCGTTTGATGCCTCATTCGCCCGTTTTACTTCGTTCGCCCAACAAAAACCCGGGTTCGACCCTGGATTCCCTCCTTCGCACCTTCGATCGGTCGAAGGAGGCCAGGTTCGCCCCTGTTGTGCAAATTTTCCTAAAAACGCTTCAAACACATTCAAAACGACTCGAAACATCATCAAACACAGCAGTCAAGCATGGATAACTTATCCCTACAAAACCCCACTGATTTCCCCCGATAATACGTCTGTTTCAGCCCTTTCCCAAAATGGTAAAGATTATGGAAACATCACTTTCATGCATGAATAATTTACCCAATTTGGAAACTTTTGAAATTGATTCATATTCATCTTGAAATGCTCAGTTTGTCGAGTGTTCGATCTTTTCTTATCAATTCTATTAATCATAAATATCATGCATCAAGTCTAGATTCGTTAAAACCCCCCAAATAGCCATAATATAATCATATCCAATCCTAACCCTAAACAACAATAATCTAGCATCAATAGCAATCCTATATCATGTTTCTATCATAGATATAGCAGCAAATCATTGAACAACACATAACACCACATGATACACAATTTACATATGTTATTCACCATGAAACCTATGTTAATGATAATGTTTTGGTTTAGAAAGATGTTTAAAAGTTTTTTAATCATAAAAACACCCTTAGAACAGATCCGGACAATTAGGGTTAGATGAAAACGAATTAAAATGCGTTTAAAAAGGTTTAGGATTAAGAACACACCTTGGATTCTTGTTTAGATGTTGTAGATAGGTTAGATTATGAAAAAGAAGAGCAAAAACTCCTTCCTTAGTGATTAAGATCGTTTGAGAGCGTTTTGGGACGGTTAGGGTTTTTGAAATGATGAAAAATGACAAAGGTTGGTATTTATACTAATCCTCCTTCGCCCATTTCAATGGTCGAAGGTGGTCTCCTTCGACCCTTCCACAGGGGCGAATGAGCCCTGTCCCGGTCGAAAGGAATTCCTTCAATTCCACTTCCCTGGTTCGCCCATCTACAAAGGGTCGAACCAGACAATTATTCTCCTTCGACCACTCGAAGTGGTCGAACCAGAATCCCTTTTTAACTAGTTTTCCAGTTTGTCGTGTTTAACGCATTCTAACACATAAGCATGCATCCTTAATCTATATTTGACATATTTAAGCATAGATAATCATTTACACATCATTTGAGCACATCTATGTATATAATCCACCACACGACCCATAATCTACACATATACTTAATTAGTTCATGTAATGTCACCAACAACGGAACCCGGTACTAGTGTATTACCAAAACGACTCCCAATGATCCTCCAGATCATTGTACCCTGGACAATCCTAACTTGACCCAACTCAACTAACCCAGATAAGTTTGTTTATAAACGTTTCTCGCTAAGGTAGACTTAGATGTTACTAATATGTTTAAGCCAAACATGCCGGGTGTCACATCATCCCCACGTTGAAAGAATTTTCGTCCCGAAAATTGCGCAAAGCCCCAAAAGAAAGAAACAAAGAGAACAGAACGAAAAGAAAATTACCGGATGTCACATCATCCCCACGTTGGAAGGAATCTCAACCCGAGATTCATTCCGCTTCAGCAGTAACATGCCTCGATTCAAACGCACGTTTCGGAAAAAGATGAGGATACTTAGCTTTCATCTGATCCTCCCGTTCCCATGTGAATTCCGGTCCACGGTTCGAGTTCCAATGGACTTTAACGATGCGGATTTTACTCCGACGTAGGCTACGAATCTTGTAGTCGAGGATCTCGACAGGTTCCTCCACAATGCGATGACGATCATCAACCTTGATCTCTTCCAGTGGTACAATGAGAGATTCATCAGCCAAACACTTCTTTAAGTTAGACACATGGAAGACGTTGTGCACACTACCGAGCTCCGCCGGTAAGTCAAGTCTGTATGCCACCGGTCCAATCCGATCCAGGATTGCGAATGGTCCGACATAACGAGGGTTAAGCTTGCCACGCTTTCCAAAGCGTATGACGCCCTTCCATAGTGAAACTTTCAGAAGTACTTTGTCCCCAACCTGGAACTCTAAAGGTTTTCGACGGCGATCGGCATAGCTCTTCTGACGATCCCGTGCAGCAGCCAAACGTTGACGGATCTGTACGATTTTCTCCGAAGTTTCGTACACAAGTTCCGGACCAGTGAGCTGGCTCTCGCCCACCTCGGCCCAACAAAGTGGTGACCGACATTTCCGTCCGTAAAGAGCCTCGAACGGAGCTGCCTTGATACTAGAGTGATAGCTGTTGTTGTAGGAGAACTCCACTAACGGCAGGTGGATCTCTCAACTTTTGCCAAAATCGATAACACATGCCCGAAGCATGTCTTCCAAGGTTTGAATCGTCCGCTCACTCTGTCCATCAGTTTGCGGATGATAAGCCGTACTCATATCCAACTGAGTACCCAAAGCCTTGTGCAGAGCCTTCCAGAAACGCGAAGCGAAACGAGAATCACGATCAGAGATAATAGAAACAGGCACCCCGTGCCGAGCAACCACCTCCTTAAGGTAAAGTCGAGCCAATCGCTCGAGTCCATCGGTTTCCTTAATAGGTATAAAACGTGCCGATTTTGTCAGCCGGTCAACAATCACTCAGATCATATCATAACCACTAGGTGACCTTGGCAGTTTGGTGATAAAATCCATCGTGATTCGCTCCCACTTCAATTCCGGAACCTCTGGTTGTTGTAGGAGACCAGACGGCCTCTGATACTCCACCTTGACTTTAGCACAAGTCAAACATTTGCTGACGTAAGAAGCTATATCAGCTTTCATGTTTGGCCACCAATAAAGTATCTTCAAATCCTGATACATCTTATCGGAGCCAGGGTGAATAGAATACCGGGATTTGTGAGCTTCATCCAAAACAAGCTCGTGCAATCCCCCGAACAATGGGACCCAAACACGCCCCGCAAAATAGTGTAAGCCATCGGTCCTGAGCTCAAGATGCTTGTCAGCACTGTGCATAGTTTCAGCCTTAAGGTTTTCCTCCTTCAAGGCCTCCAACTGTGCAGAACGGATTCGGTCAGGCAACGACGAATGAATGGTGAGCTGTAAGGCTCGAACACGACGAGGATTCGCAGACTCATTCCTGCTCAAGGCGTCCGCCACAACGTTCGCCTTGCTAGGATGGTATTTGATGGCACAGTCATAATCGTTCAGGAGTTCAACCCAGCGACGCTGCCGCATGTTCAACACCTTCTGGTCGAAAATATGCTGAAGACTCTTGTGATCGGTATATACTTCACACTTGGTACCGTACAAGTAATGTCTCCAAATTTTCAACGCAAAGACTACCGCACCCAGTTCCAAGTCATGAGTAGTGTAGTTCTTCTCATGAACTTTGAGTTGACGAGAAGCATAAGCAATAACCTTCCCGCGTTGCATCAACACACAACCGAGACCACGAATAGAAGCGTCACAGTACACAACGAAGTCATTCGTACCCTCTGGCAAGGATAAGATAGGTGCAGAACAAAGTTTAAGCTTCAGCATCTGAAATGCTGATTCTTGTGGTTCATCCCAGTCGAACTTTCGGTCCTTCTGGGTAAGAGCAGTGAGGGGTTGAGCGATCTTCGAAAATCCCTCAATGAAGCGACGATAGTAACCCGCAAGACCTAAGAATTGCCGCACCTCAGATGGCGTCTTTGGTGCTTCCCAGTCTTTAATAGCTTCGATCTTAGCCGGATCGACATGGATTCCCAGTTCATTCACCACATGTCCTAGGAATTGAACTTCTCGTAACCAAAAATCACACTTTGAGAACTTAGCATACAACTGCTCCTGTCTCAAAAGTTCCAAGACCAACCGCAGGTGTTCCTCATGATCTGCCTTGTTCTTGGAATAAATTAAAATATCGTCAATGAACACGATGACGAACTTATCAAGATAAAGTTTGCAAACGCGGTTCATTAAATCCATGAACACCGCCGGTGCGTTAGTGAGACCAAAAGGCATGACCAAGAACTCAAAATGGCCATAACGAGTGCGAAAAGCAGTCTTCTGAATGTCAGCTTCCCTGACGCGCAACTGGTGATAACCGGACCGCAAATCAATCTTCGAATAGTAGCTGGAGCCCTGAAGCTGGTCGAAGAGATCATCAATGCGAGGAAGAGGGTAACGATTCTTGATGGTCACTTTGTTCAGCTCACGATAATCAATACACATACGAAGACTTCCGTCCTTCTTCTTCACAAACAAAATAGGAGCTCCCCACGGGGAAGAACTCGGTCGGATGAAACCCTTTTCCAAGAGTTCCTGTAACTGGCTGGACAACTCTTGCATCTCGGGAGGTGCAAGACGATACGGAGCTCGGGAAATAGGAGCTGCGCCCGGAGTAAGATCGATACCAAACTCAACCTGACGATGTGGAGGAAGACCATGTAAATCATCAGGAAACACATCAGAAAAGTCACGAACCACCGGAATATCCTCGATCTTCTTCTCATCGTCAGTAGAAACGTTAACAAGCGCCAGAATGGCCGAACAGCCCCTTCCGAAGATACTTACGGGCTTTCATGCTAGAAATGATACTCAGCGGAGCACCGCTTTTCTCGCCACGAACCGAAAGGATCTCTCCATCAGGGAGAGGGATCCGAATAACCTTATCGAAACAAACGATCTCCGCACGATACAACGATAACCAATCCATGCCGACCACGACATCAAAACTACCCAGGGGTACCGGCATAAGGTCAATGGGGAAAGACAAACCCGACAGTTCCAAGCGACATTCCCTAAGGGTGTGTGTCGCTTCGATTTTCTTACCATCATCCAATTCTATTAAGTACTTAGCCTTTAAAGGTGTGGGTAATATATCTAGCAATCGACTAACATCCAAAGATACGAAACTCTTATCGGCACCAGAATCAAACAAGACAGAAACATAGCGATCATTAAGAAGGAACGTACCGGTAACTGTGTCTGGATCCTGCCTAGCCTCCGCAGATCCAATGACGAAAGCACGTGCAGTCCTGCCTCCGCCGCCATTGTTCCCGTTACCGTTCCCGCCCCTCCCGTTATCGCCCTGCTTCAGTTTAGGACATTCACGCTTGAAGTGTCCCGCATCACCACAATTATAACACCCTTGCCTTCCCTGAGTCCCCTGAGCAGCAGGAGCAGGAGTAGCCGCAGGAGTCTGAGTTGAGGTGACTGCCACCTTGCAATCCTTAGCATGGTGCCCCAACTGATGGCACCGATGACAACGAGCCCTATCACAACCCCCAGAATGGTGAAAACCACACTTGTTGCACTTGGGATGCTTCCCAACATACCCACCCGTCTTCTGCCCAGAGGAAGACCCAGATGAATCAAACTTCTTTGCCGGCTGAGCTGGCACCACACTCTTCCCCACACTATCCCACTTCCTCTTGTTCCCCTCAGCAGCCTTCACAGCAGCACCCTTGGGTGGAAAAACGCCTTCTGCCACCTTCAGGTTCGTCATCCGATGAGCTGATCGGACAACTTCAGCAATAGTGGGAAGATTCCCAGCAGCCACCAATCCAGCTATCTCGGGCACTAGTCCAGACACATAGTGCTTGATCCTCCTGTACTCGGGTGTGTGCAAATCAGGACACAACACCGCCAGCTCATTCCTCCTCACAGTGTATTCCTCAATCTCAGACCCAACCATCTTGTAACTCCAGACCTCATGTTCCAACTTCTGTATCTCCTCTCTCGACAGTACTCACCTCTCAACAGCTGCACAAACTCCGCCCAAGGCATAGCAATAGCCTCCCCAATCCCATGTTCTGAGTAGTAGCATTCCACCACGACAGTGCAGGCCCCTCAAATGTCGCGGTAGCATACTTCACCCGGTCCCCAGCAGGACAGTTACACATAACAAACACAGATTCCACCTTCTCCAGCCATCGGAGCAGTCCCACCGCTCCCTCAGTTCCAGCGAAGTTATGGGGCTGACAGTCCCGAAACATCTTATAAGAGCACTGAGGTGGGGGTGGATTGGCACCAACACCTGAAACACAGTACACGAGTAAAACACAAACGAAAGGACACGAAACCCGAAAGTGAGGCAAGGTCGACAGAAATCCACTCACCACCCATGGCATTAATCCCAGCCTGGAAATTTGCCATAGCCATGTTCACTTGCTGCTGTAGCAAGTTGTTCAGTTCAGCATGGGTCATGTTGATGTTTCCACGACCACCGCCTCCAGCACGACCACCGCCGCCAGCACGGCCACCACCGCCACCACGACGTCCACCACCGCGAGCACCAGACATAATCTAACAAATCAAGAAATCGAGGGATTCAGATTCACTTCCAGTGTCAACCACTAGAAATTTACAAGAGTTAACCTATGGACAAATCCAGGACTATACATCCAAACTTGAAGTCCATCGGGATTTTCATGCATTCCAGTTTATTATTTCGTGTGCACCCGAAATGATAAACTGCTCTACATGGTCCTCCAGATGTACCCCTAATCCAGACCCTAGTCACCGAATATCGCCGCCTAGTAACGTGTGACGATGGGTGCAAGTGTAAGAAGGCATGTGTGTGCTAGAACCAACAAATCAACCCCTCCTTCTTCAATCCAGAAGAAGAAGACAAGAGTAGGTAAGAACCCAAATAAAAGCGGATGATGTAACAGAGAAGCATAATGATGATGTAAGGACACCCCGACAACGTTAGTACGTATCCCACTAATAGACCCAAAGTATGTGACCGTCTAGTGTGTGCGACTCGGCTATAGACCAGACTCTACATGCAGTCCTAGTTCACTATAACCATTGGCTCTGATACCAATCTGTCACACCCTCAAATTACCACTTGCGGGGTTTTACAGCGAGGCGCATGACAAACCAGGATCCAAGTCAACGATCACAATAAACAACTCTATATGAAAAGCGTATAACCATAAACAACGATTTATAAGCGGAAGCATTAAGAAGTATTTAAACATCTATGCTATGATCCAAAGTATTCAAAACACTTTTTATTACAAAACGTGCAACTATGCCTAGACAACCAATGCAGACCCGTGCGCCTAGTTCCATTTGTTGCTACCTTAGCGACCTGAGAAAAACATGCCAAAAAGATGTCAACATATAATGCTGGTGAGTTCACAGGTTTGTTCAATATGTTACCAAAACGTTACCATGTCCATACTATATCAATGTTACCAAGTACGCTAGCTAGGCGTATGTTTTATTACTACTACGATTGGAAACCATAACTAGACACGTTTAGCAATGTTTAGCATGTTTAAGCAGCCCGTATATTCAGCATGATACCAATGTTCCTGTTCGAGACAACATGCACCCGCCCGGCCCTCCAAGCCGACGAGTGGGGCATGTCACGCCCAATAGATCTATCCACATTTCCCCCGTTGTGCATCCCCGCACATTCATGGTTTCCCCCGGGACTTCCAAAGATCGTATAGCAATACAAAGTTAAAACCATAGTATGACATATGTTACCAAAATAGTTTAGCACATGTTTTCTCCCCCAAAAGTTAAAAGCAGTAAAAGTGGGGCCGTGAACTCACCTTAAATAGCGTTCTTCGATTACAAGTAAAGATGTTAAGCCCTTGATAATCCCTCTACCGGAGATCTATCAAAATGTTCACATAAGTGTTCCGACTAATAACCATAAGGTTATCTAGTCCCCGATTGTCCAGATCGTAACCAAGTATGTTTTAAAACGTGTTTGAATGTTTAACCGACACACTAGACCGACCCGACATCCCGTTGGTGACCCATTACCCTAACTAATCAAGTACACATAGATTACACACAAGGTTCAAGCATAAAACACTTAGTTTGTATCAAAAATCTCATTTCTGCATCAGAACGGTCGAACCAGTCAGTTTTAAGTCTCCTTCGCCCGTTTTCAGTCTCCTTCGCCCGTTTTACATTTCGTTCGACCGTTTGATGCCTCATTCGCCCGTTTTACTTCGTTCGCCCCAACAAAAACCCGGGTTCGACCCTGGATTCCCTCCTTCGCACCTTCGATCGGTCGAAGGAGGCCAGGTTCGCCCCTGTTGTGCAAATTTTCCTAAAAACGCTTCAAACACATTCAAAACGACTCGAAACATCATCAAACACAGCAGTCAAGCATGGATAACTTATCCCTACAAAACCCCACCGATTTCCCCCGATAATACGTCCGTTTCAGCCCTTTCCCAAAATGGTAAAGATTATGGAAACATCACTTTCATGCATGAATAATTTACCCAATTTGGAAACTTTTGAAATTGATTCATATTCATCTTGAAATGCTCAGTTTGTCGAGTGTTCGATCTTTTCTTATCAATTCTATTGATCATAAATATCATGCATCAAGTCTAGATTTGTTAAAACCCCCAAATAGCCATAATATAATCATATCCAATCCTAACCCTAAACAACAATAATCTAGCATCAATAGCAATCCTATATCATGTTTCTATCATAGATATAGCAGCAAATCATTGAACAACACATAACACCACATAATACACAATTTACATATGTTATTCACCATGAAACCTATGTTAATGATAATGTTTTGGTTTAGAAAGATGTTTAAAAGGTTTTTAATCATAAAAACACCTTTAGAACAGATCCGGACAATTAGGGTTAGATGAAAATGAATTAAAATGCTTTTAAAAAGGTTTAGGATTAAGAACACACCTTGGATTCTTGTTTAGATGTTGTAGATAGGTTAGATTATGAAAAAGAAGAGCAAAAACTCCTTCCTTAGTGATTAAGATCGTTTGAGAGCGTTTTGGGACGGTTAGGGTTTGTGAAATGATGAAAAATGACAAAAGTTGGTATTTATACTAATCCTCCTTCGCCCCATTTCAATGGTCGAAGGTGGTCTCCTTCGACCCTTCCACAGGGTCGAATAAGCCCTGTCCCGGTCGAAAGGAATTCCTTTAATTCCACATCCCTGGTTCGCCCATCTACAAGGGTCGAACCAGACAATTATTCTCATTCGACCACTCGAAGTGGTCGAACCAGAATCCCTTTTTAACTAGTTTTCCAGTTTGTCGTGTTTAACGCATTCTAACACATCTTAACACATAAGCATGCATCCTTAATCTATATTTGACATATTTAAGCATAGATAATCATTTACACATCATTTGAACACATCTATGTATATAATCCACCACACGACCCATAATCTACACATATACTTAATTAGTTCATGTAATGTCACCAACAACGGAACCCGGTACTAGTGTATTACCAAAACGACTCCCAATGATCCTCCAGATCATTGTACCCTGGACAATCCTAACTTGACCCAACTCAACTAACCCAGTTAAGTTTGTTTATAAACGTTTCTCGCTAAGGTAGACTTAGATGTTACTAATATGTTTAAGCCAAACATGCCGGGTGTCACATCATCCCCACGTTGAAAGAATTTTCGTCCCGAAAATTGCGCAAAGCCCCAAAAGAAAGAAACAAAGAGAACAGAACGAAAAGAAAATTACCGGATGTCACAGTTTTCATTCGTCCTTGAGAATTCAGGTACCCGGGTCGAGTCATGAAAAAAGGTGCCCCTTAACCGTAGGCGTTAACGAAATAAATAAACGTAAACTATTTTTTAAACGATGGGTAAAGTAATATCTAATCGATAGATCAACTCTTCAGAGTTTATATTATCCAGCATTTCGTTCTCGATAACTATCATTGTTAATCCGCAAAGTTTTTATTACTTAGTGGGATAACGCTTCATGATTATTGACTAATGGACTAATGGTTAAGTTACTTTAATGCAGTGGCGAATATAGATTTTCCTTTGACGGGGGCACAATACGTATCGACTAACAATAAACGATTAGTTTTATGGTTTTCTTATTATCAAATGAAATAAACGAGATATTTTTAAAATCAAATGAAATAAGCTAACAATAATAAAAGTAAAAAATTGTGGTACAAATAAACTATTAGTTTTAAGGTTTTTTTTATTATTTGTTTTGAACGCCGTTTTTTTTTATCATTTTTAATTTTGAAAATTATAGAGTGACTGACAATACAATGACAATGACAGGTTTGACTTATAATGACACAGGTTTTAACCACATAGACTTTTTTTAAGTACCCATAAAGCCACTTTAAAAAAAACTCATAACTTTATAACTTTACTAAAATACCCCCATCATCTTTGAGTATTTACACATTTACCATCGTCTTCCTCACTAAACACTTACCCTGTAAATTTTTTGATAGATATGTAAATTTACGCAGATCATATATGAACCATTTCCAACTGGTTCAATAAGGTTATTGCCGACCCTCCAATACATGTAAATCCGCCATTGTGACGGACCGGATGTGCCCCACTAGAAATTGGGCCCGGGCCGGGAGTCCTCCCTGCACCCCACTATGGCCGGCCTTGATTCCAGAGACCGCTCTTGATGACGAATGGTGGATAGACAATATAAAAAAAATCATGCAGAGTTGGAAGGTGTATGACTAAATTGATCTCATGATTCAAGTAGGTTTCACTTGAGCTTTTAGTTTTCAACTTTTATGTTTATTAATACTTAGGGGCTGTTTGGTTGATTAAGTGCTGAATCATTAAGATGTCTGAATAGTTAAGAGGCTCTGAATGGTTAAGTGTTTAATGGTTCAGCTATGCACCAAGTCTGAATGGTTCAGCTCTTAATCATTCCATTCAGAGCTTTTTTTAGGTTGAAACAAACAGTCTGAATGCTGAACCATTTAGAGCTGAATGGTTCAGAGCCTCATTAAAAGGCTACCAAACAAGCCCTTAGTTTTCCTTTCATATGTTACTTTATTTTATCAAATGTTTCTTAAAGGATTTTACAATTTAAATGTTATATCTTTTTAGTTAATAGACATGTGTAACGCTTATGACGTAATGATGCTACAATAAATATTATACGAATTTGAAAGAAGTACCGCAATGCAAATTGTCGTTCCCGCCGCATCGCGCGGGTTTCCTACTAGTAATAATAAATGCTTGAGACATGATGTGTTGGTGTCTCCACACCCCACTCATGTCTCAAGAAGTTTGAGACACTAAGAATTCAATGTGGCATCTTACATGGATGGAGACAGGGGCGGATGTAGCTTATTAGCAGGGGGTGCGGACGTTGCGGCTCAACTTCGCGTGTGTAGTGGAAAATTATTGAAAAATTTGGTTTTTTTTACGAAATTTGGAAAATGTTACTACTAAAATGAAAAAAATGAAAAACGTTCCTACTGAAAAATGTTTCTAGATCCGTCACTGCATGAAGACATGACCTTTCTCATATCTTCACACCCCATAACCTAAAGTAATAAACAATGTTTACCTTTTATGGAGGTTTGTTTCATAAATTTGACGATTAACTGTTGAATACCACCATAGTATTAGTATATACAAGGTAATATATGGAACTACTCTCACTGTTAACAAAATATATATCCATATTTGAAAGAAAAAAAAATAAATAAAGAAGAAGAAAACCTCTTCACATATTTAACGTACATTGATGTGAATGTGAAGGACATAATTATGAATGTTCAACAGGATCTCAAAACACCAAATGTGTGATTATAGATAGGTACGGATTTATGTTAAACCTTGCTTTTCAATCTCAAAGATGGAATTTGATGATAAAAGAGCGTGCTTAATAAGACTTGTATATTTGTATATTAATCACTTGATAAAGTACTTCTGTATATATATTCATGTGTCTAGATTTGAGATTATGTTGATATGGATCACAAAAGTTTATATTGAAAAAGAAACAACTTAATTATATATATATATATATATATATATATGGTCTATATATATTTGCACTTCTTAAAGTGATGATATGACTATAATTATCGTCAACTTGCAACTTGCAACACAAAGATATAAATATGTCAATAGAAGAAACGCATGATAGCTTATTCATATCAGTTGAATTGGTAGGGTTCTGAATTCTTGTCGTGACCCTTAAAAAATGCAGAGCTATAGCTAAACTGGGAATCATAGAGTGGGTCATGAATGACATCCCTTCAACTTTAACCAACTTGCAACATACATAATCACACGAATACAAGCACATGCATGTGTGATTTAAGCATTTTAGTTTTGAAGTATAAAGCTAAACCCAAATTTGAGACAGTTTTTATACAAAGAGGGTTTAACCTCATTAAGGGTTAGGATCAAATACACAATGAAAGAAAAATAGGAAGTTGTAGGAAGGGTATCAAACGGACTCCGATTGAACTCATTCAAGCGGCATTGGAACCGTCTTATCGACCCTACAACGTGAGTTTTTAGGTCTTTGTTTTTTTTGAGGTTTTAGCTTGTAGTTTATATAATATGCGTTATATCATTATTTCTTTCATGTACCATTGTGTCTTTTTCTTATTTTCATCATCGTGTCATTTTTTCAATTTATTGTGTCTTTTTCTTAAATTTCATGGATCACTACCAAAAGCATTCAAAGAATCCACAATGCTAGCCCCAACAAATCACTCCAAACCGACACGCCACCATATCACATTATTTCAAACCATTCCAAACCATAACCCACTTTTTCCTCTAACCATAAATTATTCCAAACCCCCACCTCATCGTCTACTTTTCCTTTTATTTAATTTATACCCACACATTGGCGAAGCTTGAGATTCCAACCGGGTGGTCGAAAGTCACCGGTCAGGGGGGGGGACCGTATATACCAAAAAAAATCTATACGGATACTATATTATCGGAACTTCTGAGCGAAAATTTAAGGGGATCAGGCGCCTCCTCCCCCCTCTATGAAGCTACGCCACTGACCCCACACGCAAAAAAAAACTTTTTTTATTCAAAAAAAAAAAAAATATTTAACACGGTGGTGCTAATTTGACATTAAAATATTTAATCACATATGAACTCAAAGTGGGGACCAACCCCACCCCAATTGACCGGTCCGGTGAAGCGGACCATTCCAAACGAAACCATCCTACCCAATGGTAAAATGGAAGTTTTTTCGTCCGTCAGGTGGGAGAAGACCATTCCAAACCTCTCAATGTTGCTGCTCTCATAATGCTAAAACTTATAAACGAGTCACTTGTCAAATTGGATCCCAACTCAACACTATTCACGAACATTCTTTCATTTTTTATATAATCACCACTCTACGAAAGTTCTGATGCTGTTTTAGCAAAATTTATAATACATTAAACTGAAATAGTTATTTTAAGAAACTAGATGGACAAAATCGGAAATACCTAGCATAAGCTTCCATAGTGCACATAATCATGTGACATATCAGTTGGTTAGCAAGTTGGGGCCTTGGGCATTAATTAAGAGGTTAATCATTTCTTTTGTGGTGAGCCACGTAAACCACATAAAGGCCACAAATCAATAATTTCATAAATTTATTAATATTTTGATCCAACTCTGACCAAAGCTCTATTCTTAATTTCTTTAGTTATGAGTATATCATAAAACTCGTCCTTGAACTATATGTCACTGTATTCTATTCCATGTAATCTTTAAAGCTCACAAATGCATTTCCAGGAATATAACTTTTATTAAAATATTATAAACCTAATTTAAAGATGCCATCAACATGTGTTTGTTAAGGTTGTGACTTACTAGCTTCTAGGAAAATTCATTTTGATTAGGGCAAGTTCCTTTTTCGTTATTACCGTCTTTGTTACCAACGGATCACCAACATAAAGGTTGTCGCCTGTCGGTAATGTTGCAACGGAACCCCTTATTATCAGGGCCGGCTCTTAAGGGGTGCGGGGAGGACTCCCGGCCTAGGCCCAATTTCTCGGGGAACATTTATTCTTCGGCAATCCAAGTTTCTTAACAGTGATGTCCTTAATTTGATGGATTTTTATAGGTTTGAGCCCCAAAATTGTTAATTAAGTATTAATCAAAGCGAAGGACAGTTTATCTAAAACAAAAAGTAAAGATATGTTGAGAGAGGCTAAGAATTAAAGAACAAAATGAAATGGTTTAAGAAAAAAAAAATTACAGGTTTATTAATGAGTGTAAAACTAGAGGGGATGAAGAAGATGAAATGAATAGGGCTCATAATTAATTGTTTTTGCTTTTTACCGATTGATTTTGACGTACTTCCTTTTTAACTTTTATTTTTGTTATGAAACAATTCTTTTTTTTTTTTAAATTTCCAAACTTTCACCAATTTCATCCTTCTGAATTGACACCCAGAGTATCTTAATTAATGCTTGAACTTGCAGTATCATCAAATACGTTTTCTTTGTCATTTTCATCAGAACGGTCTATATCAATAATTAGACTCCATTTCCATTCAGATAGCCTCTTGGATCTCTTCCTATTAATTTCATGCATCTGATCCTTAAAAAATTAAAAATATTTAATACGTAGGTTAATAGAAGATGAAATAAATATTGATATTACCTCTTCACTAAATTCACATTGAAGATCAGATTTGTAGGGACTAAACATTGTATCATAGCAAATAATCTCAACACTATTTATCACCATTATCCTGCAATAAACACATACAATATACCACATAAAATAACAATCATGTTAATATTAAAAAGTAAATATATACTTGTGTGGCTATTGGTTTGTTCATTTCCGTATGTTTTTCAACTAAATGGTTCTGCAAAACCAAGAAAATAACATTTATATGACTAACATATATATATATAGGCTAAGTATCCTGTGGAAACCCACTTGAGTTGGAGAAACCCGTGAAAACCCTATGTAACAACATTGTTTTTTTTTCTAATTTTTTTAGAATAGCTTGTATACCTAATTTTATGAGTTTCGGTCAAAAAAAATCAAAAAAGCGCCGAATAGATTTTTTTTTTAAATTATGTAACAAACATGTTACATATGTAACAATGCTGACGTATGATAAAACCGAGTTTGTGTAACACATGTGTAACAAAAAAATCTACTCGGCTTTTTTTTTGATGTTTTTTTGCCGAAACTAATAAAATTGAATATAAAAGCTATGCTGAAAAAATCAGGAAAAAATAATGATTTTACATAGGGTTTCCACGGGTTTCTCCAACTCAAGTGGGTTTCCAAAATATCATTTCCCTATATATATATATATATATATATATATATATATAATATAAAGGTATAAATAGTAAAACGGGACGAATGATTACCATAAAAAACAAAGAACCAACTTTAGAAGCTTCAACATTTAAATTTAAATTTAAATTTAGATCAATGCCTAAATATTTTAGCAAGTGAAATAGGTAGGATAAAGTTAGTAGATTAGTTTATTTTTTAAATTTTAAAACTCATGATTTTCCCACTCCTTTAAATTAGGAATTTTTTTATCTTTGACTAAAGTATAAAAAAGTTATTATGTTTTCTGTGAATATCGAATTCAGTTATTTTATCTTTTATTTTATTTTTTTAAACTTGTTAAAAAATCCCTTCAAATTAGAGAGTTTTGTTGTTATTAACATAGATGTTAATATCACATGGATATATAATATGCATTAGGTGTTTTTTGCTGAATTGATGCAGTCATGGTTTTTAAAAGAACTTTACCTACAATTAATATTTAATATGCATCTTTACATTTTCTAAACTTAATTCTTTTAAAGTTTTATGTATGTATATTTAAAAGTTTAATGAGATTTCTTTTAGTTACTTATATTTATGTGTACACCTTTTAATATATGCAAGCATACCCATATACATATGCACATACTGCTAATGTTGATATTTAAACATATTACAATTGAAGCTATCGATAGCAAATGTGATAAAGCATTCTTAGAGTCAGGCTTGTGTTGTAATATTGTTACCGTGTGACAAATTATTTGTCTGCCAAAGCAAGGATGAGCCATAACGTTTAACAACATTATCAAATTTTAAGAATCACCTGAACTGGTCTGTAGATTTCGAATTCCCTGTTTGTTTTTTTGAATCGTTTCATTTGATTGTTGTGATTTTTTCATTATTTGGCGGAACACTATTTAGAACCAAATTCAATTTTTTGATTTTGAGTTTTACCTGGTCATGAAATGGTATTGTGATTCAACATCTATATTAAAAATAAACATGCCTAAGTTCCTTCACTACGTCCAAATTATTGTGATCTGTAATCCAAATTTCACGTACATTTTAGTTTTTAATTTAATGTCAAGCTTTATAATATTCTCCTAAAACAACGTGTGAGCTGCTTTATGTTTATTTCTGCATTAATGGAATGTACCTTATAACAATATTAATTACATCTTTTAAAACTTTACCTGAAAAGCATTTCGTTGTACATAAATTTGGATTCTTTCAGTTAAACATGTAAGCAATAATCACTTGTATACAACACATTTCTTTCTTGTACATTTCAATCTACACGTCGATATTGACAAAGACAAACATCGAAACGTTGACAAAAATAAGCAGGTCATCATGATATTTTTGAATGTTTATAAAACATAATAGTTTAAAAGTTATGATAAGATTAAATAAAAGAATTATAATTTTGTAGGGGGGGAGAAAAGTGTAAGTGATAACTAAAAATGAGGTATTAAAGTGTAAAAGTTTTTGAATGACTATTTTACTCTTATTTTAGGGTTGTTAATGAACATAAAGTTTTTAACTTTTAGGTATCTTAAACTAGTCATCCCTCATGCATTATAATATGGTATAGATATTCAAAATATGGGAAGTGAATAAACCTCAATGATAATTAGGATGATTATTAATGCAATTTTTTAAAAACCTAAAAAATATAAGGTTTGATAGTATTCATTTTAAAACTTCAAAGAGAGACTGTAGTAAAAATAGAAAAAATGAGAGTAAAGAAAGCGATTATAATAGAGATAAATGCCGAATGAAAATATAAAACCTACGGCTGTTAATACTTACTAACCGACTTTAAACTTCAAACGCTAACTTTCAATTATATTCTACCATGTTTATCTACCTTTCGAATCCGCCACCGAGCGGGTGGTAGACCACCACAAGTTTTCGATATTCTTGATATTTTTCGATCGTTGTGTAGTATACATCTACTGTTTTGTAACATTCGTTCACTTTTAAGGTTTGAGATAATGTTCCTAACTTATTAGCCGCTATATACAGTGTATCTTAGAAAGTTATATTATTTTTCAATATTTGCAAGGAGAAAGACAATGCGTATTTTCTCCGTGATGAAGGTGTTACGAAGGCTAATGATCTGGCTTTAACTTTTATAAAGTAAAATATTTGGCAAAACACTTCAATATTCAGAAAATAGATTGGAATATTTCAAGAATAGGAAGCTGCATGCACAAATAAATATATAATCTAGAAGATGTTCATTATCTATTTACTAACAACAAAGCACATACAATAAAGTATATAATACTTTCCATTCTAAATTGATCCTTTGATGATTTAGATACATAAAAATTACAGTTGCTCATATGGGCAGCATATTACAAACCGACTCAAATACTAATTAGTGATTCAAAGTAGAAATAAGAGAGAACCTATAAACAAATTGTAACTATCCATACTATTAAATCTAAATACTGACTTTAAACTTCATACGCTAACTTTGAATTATATTCTAACATTTTTATCTAGCTTTTGAATCCGTCACAGAGCGGGTGGTAACTCGGTCACAAGTTTTAAATATGATTGCTATCTTTCGATTGTTGTGCGGTAGACATCTACCGTTGTAACATTCGTTAACTTTTAAGGTTTGAGATAATGGCCTGACTTGTTAGTTGGTATATACGGTGCGCATTAGAAAGTTATACTATTTTTTCTTTTGCAAGGAATAAAACAATGGGTATTTTCTCCGTGATGAAGGTGTTACGAAGGCTGATGATTTGGCTTTAACTTTTTTAAAGTAAAATATTTGGCAACACACTTCAATATTAATAAAATAGATTGGAAAAGTCAGCTATATATTTAGAAGTAATCAAGAAGTGGAAGTTGCATGCATAGATAAATATTCTAGAAGATGTTTATTATATATTTATAAACAACAATACACATACAATAAACTATATTGAAATAAGGTTTAACAATTTTCCATTCTAAATTGATTGTTTAATGATTTAGAGGTTATTTGGTATACTTTTAACACTACTAGAAAAATGGTATTTTACTATTTTGAATCATAATTTTCTTATGAAAAAAAAATGCGTTACAAATTTTAATAAAATTGCTACTCATTTGCGACGATAAAAAAAACTATAATTTTTTTAGCAAATTTGCGACACAATATATATCTACAAATATTTAGGAAATTGCGTAGGAAATGGGTCACAAATTTCCTACATCATGTTTTCGTAGGAAATGCGTTGAAAATTACGTAACAAATGTGTAGGAAGTGGTACAAATCATTTGTGACGCATTTGCAACAAAACGATTATGTTAGAAAAAACCTCGTCGGAAACTACTTCCTACACATTTGTTACGCAATTTTCATCGCATTTCCTACGAAAATAAGGTGTAGGAAATTTGTGACCCATTTCCTACGCAATTTCCTAAGTATTTGTAGATATATTGTGTCGCAAATTTGCTAAAACAATTGTAGTTTTTTTGTCGTTACAAATGAGTAGCAACTTTGTTAAAATTTGTAACGCAATTTTTTCTGTAAGAAAATTTTGTAGCAAAATGACATTTCTAGTACTGTAATGATTTCATTAGGAGAACTTCTGAATTAATTAGAGGTAGAGTGTGTACTTTGCTTCACTTTTATTTTTTGAACGGCAAATTAGGATCATTGATGGACCACTGGAGTATTATTGTGCCACTAACGGAACCACCCGAACATATCCATCTCCACTATGCAATAATGCCTATACATCAATTGAGGAGGAACCCCAATAAATATGGAAAAAATCCCCTTGCGAGAGTCGACCCCGCACCAAATGGACTCTAAGCTTTATCACCCCCAAGATGCCACTAGTCTATAATGTCATTGGTCAGACCTTTTAATGTATCATCGCAATATTGCAACTAAAGTTCAAGTTTTATTCTCCTATCATCTTTTACGATATTCGATGGATGGTTTTACTCTTTGATTCAGATCAGGGCCGACTCTACACCACAAGCAACCCAAGCTAAGCTTGGGGCCACCAAAATATAGGGCCCAGTTTTCTCAGGCAACCATAGATTGAGATTGGGGTTTGATGTAAATGGTGATGAAGGGATTGAAGCTGGCGGTGGTTGAGTTCGTAGATCTGTAAACCTAGATTTACATAAGAGATAAGGGGTTGGAGGGTCATTATAACTGGCGGTGGGTAGTGGTGAAGTCAGCAGCCGGTGGTGAAGATTGAAACCACAAACTCGGATTGAAAATCGCAGATGAATCGAGCAAAAGATAAATGCAAATCTTCTATTACACAGGTATTTCTTTTCAAAAGAAAAAGAAACATTATCGTAACAAGGGTTATTAGCGTATTTTGCAATTTATTAAGGATTTAACATGATAATGCTTGATATTGTTTGTAAAACTCACGCCCCATTCTCTTTTTCTAATTAAGTTTCAACTAAAAAAATTGGGGTTTTATTTATCCAATTATAGTTATTACATATGTTAATTTGAGTAAAATAGGATTTTTAATCTCCTTAATGTTGTTTTACTTTATGTTTAGAAGAGGAATGTAACCAATTGGTAGTCATATTATCAAACATTTGCAAAGTAGGAGTTTATGGATCTTTGTTAAAGGTAAATGTTATTTAATGATGCAGCAATCAGATTTCAATCTCTTTGAATTAATTTATAAGGCTTAAAGCTTAGCTTTAATCTATGATTCAGTTTGTAACGTTAAAATTTGCCAAATCAAAAGGCCCCTAATTTTGATTTCGCTTTAGGCCTTCAAATGGCTTGAGCCGGTCTGTTCCAGATAGAATATCTATGTTAAGAACAAATTAGTTAAATAGCATTAACAATTATAATGATTATCTTGGTGATTTAGAGAGATCTCATATTGAGATTCTCGGTAGTTAACACCTTTACAACAATTAAAATAATTGGAATTTCCTTTTCTTTTTTAGTCTCTAGAGTCTAGCTTTTATTAATCCTTATCCTATAAAAATATTTTAGCATGATACATATATATTTTTTTTTTTTGAAAGATTTAGCATGATACATATGACACTCATTTTTCCTTCTCCCTCTTCTAGATTTTAAAAGCTTTTATTTATTTGCATTTATAGGATACAACATTGCTACTTTCATTAACTATACTATTTCGAAACACATTTAAATATACAAAGGCAAGTGTTACAATAAAATTTTCTAACGATAACTATGCACTACTTGCATGCGGACTTATCGTGTATAATTTGTGTATTTCATTTCTTTGTAGAAATCTGGTGTGAACCTAACAAAGTCTGTGTGGTCCTAAATGAAAAAGTTAGAATGCAACAAATATACATCTAGAATAAATACTACAACTTGCGTGCATGTATTTTATGGGTTATGTTAAAAATTAAAAAGTGAGGCTAAACCTGCTCTAAACTGTGGGGAAAAAATGGCGAATCATATATGTTTTTATAGTTTGGGAAAAACAACATATTTTTATATTAATTAAGTGATGGTTCCACCATGCATTTAACGTAATGTGACCAACTTGGCCAAAGAATATCTTTAATGCTCTTTATCCAGTTGGTAGAAACTAATACACCTTCTCAACCAATAGGAACATTTTTGTGGGGCAAAAGACTATGACTGGGCGAAAAGATTTATAAATAATTGCTTAGTGGTTATCTTTTTTATTTCAAATCTATCCATCAAAGGAAACTGTGTTGGTACCATTCATACCCTACTTAAAAGGTCTATCTAGTGGCTCTATTATTACACCAAGTGGCTGAATACTGGCTACCTAGCCAGTACATGGTTTCACTTTTTGTTGACTTGGTGACTCTGGATGTGTTTTGTTATTTGATTTAATTTTCTATCAACCTATGTTCGTTAGCTAGGAACCTTCCTCATGTGTTATTTTGGTTAACATCTCTTTAATCAGACTCTCGATTTTAAGACCGTGCGTTGTTGATTAATGGAGGTGACACGTCACCACGTTAACGACACAACACACCACCCCGCCTCGTTAATGGTAAGTGTTATTGGGTCAACTGTGATTCAAATGGCGGCCATTATCTCTTCTTTGTAGCTGTTGGGTAAGGGTGGGATTGGGAATTTAAACAAGAAAAAAATTATTTTAATATATACACCACAAACCACTTCTAATTTCATTCACTTTTCATACAAACTATCACTAATTTCATTCACAATTCACTCCCAATTATATTCTCATCATGGATCTCCAACCCGACTCTCCACGTAACTAAAACACAAAAGAAGATTTAAATGGATGATGATGTAACGTCTGAACAATTAACAAATTTTGCCACGCACACCGTACTTGGAAGATGTAATAAACTCAGGGTGGGTCTAGTTAGGCACCAATAATACTATTCATATATTTCTTTAGTCTAATACTATAGGACTAATGGTTACAAGTAACACCGAGGACTTTACTTGCCCCAAGCGCATAATCTCGTTACCCATATACTCATTTATACCCCATTTCATTTAAGCATAATCCCGTTACCCATGTACTCCTTTATACCACATTTTAGTTCATTTCCCTTGCCTTGTACGATTTTCTAAAATACGTTTTGTAACATTGAAATTCTTGTTGTTCCTGCTGATATTTTGTTGAATATAAAACCGGCAGAGAAACTTGTACGTATTCGGAAAATCTAATCACACTGTTCATTAGTGCAAAGTCCATGTATGTCACAACACATGCAGCTCCATACATTCTACCAGCATAGACTTTATCCTCTCCAACACCCAAACGTAGTTATTAACTTTATGGGCAACTGAAAACGATTGTTTTGTCGACGTCATACCCACAAACTGAACACACCTCATCTTGTACATGTTTGTATTGTATGTAGCGTCAATCATTAGCACACGCAGGAATGCACACCACATAGTAAATGAATGTCTGTGGACGAAGAAAATATCTTCAATAGCGTTCGTGGTGCAATTTTGGTGCGTGTAATAGGTGAATTGTTTCTCCACCAAAATGTTTTCGAGTTGCTGCATTAGATCTTCACGGATTCGCTTTTCAAAACTTATCATCTGAACCGCATTGTGTATATCTTTCGGGATAATCTTTTTATCCGGGTTCTTTTTCCTGAGCATTCTCCAGATGCTACGCTTTGCAATATCCTGCAGTGCCATCTACCCGATCAGTTCTTTATCCTCTGAAGAAATTCGTCTCGCATACGCGTGACCCTCTAAGTTTTCAAATGGAATGTGGTTGTGCGCCGGGTTTTTCACCTTTAACCTACAAACCTTTCTCTAAGAGTCAAGCACCCCTATCAACTCTAACGGGCAACCAATTTTTTTGCTACCCGTCTACCTCACCATAGCAACACTCTTATGCTCCCCACCAAGAGTGCATGCATTGTAATATTACCTTCACGAAATAAGTTTATTATAAAATAAGTTTTTTAGTAACTTTTTAAATAATAATTTATAAAAATCCGTTTTTAGTAACTTTTTAAATAATAAATTATAAAATAAGTTTTTTTGTAACTTTTTAAATAATAAAGGGGTATTGGATTTTAATGATCTAAACTTTCACTAATTGCCCGGCAATAATCTTTACTTCAAAAATTCCCAACAACGATCCTAACTTTCATCGTATTGGCCGACAATGAACCTTTGTTAATTGAGAACTAACTCAGCTAGTGGATGTTGACGCGGCATGCTCATGCTGATGTGGATAATGACGTGGCATGCCAACACTAACATGGATGATGACCTGGACGCTGACATGGCATGGCATGCCATGACAACGTCCACTAACTTGGTTAGTCATTAGTTTAAAAAAGGTTCACCAGAGAAAAAATGTCTGAAAGTTAGGATCGTTGTTCAGAATTTTTGAAGTACAAATTATTGACGGCCAGTAAGTGAAAGTTTAGATTATTAAATTCCAATAACCTAATAATAAATTATAAAATATGTTTAGTAACTTTTTAAATAATAAATTATAAAATAAGTTTTTTAAATACTTTTTAAATAATAAATTATAGTAACTTTTTAAATAATAAATTATAAAATAAGTTTTTTTAAATTAATAATTCATAATGATATTATTAACCTTTTTAAAAAACAAGAGTGGCTAAAATATACCATCACGAAATTGTCTCATTTTTTCTTCGATCTTTTTATAACAATGACCTAACCTTTTTCTTTTCCCGTATCTTGTACCCAGTCGATCAACTCTTGGCGTGACGGTAAGATCCGGCCAGTCTTAAACAACACTATGCCGGGTAAGAGCCTTCCTGTTCTTCTATCGGTTTCTCCTTACCACCATAAGCGTAGTTTGGATAGGTTTGGTGATCAAAGGGAGGCTCACCACTACAAGCGTACGGGTCTTCCAATGTGGTATTCAAGTCCAGCGGCATCGTGTTGTCACCATCTTCTATATCGACAAAATAGGTCTGCAACTATTGCTGTAAATAGGCAATTATGGTGAGCAAGACCCGCGTCTCAGGTAGATCCATCCATTCTATGGACTATCCGAGTGAAGCAATGTCAAAAATTGTGGACTAAAGGTGAAACTGAAACAAATCACAAGGACTATTCAACCAATTTTCTCTATAAAATCATAAACTTTTTTCGTTTCTCTTTTCTATTATAGGGGTATTGGATTTTAATAATCCAAACTTTTACCCATTGGCCGCCAATAATCTATATTTCAAAAATTCCAAATAATGATCCCAACTTTCAACATATTGGCCGCAATGAACCTTTACAAACTGAGAACTAACTCAGTTAGTGGATGATGACGTGGATGCTGACGTGGATGCTGACGTGGCATGCAGCTCGCGCTGACGTGGATGATGACATGGCATGCCATGTCAGCGTCCATGCCCCTAGACCGTCCGGAGTGGGGGGGTGTAACACCCCAACCGATGGCGGAAACATCGAGGTGCCACGTAGTGACGATTGTTCACAAGCTCATGGTACTAAAGTGTAAATATTATTAAATTCAAAGTTCAATTGTCAAACAAACAAATAAGAAAAATACATCAAATCCCAAAACAATTCATGAAATTAAGTTTGTTTTATTCAACTAAGTCTCAATGCCTATGTGAAATCATCAAGCGTCTCCTGAAACATGTACAAAATACAACGTCAACAATAATGTTGGTGAGTGCACTTAGTTTTTGTGTACATAAGTATAAAAAGGTTTACAATTCAAGTGTCATGAGTCATTCAAGGCAAATATGGAAAACACGTAAGTACACAATACGGGTCAAAATCAAACCTCTTATGCGACAAAGATTTATACATTAACAATGACCTATGACTTCCCACCACCATAGTTACTTTCCACTAGGCGAGTTGTCAATTCAAATAGCGCTATATATTGTTAAAGTCGGCTTGTACGGAGTTAATGATTTCGTAATGATTGCAAGTATACTACGTTTATGTTTAAGCATAAAGCACAAGAATTTAAAGCATAACACGTGTATGAATTGTATGTAAAACGTTTATGAATATGTGTAAGTGTAAGCTTCATAGGTGTACATGTTTCACCCCAAAAATGTAAAAAATAGCGAGTTCTACAACACAGCTCATGGGCATACTTCATACATGAGTAATTATCCGACACATACTTGACGAGCATTAAATCAAATATAGGACATGGTTTTATAATCATACATGGAAGTTTGATTAAAACCAATGGTGAAGGTTAGTGAGGGCCACCGCGAATTTAATCTTCAAGTTTCTTCACCGATTATAACCAACCGTTCCATTCTTATCGGTACGGCTACCAGTCAGCCACGAAATGTCTAAAATACAAAGAGTTGCAGAATACATTTAATAAAATAATGTTTTGGAAAGCACGAAGCAGTTGAAAGCAAGTTGCTGGCAGGCAACGCGAAAGAAAAACAAATTATATGTGGTGTTGCTGACACTGCATCAACAAAATTAAATTTAGTGGCAACATAACTAATAAGTAGTACTAATAATAATATTATTAATTTATATTATCTCAAATATAAAACACTTAGGTTGTGGAAGGTCTTGGGTTCAAGTCTCACAAACCACAAAAATTTAAAAGAAATTAACCTTTCAAAAAAAAATTATCTCAAATATCTCATCTCTTGTGACATAACCAACACAAAATGATGAAAGATAAAGGCAATTGATATTAATTTTTAAAGTGTTTGAGGATTTACGTATCATATTTGAAACGTTAAAAAATATGCTCCTTATGCTTCAACAAAACCCTCAATTTCAAATATGTAAATACTATCTAATTAAATAACTACACTCAATTTTAATGTATAAGGGGGGACGGGGCGCTACCAGAATTGGTCAAGGGTACCACACTACCAGCACAGTAACACCGCCGCCACAGTTGCTGGTAGGGGTCCCGTGAACCAATTTCTGGTTCCATCTAACGGGCTGGTAGTGTGGCACGGTGCAAACTTTTAGGTGGTTTTATTTCTTTTCTTTTTTTGACCGTTTTAATGTTTATTAATTGTTTTTGAATTTCAAACGGTCATATTTTGTTACCGTTTAAATATTTAGGTTTATAAAAACACAATACATTCCCACGGTTTTGAATCAAAAACATAGAAATCATATTAATACTTCTAAAAAAATGAGTGACATTGACGTAGAAGATGTTCAAGTAACCGTTCCCCCGCTCGACGTCCACCCGATTTTACACTCAGGCAAAAGTAGCCTTGAGTTTCTGACGGACCTTGCACAATGGGCAGAGGAAGACACAACAACATCTAAGAAACGATACGTGCCACGTGATCGCGAGGGAGGCCATGCCCGGTTAATGAATGACTACTTTGCTGAAGTACCAAAATACACCGACGCATAGTTTAAACAAAGGTATCGCATGTCGAGACGTCTATTTCTGAAAATTGTAGCAGATGTTGAAACAAACTTCGAATGGTTCAGAGAAAGCATGGACGGTCGGTTTAGAAAGAGTTTTACGCCCATGCAAAAAGTATCTTCAGCAATGAAACAACTCGCAACCGGTAATCCTCCAGACAAATACGATGAGTATTTATGTATGTCTGAGAGGACGTCGCGCGAATGTTTACAATTTTTTTGCAATGCCGTCATTAAGTTACACGGGGCCGAGTTTTTACGAAGACCAACAAGCCACGACATTGCATGTTTGTATGAAGCACACGAAAAAAGACATCACCTTCCGGCATGATCGGTAGCATTGACTGCACTCATTTAGTGTGGCGAGCATGTCCTAGGGAATTACGAGGGCAATATATGCGAGGCGATCACCAATACCCTACGATCATGCTAGAAGCGGTTACTTCGCAAGATCTTTGGTTTTGGCATGGATTTTTTGCCCCCCCCCCGGTTCACTGAACGACATAAATGTCCTCCAACAATCCCCGGTTTTCTTACCCAACGAAACGGAACGGCGCCATAGTGTCCATTTACTTTAAATGGCCACTTATATAAACGTGGATATTATCTTACCGATGGCATCTACCCAACTTGGTCAACGTTTGTGAAAGCGTTTCGATATCCCACCGACCCTAAGGAAAAGAAATTCGTTAAGGCGCAAGAGTCGGCAAGGAAGGATGTTGAGCGAGCGTTCGGAGTATTAAAGGGGAAACGAGGAATTACCGCACGACCATTGAGGCCCAAAACCGTTGCTAGGTGTAGCGTCATCGTCTATACGTGCATGATATTGCACAACATGATAATTAAAGACGAGGGGCGTGCGATATCACCGGTCCACATACACGATCCCCCCATCCAACCGTTCTTCGACGAGGAAGCACTTGCGAAATTGACAGAGTCCGATACGCATTTCCGACTTCGAAATGATCTCATGGAACATCTAGACGGACTTGATTGTAACACCCCAACCGATGGCGGAAACATCGAGGTGTCACGTAGTGACGATTGTTCAAAAGCACATGGACTAAATTTGTAAATATTAATAGCAAATAACTTCCATCATTCAAAACGAAATACAAAGAGTCTTAATAGAAATCTCAAACATAAATATTAAATGTTCAACTTTTTATTTAAGCACTATTAAATTTGTAAATATTAATAGTGAGAATTCCGAGGAATTCAACCTATAACGTATATGAATACTAGTAAGGTAAAGTCTACAAAGTCTAAGGTATCTAGGGTCTAAGGCATTAGGGTTTGCTAAGTCGATTTGGGGAATTAGAGATTTTATGATTAGTCGAATTAATATAAAAGTTGTATATTAAAAATAATATACCAAAGTTTGTAATATGATTTAGGTAATATAATTATTACCGGTTAAATATTTAGATAACAATATGTTTGAATAATTAAGACAAAATAATTTAGTTAGTTACTTTAACTAATACAATAATCATAAATATATAAATAAATAATTTTTGTGTTACACAACGATTCAACAAATAATTAAGACATTAAATCATACGAGTATTTCTATTTTATAAGAAAAACATTTATAAAATAGATGTTTAAATTGTATAAATAAATACATGTGTTATTATGTCTAACTAAACGTAAATAAGACTAATAATTCAAGACATGATCCAAAAATGCTATTTTTATAGAAAATTGATGATTTTTGATGTAAACAAATTAGAATAATTTTCTCATAATTTTTATAAACTTATTTATATTTAAAACTGATTTAATGAGATTAAATCATGTTTAAATGATTAAAAATGGGAAAATTAATAAAAATAAATGTTTTCTTGACCAATAATTTTTATTTCAGTTGAGAATGGTTAGAAATAATTACTCAAAAAGTTTGAGATTAAAATCATTAAAAATGAATTTTTTGATCAATTATTTATGATTAAAACAATTTAATTCAATAAAAATATAAAAATAAAACATTTTTCAGAAAATAAAAATGTGGAAATGTTCTTTATGATGTCAAGAAGCTACACCTAAATTTTCATAATTTTTGAGCAAAAGATGAATTTATTATGAATATTATAGATTTATATGGGTTATAATTGATTATTAAACAATTAAATAATAAACCACATAAGACAAAAAGAACCAAACTAAAATCAAAAAAGAAAAGGTTGTTGGTCATGGGGTTCGAACCCCTGACCTTCCATGTAAATTACTAGAGCTTCAACCACTAAACCAAGTCTTGTTTTGTTGGTTTATTTGAAAGATCAATTTATTTAACCATTAATTCATAACCATCTTCTTCCCCAAATGAACAACTAAGAAACCCTAACCCTAGTTTATACAATAACCCGATTCTGACACAGTTAAGGTTCGAAATCAGAGGGCTTTCAAAGAGGACTATACAAACATTAAAACGGCATGATAATAACTAACTTACAAGGTTGTTTTTGGATCGAACAAAAAGGAAAACGGCTCGAGACCTTTGTACTCGATTGGATAGCCTTCAATACGCGGATTGCAATGATTTTTTAGTGGGTTCCGAAAGACTAGAGGTGCAGAAAACGAATGGTGATATTGGTTTATATAATGGTCGACAAAAAAACGTGCTATTAACTCAAAGTTTAAAGTTCCGGCGGTTACACCCTTAAGCCGACTAAACTCACTAATTAACGCGTTAAACTCACAATTAATTACTGAAATATGTTGGAAAATGATGGAGAAACGTAACCCAATGATTTAAGCTTGATAAAACGCGTTAAAACGCATTAAACGAGTTCGCCGGAATAAAATTCCGGCCGCCGGAATTTGGTTTTGCCGGAAAAACGAGTACAGCAGCAGATGTGATTTTTTTTTTTTAAACTTTTTAGACTTGGCAAAATTGGCCCCTCACCTTTAACCTTAGTTAGATTTAAATGTTTCCTAGTTAGTTTTCTTATTATAACAACCAACCAAGTTAATTAATCAAACTTAAAACTTTTATAAACTTGAATTTTTTTTTATGATATATATATATTTTTTTCCGAATAATGTCGCAACTTACGTGTTAGATTAAATCGAGATCGAGATCCAAAATACATGTAAATAATATAACTTGAGTTTCGCACATTTATTACATTTGAAAACGACAATAATTACAAGTAATGTTTGAGGACTAAAATTGAAAGTATTTGGGGGACTATTTTTGTAAATAAATTGAAAGTCGAAGGTGACGGATGTCACAGTCTCCCCTACTTTAGAAAATTTCGTCTCGAAATTTCTTTCAAGTGAAGATTTTTGGTTGTGCAACTATGGAGCATAAATTTTATACGAATAAGATTGTCATTAGCAACCTCCACAGTAAAAGGATGGGTATGGTGAGGACAAGTACGAGCAAGTAAAGGTTCAACTTCTAACGAGACAAAACTCCTATCCATACCGATATCAAAATCGAAGCGTATAAGTTAGTAATAAGAAATGTACCATTGACAACGTCGTTGGTAGCTTGATCTTGGTTAGCGTTGATGTTGAAAGCACGACCACGAGCTGGAGCCGCTTGAATTTCTGGAACTGCTGGAGCTGCTGGAAGTGCTGGGGTTTGCTGACGAGACTGAATGAAAGCAGCTAAATGAGGACACCTATCTTGCCTGTGGTTAGGATCACCACAAGCATAGCAAGCTCTGGGTTGACCAGTCCTCTGGTTTTGAGCATTCCCCGGTTCAGTTTCCCGACAGTGAGAAGTAGTGTGGCCTGCTTTGCCGCAAGTGTCACATTTATAGCAGGGTCGAGTAGTTGGATGGTGAAAGTTGCAGGAAATGCATTTAGGGTGTGAACCCGAATAGTTTCCCTGAACCCTTTGAGTTTGAGGTGCAGTAGATGTGTTTGAAACAGGAACCTGGTTAAAGGGTGTAACAACAGCATAGTTCTGGTTTCCACCTTTTCGTTTCTTATTGGAACTAGAGGTAGAGACAGAGTTCGCTTGAGACGGTTCAGTAGTAGCAGGGGTTTCAGTAGATCTTTTAGTACCCTTACGAGTTAGAGTACCATCCTTGACATGCTTGTCAGTAAGAGATGCTGCGAGACGAATGGCATCCTCTACAGTAGCAGGTTTACTTCCCATAACCGAATCATGAATCTGAGGTGGCAGTCCCTCAATATACTTCTCAATTGCCAAGGATACCGGGGTAACCATACGAGGAATCAGTAAGCTCAACTCGTGGTAACGGTTATTGTAGGGAACATTGTTTCCACTATCCTGCTTGAGGTGATAGAACTCATCTTCCAATTTCTTCATCTCACTACGAGGACAGAACTCAGTGGTCATGGCGATTTTGAAATCATCCCAAGACATAGCTAAAGCAGCTTCCGTCCCTCGAGCATGTTTTTCACCATTCCACCAAGTGAGCGCTCTCTTTTGAAGAACACCCGTGGCATGACGAACACGTAGGTTGGCTGGACAGTCGCTATTAATGAACGTATTCTCCATACTTTCGAACCATTCAAGTAATCCAGTGGCTCCCTCAGTGCCATTAAACTTGTTGGGATGACATGAGTTGAAGTGCTTGAAAGTGCACTTATTCTCACTAGTCCCACCATTTCCATTTGTATTCCCGTTAGAGTTCCCATTCGAGCTACCGTTCAGGTTAAGGTTTGGAATAATAGCATTAATGATGTTAGGAACAAGTGTTTCCAACTTGTCATTGAGCATAGTCGCGATACGCTGATCAGATTTCAGTTTAGCCTGACGCTTCGAGGCTCTCTTACGAGATTCGCGATCAGACATCTACAAAAGTGAACAATAATTATGAGATTTGATTCCAAAAATCTTGGAAATGCCATAGTTTATATCAAGACAAGTAACACATAACATGAGATATAGTAATTATAATTTGATTTAAGAAAAATTATGAACATCATAAAGAAAATCATTTCAAATGAAAAACAATACCAAGTATAAAACGAGATATAAGAGTGTTTCCAAAGAAACTGTTGACTGACTAAAGTAATTGAAATATTATTAGTGACTTGTGGGGGCGTACTTTAGCCTATAAGTGAATGCTCATCCCGAGAATTCCCAGGTAGGTAAACGGGTCCCTCGGCTGATTGGGATTTATGCGAATTACCAACCTAGACAGAAAACTCAGAATACAGGCGCTCACCCTTCCAGATTGCACGTGCCCCGTCACAAATAATTTCCAAAACTTTAGCGGATCTTAAAATGTGGAAAATATATATATCCTCGAGATGTGGATTTCACTCCTAACTCAAAGATATACTTCCAATTAGTAAAAAATATGATGGAGTGAAACTGGTCACTAAGATAAGGATGTCACTCCTAGCTTAGTGAGTAAGTTTCTTTTGGAGGGATAGATTCCTTGAGATTTGGACGTCTCCTATCTCGAAAGGAAAATATTCCAAGATAAATAAAATAAATAAATAAAACATATAAAGAGCGAAACTATTCACCAAGGTATGGATATCACTCCTAACTTGGTGTTTTCGTTCCATTTGTAGAAGAAAAATCTTCTCCGAGTATAATGAAAAGTAAAAGGAGAAAATATATCTAAAGAAATATGAGGATAAAAGAAAGCATATAATGGGTAGCTTAGTTATAGTCTAGGTCAAAAGCATTTACTAATAACCTAATTCCCTATAACCATGGCTCTGATACCAATCTGTAACACCCCAACCGATGGCGGAAACATCGAGGTGTCACGTAGTGACGATTGTTCAAAAGCACATGGACTAAATTTGTAAATATTAATAGCAAATAACTTCCATCATTCAAAACGAAATACAAAGAGTCTTAATAGAAATCTCAAACATAAATATTAAATGTTCAACTTTTTATTTAAGCACTAGGTCCAGCCTAAGCGTGAAAGCATGAAACATCAAACGTCACCTGAAACATGTACAAAACAATTTTGTCAACACATATAATGTATTGGTGAGTACATCCGTTTGATATATATAGTAAGGTAAACTTTAGCAATTCGTGTGTTATTTTGCAAGATGTAATAAGTGGAATCCGGGTCAAATCAACCCTAAGAGAAGAAAGCAGATATATATAGTATGCGCTAGTAGTAATGTAATACATAGCAATGACGAGGACTCTCAACAGAGTCACAAGGGTATAAACCATAGTACTATTCATTGAAATGCCAGGCCGCCCAGCGGTTAATGATTTGACAGGTCATAGATACACAAATAACACAAGCAAACACACATAAGAATTGCTATTTTAGTAAAAAGAAATATAAACTTGATAGTAAGTACATGAATCACCCCAAAATGTAAAATAGTAAAAAGGGGAAAGATATACTCACCGTTTGCGAAAGCGATCAAAATCCACTTAAGCGGCTGTGAGCTAAATAGTGAGAATTCCGAGGAATTCAACCTATAACGTATATGAATACTAGTAAGGTAAAGTCTACAAAGTCTAAGGTATCTAGGGTCTAAGGCATTAGGGTTTGCTAAGTCGATTTGGGGAATTAGAGATTTTATGATTAGTCGAATTAATATAAAAGTTGTATATTAAAAATAATATACCAAAGTTTGTAATATGATTTAGGTAATATAATTATTACAGGTTAAATATTTAGATAACAATATGTTTGAATAATTAAGACAAAATAATTTAGTTAGTTACTTTAACTAATACAATAATCATAAATATATAAATAAATAATTTTTGTGTTACACAACGATTCAACAAATAATTAAGACATTAAATCATACGAGTATTTCTATTTTATAAGAAAAACATTTATAAAATAGATGTTTAAATTGTATAAATAAATACATGTGTTATTATGTCTAACTAAACGTAAATAAGACTAATAATTCAAGACATGATCCAAAAATGCTATTTTTATAGAAAATTGATGATTTTTGATGTAAACAAATTAGAATAATTTTCTCATAATTTTTATAAACTTATTTATATTTAAAACTGATTTAATGAGATTAAATCATGTTTAAATGATTAAAAATGGGAAAATTAATAAAAATAAATGTTTTCTTGACCAATAATTTTTATTTCAGTTGAGAATGGTTAGAAATAATTACTCAAAAAGTTTGAGATTAAAATCATTAAAAATGAATTTTTTGATCAATTATTTATGATTAAAACAATTTAATTCAATAAAAATATAAAAATAAAACATTTTTCAGAAAATAAAAATGTGGAAATGTTCTTTATGATGTCAAGAAGCTACACCTAAATTTTCATAATTTTTGAGCAAAAGATGAATTTATTATGAATATTATAGATTTATATGGGTTATAATTGATTATTAAACAATTAAATAATAAACCACATAAGACAAAAAGAACCAAACTAAAATCAAAAAAGAAAAGGTTGTTGGTCATGGGGTTCGAACCCCTGACCTTCCATGTAAATTACTAGAGCTTCAACCACTAAACCAAGTCTTGTTTTGTTGGTTTATTTGAAAGATCAATTTATTTAACCATTAATTCATAACCATCTTCTTCCCCAAATGAACAACTAAGAAACCCTAACCCTAGTTTATACAATAACCCGATTCTGACACAGTTAAGGTTCGAAATCAGAGGGCTTTCAAAGAGGACTATACAAACATTAAAACGGCATGATAATAACTAACTTACAAGGTTGTTTTTGGATCGAACAAAAAGGAAAACGGCTCGAGACCTTTGTACTCGATTGGATAGCCTTCAATACGCGGATTGCAATGATTTTTTAGTGGGTTCCGAAAGATTAGAGGTGCAGAAAACGAATGGTGATATTGGTTTATATAATGGTCGACAAAAAAACGTGCTATTAACTCAAAGTTTAAAGTTCCGGCGGTTACACCCTTAAGCCGATTAAACTCACTAATTAACGCGTTAAACTCACAATTAATTACTGAAATATGTTGGAAAATGATGGAGAAACGTAACCCAATGATTTAAGCTTGATAAAACGCGTTAAAACGCATTAAACGAGTTCGCCGGAATAAAATTCCGGCCGCCGGAATTTGGTTTGGCCGGAAAAACGAGCACAGCAGCAGATGTGATTTTTTTTTTTTAAACTTTTTAGACTTGGCAAAATTGGCCCCTCACCTTTAACCTTAGTTAGATTTAAATGTTTCCTAGTTAGTTTTCTTATTATAACAACCAACCAAGTTAATTAATCAAACTTAAAACTTTTATAAACTTGAATTTTTTTTTATGATATATATATTTTTTTTTCCGAATAATGTCGCAACTTACGTGTTAGATTAAATCGAGATCGAGATCCAAAATACATGTAAATAATATAACTTGAGTTTCGCACATTTATTACATTTGAAAACGACAATAATTACAAGAAATATTTGAGGACTAAAATTGAAAGTATTTGGGGGACTATTTTTGTAAATAAATTGAAAGTCGAAGGTGACGGATGTCACATTGATCTACCGCATCTCGACGTGGAGGACTCCGAATAGTTTTTCTTTTATTTAGTTTATTTTTAATTTATGTGTACTTGTATTTCTATTTTTATTTGCTTTTAATATTGTAAGTTTATTTTATTTATAAATAATATGTTAGTTAATGTTTCTTAAAAAACTAAAAAATAAAGATTTCAGTGAAGTGAATCAGTTAAGTGCTGCCAACAAAAAAGTAAATCAGTGAAGTAAATCAGTGAAGTGATGTGGCAGTGCAGGATTGGTTAAAATTAGTGAAAGAAAAATTGAAAACTAGTATTACCCCTTGTGCCCTAACAAAACGCCTAATTGCAATAATATCAATCCACCGACATACATAAAAAATACACAACCCAAGTACTCAATAAAGTAATCAAGCACAATTGAAAGTTAAAAAAACCATAAAAATAATTTTTATAATTAAAATCTTAAAGATTAAACTTATAATTACAATCTAGATGTGTGGGATATGGACAGGTGGTAGCCATAGACGACGATAAACATTCAACTCACAATTGAAAATTGGAATTTGGAATGTTGATATTCTTCTCCATGTGTCACCAAATAGAAAGAATAGGTGAATAGCGTTGTTTTTTTTTATTTTAATAGGGTAAATAGGTATTGTGCTTATAAATGTTATGGGCATTGGTTAATAATTTATAAGTTTTAAATTGATTATTGTGTCCAACTTTTAAGTATTAAATAAACTTTCTATTTAAAAAAATA
Source organism: Ambrosia x helenae (assembly GCA_030844895.1). Taxonomy (NCBI): domain Eukaryota; kingdom Viridiplantae; phylum Streptophyta; class Magnoliopsida; order Asterales; family Asteraceae; genus Ambrosia; species Ambrosia x helenae. The sequence continues at coordinate 98,802,981 of CM061225.1, forward strand.
CACACACATATATATAGGAATTTTATTAAAAAAAATTGTGTCCCGATAAAAATAGGTCAAAGCCGGATGGCCTACCCGGCTTGAGCCATAGCCAGCCATGATTTTTAAAACAAAGAACAAGTATTATTGTAAATCTAGACTTGTTCGATTCAGATAGTTAAAGTTATTTGAATTTAACATGAACACTTTGATTTGTATCTAACTCTTTGACATTCTTAATTTAAAGTGATTGGAATAGAATGGCATAGAAATTTAGAAAAATAGTGGGTGTAAACAAGGTGACCTACCTTTCGATTATCTTAATTTTAAATTTTATGGTATCTTAATTTTATGGTAAATCATAGTGGGTGTAAACAAGGTGACCTACCTTTCGATTATCTTGGGATTAAAGTTGGCGCCAATATGAACCGTATTAAGAATTGATCCTCGGTGGTAGACAAGTGCAAGTCTCGGCTTAAGTCTTGGAAGGCCAAAACCCTTTCAATAGGGGGACGGCTTACTCTTATCAAATCGGTTTTTATCTAGTCTTCCTTTGTATTATTTTTCTCTATATAAAGCTCCGTCTAAGGTGGTTGAAGACATAGAAGTGATTATGAAGCGTTTTCTATGGGCGGGAGACGATGAAGTTAGAAAGGTTCATTGGGTCGCTTGGGAGGTGGTCACTATGCCTAAGAAGGATGGGGGTTTAGGAGTCGCTAGATTAGTCGATGTTAATTTGGCGCTTTTTGTCATTCCTGCAGTAATAATTGGGAGCTTCTTCCTTTCAATCGGTCTCTTTCGAGTGGGTGGAAGTCTTTGGCCGTTTATGTTAATAAAAGTGTGACACATTCTCAGGTTCCAGTTGTTCAGTTTCGGGGTATAGTTGGAAATGGGAACAACATTAGATTTTGGCTCGATAAGTGGTGTGGCAACGCTACTTTTAGTGTCACATATCCAAACTTGTTCAGGATTGCGGCTGATAAACAGAGTACTGTGTCTAATTGCTAGGACAGTCGGGTTTTAGATTGTTGCTGCAGGTGGAAACAGTCAGTTAACTCTGTTGCGGAACAGCAGGATTTGCTGCACCTTCGTAGTGCTGTTGGTGGGTTGTTCCTGTCTAACACTGCAGATCGGTGGCAGTGGGAAGGTAACAAAGATGGCATTTTTAATGTGGCCGATTTTAAGAAGATGCTTATTCAAAAGGCGGATTCAGGTAGACAGTTTTGTATGAAATGGATTGCTTGGGTTCCTTTAAAGGTAAAGATTTTTATTTGGCGTTTAGAGATGGATCGTATTCCTACTCGGGTGGCCCTTCGAAGATGCCATATTCCCATAACGGATGTGTCCTGTGGTCTTTGTGGGGTGGATGATGAATCTGTTATTTATATGTTTACGGCTTGCGGTTTATCGTTTGGCTTTTGGTCGGCGGTAGGCGCTTGGTGTAAAATAGGGCCTATTTTCGCCTTTGACATTAAAGATCTTCTTCAACTTCCAGCTGAGAATAGAAGCAGAGAGTTCAGGAAGATTATACAAGGCATTGTCATGGTTGCTATGTGGGTTCTTTGGGTCGCTAGAAATGAGAAAAATTTTAGTGGTAAAGAGATTAAAATAGGTGAACTTGTAGCTAAGGTTAAGTCTTTATCTTTCCTTTGGCTTAGGTCCCGGTCTAGATTTAAAAAGATATCTTGGAAGGAATGGTCGTTGTTTCCTTTGTATATGTTGTAGTTTGTTTTTGCTTCGGTCCTTGTTTTGAGGTCCGTTAGCGCGTTTTAATGAAGTTCACCTTTCAAAAAAATTTTTTTTAGAAAAATAGCAGGTTGATCAAGAAATTTGGGAAAATAGCATTGAATATGTGGACTTGTAAAATAAACAAACTAATAATAGGACAAATAAGCAGAGCGCAACCTCCATAGCCTAAACTCCGATAAGTCGGCAATTCCATAGCCCATACTGTAATTACCCGGAACACCACTATAGCTGATGACACCTTCATAGCAAAGTAGATCCAACACCTCCATAGCTCACATCCATCCAGTATTAAGAGATAGTGTACTATTGTATTTCTTATTGGGTGATTTATGTATAATCTTTATTGTATTTTGGGTGTTTTGCTAGTATCTCATTAGCCTAGGTGAATAAAATGATTTTGTTGGCCGTTAAAAAAAAAAATATATAGCTCACATCCATCCAGCACCTCTATAGCTCTTCAACAATCCTTTACATCCATAGGCATAGGCGCATAGCCCACATTCTGACTTTCCAGCAAATCCGTATCCCACTCAAAATTGATTGCTATTTTGCCATCATGTTTGATCAACATGGCTATTCTTAAGGGGGCGGGGCGCCACCCGAATTATCCACGGGTACACACTATCAACACGGTAACACCGTCGTTACACACGCTGGTAGTGGTCCCGTGGACCATTTTGCTGGTTCTATCTAACGGGTTGGTACCGGTTGATATTTTAATTTTGAGTTTAATTTTTTTTTTTTTTTTGTTTTAACCGTGTGTTTTGTAGGTTTGTTATATGTTTACCATTTATTTTTTAAGGTTTTTGTATTAACCGTGTGTTTATTAAAATGTAAAGTAAATAAAAATAAAAACCTTGCATTAAAACATAAATATTTTAAACATAATAATACTAAAAAAATACATTAAAAACAAAGAAAAACACTTAAAGTTGGCGCAACAATCGTCATGCCTCAACATGGTCGAAAGCGTTGTCGTGTCGAACCCCATACTCATATTGAGTGAATTCGATAGCCAACTCCTCGTCAAGCTCCGGATCGTCCCTCACTTGTTGCTCGTATAGGGTGGTCCACCTCTCATATTTGATGTTGAGGTCGCCCCACTTGTTCAACAAAATCGCTAAACACTCGAGCCCAAAACCCTCGGGGGGAAGGCGGACCCATCGTCCAGGGGGAGTTGAATTTCGGGGTCATTCGACGCATCCTTGTGGCAAACCACAATGGCCATTTCTTCCTCTTCGATCCACGGGTTCATTTTTTGGTGTGTTTGGTTTTTTTTTTAACCGTGTAAAGTGTGGCTTTTAACCCCACGATACTTCTTGATGAGCTTCCAGGAGGATCAAAATTTATCACATGATCTCCAAAGCTTTATGCATGAAGAATTAACTTTCTTCATCTTGTTTCAAGCTTTACGCATGAAGAATTAGCTTTCTTCATCTTGCTTCAAGCTTTACGCATGAAGAATTAGCTTTCTTCATCTTGCTTCAGGCTTTACTCATGAAGAATTAACTTTCTTCATCCTGCTTCAAGCCTTGCACATAAAGAATGAATCTCTCTCATTCTATTTCGCCCGGACCTACTATTAGGTCCCGCAACAAACGCCTATTCCGTCATACGCTCGCAGCTTAATCACTGTGTGCGCACCAGTTGACGAGGTTATAAAAACACATGTACACTTTGTTACACGAAAACCCAGTGATGACTAGATGTAACTCAAAGTACACATGTGAAATCAAGTCCAGCACTCCCCTGCCAGAGCCGCATGAAAGCACTGGACTGGAGGGACTTGAAGGGATATGGTATCAAAACATCATAAATACCATATCATCGTCCAACTAAAACATGCATCGTCTAGCGTCCATCCGCCCGTTTTACGTCCGCGATATACCTGGCGTCCAACGGATGCCAAACGCAGACTCACCCGCCCGTTCTACGTTGGCGATATACCTGGCGTCCAACGGATGCCAGACGCAGACTCACCCGCCCGTTTTATGTCGGCGGGCCCAGTACGCTTCAAAGCTTCCCAAGCAAGCTAGATGAAGCTTCGTCAGCACGACTAAAAGATGCCTTTCGGGGCAGCCTCGGGGCACACACCCCTGCCCCAGGCAACTGTTCCTGACGCAACAGGTTGCCCGCCAGAGTTCTCTACCAATCAAAGACAGCTCCCAGTCTGACACGCAGAAAGGACGATGACGTGGCAGCCTCCCAGCCAAGATATCTCTCTGACACAAGACTTTCTCAACTAGTCTCGAGTTTCAAGAAAAAAGATGATTACCCACCGCCCCCGGTCTACCAGTAGGCGGAGGACACGTGTCCGCCGCCCGCAGGCGTCCACTTAGCGGACGCCACGAGTACTATCGTCAGGACGGTAACCTCCCCCCTTTACTTTCTCCTTTCACCAAACCCACTTGCACCATTGGGCTTAGGGACTTGGGCCGGAAACATAGAGACACCTCTACCTGAGCCGGGCCCCATCGAGGGTAGAGGATGGGCTGAAAAAGTGTGACGTTGAGGTACTACAAAAGGAGGAGCTCCTTCTCCTTTTGTTGGCATCCGATATTCACTAAAACTTTCACTCAAAAAGACTACGAACTCACTCGTACCTTTTTCCACCCCTTGTTTATTTCAAATCACATTATAAGTATTAGTTCATAACTATTAAAACATACCGGTAATCATAAAACTAAGGATTCACACAATGTGGAGATATCAAAAGCGGCTCAAATTTTTCGAGAAGATTTGTAATGATACCAATTACCTGGAGAAGATTAATATGAACACATTGTAACATTATAGTTAAATCCTACATCGACCGTGAAAAAGAGAGATCTTTGGTTCATAAAGTAATCCAGTGCTTCTTAAATCATCAACGCATTTTGCGCTTAGTTAGGCAGTGAAGTACATTAAAACTCCACGGTTAAGCGTGCTTATGAGGAGTTGTACTAGGATTAGTGACCTTCTAGGAAATCTCCATCGGAGCAACAAAAATAAAACGATCCGTGAGTTCTAGGATGGGCAACCTATCAGGGGCAAATCGGACAATAGTGGTACTAAGATGAGTCAGATGGTACAAATGGTATCAGAGCCACTCCTGTGTCGTTGATTGTGACATCCGTCACTTTTTCATTATATATATATATATATATATTTTATAATAATAATAATAATAATGAAAATAATAGTAATAAAAATAATGATAATAATACATGTGAAGTTTTATAAACTTTGGACCAAATCCAAAGTCAAACCAATGTTGTACCCATTCCTTGTCCAAACCCACTTGCAGCCCAACAAGGCTGGCCCATCAGGCCCAGCCCAAACCACCCCTTCTCCTCACCTTGTCTGCTAAAAAAAAAATTTGTTTTTCCCTGGGATCGAACCCGGGTCAACCACAGGCCACACACACGTACACACCAACTGCTCCACACACTTTTGTTGATATTTATCCAACATAAATTATATTTAAGCACACTTTGGTCCTCCTTTAATTCCTTTCACCTCCCACGAACAGAAGCAGAGCAGCAGACCTTAATTATTTATTTTTTTTTTCTTTCTTTTTCTTCTCTTTTGACCTATATAATTAGCCTAATTAACACATATTAATCATAGTTTGACCACTGATTCGTGATTTCCGGTTTATCAACAATCATTACACGTCAATTAGCGTTTAAATTCATATCAATTATGTGTTTTGACGCGTCAACATTAAACACTAAGTCAACCCTTACCATTTCAATGATTGGGACCATGGCACTATAAATTGAAGGTTGCTGGACCTTCTAATCTCGCCATTATCTCTTTCCCAATCTTCAATTCTTCACAACAAACCTCTGTTCATGTTATTTTGCTTCGTGTTTGACTTTTAAGACTGACCGAGTAATCGTGCACTAAACGTGATTGTAAGTTTAATTATTTTTGTGGGTTTTGTTAATCGGCATCTGCACAATGTTTGCCCTATGGTTAATTAGATTAACATTGTGTAGATTGTCTGATTGGAAAAGCTAGGGCTTGTAAGCTTAAATTGGGGATAATCATGATTTCTGCATTATTATTTATTTTAAATAAAACAAGAATCAACACAACCACTGGTCTAGACCAAGTGGTTGTGTCTGGTGCCCATAAACAAGACCACACGGGTTCGAACCCTGCTGTAACGTTTTATTTTCTTTCTTTGCTGATTTTTTTTTTAAAAACAAACAAATATATATATATATATTACATTTAAACTTATAAATTCATTTTTAAATATCAAAACCCTTTTATAAATTCCAAAAAAATTATATTTGTTTAATCTAGGATAAAAGTTTTATTTACAATTTTTATTTTTCAGAAATTCATTTATTTAATATTTATAATAATTAAATCATTTTTATACTATTATATTTATAAAAATCCATTTATATATCAAAACAATTTTATTAAATCCTCCAAAATTTATCCTGACTTTTTATAAGGTTAAACTTTACTGAAATAATTTTTAATTCGGTAAAATCATTTATTTCATATTTTTAATCAATTTTTGTTAGATTTAATCATAATTAAATCATAATAAATTCAATTTTCATCATTTTTGCACCAAAATTTTACACAATTTATTTTTATATATTTAGAACAGAAACAAGATTTTTAAAATAGAAATTCTTTAATTTTAGTATTTTTGAATATTAAAGTTAAGTTTTGGCAATTTGTAATAAATAGATTTAAAAATCTATTTTAAAGGAAATAATTTTGCAAAAATTATTTTTATACTTTAAACACAATATTGTGACCATTTTAAGTTTAAATCTCATAAAAAGATTTTTGGTTATTTATTTTCTAAATTTCTCACAATTGGCGAATATTTTTAATATTAATCAAACGAGCATTTATCCCCAATTCGAAGCCCTAGAAATACATGCATCCTAGAGTTATTTCACTTACACATTATCAATTACTTTAGGTTGATACTTTGAGATAGTTCCAACACATATTTCGTTGTCCAAGTTCAATTTCAAGTTACTACGTGAACAGTGAGTATTCCTATCCCCTTTTTGCTTTTATTCATTTTTGGGGTGTTACATGTACACTATTACAATTTCAAATACAAGTTTATATTTTTACAATACAATTCTAGTACTATGTGCATTGCTTACAACGTGTTTTATGCTTAGACAATACATGTGGATTACATTTGTACTTAGTGAAATCATTAACATGGTACAAGCCGACCTTAACATTGGATAGCGCTATTTGGATTGACAACCCGCCTAGGTTGATTCTCCCCCTTTTTCATCGGAGAATCCGTGGCCATTGTTAAGTTATTATCCATTTGTTGGATAAGTACACTACAGTTCATACAGTACATTATACAGTCACAGGGTTGATTTCGCTCATTTGTTTGATACATGGTTTACATATTTGCACCGTAGCTTGCACTTGAATTGTATAACTTTTTAACCTACTATATATATCAAATCTAGGAATGCTCACCAACATTTCATATGTTGACCAAATCTATTTTGTACATGTTTCAGGTGCAGTTTGATCTAGTGCTTTAGCAAGGAACATTTAGTGCTTTATTTTAACTCAGTTATTTCAATATTTACATTTCATTTAGACAATGTATTTTCCATTTCCATGTAAGACAATTTTGATTATTCAATAATATTTACATTTTAGTACCATGAGCTTTTGAACAATCGTCACTACGTGGCACCTCGATGATTCCGCCATCGGTTGGGGTGTTACAGATTGGTATCAGAGCCATGGTTATAGGGAACTAGGTTACTAGATGAAATAGGCCTAGACTATAACCGAACTTCAACTTTCATGCATAATATTTTCTGAATTGCCTTACCCTCATTTCCCTCTACTTTCCTTCTTCTATCTTTCCCTCTTTCTCTCTCTCCATTCTTTTCATCCTTCATCATGGGCATAGAGATGGTATCCTAAAGGGAGTGGAGAGTTTACATCATCATAGAACGGGAGCAGTACCTTTTATGAAGACACTCTTAGACATAATACCTACTCTCATTTTGCTCCTTCAAAGTTGTTGAACTTTAATGAGTGTGATAAGGACACGTGCAATCTGGAAGGGTGGACGCCTGTACACTGGGTTTTCTGGCATAGGCAAGCATAGCGCATAAATCCATTTACGGACCTGTTATGCTTACCTGGGGATTCCTGGAGTGAGTGTCCACTTATAGGCTAAAGCACGTCTTCTTTGATCACCATTGGGTTCAATTCCTTTGAAAAGTCAACGTTCTTGTTGGGCTTTACAGCCAGACAAGGGCACTCCAAGCATTTTATGCAAGCTTTTTCAATAATACTCTCCGGTTCATATACAATATTTTGTATTTCACGATTTTCATATATTGCTTACAAGTTCATAATCACACTTCACCTTACTCTCTTAGCCACTTTTTAAATATTCAACACCCTACCCAAATCATATTATTTCTTTTCGCCACATGTTATTTATTTTAAAAACTATAACCCCATACTTTAGCACAAACTAAAGATTTCTAAAACTTGTTGTATTACCTAGTACCTTTACAAAGTACATAATATTTTTTTTTAAAGGATGTCCTCGAACTTAAATTCAATTGATTATTTATTGACGTAACAAACGATTTTCTATATAATGTTTTAAAACTATTTCAAAGCCTACTTAGCTTGTACTATTTAACAACTTTTGCCTTATGTACAAAACCAATTTTGAAAATAATTCTTTTTTTTGAAATAATATCTAGTCTCTAGATTCACTCATTTTCAACTTGTTCAAATTTTTACAATATTTGGTATATAACACAATCATGTTTTCTTATACACTTGATTATAACTTTTGATCCAAACCTCAAAAATTTACACTGCTACATGATCCCCTTACTATAAAATAAACTCTTTATCAACTATCTTCACATTCTCTCACAACCTTGATCTTGCTTCAAGATTTTTCATCATCTTCTCAAGAACTAAATTCATATCCTTCACCTTCTCACACATGAGCTAGTTACCCATGCTAATCAAACTACTAAAAACCTGATACTTGATTCTACAGGATTTTTTTTCCAAAACACCATTGTTTGTGAAACTTGATTTCCTCTTAACTTGACTATTCACTGGACATTTAATTATTCATGATACTTGTGTTTTCATTTTCATAATCCTATTTTCATTTTGTACCCAATTTTGTCGCACTCATTAGCATACAACATCTAGAAATTTCCTTGCGTATTATTGTGTATTAACACAGATTGGAAATTTATTATATTGATTACATTTATTTTTAATCATACAAGACTCTACCTTACATTTATTTGAAACGTTTGGGCTTGATACTTGAACTTACAGATGCTTTTCTAAGAAAACATCATTGCTTGATTGAAACTAGATTTTTCCTTAATTTGACTACGCATTGAACATCTAATTATTCATGATACTCGTAAACATTTAATTATTCATGATAACACTTACACTTAATGGTTGTAGTACTTACAAACTTGCTTGCATAAACATGCTATCAATTTGCAATTTATGTGAATAATAATTGCTGCACTTAATAGAGGTCATCATGCCTTTTTCAACAGTCGGGAGAGGCCCTACAACCTGCTCCACGACTGGTGGAGGCTATCGAACATACTCAACGATTGGTAGAGGTCGCTATGCCTTTTCAAACAGTCGGGAGAGGCCCTACAACCTACCCCACGGCTGGTGGAGGCTATCGAACCTGCTCAACAATCGGTGGGATCATAGAAGGACATAAAACCCTAATGTAAGGTAAATTGATGATTCCGGTCCGGAACGTAATCATGAATTTACAGGTACGTTAGGGTAGTGTGAAATTCTATTAGAGTTTTTAGTAGGCGTCCAGTACGTTTTCGAGGTATCAAAGGTGTGGTGGGTTAGCTGCGGTACACCCTGTATACAAACACTAATGATGCATTGAAAGTCGGACCAGGAACGAACTCTAGTTACATGGTAGTCCACTTAGTCTTTTATAGTCAATCAACTCGTACATTTATTCCTAAAACTTGGAGTTTAGTGATTTACTAGATTCTTATTCTCCTTACTATTCGAGACGAACCTAATCCAACCATTAACTCACACCTATCAAACCTTTTACCCAAACCATTTGAATTTTCCAAGCCACAACCATCTTAATTTTTACCCAAGCATCCATAACCCTATGTTTCCAATAACTTCGGGACGAAGTTTCTAAAAGTAGGGGATGCTGTGACATCCGTCACTTTTTCATTATATATATATATATATATATATATATATTTTATAATAATAATAATAATAATGAAAATAATAGTAATAAAAATAATGATAATAATACATGTGAAGTTTTATAAACTTTGGACCAAATCCAAAGTCAAACCAATGTTGTACCCATTCCTTGTCCAAACCCACTTGCAGCCCAACAAGGCTGGCCCATCAGGCCCAGCCCAAACCACCCCTTCTCCTCACCTTGTCTGCTAAAAAAAAAATTTGTTTTTCCCTGGGATCGAACCCGGGTCAACCACAGGCCACACACACGTACACACCAACTGCTCCACACACTTTTGTTGATATTTATCCAACATAAATTATATTTAAGCACACTTTGGTCCTCCTTTAATTCCTTTCACCTCCCACGAACAGAAGCAGAGCAGCAGACCTTAATTATTTATTTATTTTTTTCTTTCTTTTTCTTCTCTTTTGACCTATATAATTAGCCTAATTAACACATATTAATCATAGTTTGACCACTGATTCGTGATTTCCGGTTTATCAACAATCATTACACGTCAATTAGCGTTTAAATTCATATCAATTATGTGTTTTGACGCGTCAACATTAAACACTAAGTCAACCCTTACCATTTCAATGATTGGGACCATGGCACTATAAATTGAAGGTTGCTGGACCTTCTAATCTCGCCATTATCTCTTTCCCAATCTTCAATTCTTCACAACAAACCTCTGTTCATGTTATTTTGCTTCGTGTTTGACTTTTAAGACTGACCGAGTAATCGTGCACTAAACGTGATTGTAAGTTTAATTATTTTTGTGGGTTTTGTTAATCGGCATCTGCACAATGTTTGCCCTATGGTTAATTAGATTAACATTGTGTAGATTGTCTGATTGGAAAAGCTAGGGCTTGTAAGCTTAAATTGGGGATAATCATGATTTCTGCATTATTATTTATTTTAAATAAAACAAGAATCAACACAACCACTGGTCTAGACCAAGTGGTTGTGTCTGGTGCCCATAAACAAGACCACACGGGTTCGAACCCTGCTGTAACGTTTTATTTTCTTTCTTTGCTGATTTTTTTTAAAAACAAACAAATATATATATATTACATTTAAACTTATAAATTCATTTTTAAATATCAAAACCCTTTTATAAATTCCAAAAAAATTATATTTGTTTAATCTAGGATAAAAGTTTTATTTACAATTTTTATTTTTCAGAAATTCATTTATTTAATATTTATAATAATTAAATCATTTTTATACTATTATATTTATAAAAATCCATTTATATATCAAAACAATTTTATTAAATCCTCCAAAATTTATCCTGACTTTTTATAAGGTTAAACTTTACTGAAATAATTTTTAATTCGGTAAAATCATTTATTTCATATTTTTAATCAATTTTTGTTAGATTTAATCATAATTAAATCATAATAAATTCAATTTTCATCATTTTTGCACCAAAATTTTACACAATTTATTTTTATATATTTAGAACAGAAACAAGATTTTTAAAATAGAAATTCTTTAATTTTAGTATTTTTGAATATTAAAGTTAAGTTTTGGCAATTTGTAATAAATAGATTTAAAAATCTATTTTAAAGGAAATAATTTTGCAAAAATTATTTTTATACTTTAAACACAATATTGTGACCATTTTAAGTTTAAATCTCATAAAAAGATTTTTGGTTATTTATTTTCTAAATTTCTCACAATTGGCGAATATTTTTAATATTAATCAAACGAGCATTTATCCCCAATTCGAAGCCCTAGAAATACATGCATCCTAGAGTTATTTCACTTACACATTATCAATTACTTTAGGTTGATACTTTGAGATAGTTCCAACACATATTTCGTTGTCCAAGTTCAATTTCAAGTTACTACGTGAACAGTGAGTATTCCTATCCCCTTTTTGCTTTTATTCATTTTTGGGGTGTTACATGTACACTATTACAATTTCAAATACAAGTTTACATTTTTACAATACAATTCTAGTACTATGTGCATTGCTTACAACGTGTTTTATGCTTAGACAATACATGTGGATTACATTTGTACTTAGTGAAATCATTAACATGGTACAAGCCGACCTTAACATTGGATAGCGCTATTTGGATTGACAACCCGCCTAGGTTGATTCTCCCCCTTTTTCATCGGAGAATCCGTGGCCATTGTTAAGTTATTATCCATTTGTTGGATAAGTACACTACAGTTCATACAGTACATTATACAGTCACATGGTTGATTTCGCTCATTTGTTTGATACATGGTTTACATATTTGCACCGTAGCTTGCACTTGAATTGTATAACTTTTTAACCTACTATATATATCAAATCTAGGAATGCTCACCAACATTTCATATGTTGACCAAATCTATTTTGTACATGTTTCAGGTGCAGTTTGATCTAGTGCTTTAGCAAGGAACATTTAGTGCTTTATTTTAACTCAGTTATTTCAATATTTACATTTCATTTAGACAATGTATTTTCCATTTCCATGTAAGACAATTTTGATTATTCAATAATATTTACATTTTAGTACCATGAGCTTTTGAACAATCGTCACTACGTGGCACCTCGATGATTCCGCCATCGGTTGGGGTGTTACATTGATGGTAGTGAGGTAAACCTCAACGAGGACGATGAATCCTTTAGGGGGTGATTGTAACGATACCGATTACCGAGAAGATTAACATGGACCATTATAATACCAAAGGTAAATCCTACATCAGCCATGGATATGAGAAATCCTTGTTTCATAAAGTAATTCAGTTTCTCTTAAATCACCAACACATTTTGGACTTACTTGGGTTGTGGAGCACATTAAAACTTCACAGTTAAGGGAACTTAGGTATGAGTAGTATTAGGATGGATGATATCTTTAATTCGAAAGTGTACGTTGAGGCAACCGAAAACAAATCCGTAAGTTTCTGAATTGAAAATTAATCAGGGACAAAGCAATGATATCGGTGATAAAAGAGGCCGGCTTCTAAAAGGTCACTTCTTTGGTACCTTATTTTATTCATGTACGCAGATTTTCCATATGCTCAATTCATATAAAAAAAATTAATGTGGTGAAGTAATTATGTACTTCACGGTTCATGCAATGTGTTTTAGATTTAACAAAAAGCTGCGGAAGAGACAAAATAATGCGAAAATATGATTTCATAACATCACATAAAATAATATTTACATATATTATTATAATTTTATTGGTTATGAAAAAACTCTATTAACGAGTTTCTTTTTCCCCACCTTTTTAGTGTGATGGTAAAAGTGTTAAATTTAAAAAAATATAAAAGGATAGGAGTTCAAGCCTTATATGAGATAAAAAATAAAGGTGTGTTTGAAATGAGATGAAAAAAACGGGTATAAAAAAATAGGGAGAAAATTAGTCGTAAAAAAACGAGTTAGATGTTTTAATTTACTTATAATAATTTTATTGGTTATGAAAATCTGTGTTAACAAGTTTAAATGTTCTCTCATCACTAACGCACTCCACTCTTCGTGCATGTGAGTATGTGACTGGCATCATTGTCCCCTAGATATTTCTATAAGTTGTGAGCTATGAGCATTTATATTAGTGTCTTCATTTTAATTTAATGTGAGGAGGTTTTCTATATTAGACTATCCGTCGTGGTTAGAGTTGACCACAAGCTCTATTCTTTCATATTGCGTTATGTCAGCGCTTAAGTGGCAGAGCGATAAAGCTTTTGCTCACTTGCCTGATGCTGTTGTGGCTAGAGGTGAGCAGCAGCTTTAGCCAGTTTTTCTTTATTTTTTATTTTAGACTTTCTAAATTTGTCAAAATTATATTAAGACAAAAATAAACTTAACTAAAAATTAGATTAATGTTTACAATAAACTATAAAAACAAAAAACTAATCTAATACAAGATCATCGGGACGTCTAGCCCACAAATGCTCGACTAATTCATAGCGTAGGTTATCGTGTATCTCACGGTTCTTGAAATTCCTTATGTTGTCGAGTCTTTGGTTATTATCGATTGTCGACTCGGAACGTGGGATATCGCCTTGGTAATTTTGACATATCGCCATGCCTCGGTCCTCCAATATCATGTTATGTAGAATAATACAAGTGTAGACAACGTCCATGATCATCTCTCGTGTCCAAAACCTTATTAGGTTGGCAATCAACGCAAATCTTTTTTTAAGAACGTCGAACGCTCTTTCAGTATCTTTTCTTGCCGTCTCTTGTTTCTTTGTAAAGTACTTGCATTTGTCTTCAAGTTGAGACGAGTAAGCTTGAACAAGTGTCGACCATTCATTGTAAGTACCATCGACCAAGTAGTAGTCGTACTTGAAATATACATTATTAGCGTAAAACGATGGGGCAGCTCAACCCCGTCGATAAGGTCATCAAATAAAGGTGATTGGTCGATAACATTTAGGTCGTTATTTGATCCAGCAACTCCAAAAAAAGCATGCCAAAACCAAAGATCATGTGAGGCCGGAGTCCTTCGTCTTCGAGACCGGGCCATCAGGTATTCAATCGTTATCCTAACCACTTCCATAAACAACTAATCTTCTTTGGACGAAGAAAAATTGTTCCATGCCAAAGCCATTTCGTAGAGAATGAAAGAAATTTTTTTTTGATAGTTTGCCAAAAATAGACTATGGCTGCCGACCGTTGGCAACCAACGGTCCTTTTTTGACCTCCAACGGTTAGATTTGACTTGCTACCACACGCGAGTGTGGTAGCTTTGGCTGGCTCGCGCAACGGCTAACGGGCATGTGTTGTGGTACCAACTATCCACGTGTAACAAATTGTGGCTCGTGGCTCTTCGCTCGTAGGCCACAACAGACGGTCTTATATAGAGTGATGGTAACTTGTAAGTGGTTGTAAATGGAGAAGGGAGAAAATAATACTGTCCATTAACAAATTTGAAGGAGTTATTACTCACCTCTGTAATTTTTTAATAGTTTTTTAAAATGGTTATAAGTGACAGAGAGACAAATGCCACCATCCGCCTAATTCAGCACGAATGTTCTAGCAACATGGCAATAAGGCTGAAATTAGATTTTGAAGGCACAAAATATTAAGAAAGATCTAGAGATTTCCATCCAAAATATCCAAGACATTAACCAAAGATTATCTTGAATTATCCATGTAAATACCTAAGATATTTGTAATATTTTATACTAAGAATTCTTTAGATTATGAATAATCTAAAATCATTAGCACTAGTATCAATAGGTGATCTTGGGTCATTTGCTAATTACCTCCAAAAAAAACACTAACGCATTCACCTTGTAACCTTCGTAAAGTTCTTGTATAACTCTTCATTGTAATAAATAAAGGTTTGGTTGATTACCAATCTTGTTATCTTGCATATATCGTTTCCGAATCACATCATAGTCTGGTCAAATGCTGATCTTAGAAGGAGTCTAAGAGCCACATGTGAGTCAAGAGAGTTACTCCGTGACACAAAAGCAATGATAAAAGTATAAAAAAAGTATTATTTAATTGAAAATAGTCGTTTATATATCTTTTCTAACTCTAATGCATTGCCATTTAGTATAGCTAATGACTTTTCTCCCCGTTTAGAAAAAGAAAAAAAAAAGTTTTATAAGAAACACATATACAAAAATCTTGAATTGAACTTTAGAAGTTGAAACATGGAAGCATTTGTAGTTTTAACAACCTTTGCTTGAGAAGAAAAATAGGACAAAAGATGGGCTGTAAAGCACAAAGATGCAAAGAGAAGAAGTCGTCGGTGGATTAGATTATGATGCAAAATGTAACCACAAAAGTATAAAAAAATAAAACCATATATATCGTGATGAACAAACGTTGGCCCCACCTAAACACTAACGTCGATTATAAATTTTGTTTTACCTTTTCTTTTTAGGAAAAGAAAAAATTTAACCAATTGCAACATAAACGTGCAAAGATTGGGATCTTTTTGGTATCTACAAATATTACTTAAAATTAGTTTGTAGTCACTATCTTAATTTGCTAGTCTCTATCTACTAAGAAGTTGCTGGACCCACGTAAAAATGATGAGACTTTGGTATATGGTTCTCATTTTTTAGGCCATCGTCACCTGTTTGCGTTTAATTAGTCACGTGTACTAATTAAATTTTTACGGCATAATCATAATAATGTTTGCGCATATAAACTTTAGTAATATATAAGGTATCGATTCTAAGAGAACCAACCCCTATTTGAAAAATGAGAGAATAATTTTAGATCACACATTTCTTATAAAAGCAAAAAAAAAATTTTTTTTTTTGCTTAATCGCACGTTTTTATGCAAGAATTTTTTTTATTTATACATATGTGTATAATATATTTTATTTGATAAAGAAAAATTTGTGAAAAATTACATCAAGATAGCGGGCAGGCGGGCAACAAGCTGCGCCGCCACCCCTTTTTAGACGGCAAACCCTAGCCTACTAAAAACGAACCCCTGCCCCCCCCCCCCCCGAGTCGAAACACTGCTATTAATAACCCGTTGGACTCTGGTCAGGAAACGAATGGCTTCCGGTGCCAAGGCGCCAAAGGTATCAAATGCCAGGGGTACGAAAACGTGTTGGTTCTCCTCACAAGCTTTAGCATGCTTCTCAACTTTCTTCGCCTCCGCTTTCCGCACCGCTTGCCCTGCTACAAAACCAGTATCCCTCAAACCAACCAGGGGAGATACGCCTGTTAGGTCAACACAAGCGTGTAATATGTGTATATTACATTTTCAGCTATACATATGTGTATATTTCAGTTATACATATGTGTTTACATATGGACCATACATTTTTCTAAGGCAAAAGAATTTATTTATTATACACATGTGTATACTGAAAAAAAAAAAAAAATTAATCCTATATAAAAAGTAGCGATTAAAGCAAAATAAATAAATAAATAAATTCTTTTGCCTTAAAGAAATGTATGGTCCAGAATAATTCTGTAGTTCTCAATTTGACCAACCAATTCTTGTAAGAAGAATAAACTAGTTTCATCCTACAAGTTTTTTTTTTTTTTCCAACTAAACTAATAACATTTGCAATTACCTGTCAGGGTAAAATATATGGATAACTCATCACATTTAATCCTCATCTTTCTAAAACCACGGTTATGGTTCCTATGGTTTGATCCAATGTTTTAAAAACCGGTTTTTAAGTCATACCGGATTTGCCTTAAAAATGGTTCAACCGGTTGAACCGGGTTATATCGGGTGGTTCAACCGGGTGTAGTAGTTAACTTTATAATTTCATAACTTACAACATTATCTCACAAAGTAATCCAAAAGCATATGATTATATATCAAAAGATAATACAAAATAAAAAAAAATCCAAAAGATAAGTCATAAGTATTCAATTTTCCCACAAAATTCTATTCACTAAAACGGTACGATATGTTTAATCCATTGGAGTGTTGAATACATCAAGTTGCTTACTGATATAGTGATATTAACATAACAAAGAAGAGAGTTCAACAAAAACTAAAAGAAAACATAATCAAAGAAATACATGTTTATAATCTTAATATACTCAAAGTGAAAAAGATACAAAATCACTTTATATTACCTACCAATTAATAATAGGAGCTGACAATAATTTCGAATTTCAACTGCACTTTGAATGATTTGGTGGATGAAATTGAAGCAATTAATTAATAATGATCGGCACCATGTATCTTATGGAAGACTAAAAGTTTTAGGTTAAGTTGAGAGTAAGTCAGTAAACGAATGGGCCATTTAAGTTGTAAAAATTCAAACCCAAAATTACATTGGGCCGGTACGGTATCCGGTTCGTACCGGTATAAACAAAAAAACCGGCGGTATAATTTGTATGCCGTTTTCCCATTTTACCGGCATGTTTCGTACCGGGTGTGTAGCCGGTATCCGGTATTACCGGTAATACCGGCCGGTATAAACCGGTTTTTAAAACATTGGTTTGATCGTTAGTTAATAAGATAGTCTTTAGAATGGATGTTCGTTAGTTTATAACGTTAAGATGATATAAAATGACTCAATTACACTTATTATTAAATTAATAAGTGAAACATAAAAAAACAATTAACAATTAAAAAACACACCATTTCATAAACCGAAGGCAACATCGACCAACTCCAACCCAGACAAACTCATAACCTTCGTATTTTTCATCTACTCGTTGCAACTCACACGGAAAAAAAAACAAGGTATTTAAACCTGCAAACCCTCGTCTTGACGCAAAATGAGGGTATGGGTTTCCAACCTAAACAGCGTTCAACTAGCCACTGACTAGCGATTAATCGGTGATCAATTGAAGGCTAGGCGGGATTTTCACAACCATGGGTGGGGTTATTGGTTATTTAGAAATTGTGGGCCATATTAATTATTTATCATATTTAGTTTTGATTTAATATATTTTTTTCGTTTCTATTATTAACGGCAAAAAAGTCATTTCACACGTACCTAATTGGATAAGTTAACAGTTTATCAGTGTAGGGACTATTGGAGTAACAAATTGTAAAATCACATGGAACATTCATGCAATTTTAGAAAGTTGATGGATAAAAGTGAAATACTAGAAAACCACATGGACTATTCGAGCATTTTAATGTTCTTGTCAGTTCCGTCTAATGGGCTAAAACCGTATGTTTTTAGCATTAACTCGGGGTACATTCGGCCTTTTGCCTTTGTTTTTTTTATAATTTTTTATCATATTTTGTAACACCCCGACTTGAATTAGAAATGATTGACTTTATGTAAATTAAATATGAAAAAAAAAGTAGAAATAAATACTAAATCAAATAAATATAAAAATTACAAGTATGTTGTAAAACAACGGCTTACTAGCATACAAAATATAAGAACTATGAACAAAAATTAGAGGAAGATTTAGAGAGGGATAGAATATACATGAGTGTGTATGATACAATATACATGAGCCACTATTTATAGGCTATAAAATTAATACAAACATAATAATAGATGTAGGTTATGTATGTGGAGAGTCACCATATTATTGGTGCATTCATAACACTCCCCCTTGACTATCCACATAATGTAATAAATCAATACACAATTCTTCTAATACGCTTAGTGATGTTGCCTCGTTAAAAACCTTGCCAGGAAAACCCAGTGGGATAAAACCTCAGCTAAGGGAAAAAGAGTGCAACGCGTATTTTCTCCCCCTGATTCTTCTAGATCAGGTGTGTTTCCTCGTTAAAAACCTTACTAAGAAAACCCAATGGGACAAAACTTAGTGAAGGGAAAAAGAGTGCAACGTATCGAATACTCCCCCTCATTTTAATATGTATTATTTGAATGATGGTGTCGATCTTCTAAGAAAGTTGCTCAAAGTTTTGTAGTCAATGATTTGCATTCTTGATCACTTGACGTGAAAATCTTTAAGTTGAGTCATTGATGTATGATCTTCATTCCAGAATTTTAGTCCCTGCTCTCGTAAGTGCAATTCTTTAAGTTGAACTAATGTTGCCTCCTCTCGTAAATAAATGTCACAAGTTCAACAAATGTGATGTGTTATATTCCCTGCATCTACAAGACTAACCAAACTTGTTTGCATGGGTTAGTGAAATATAATCAAAAATCGCTCATACCTAAAGTATTTGTTTTAACTCATTCCGGTGTCTCCTCGCTTGACATAGGCTATATTATGATAATAAGTTCATGTGGAAGATATAATAATCATGCATAACTAGCAAGACATATACTAATGTACATATATATTTAACTATGGTACTTGTAGAGTGAAAATCTCTACTTTGGTAGGAGATGAAATAAATAATTTTCCATATCAAGTAATTGGACAACCTTTAGTGCACTTTAAATATGAGCTATGTCCATTGTAAAATGTCTCACCATCTTTTCAAGATATACTTTGATGGATTGGTAAACACATCATTATATACTCGAATTATAGGTCAAGCAACAAGTGCACTATGTCAAAGATTTTCAAAAAAAATCCCCCTTTTAAAAGTTCCACAGAGTCTCTCGATAATGCTCAGACATCATCACTGTAAACTGCGAGT
Source organism: Ambrosia x helenae (assembly GCA_030844895.1). Taxonomy (NCBI): domain Eukaryota; kingdom Viridiplantae; phylum Streptophyta; class Magnoliopsida; order Asterales; family Asteraceae; genus Ambrosia; species Ambrosia x helenae. The sequence goes on from CM061225.1 coordinate 98,822,937, forward strand.
GAACTTTTAAGAGAGAACTTTTGATAAAAGCTGGATAATACTATCAAACTTATGTTGCTCTTTATCGGGATATCTCATGAGTTGTACAACACTCAACCCGCTTATTTTAGTCCATACATATTATATTACCTTTACATAATACTTCTTAAGGTATTCATATCAATGCTTGAGGCATTCTCAATCCATCATGGACTTTTCCATCTTGACCAATTACGCAACTGCATTCACTCTTCAATTGGAAAATCAATAACATCTATTTCTCCAATATATATAGTACCATTCTTTTACATTGAAGTATCATAATCACTAGGTTTAGTTTATTACCCATGGTATATTGGTGCACAATAATTACATCCTACGATGTTTCATATTACCTTTTAAGCACTTGGTTGCTTTAGGATACTCATGAGGAGTTCCACTTATATTCAATTCAATCATATAACAAACATAACGTATTTCGAATTGAATCTTTTTATTCCGATCATAACGTTCTCGAGAACTTACGTTACAAGATTTTTGACACATTAAATCCTTCATCAGGTATTTTCATGTAAACTTTCAGTGTCAAGTGAATCATGATATTTATTAGACGCATTTCAATTCTCTCTTTGCATTACCAGACTAATAACATAATGAAAAATCATTATATCCACCACTGGAGAATGCTTCTCCTCATAATCAATTATGGGTCTTTGCGAAATTCTTGTGCCACCAATTTTACCTTGTATCATTTTCTTTTCAAATGTTGATTCGCACAAAAGACCTTTTCATATCTATATGTTTTACAACTTTTGTTGTATGGACTACTGATCCAAAACTTTCGTTTTCAATAGAGAATTCAACTCTGCCGTATTTGCGTCTTTCCATTTTGGCCAATCATTTCTTTGTATTCATTCATAGGCAGATCTTAAATCTTGATCCTCATTTTAAGCGCTACATTAGATAAAATTTATAACGACGTCGATTTTATTTCGATTCCATACATTTCATAGACATGATACTATATAACGTGATCTCTTTATTTTCAGGTACCTGAGGTTCTTCTGGAACCATCATGTCTAATGTCTCTTCAGGAGACCTTTTTACTATAACCTCGACTTGACCATCTTTATTATTTGCTCCAATTTCTCGAGAATTTTTTTTATTCTTTAGAATCGACTAGTCTACCACGCTTTAGGCGTGCAAAAGGCTTGTTGCCAATATACGATTGTCCTTCCTGGACACTCATCTTAAATGGAGCATTGGCAGTTGGTATATGTGACTTGATTAGCTATTCATCATACTTAGGTCAGTTAATGCGTCTGGTAATTAATTCGCTAATCTCTGTGAATGAATTAACCTTTGAACTTTTGGTTCACAGTGTTTAGTACGAGGATCAATGATATTTCATTCTAACTCATTTCTATTTCCAACTGCCTTTTATCTCCCCCTGATGTTGGGAATGTTAATCCATTGAAATGGATATCAATTAACTGAGATGTAAATAAATCTCTTGTTGAAGGCTCTATAAATCATCATATATTCCCAATCACCTTTTAAAGTGCTATCTTCATGCGTCGTGGTGGATCAATTTCAATATATGTCGCACAACAAAAATCTTAGATGGGCAACATTTGGTTTCTGACCAAAAACCAACTATAATGGGGAGAAACTATTACCACGTATTGGCTTGATGTGAATAAATGTTACTGCATGTAAAGTCAAATATGAACTTTTGCTCTCATGATCATTGACATTGCAATCAATAGTAGACGTTTTAGTGATCATCTCAATGAAAGCAATATTTCTATGAACATAAGCTATATGAAGTTCAACACTTATTCCAATGATCATTATTATCTTGGGAATTGATTAAGTATGCCAATCTAGAATAATATGCTTGCTATCTTATTAGCTAAGCCATAAATCAAGCAAACATCAGGTTGCAAACTTGATAACCATTTAGACGATGCATCGATTTTAAATACTAAATGGTATCATGTTAGGATATGCGTATCCTTTAATCAATTCCAAAATATATAGTGATACTCACGCTACTTTATATGGCAAATATATAATTTTGCTTAAGAGCAAACATTACATGCTATGTATCAGATGGAAGAATCTTTAAGTTCTTCATTATGTTCACATCATAATCGACTCGGTGTGGTCTTACCGGTCACGCCAATTAATTAAATAATTATGATCCATAAACTAAACTTCTAGTTTATGATCGAATATGTATTACTTGCACGTATGTAATACAAAACATATGACATGAAAGAATGTATTGTAACTTCAATGTTCAAACCATCATGTTATATAATCACTCCTTTTATTTGCCACATGTGGTGGTCAATCTCATTAGTAACATGATCATTATTACATTTTTTGATGATCAATCTCATTAGTAACTTGGCTATAATAATAATCTTTGATGGTTGATCACATTATGACCATCATTGCAACTTTCTCAATTATCTCCATGATCATGACAATTTCAATTATTATTATATAATCTCATTCACTTCAAGAAATGGAGTAAAACCAACCAAGCTTTATTATTTTCTTGAACATAAGAATATAAAGTCATTTCAAACTTTTCATACCCTTTTAATGGTATTGCTATTTCAGGAGCGTATTTGAGGTATGATAAGTAAAATTCGTTCTATCCAATTTTCCCATATAAAATTGAGAAGTAATTATATTTCCTCAATTACCATGATCATGGACTTTACACTGATCATTATATCATCACATTCACTTCAGGGAATGGATTATAACCACAAAACTTTCATGGTGGAATCATTACAACTTCCTTAGTTATGTACATGATCTTTAACCTTTATACCGATCATTTTTCATCACATTCACTTCAGGGAATGGATAAGAACTACACCACTTTCATGGTGGTCATTTCAAACCTTATATATTCTTTGATAATTTGCTACTTCAAGAGCATATATGAGATATGACGATGGAAACTGTTTCAATCAACTTGTATAAATAATCTTCTCATCACATAACACTAATTGAGAAGAAGTTATATGATCGAATCATTACGATTTATCGATCAAAATTCTTACAAGCTTCCATAAATTTATAATAAATGAATCTTGATCACAATTCAATCATATAACTTGTGACAATATACCATAATGTTCTCTTCAAAATGATAACATACGAAACACAATGTATACATAAAGTTGGATTATATACTTCATGACGTTATAACATGTTACCATATAAAACAAGATGTGGTATAACCTTTATGAAATTAAGTGTTTTCATCATTTATAAGAAAACATATAATTTATATATTAGTTTATCATGAAATAATGGGATATCATATATCTATATATTTGAGTGAAAACCAATTGCTTAGAACATAACAATCAAAAGCCTATCACGTAAAAGCAAACGTAAAGACATGTAACTTTATTTGTAAGTCAATTATTTCAAAATAAAAATAATGAAACATAACTAGACAACAAACTAGTATTAATAATCTCTATATACAATACATGTATCTAGACATATTCAAGCATGGGTCTAATATGATTATCCCAACATTAGATTAGAATATATAAACAAATTGCATTTATCCTCCAACTTCATACTAACCATTTTCTCAATTATACTCATTTATATATGATCCAACCATTTTAAATTTTTTAAAACATATAATCTCATAATGCTTGCTAAATATATTATGGAAACATAATGTTCGGTTTTTGCAATTTATAAGTTTTTTTTTTCAATTTGAAAGTTAAACAATACTATTGTAGTATATAAAATAAAGTTTCCATTTTCTTTCCTTTAAGTCATGTGTGGTTATTATCCTTTTTGCAAACGTAAAACGCCAGCCTTATTAGAGCGAATAATAACCCTCACTAAATAATAATTAATTGTCAAATTAAATATATTCATTATAACTAAATGAAATGTTTATAATCATGACAAAATTATAATCAATTTTCAAATTCAATATATTCATTAAAACTAAATGAAACGTTTTATTTGGAGAGTTTTAATTTCATGATTAATTTATAATAAACATATTAACCAAAACTAAATGTAAGTTTAAAGTAAGGGAATTAAAATGGACCGGTAGAAAATATCAACAGCCTTCAAAAGCTATCAACCCCAGTTACTAGTTTTGTTTGATTAAAATTCTCCAAAATTTATATAAAAACCACAACTTGTTATGTTTATTCAGAATAGTACCAAGTAATGAGCAATAGAAAAATGAAGATATAAGCGAGAATTTATAGAAAAATTACATTACCAAATAACTTACTTAAAACAATTAGATTTGTTTGACTATACATAATTTATAATTGTACTGGAGTAATATATATAAATCTCGTTTAACCCAAAATTGTATGAATTACAATATGGATTGTGTTGAGAGAGTGAACAAAAACAAAATAACTAGAACATGTAGACTTACCATATGTTAATATGATCTAACTCCAAAAGCAACTCGTGCTGATAACGTGTTGTAAAACAACGGCTTACTAGCATACAAAATATAAGAACTATGAACAAAAATTAGAGGAAGATTTAGAGAGGGATAGAATATACATGAGTGTGTACTATTTATAGGCTATAAAATTAATACAAACATAATAATAGATGTAGGTTATGTATGTGGAGAGTCACCATATTATTGGTGCATTCATAACAAAGTAAATTTTATTCTGAGATTAAAAAATAGTTCAGAATTTTTAAAACTCATAATTTTGATACCCCAACCAATGGCGGAATCATCGGGGTGCACGATAATGACGATTGTTCAATAGCTTATAGTACTAAAGTGTAAATATTGATACATTGAATTGAATGATTTATTACATTGAGATGAAATACAAATGGTACATGAAAACTCCATAGTTAAGCGTGCTTAAGTGACAACAATTCCATGATAGGTGACCACTTGGGAAGTTTTCACTCGGGCAACCAAAAACATATCTGCGAGCTTCTTGTGGGCAAAGCGGCCAATATTAGATGATATTAGAGGTGGGGTGTTACAGAATGGTATCAGAGCCACTCCTGTGCCATCCAGGATGGTGGGGCAGACCTCATCGAGGACGATGAGTACTGGAGGGGTACTTGGCTTGGCAATGGCGACGGTTATCGGTGGTGATGCACGAAGGGACAGGACAACAGCAACCAGTAGTGCTTCTGTTTGGTGGTTGGTCCGGGTCAGGTTTGTTATGGTGTAGTGACAATGGGGATGTTCGTTGGGGTGTTACATATTTACCTCCTTTTACATCCTTCCTTTTTAAAAGAATTGTAACCCTAAAAATCATTCATGCTATAGTTTGACTCATAGCCAGTCATGTGACATACCCCTTCAAATGACGACGACTTTATGAAAGTCAAATCAAATATCAAATCCCTCTCAAATATCTCTCATCTTGAAAATTCCCAATTTCATCAATACTTCAATCCAAAAACGGATCAAAATTTGTCAACATATTCATCCAACATGAACACGAACCTCCAATTTCTTGAACACGAACATATGCATTGCCCTAGATGCAATTCTGAAAAAAGCAAATTCTGTACTATGCAATGTCACAATTGTAAAAGTTTCCGACGTTATTGGATCAAAGGTGCTACTCCTAAATCGATTAAACAATTTTCAAACTCCAACAAACGTCTGTATAATCCTTTTTCGGGGTTAGCCCATCTTCAATTATGTTTCAAGTGAATTGTTTGAGCGTGAATGGTGGTGATAATTGAAGTTTTCAATCGAGCGAGTGCGACGGTGGATGAGATGTGTGGCATACTCTTTCAGTTATTACTCCAGTTTATAACCTTTGTTAGGTTTCGATGCTATTTTTTGAGAAAAAATGTTTTGAGACAACAAGACGGTCGATGAGATGTGTGGCATACTCTTTCAGTTATTACTCCAGTTAATAACCTTTTTTAGGTTTCGATGTTATTTTTTGAGAAAAAATGTTTTGAGACAACAAGGAAAGATGATTTGGTTTGTTGCAGTTGTGTTGTGACATGAGGTTGCGAAGATATCAATGAAGCAAAAAGTAGGAACGATGATTGATTTTATGGATAAAAATTGCTTTAAATGGGATGGCTGTAAAAGGGTGTAAAATAAATAACAAAAGGAAAAAAGATCATAAATACCCTTGAGTTAACGTTAAAAATAGACAAGGTTAGCCTATTGGATACCATATTGCTATACCATATTGCAATCATTTTTCATACTCATTTTTCAAACATTCATAATTTTTCATACTACATTATTTAAAAAAATACACCATAAAAACAATCATTTTATCCTATTTCATTTACATACCATATTGCTATAGTTTAAAAAAAATTGTTGGGTTGATAATTTGCATGATTATCAAGTATAATATGCATGATTATCATGTATAACTTGCGGGATTATTTGGTTTAGGTATAACTTGTGTGATTATTTGGTGATGGACAAATAATACCCTTTTGACTAGTGCCACGTGCCGCGCTCTCAGCTCTTTTTATCCTTTGTATGTTAAGGTCATTTGTACATTATCTTTACCCATTAATCAAAAAGCTAGTAGTATGGTGCTAAAAGTAGATTACACCACGAGAATTATATTACATTGTTGTCAAGTTTAAAGTTACACCAATGTGACGAATCCAAAGTTTTTAACTTAACCGGTTTTTAGCCAAACAAATCATGTTGTCTTGATCTCCTCATTCAGTTTAGAAGCCGAGATTTGTTTGGTGGAGTAGACCTAACCATTCCTAGCTTTCTATATACACTAGCAAGTTGTCAAACCTACCGCACGAAGCATATGCCTTGCCATGTTGTTGAGATGGTTGGAGTTGTGTGAACTACAAAAGATGATTTTTGCAATGCCACTCGGTCTCTTTCGGATTAACACACGCTATTGAAGGTTAGATTTATGTTTCGTTTATGGTTGTATTTGTTAGATTTTTTGAATTTAGGTTTGTATTCTGGCCGGATTTAGGTTTTATTTGTTAGTTTACTGAACTTAGGTTTGTATTGTGGTTGGATTTAGGGGTTTTCTAAAAGGGGGTCAACAAAAACCCACGTACAGGGCAGTACACGACGTATTGTTTATCCGGTGAAGATGATGTTGCTGACGTGATATCATCATCAGCCACATGTTTTTAAAAAAAATATTTTTTAAATAAAACTTAAGTTATTAAAAATAAAATTTATTTTTTACATAAAACTTAATTTAATATAAGTAGAATTTATTTTTTAGATATAACTTAATTTATTAAAAATAAAATATATTTTTTGAATGAAATTTAATTTATTAAAAATAGAATTTATTTTTAGATGAAACTTAATTTATTAAAAATAAAAATTAATTTATTAAAACTATAACTTATTTTTTTATAAAACTTAATTAATTATAAAATTCATTTTTTAAAATAAAAATTTTCCATGATGGATATTGATGAGGAGATACAATAGGATGAGCCTGCTGGGCCGTTGTGACCGCACCTCATATCCACTCCTGGGTCACCCATGTTTGGAGTTCGATCCTGGCATAACCGTTTTTGTCACTGCCAGAAGCTTTGTAGGATGGAGGTCGCAGACTTGATTGACTGATTGGTTTTACAAAAGTTAGGGGAGAAGGAGAGAGCCCGAGATATCATCAGGACTAATACCCTATAGGATCGATTGTTCAATCTGGCGTAACAACCTTCGTATTGAGAGCTGGTCGTGGAATTTTTATCGTATTTTAATTTCACACCACAGCCGACCAGTTTGCCAGAGGATAAGGAATTTGTGGATGTATCTTTCTGGTGAGCTTGCAAGACATTTGAGATGGATCTTCAGGAGTTTGCGTGATATACCGATTTGTTCACACAGCTCAAGGCGGTTACGTCAGTATCCACCGACGGGATCATAAATGCGTCTAAAACTCTACTACGTAGTTTTTAGAGGGTAATACAAATTGAGGGTCACCCGCATTAGACTCCCCTTGTGCAACACCCCAAAATTTAAAATAATACTAGTAGAAGGTAGTGGGTAAATATGTACATAAATAAATAGACTAAGTTGCTAATGTTGAATAAATAAACGGGTAATTAGCTAGTAACTTAAGTTATAACCTAAAATGACTAGTAACCAAAGGGGATGGGCTGAAATGGAATAATATTATGTCCATGGGTTGGAATGGAGATGGCTTCAAACAAAACAAACTCCTGGAAGAGGAGTACAGGACTTTGAGAGGAGAAAAACTACCCCAACCCAAAAACCCAATAATCAGCCCCAAAACAAACTCCTGGAAGAGGAGTACAAAACTTTGAAGTGAATTCGAGTCGTTGGGTCATAATAAACTCAAGGTGAGTTGTAGAATGTATTTGATGGTTGTCTTATGTTGATGAGATTCTTGAATAACGGTAGTAATGTATGATTCTTGATAATCTAGCTTAGAAAATGAAAGTAGTATGTTTAATTGTGAAAATGTACTATGATGCATATATAAATTCTGTTATTGAAAGTAAATTGTGTGAAATATGGATATGTGACAATGAGTTTTAAGAAGAGAGTCCATGCTTGACAATCTGCAAGTCAAACAAGGCTATAACTTATAAAGATAAAATCCTATGTTGTAAGTGTGCTAATTAGGGTATGTGTAGTGGTGAGGGGTTATGTGGGGGTTATGGGATTAAAATATTAAAAAGTAATAGAAAGGGGGTTATGTGGGGGTTATGGAAAAAGAGGTGTAGTGGGAAGGGGGTTATGTGGGGGTTATAAATGATTGGGTAATCATTGCTTTTTATTGTTTTTTTATTTAAATAAGAATATTAAATAGTTTAAATTATTTTTCATTAAATATATAAAACTTAGAAATACTAAAAAAAATTACAAATACTAAAAAACAACAAATACTTAAAAAAAATTACAAATACTAAAAAAAAGTTACAAATACTTAAAAAAAAGTTACAAATACTTAAAAAAAACTAGTCGTCGTCGTCGTCTCCTTCTTGGTTTTCTCCTTCTTCTTTTTCTGCTTCTTCTTCTTCTCCTTCTTCTTCATAAAATTCATCATCTTCTTCTTCTTCTTCTTCCTGGCTCTGATGAATCGGGCGAATCGACCATGCTTCCTCCACCAAATCCGCCTTCAACGCGTTATGTATATCTTTGGAACGCAACATGGCACTGTTTTGGAATCTCTCCTGCTGTGTCGCTTGCGTCCCTGGAACATCTTCTTCTGCTACATAATTTGGGCATATTGCCTTTCCTTCGTTTTCAAGTATCATATTATGCATTATGATACAACCATACATCACCATTCTAATCCTTTCTTTTTCCCACATACGAAAAGGTTTTCTTACAAAATGCCATCGTGCGGTGAATCCTAAACACCCTCTAGCGTCGGGTTTTTGCTTAAAGTAGTCATAGTTGTTCTCTAAATCTCCGGTGATGCGCAAAAATAAGTTTTTACGCATCCGAAATCTTCGTCTAAACAAATCAGGGCCGTAAACCGGATCGGCATTGAAATAGTCATTCATCAACCGCTCATTGGCGGCTACACAGTCTCGCTCTATATATTGCCTAGACAATATCGGCCGTGGGACGGAAGTACCTACAGCTTCAACCGCGCTAGAAAATAGTGTAACCGCACTCGAAACGGCCTCGTCCACTTCCGCGCCGTCATCTTTAAAAAACCGATTATATAGATCGATAAACGAGTCATCGGAGTGAGGAGGGGACGACATTTTGATGATTTGTTTGTGTGAAAAGTATGTGTGTATTGTATGTGTGCTACATATATGGATATATATATAGAGTGGATGAATTTTTTTTTTAAATTCTAAAATATGGCCGTTTATGACCGTTGTGTAACGGTCAAATCACCAAAATCAAATGAAAACGCTCGTTGTGTTCAAAACCATACTTGACCAAAACGCCACCATAGCGCCTGGGGGGCGGTGTTCCCGGCGCTATGGTGGCATAAAACGCCATATAACGTGCCCACTACACATACTCTTATAATGAAAATGGAAAGGTATAATGATGATGGGAGGGTTGTGTGTCCATAATTTGGTACATGAGTGTTAATTGAAATTTATGTACACCAAGTGTATGTTGAAACACCTAAATGAATGAATTGAAAAGCATTATGTTCAATATTATGTGGATTGATTGAAAATGACTAGTAAATGTAAAATTATTAATAAGTTATGGTTAGGTGTGTATGAAAGAAAAGATGAGTTCATGAGTTCTAAATTATGTGTTCATCAAGTGTAGATATTAAGACGGAAGGATCAAGCAAGCAAAGAGGCCATGACTTGCAAGACAAAGCTAAGTTGGTTTGATTTACAATTTTCTAGTGTTATGTGCATATTGTTGTATCCTAGTTAAAGGAAGCAAAATGGTTGAAAAGACCTTAATGGATCAAAGGTGGAAAGTATGTAGAAGGAATGGATTGACCCTTAACGGGTCAAAGGGTAGAAACATGTAGAATAGGTAGAATCACTGTTTTGAAAACCGGACCGGACCGGCCGGTCGGACCGGTCGGACCGGTGTCCGGGGTCTGGACCGGTCCGGTTCGGGTGTTTGGACCGCCGTGCAACTGAACCGCTTGTGAACCGCTGAACCGGCCGGTCGGACCGGAAAACCGGCCGGTCGGACCGGAAAATAAGGGGTCGAACCGTTCTTTTTTTATTATTTTTATTATTTTTTGGGTTTCGATACATGTTTGACCCGGTTCGTTGGACCGGTCGGGCCGGTCGGACCGGTCGAACCGGTGAACCGCCGGGGGTCCGGTTCGACGTCCGGTCCGGTTCTGAAAACCTTGGGTAGAATAACTTTAATGGTTTATACCATGTAGAAAGGATAGAATGACCTTAACGGGTCAAAAGGTTGGAAAGACCTTAACGGGTCAAATAGGTGGAGATATGTAGAAAGGGGAGAAAGAACTTAATAGGTCAAAAAGGAAGTATGTAAGAGGTTTCATAATGGTGAATGTCAATAATGGAATAATCCTTTGGTTTAATACATAATTAACTCACTTTTGGTTGTGTTGTGCATCAGGTAAGGCACATGCTTGAAGATCAAGTCACGGCTCGGATTTGGGAATGCACATACGTTTGGTGGGATCGGGTGTCATGGCTAAAGCATTTGGGATCTATTTTTTTTAACAACGTTTCATAACTTAAAAATGTTTTGGTAGGTGTTTTGTTACATGTTGGGATAGATCCCCATGACAACTTTTCCAAACTATGTTTTTGAATCTTGAACTAATTGTAAATGTTAATGGTTGGTACACAAGTATTCACATGTGAATGCATTTTATAAAAAAATAACGGTCTTTAAACCTTGTACCGATACTTTCATAGGATTATTGCCACATCAACTACGCCACACGAGCAGAGCCATGAGTGGTGCACTGCTGCAGACCTGTTCTATCTATAATGCCTTATATACCGGAGGTCATGTGCAATGTCATGGTGTTTCGTTGAATGGTTTTCTTCTGCACATCACAAACAGGAGGGTGGTGCATTATATGGCGTGGCATACATTACCATCATTGCCCGTGGCTTGGGGATAATCCCGGATCAGGACCCGCGTCTATCCTCGCAGATCCAGCCGTCAAGGTTGGATCAACTCTCAGTGATAGGCATATGATGTACGCGCAAGTTTGTTGGGATTGGCCTCCAATTTTGAGATGTTTTGGGCTATATTTTGTCTCGGAGCCATTAAAGGAAGTTATCCTGATTCTCTTGGAGGAGCAACAGCCTGATGAGGTGACGAATGATTCGATCGATGTTGATGCGCCGCCACCGGATGATGTGGGTTGTTAAGTTGAAGGCATAGATGAGACGTCTTACAAGTATGGAGCCCCGATCACCACAACCGCCACAACATTATTCGGATGATAAGGATGATGCTTATGTTGTACTGTCTATCTTTTGTACTTTATATTCAGTTGTATTTTGGTTATCTTTTGTATGAACAAACCTATTGCTATAAATATTCAGTTTCAGTTGTTTATGTTTGTAATGGGTATGTTTGGCAAAACTAGCTGTTGGCTGGAAGCTGTAGTTTTTTAAATATATTTTGGTGTTTGCCAGAGTAGCTTGAGCTTTTAATAAAATGAATAAAATGACCAAAATGGGCATAACTAAAAGCGTGTATGCATGTTTTTTTATGGTAAAATGGGTATTTGTGTCATTTAATCATTAAAAGCTTGCAGCTAGTATGAATTTTTTCTTAAACGCTAGCTAATACTAGTAGTGTTTCAATATGGAGCCTTTTCTCCTAATTTAAAAGCTTTAAGCTCTTTCAACCAAACAAGGTTTTTTATTACATAGGAGTTTTTTTCTTAAAAACTTGAAGTTAGAAGCTACTAAAAGCTCCTTACCAAACATACCCAATGTTTATTTACAATGTTTTGTAATGCTCGACCGACTATTCAATTACAATGTTATAAATGTATAAAATGTTATACACAGTAAAAATGCATAAGATGTTTTAAACGTTTCAAAACCTAACAAATTTGGAAATATATCGTACCTATAAACGAGAGATGTTGAATGTATTGAAATACAATGAAATATAGTATACCCTACACTTTTCAACCTAAAAACCCATTAAAACACACCAAAAGACAACCATTTCAACAAAATAAAATCACAAGGCTCTAATACACCTCGTATTAGCCAATACGATATGTATAAAACTTACACATCTATAGTACAAGGCGTATTTGTGTCAAAATAGTTGCCATAGTGTCGAAATTGACGGAACCTTTTAGAACGACATTTAAAAAGAGCTAATTAAAGATTTTCAGCAATTATGTTACAAATTATGTTTTAAAAAGGGTATAACCAATGTTTTAAAAATTGGTTTTTATACCATACCGGGTTAGGCTCAGAAATGGTTTTATCTGTCATACCAGACGGTTCAACCGGTTGTACTAATCAGTATAAATCGATTTTTAAAACATTGGGTATATGAGTATATCCCATGAATAGATTTTAGGATGGACACATTATCACTTGTTGGATAATTTGCAAATTAGAAGCTACTACTTATTGTGAGTCTGTGACCGAGAAAAACTAAAGCCACCATTCATCCATATAATAAAGTTATTGATATGCCAACATCAAAGTCTTTTTGTTCCTATCTTCTACGATCGTATTTAACTAATCTTTTATCAGTAACGAATTATATTCCATATATCTGTGACACCCTATTTTTTATTAATTGCCAACGACTACAACATATATATAGTATGTTAAACTCCCAAACTTCATTGGCTTCTGATTTTAAATCATTATCTTCTAATTTTGTCCATTAATTTTGTTTAAGTCGATAGCAATTTTTTATGACATACACAAGACAACCTCAGCATTTATAAACAACTATTATTTTTTTCTTGTTAACGTACTACGTCACATGACCCGATTCACTTAACTTAATTTATATAAGATGATGAGTATTTAATGATATTACAAAAAGCGTGATACAATTATTAATATTTTCTATTCCGAGAGGGCCGACAGTCCCACATTTTTAATCATAATCACCAACAATAATAATAATGCATATTAAACAGCGTGAAGATGAATAGAAATTCGTACATATGTTCCTGCAAAATATAATTGATTCCTTTTACATGTTTGAACAAATTTTCATGATGAAAATAGAAGATTTTGATGCATTTTTAAAGTATTTTAACAAAAGTTGACAATGTATGGAACATCAAAAAGCATCTTTTGTTACTACTTTTATAAGATTTAAAAAAAATGTATTACTAAGTGAAACAAATATATAAATGAATGAAAAGTATGTTTTTTTGGCACATGCATTGTAATTGTTTGGGTCAATATTCTAGCTATACATTAGCAGATTAATTACCAAATACAAAATAAATAGTAGAGTAAAATGCAAAAAGCCATCCTTAAGGTTTAGGCATATTTACCAGTATCATTAAAAAAATGTTTTTGCAACTAGACCCTTGACGTTTGCAATTTCTTATCAGATTCATCCAATGGACTAACCTCGTTTGTTTTTAACGTTAACTCAAGAGTACTTTGGATCTTTTGCTTCGGTTTTTTATTTTACCCCTCCCTCATCCTTTCTCTCTCGAGCTCTCACCCCTCTTGCCTTTGCACCTCAGCACCACAACCACAAGGCTGTCAGTCCACCACCCCCATGACGTCAGCACCACCACATGGTTGTCCAAATGGTGACTGTAAATGTCAACGAGTGTTCTCACACTCGGGTCTGATAGATCGGTAACACCGGTCCAGATGCTATCAAACCCCTGCAGCGGTGATGGATGTTTGGAGGCGAACCAGTAGCGATGATGGTGGTTTGTAGTCACGGCTGCATTAGTTATTCCAATAAAGCTATTGTTTCTTAACAATTGAATAAAAGTCATGAAGCTTCTACAATCCTATAACACAAAACACCTAGATTCAACAATTTTTCAATTAATAGTTTTTATATATAAAGCACAAAATCGTGAATCAACAATTAATGAACCAAACCAAGATATCCAGGCTAGAAAAAGCTTTTGCATCAAGCTCAAGTTTTAGGAAATCATCATCAGTATAGTCTTTTGGTTCTTTTGGAATCTCTTCCTTAGAAGACCAGAGAAATCTTGGCTCAACAGTATGAAACTTTTGCTCACATTAATGGGGAAACTTTAACTCAACAATTTGAAAGATTTTCCTCATTAATATCTGAGCTAAAACTAAATGGTCAGACCTATACAACTGTATCTATGCTTCATAGATTTTTAAGGTCTTTACCTGATAAATGGGAAACATACTCAATAGTCTTAAGATCTTCACCAGATTTTAGCTCCCTCACTCTTACAAAACTTCATGGGAGATTACTTACTTTTGAGAGAGAAATTGATCAAAAGAAAAAGTTACAAAATTCTGGTAAAACTGCTGATAACTATCTACCTGGTAGTACAACACTATTGGGACAAGACTCACCAACTTGTTCAAATAGTTTTGGATCTTTTGACCACATTGACATAACTGCTGGGATCTCATCTGAAAGATCATTCCCAGGTTATGACAATAATGACTTTGGTCAAACTGCTGATAACATGTGTTTTATCATGGATGACTTAAATAGTTTAAGCAGTGATGACCTTGAAGAAATGGATATTTTGCACCAACTGGCCATGTTAAGTTTAAAAACAAATAAATTTTAGGGGTGTAAATGGCACGTAGCGGCTCGGGATCGGCTCGGGATCGACTCGGTAAAAAGCTCGAACGAGCCGAGCCTTAACGAGCCCGAGCCGAGCCCGAGCCTGAAATATGGCTCGTTTAGTTATCGAGCCCGAGCTCGAGCCCTAGATACAAAGCTCGATTGGGCTTGCGAGCCTAATCGAGCCTTAACGAGCTAGAGCCCGATTGTAACACCCCGACCGATGGCGGAAACATCGAGGTGTCACGTAGTGACGATTGTTCAATAGCACATGGACTAAAGTGTAAATTTGAATACATTGATTAAATAATTTATTACATTGAAATGAAATACAACGATTCTAACTGTCACTATATTGTAATACAATGAATCAAAATCTAAATATAAATCCGAAAGCTTAACGAATGCATCTCAAAACAACCTGAAACATGTACAAAATATTTTGGTCAATACAAAAATTGTATTGGTGAGCATACCCTGTTTGTATACATATAGTAGAAAAGTGTTTCGCAATTCATGTGTTGTATACTGTTTGCAATTATGTAATAAGTAATATCCGTTCAAAATCAACCCTAAATAAGTATCAAGAATCAAGAATCAAAAACATTTTTAGTAATATGAATCACAAGACAATGACCAAGGTCTCTCAACAGAGTCACAAGGGGTATATACCATAGTACTATTCATTGAAATGCCAGGCCCTCAAAGGTTAATGATTTTGACAAGTCATAGACACACAAATTAACATAAAGCAAACACACAGGAGAATTGCTATTTTAGTAAGAAGTAATAGAAACTTGATAATAAGTACATGAATCACCCCAAAAATAGTAAAACAGTAAAAAGGGGAAAGATATACTCACTGTTTGCGAAAGCGAGCAAAATCCAACTTAAGCGGTCATGAGCTAAGTAATGGGAATTCCGAGGAATTCAACCTATAATGTGTAAGCATACTAATAAGGAAATGTCTAAAAAGTCTAAGGTATCTAGGGTCTAAGGCATTAGGGTTTGCTAAGTCGATTTGGGGAATTAGAGTTTTTATGATAAGTCGCGTTTACGTAAAAGTTGTATATCATAAGTAATATATGAAAGGTTGTAAATGTGGTTTGAATAATATAATTATTACCTATTGAATATTTAGATAACAATACGTTTGAATAATTAAGACGAAATAATTTAGTTAGTTACTTTAACTAAATTAAAATAATACAATGATCATAAATATATAAATAAATAATTTTTGAGTTACACAATGATCCAACAACAAAAAAAAATTAATAAAGACATTAAACCGTATGAGTATTTCTATTTTATAAGAAAAATATTTATAAAATAGATGTTTAAATTGTATAAATAATTAAATGTTTTATTATATCTAATTAAACGTAAATAAGACTAATAATACCATACATGATCCAAAAATAGTAGTTTTATAGAAAATGAATGAATTCTGATGTAAACAAATTAGAATAATTTTCTCATAATTTATATAAACTTATTTATATTTAAAACTGATTAAACGAGGTTAAATTATGTTTAAATGATTAAAAAAATAGGAAAATCAATAAAATTAAATGTTTTCTGAACCAATAATTTTTATATCAGTTCTTGATGATGAGAAATAATTACCCAAAAAGTTTGAGATTAAAATCATTAAAAATGAATTTTTAATGAATTAAATATGATTAAAACAAATTAATTCAATAAAATATAAAAATAAGACCCTTTTTCAGAAAATAAAAGTGGGGTAATTTTATTTATGGTGTCAAGATGCTACACCTAAATTTTTATAATTTTTGGATCAAAAATGAATTTATTATGAATATTATAAGTTTACATGCATTTATATGTGTATATGATTAAAAAAACATAAATAAATAAGTAAACATTAAAATCTGAAAAAAAAAAAAAACATAACTGGGGAATCGTTTCTTGAAGGATTCGAACCCATATGCTTTGTTTGTACATGAACACACATTACCACTACACTATCCCATCACATGTTGATTTCATTGATAGAAAAATCTATTTAACATGTATATGAGGTTCATCTTCTTCCCCAAATGACTTAGAACCCTAACCCTAACCTTAAAACCAAATGATTCAATACAGTAATATAATCAATCGGATTCAAGGGGCTTTCAAGGAGGACAACACAAAGATCAAAACGGCAACTAAATCAAAGACTTACAATCATGAAACGTGTATCATCAAGGAATTGGCTGGGGACTTTTGAAACCGAAAATAAGGGCTCGTCTGATCATGAATTCAGATCATTTTGATACAGGTTTTGATGTGCAAAGGTTGGAAACTGATTGGGGATGG
The DNA here is from genome assembly GCA_030844895.1 of Ambrosia x helenae. Taxonomy (NCBI): domain Eukaryota; kingdom Viridiplantae; phylum Streptophyta; class Magnoliopsida; order Asterales; family Asteraceae; genus Ambrosia; species Ambrosia x helenae. The sequence goes on from CM061225.1 coordinate 98,840,419, forward strand.
TCTATTTATAGTATTGCATAAGAAATCGATGCTTAATCGGAACCTGATTATATGCGACGGTTATAACATAAAAAAACGATTTAATCATGATTAAAACTTGTTAATTGCTTGGTATACTGTTTGAAACTGTTGAAGAATTGATTAGGAGTTAATTAAAACAATTAAAGAACATTGAAACGTACAACCCGGGCTCGCCGGAGCGAACGCCGGTTCCGGCCAAAGGCCACCGGAATTCTGATGGCAGGGACAAAAAAAAAGATTTCAAAATTTAGTTTTTTTTTTTACACTTTTAGTCCCTCTATTTAACTTGGTTAGTTTTATTCTAGTTTAGTTAGTTTTCCCTTTATAAAAACTTAACCAAGTTAGCTAACTTAACCCCAAATGTTTTTAAACTTTATGAAACTTTATAAAACTTGAAATTTTTATAACATCCATTGCGTAGACGTTTCGAGATACGAGTTTTATTAAAACTTATACCCGATCCATAATTAATATAAAAGATAAAAAAAATTTGTTCGCTCTAAAATTAAATTTGAAAATGACGAAATTTGCAAGGGTTAAATTCGAAAATATTTGGAGGCTACTATTGTCAGTTTGACGAAAGGCGAAGGTGACGGATGTCACAGTCTCCCCTACTTTGGAAAATTTCGTCTCGAAATTTCCTTCAAGTGGAGGTTACTATGAAACAAAAGGCATTATAAAAGTTAGTTAGATTTTTAAAAGAAATTTCATCATTTATGTTTTGACAAAATTTTAAAATAATTGTCTAATACTTAAAATAAAAGTTGCAAATTCTTTGACTGTGAACCCAAAGTTAGAGAGTTGATAGTTTAAATGAGAAAAGGTTTTGAGAATATGTAACGTGTGAGGGCAGGGGTGCTAATGAAGCAGTCTCCCCTACTTTAGAAAGATTCCTGACCGAACTTTACTATGGACATGCAGCAGAATTTCGATTAACAGCTAGTGTAAGAGTACACAAGGTTTTAGTTTCCTATGTGGGTGGTCAATAGAAAGACTCTAGAAAGACGAATTTAAAGCTCGTGTAAGAACGTTTGTATCGAATATGCTAGCTATTAGTCAACAATCTAACGAAGAGGTAATCATATAGTAATGGGTAACAGGTCGGTTTTTGGTTAGACTCCTAGTCCGTTCCCGCAGTATCGTTTATGCTTATATATAGGGTGTACCGCAGCTGACCCACCACACTCCCGATACTTTGGACTCGTACTGATTGTCTACCAACAACCTAATTTAGAATTACACACCACCCTCATGTACCTGTAAGCCCATGATTGCGTTCCGGACCGTAATCATCAATTTACCTTACACTGGGGTGTTATGCTTTTCCATCACCCTATCCTAAATAATACTAGAAACAAATGCGTGCAATTAGGATATGCAATAGCCACTATAATGAAATGATGTTTAATCCAGACATGGTTAGAGGTTCTTCCCTTCGGGTTTTCCCTTAACCGGTAATTTCTGTTCACATCGTTGGCTTTAAACACTCATATTGATAACTCTGAGATTTACACCGTTCCCCTCGGATTAAAGAAATACTCTAATCCGAGTCGTACGTGGGCACCGGCTTAGATCTCATGCGAGTTATCAACTAGTATGCTCGTTGGCCATGATGATGAACAAAATAATGTAAAGTATAACAGGGTTTTACTCAAAACAGGAAAGAAAATATGCATACCAAATATGCGTTCATGTAAGTATATAGCATAAAATTCCGACTGAAAGAATAGTATAACATAAATCGAGTAAGTCGCACAATTGCACAAAATGAAAGTAAACGAGTTGAATTAATGCAAATAGGCAATGTGAAAATAATCTCAAATAACGTGTTAGAAATAATTATGAATACAAATGATGCAAGATTAAAATAATGAAATTTACGGCAAATGAATGTGCACGGAACGGGTGTATAGCCTACTGGCATGTGAGTTTAAAATCTAGTAATTTTACATATATGCGTTATACTATAAAAGACATTTAGCAACATTCTGATAAAAGAGATATGTCCATTGTTTTGTTAAACCAAAAGTTTTGCAACTAAAAGAGTGCGAATGTAATAGGATAAATTTCCGTTTATCAAAAACGTAGTTTGCTCAAACTTTGTGATATAGTTGAAAAGATTGTAGTAATGCATGATAACTCTTTAGAAATCGAAGTGTGTTTTAGGTTCAAAACAAGTTTATTTGAAAAATCTTCGTAAATACACATTTTCATGTGTTTACAAGAAGTCGAGTTTGAAAAATGTTATAAGACTTATTATTAGTTGCAAATTTCTCCCGAAAACATATATTGGATACGTCATATGAAAACAAAAGTTTAAAATGTGCAATACAAGTTTGTAAAATGTAAAATAAAACCATTTCATGAAGTATTTGTAAATCTAATGTGTTTTAAAAGACCAAGATTTAAAATGACGTGAATGATTACCAATATTTAAGAAAGTTCATAATTAACGAGATGTAGAAATAGATCCTTGAGATGTGGATTTCACTCCTAACTCAAAGATGTATTTCAAAATTGAAAACAATTGAGGAATGAAACAAATCACTAAGTTAAGGATATCACCCCTAGCTTAGGGGTTAAGTTTCTTTTTGAAGGAAATACTCTTTGAGGTGTGGATGTCACTCCTATCTCAAAGGTATATCCCTAAGATAAATAACATATAGAGGAGTGAAACTAATCACCAAGATATGGATACCACTCCTAACTTGATGATATCGTTTCATTTATGAAATACGAGCGTCTTCTTCTCCAAGCAAAATATCGAAAGAATAACGAGAAAATCATAGCGAAAATATCTTGAAAGAAAATATAAGAAATAAGAGAAATGTACACGAGAGGACTCGTGAAAGTAATCTTAGTTATAGTCTAGGCTAAAAGGCATTCTAATAACCTAATTCCCTATAACCATGGCTCTGATACCAATCTGTAACACCCCGACCGATGGCGGAAACATCGAGGTGTCACGTAGTGACGATTGTTCAATAGCACATGGACTAAAGTGTAAATTTGAATACATTGATTAAATAATTTATTACATTGAAATGAAATACAACGATTCTAACTGTCACTATATTGTAATACAATGAATCAAAATCTAAATATAAATCCGAAAGCTTAACGAATGCATCTCAAAACAACCTGAAACATGTACAAAATATTTTGGTCAATACAAAAATTGTATTGGTGAGCATACCCTGTTTGTATACATATAGTAGAAAAGTGTTTCGCAATTCATGTGTTGTATACTGTTTGCAATTATGTAATAAGTAATATCCGTTCAAAATCAACCCTAAATAAGTATCAAGAATCAAGAATCAAAAACATTTTTAGTAATATGAATCACAAGACAATGACCAAGGTCTCTCAACAGAGTCACAAGGGGTATATACCATAGTACTATTCATTGAAATGCCAGGCCCTCAAAGGTTAATGATTTTGACAAGTCATAGACACACAAATTAACATAAAGCAAACACACAGGAGAATTGCTATTTTAGTAAGAAGTAATAGAAACTTGATAATAAGTACATGAATCACCCCAAAAATAGTAAAACAGTAAAAAGGGGAAAGATATACTCACTGTTTGCGAAAGCGAGCAAAATCCAACTTAAGCGGTCATGAGCTAAGTAATGGGAATTCCGAGGAATTCAACCTATAATGTGTAAGCATACTAATAAGGAAATGTCTAAAAAGTCTAAGGTATCTAGGGTCTAAGGCATTAGGGTTTGCTAAGTCGATTTGGGGAATTAGAGTTTTTATGATAAGTCGCGTTTACGTAAAAGTTGTATATCATAAGTAATATATGAAAGGTTGTAAATGTGGTTTGAATAATATAATTATTACCTATTGAATATTTAGATAACAATACGTTTGAATAATTAAGACGAAATAATTTAGTTAGTTACTTTAACTAAATTAAAATAATACAATGATCATAAATATATAAATAAATAATTTTTGAGTTACACAATGATCCAACAACAAAAAAAAATTAATAAAGACATTAAACCGTATGAGTATTTCTATTTTATAAGAAAAATATTTATAAAATAGATGTTTAAATTGTATAAATAATTAAATGTTTTATTATATCTAATTAAACGTAAATAAGACTAATAATACCATACATGATCCAAAAATAGTAGTTTTATAGAAAATGAATGAATTCTGATGTAAACAAATTAGAATAATTTTCTCATAATTTATATAAACTTATTTATATTTAAAACTGATTAAACGAGGTTAAATTATGTTTAAATGATTAAAAAAATAGGAAAATCAATAAAATTAAATGTTTTCTGAACCAATAATTTTTATATCAGTTCTTGATGATGAGAAATAATTACCCAAAAAGTTTGAGATTAAAATCATTAAAAATGAATTTTTAATGAATTAAATATGATTAAAACAAATTAATTCAATAAAATATAAAAATAAGACCCTTTTTCAGAAAATAAAAGTGGGGTAATTTTATTTATGGTGTCAAGATGCTACACCTAAATTTTTATAATTTTTGGATCAAAAATGAATTTATTATGAATATTATAAGTTTACATGCATTTATATGTGTATATGATTAAAAAAACATAAATAAATAAGTAAACATTAAAATCTGAAAAAAAAAAAAACATAACTGGGGAATCGTTTCTTGAAGGATTCGAACCCATATGCTTTGTTTGTACATGAACACACATTACCACTACACTATCCCATCACATGTTGATTTCATTGATAGAAAAATCTATTTAACATGTATATGAGGTTCATCTTCTTCCCCAAATGACTTAGAACCCTAACCCTAACCTTAAAACCAATTGATTCAATACAGTAATATAATCAATCGGATTCAAGGGGCTTTCAAGGAGGACAACACAAAGATCAAAACGGCAACTAAATCAAAGACTTACAATCATGAAACGTGTATCATCAAGGAATTGGCTGGGACTTTTGAAACCGAAAATAAGGGCTCGTCTGATCATGAATTCAGATCATTTTGATACAGGTTTTGATGTGCAAAGGTTGGAAACTGATTGGGGATGGTCTATTTATAGTATTGCATAAGAAATCGATGCTTAATCGGAACCTGATTATATGCGACGGTTATAACATAAAAAAACGATTTAATCATGATTAAAACTTGTTAATTGCTTGGTATACTGTTTGAAACTGTTGAAGAATTGATTAGGAGTTAATTAAAACAATTAAAGAACATTGAAACGTACAACCCGGGCTCGCCGGAGCGAACGCCGGTTCCGGCCAAAGGCCACCGGAATTCTGATGGCAGGGACAAAAAAAAAGATTTCAAAATTTAGTTTTTTTTTTACACTTTTAGTCCCTCTATTTAACTTGGTTAGTTTTATTCTAGTTTAGTTAGTTTTCCCTTTATAAAAACTTAACCAAGTTAGCTAACTTAACCCCAAATGTTTTTAAACTTTATGAAACTTTATAAAACTTGAAATTTTTATAACATCCATTGCGTAGACGTTTCGAGATACGAGTTTTATTAAAACTTATACCCGATCCATAATTAATATAAAAGATAAAAAAAATTTGTTCGCTCTAAAATTAAATTTGAAAATGACGAAATTTGCAAGGGTTAAATTCGAAAATATTTGGAGGCTACTATTGTCAGTTTGACGAAAGGCGAAGGTGACGGATGTCACACCGATCCCGAGCCAGCCTAAGTTATAGCAGAGCCTAAGTTATAGCCTTAACGATTGGGCTCGCGAGCCAAAGTTATAGCCGAGCTTTTGCGAGCTCGAGCCGAGCTTTGAGCTCGTTTGAGATTCTCAAATCACCTCGAGCCGAGCCGAGCCGAGCTCGAGCTTTGGATTTTGCTAGCGAGCCGAGCTCGAGCTCAAGATTGTAGGCTCGAACCGAGCCGAGCTCGAGCTCAAGCTTCACAAAACCTTAACGAGCCCGAGCCGAGCCTAATCGGGCTCGGGCTCGGCTCGGCTCGTTTACACCCCTAATAAATTTTACAAAAGGGCAGGAAGGAAGTTTCCAGGACTTAACAGTTCTACAAAAATTGGTTTTGACAAATCTAAACTTAGATGTCACAAGTGTCAAAAGTTGGGACACTTTGCTAGAGAATGTAGAAGCTCTGGCTTTAACCAATCTCAGTCTGGAAACAATTTTAACCCCAATTATAACGGGAATAATGGAACACAAGGGAGTGCACATTTTGTACAGGCACAAGCTCCACAACACCAATATGTGCCACAAGTAAAATATGTACAGATGCCTGCTCAACAGATGCAGAGCCAACAATCAATCCCTCCCTTTCCAGCTGCTCAACAACCTCCACAGCAACAACAACCCTCTCAACAAAGTCTATTTACCTCAGGGTATGTTGACTGGAGCAGTCTTCCGTTTGACACCACAGAGTGCAATCCTGATGCAGACAACAAAATGTTTGACATCAACTGGGGAGAGCCTGACAATGGCAGAAAGAAGTTTGCCTTAATGGCATTTGAGGGATGCTCCTCAAAATCTGCCTTGTCACAGGTATCAAAAGAATCTTTGACAAAACTATGTTCAAATTCATGCAAAGAATCTTTTGCTCTCATAAGAGAGGCAAATGTGCACTTACAAGGAAAGGCTAATGATTCTGAGAGAAAATACACTCAGATAAAATGTGATTTAGAAAGAAAACTTTCTGCAAAAACAAAAGAAGTTTCTAAATTGACTAACTCTGCTATTGAAACCCAAGCACAAATCAAAATAATGATTAATGACCTAGGAAATGTCAGACAAGAGCTTGCTGACACCAAGGTCACATGTGAAAAATTGGTGGAATCTTGTAAGGGGTACCAATTATTGCTAAACAAACAAAGTGCTTCAAATGTTAGGTTTGGCATAGGGTACAATCACACTAAAACACCAACAGATTTCTCTCCCAAAACTACTGAAGATGGGAGAAAAATTGTTTCAGGTGAAACTTCTGAAGAGGAAGAATGCACATCTTTCCATGAAAACTTTCTAAAATCACACAAAGAAAGTTCTTCAGAAGTACTGATTAAATCTGACTTTAAGCCATCAGTAGTTTCAACTACATCAGGAGTTGAGAACCTGAAAACTACTGATGACCTAAAACCAATCAAAACAGTCAGAGATTTGTCTTTGAAAGAAAAGACAAAAGAATGTGAAATTTGTGGTCTGTTCAACCACAAAACAGAATTTTGCAGATATAGAAAGGGTATTCAGTTCAATAAGAAAAATCAACAACTGGTTGTGGGGGAACAAATAAAAAATGATTATGTAAAAACTTTTTCTCCCAAGAAACAACAACCAGCAAAAAACCTTTCTCAGAAAAAGACAAAATCTCAACAAAAGTCTTTTTCTCAAAATTCTCTGTCAGTAGTTAGACCTAAATCTTCAGCAGTTTCACAAACTGCTGAGATTAAAGATCTTATGAACATGGTACAACTACTGATGACCAAAGTTGATGGTGGTCCTCAAAAGGATACCACCATTGTACTTAATGCAAAATCCATTGCCAAAAAGACATGGATTTCTAAACTTGGTCAAGAACAAACTGTAAATGTTCTCAAGAGCAAACCCAAAGCCAAACTGGCTTGGGTTCCTAAATCTAACTAATTTGCTATCTTGTGCAGAGAGTTTCCAGAGGCTTAAATAGCATTTGGTATGTAGACAGTGGAGGCTCAATGCACATGACAGGATGTAGATACCTGATAAACAATTTTATCAGTCAAAGAGATGGATCTGTGTCCTTTGGGAACAATGCTAAGGGATATGTGCTAGGACATGGCAATGTCTCCTCTGGCAAAATACAGTTTGACAAAGTCAATCTGGTTGAAAACCTTGAGTACAACTTGCTAAGTGTGTCACAAATGTGTGATAAAGGATATTCTTCCTTTTTCACAAAGACAACATGCAAGATCATATCACCAGAAGGCCAGAAGTTGATAGAGAAGATCAATGAAGATCATACTTTGTTAATTGCCAAAAGATGTGGCAATGTCTATGCAGTGGACATTGAAAAAGACAAAGTACTGAACAACACTGCCTGTTTCTTCTCAAGGGCATCAACTTTAGAAACTGATCTCTGGCACAGGAGACTTGGCCATGTGAACTTTAAAACCATAAATAAAGTCACAAAAATGGGCTTGGTCAGAGGTCTACCCTTAAAAGTATACCAGTGTCAAGAACACTGTGTATCCTGTTTAAAGGGTAAACAGCATAAGTCCCCCTATAAGTCTATTGAAGAATCAAAAACAACTGCATGTCTTCAACTACTCCATATGGACTTATTTGGGCCTGTAAAGATCATGAGCCTTGGTAAAAAGAAGTACTGCTTAGTCATCATTGATGACTACTCAAGATTTACATGGGTATTCTTCTTATTTTCCAAGGATGAGGCTGCTGAAATCATCAAGTTCTTCATTCTACAAGTAGAGAAGCAATACTCTCTACCTGTCAAAACCATTAGAAGTGATAATGGGACAGAGTTCAGGAACAAAACTCTGAATGACTTCTGTTTGTCTAAAGGGATTATTAGACAATTCAGTGTTGCTAGAACTCCTGAACAAAATGGTGTGGTAGAAAGGAAGAACAGAACTTTAATAGAAGGAGCAAGAACAATGTTAGCTGATTCTGGCCTACCTTTATACTCCTGGGCAGAAGCAGTTAACACATCATGTTATGTTCAAAATAGAGTTCTTGTTGTCAAGAGACACTCAAAGACTGCCTATGAAATTCTTCATGGCATGAAGCCCCTTATCTCCTTTTTCAGGGCTTTTGGGTGTCAATGTTTCATCTTGAACATCAAGGAATCTATTTCAAAGTTTGCTGCCAAAGTTGACTCAGGTTACTTTCTTGGTTATTCCTCAACTAGAAAAGCCTACAAGGTTTTTAACTCAAGAACCAGGATAGTAGAAGAAACACTGAATGTCAAGTTCAATGAGTCAAAACACACTCTCATTCCAGCACATCCTGCTGAACTCTTTGACCTTGACAACTTTCATTTTGAACCTGAAAAGACTGTCACTTCATCCAAACCTACTTATTATGGTGATCAAAGGTTTGATGATGAGGATCCAGCACCATGGACTCCTCAAACAGTCATTAAGTCAACTTTAAAACCATCAGAAGTTTCACAAACTTCTGATTCAACAAATACTGAAGGCCAAACTCAAACATCTGCTTCAGCACCTGCAACTACTGAAGACACTGAAACTGCTGAACCAGATATAATAGACCTCAGTAGTTTGTTTGAAGAACATGAGCCTCCAACACCTGTCAGTGGTTTACAACAACTGATCGAACACAAAGACCATCCACTTGATCAAATCATGGGTGATATTGCATCAGGTGTTCTTACAAGAAACCAGCTTTCCAACTTCTGTCTATTCTCAGCATTTATTTCACAGTTGGAACCAAAGAAGTACTAGGAAGCCCTCAAAGACAACAATTGGGTGCAGGCAATGCAAGATGAATTGCTTCAATTCAACAAGCAACAGGTTTGGGAAATATGTCCCTTACCACCAAACAAGCAACCAATTGGCACAAGATGGGTTTTCAGGAACAAACAAGATGAAGCTGGTATTATAATAAAGAACAAGGCAAGACTGGTAGTACAAGGTTACTCTCAAGAAGAAGGAATTGATTATGATGAAACCTTTGCACCAGTTGCAAGGCTTGAAGCCATCAGGTTATTTCTGGCCTATGCCATTTCCAACAAAATAAAAGTTTATCAAATGGATGTCAAGAGTGCATTTTTGTATGGAAAAATAAAAGAGGAAGTGTATGTTTGTCAGCCACCTGGGTTTGAGGATCCTTCTCATCCTGAGTGGGTGTACAAACTAGCAAAGCTCTTTATGGGCTCAAACAGGCTCCAAGAGCCTGGTATGATACACTTTCAACCTTTTTACTCAAAAATAACTTCACAAGAGGTGCCATTGATAAAACTCTCTTCATAACACATGTTGGAAATCATGTCTTACTTGTTCAAATATATGTTGATGATATCATTTTTGGTTCAACAAACAAAAAATTGTGTGATGAATTTAAGAAACTCATGCAATCAAAATTTGAGATGAGTACAATGGGAGAACTGCAGTACTTTTTGGGACTGCAGATTAAACAACAAACAAATGGAACTTTTATACATCAATCAAAATATGTTAAAGAATTATTAAACAAATTTTCTTTATAAGACTGTAAATCATGTTCCAAGACACCAACCACACAAGTTGAACCAGATGATCAAGGAAAACAGGTTGATCAAACCATGTATAGATGTATGATAGGTTCCCTTTTATATCTAACTGCTTCTAGACCAGATATTATGTTTTCAACATGTGTCTGTGCTAGATATCAATCAGCTCCTAGGGAATCACACCTTATAGCAGTTAAAAGAATTTTCAGATATCTGAAAGGAACTCCCACACTTGGAATTTGGTATCCTGCCTCAAGCAATACCAAGTTATCAGCTTTTTCAGATAGTGACTATGCAAGGTGTAAAATGTCAAGAAAATCAACATCTGGTGGTTGTCAATTCTTGGGAAACTGTCTAGTGTCCTGGTAATCAAAGAAACAAACATCTGTTGCAACTTCAACTGCTAAAGCTGAATACATTGCAGCTGCAAGTTGTACATCACAGATACAATGGCTCCAATATCAACTTCTTGATTATGGAATCAAAGAGACCAAGACACCATTGCTTGTAGACAGCAAATCTGCCATTAGCATCATTCAAAATCCTGTTCAGTTTTCAAACACTAAACACATTGAAATCAGGTATCATTTCATAAGAGATTGCTATGAAAAAGGCAAGATTGAAGTGAAACATGTAGCAACAGCTAATCAAATAGCTGACATTTTCACTAAACCCCTTGACACATCAACATTTCAGAAGTTATTATCCATGCTAGGGATGCTAAATTTGTAAGTGTTTCTCTTTATTTTTCTGCACAAATTTTTTTTTTCACTTACATCTGTTTTCAAAAAAAAAAAAATATTGAAAAACTTCTGAAAAGAGAGAAACTGCTGATGAACAAAACATCAGTATGGGGATATTTTCTAAAAAGTGATTAACTTCTGATAAAACAACCTTCAGAAGTTATGAATAAAGTATTTATAAAATGTTTCTCATCAGCTGTTCAAAAACTGCTGAAGAGAAAATGGGAACTACTGATGAAGATAATTCTTCATCAGCAGTTTAGTCAAAAAGGGCAAATCTGACTTTTCCCATCATCAGAAGTTTGACCTAGTCGGTTTAAAACTTCTGATAAAGAGATTTTTAACCTAGGCGGTTTAAAAACTTCTAATAAAGAAGATCCAAGCGGTTAAAACTTCTGATAAATATCTTTTTTTTCAACACTTATCCATTCAAACAAAAAAATTCCCTCCTTCTCTCTCAAGAAAGCTCTCAAACCCCTGAACCTGCAACACAAACACTGTTCGATTCATCAACACACACACAAACCACATGGCTTTAGTTCTTAAACAGGGACACAATCTCAGAGCCTACTTAGAAAAACAAGAGGGCTGGTCCCAATACGATGAGATCATTGATCTCGTCGTCAAATCCCAATATTTCACCGCTCTCACCATAGACCCACCAATACATCCTGAAACTCTCAATGAGTTCTGGGCTAATGCTGAGACAGTGATGGTGGATGATGAAGTTATCTCCCTCAACTCAACAATTAAAGGGAGACAAATGGCCATAACACCGGCCATACTCTCAAATAGACTGGGGTTGAATGATGTGAATGCCCCTGAGAAGTTTGACAACTCTGCAATCCACCTAACCATGACTGAGTGTGGTTATCAAGGTACTCTCTCACAAGCTACTATCTTTAAAAAGTATTTTGAACCAAAATATAAACTTTTGTTTCATTATATTATTATGTGCTTGAGTCCTAAAACTGGGTCTTATGACCAGATGCCCTCAACCTTTCAACCAATCTTTCATTCTATTGTGAATGAAACAAATTTCAGGGCATCAAAACTTTTCTTTAATGAGTTGGTGTTACATCACAATAACACTAAGAAAAAGTTTTTGTTATATCCAAGGTTCATTATGCAATGCATAATATTTGAATTGGGTAATGAGGTGCTTGTGGGTAAAACTGAAATTCTAAAACCCTTAACCTGCCTGGCCAGAAGATGACCACGGGGAACCAGAACCAGTCCCCATGGAACCCTCATCTTCCAAACCTACTCCACCAAAGGCCAAGAAACCCAAAATAACAAAACAAAAACCCACCAAACCTAAAAGAAAAGCTGTTCAGGAGGTTGAGATGCCTGAACAACCTGTTGTGCAATCTGCACTTGTTAAAGATGTGACTGAAACATCCTCTCAGTCTCATCCATCTCAAACCCCACCAAGAGCACCAATAACAATCCTTTTCAAAAGAAAAAGACTTAAGAAAAATATTCCAATAGATTCCTCTTTTGAAACTGCTGAACCCACTGCCCAAACTACTGAACCAGCACCCTAAATTTCTGAACCAGACATTGAAATAGCCAAACTTCTCTCCGGGCTAAAAGAGAAAGTCCCATCTACACATGTCAGTCCCCATCAACCACATCAAACATGGGACATAGCCTCAGAAATTGACATGGATGTGGACACTCAAAGCCCTAACCAAAGAGATGAGGATGAACCAGAGTCTCTAAGCCCAAACTTAGAAACTTTTAGTACTTTTGAGGCTGCTACTACTCATTTACCACCCAGTGGTGGACCTGAGGACAGAAGTAACATAGCTAAGACCTCAACTGTGGCAACTACTGATGAAGGCTTAATGCCTAAGGTAGGAAATCCTCTGAACCAAGAACAAGAGGTACATGAGACAACTGAGTTGGGCTCAGCTCATGATGTAACTGATACAGTCCTCATTGAGGATGTAATCAGGGATTCAGATGATTCCATTGATTTGGATGATGTTTCAAAACACCAAACTACTGAATTGACGGCTACAAGTGAAGGTCCTGCACCTGGTGTCTCTAAGCTCAAGAAGCTAGTCACACCATCTCAGGTTAAAGCCCACTCAATCCATGATTCCCCTAGAGTGGCATCTTTTGTACAACAAGAAGATCAACCAAAAACACACCCCTCACTACAAATGCCTACCCAATTCCCTGGGCAAACAAGCATAGACCTGAACCAGCTATGCAGCCCAGATGGTCCCTTGTATCACATAATGAGCACCCTCATCAAGAATCACATCCAAACATACACAACTAACTTGGAGCTGTCCATGAAGAACCAATTTGGAGTGATACAGACGAAGATGAATGATCTGTCCAACAAGATTGATCACAACAGCAAACAGATTACTCATCTTCAAGGTCATTTCTCCCAAGCTTCAACTTCAAAGGATGATGAAGCCAAAAAGGGGGAGAAAATCAAGGTACCTATGGATACACTTGAAGCCAGAAGAAAGGCAAGAGTGGCTATCCTAGCAAGAGATCAAAAAGATCTAGCCAGAAAAGAGAAACTGGCTCAACAATTTGGTGTCTCTATTCAAGAAATAGAAGATACTGAAAAGTCTGATGAATCCCAAGGGCACAATGAAGAAACCTCTGATGGCCAAACTTCTGATGAAGAGCTGACAGAAAGTACTGAAGAAAATCCTTCAGTAGTTGACAAACCTTCAGCTGTTGTCAACCCATCAAAGGTCAACACTTCCAAAACTAAAACTACTGACCCTTCCAGAACAACTGCTTCCATTCAACCAACTTCTGCTCCTAATAGGCCTACTACAACAGTTACCACAATGACTGTGCTAAACCCTTCTCCAATCTCTCAATCAGCAGAATTACTTGAGAAGAGTTTAGTGGCAGCCCAAAAGAAGGCCAGAGAAGATCAGATCTGGAAAACACTGGAAGAAAGGGATGACTTAGATCTAAGCCATGAAGAAAAACTTCAGGCTTATGAAGCTGAACTCCAAAGGCAGGCTAGCCTAGATGAAATTGCTGAAGAAGACAAAAGACATCAACTGATGTCTTACATTACAAAGAACAGCAAAATCAAAGCCCACACATTGAAGAGACTCTCTGTGGAAGAGCTGACAAGAAGAGCTCAACTTATTGCAGATAAACTTGCAACAAGTAAAGACACAAAGGCCAAGAGAGCTCAGATGATAGAAGAACTGGTAGCTAATGGTTATGGTTCAAAAGCCTCAGTGTCCAAATGGAAAGAAGAAAGATTGGTGGACACATATAGAAAATACAAGGCTGCAAGGGCTGCTAATCCAGAGAAGTTTCAAACTGCTGAAGCTTCAACTTCAGTAGTTAGAACTTCTGGTGTTCAAAGAAGACCAGCTACACAAAGAAAGAAATCAGAGGAGAAAGTAAAGACTGATTTCAGAATGGTACTACTAGAAGGTAGTACAGTAGTCCATTCTGATTTTGATATAGAAGAAAAGCCTCTGCTCATACAATTCAGGGATCCTTCCACCTTTGCATATCAAATCCAGAGGACCATCACAGACAAACTGCACACCAAGGTAGTAACTGAACATCATTTGCCAACATTTCAGATACCTAATGTGATGGAACAACAGCAGGGAAGTGAATCCCACCTGAGAGTCACTGAAGTAGAAAACATTCAACACTCAGGAGAAACCCAGGGTACCACCATGGTTCCCTACACTGCAGACTTTGACAAGTCTAAAGTACCAATCATCAGATGGTCCTTTACTGATAACAACTCAGTACTTGTGACAAGAAGAGATCAAACAAGCAGGGAATATAGGTCGATGAATGAACTGAAGAAACTATCAACCAAAGACCTGCTTACAATCCAACACTTAGAACCACAGAAAGGGTCTCTTACTGATGATCAACTGAACCAGCTCAAGAATTCCATGTTCAAAGGAATATGGAAAATTGTGAAGGACAGAAAAGAACAATAAGGAATTAGTAAGGTTTTGGCTTCATCAATCCAGGGGGAGATTGTTAGGACAAAAAGGATTGGTGAAACCACTTTTGCAAACCTTAGTTTCAAGATTTATATTTACTGGTTTATGAGGACCATATATCACAGATCTCCAACAACCTGTGTTGGTCTGTGACAAGGTATGTGCCATTCTCTTTTGCCATATGTTATATTCATTTCTTACAAGCATGGCAGGTTTAGTGGCAGAACCAGTATTATGAGGATCCATTTTAAAGAGTATTGATTTGTCAAATATCTCTTAAAGTGATGGATGTTGATAAAAGTGAGCTTATAATCCTTTATTGAATATCAATAAGAGCCTGTGTCTGATTCTCAATGTGTTAGATTGATATGTGATCAGATAAACCAGTGCTCTGATACCAATTGTTGGATCAGTGTATTGCTCTTTTAGTTGAACTTGCTAGTTGACACTTAAGTGTTTAGCAAGTTCTTGATGAGTGATAGCACAGCGGAATGTTTATAAGTTTAAAGCTACACTTATCAACAGGAGTTATTACTCCCCCTGGATTCAAGAACTAATAAATAAAAAGTGTTTATTGAGAATCTAAGTATTGAATGAGAATGAAACACTTTGATAGATTCTCAGTAAACACGAAATGGAAATAACAATAATAAGTGTTGAAGGATTTCCTGTATTAAAATCAATGTCTAAAACAGAGGATGAACCCTTCTATTTATAGACTTTACAAATACATGAACCTTGCCAAAAGCAAGTTCAGAAACAAGTTGCAACAAGTTGCAGTCTTGGAACTTGTACATAAAGAAAAAAGAAATACTAAAGTATTAAACTACTGATATACAAAGGCGGTGGAAAAGATCTTCTGTAAGTACTGATGAATGACAAACTACTGATGAGTAGTTTGTCTTCAGTAGTTCTTCAGTAGAAGTGTCTGGTTTGAACTTCAGAACTTCTGATGACTTTTCTTCTTCAGCACTTCTGAATCTCTTCTTCAGCAGTTTGATCCTTTGTCTTCAGCAGTTCTATACTTAGAGTATTTTGACAGAAGTGAATTAGACTAAGGTTTGCAAAAGTGGTTTCACCAATCCTTTTTGTCCTAACAGTTTTTGATAATTGTAAATCAAAACTAAACTAAACCGTAGAACTCGTAAAATGAACCAAACCAAGATATCCAGGCTTAGGGTTGAATAGTTTTGTCGATAACTTACTATGATATTAGATAAGATGGTGGCAAAATGGAGTTAGCAAGCTTTTAATTTACTTAAATTTAGATAGAGCTAAAACCATTCTACTTTTAGATATCTATATCTATATCTATATCTATATCTATATCTATATCTATATCTATATCTATATCTATATCTATACTACATTATAAAGAAGGAAGCATGGGCAAATATGTCTACATTGTCCAAAGTTAAGTTGGTATACCAAGGGTTTCTTTACAATTTTTTTAAATTTTACCACTTTTCTTCCCTAAATGCCCATAGAAGATAATCACTTATATTAAAAATTAACTCCTTATCTTTACAAGGTTTTTATTCCAACCATTGACATGTACGGCTACTTTTTTTTCTTGTGATGGTCAGAGGACCACGCAGAAAGATAAACGAAGCAACTTTGCAGTGCGTTAATGGTGGTACGAAGTGACGCACACACAATGGCAAGTAATACGGTGCGTTTTGATTTGCAGAGCGTTAATGGTGGTACGAAGTGACGCACACACAACGCCAAGTAGTACGGTACGTTTTGATTTTCTGTTGATAAGGTTTTTTTTTATTTTAATTATTTAATAAGAACGACAAGGTGCGACCGAGGACGCTGAAAAGAGTAATCATGTTGTAACGAATCTGGCAAAACGTCGCCACAATCCGAAAGTGGACTGTATTTGCAAGTTCATCTTCCAGGTTAAACTTGATTTGTTTATTAAAATAAATGTCTTGTTGATATTTCTTTACTTCATTGTTTACTTTTTTATACTGATATCGAATGGTTTTGTTTTGGCTGCTCTGTTTTGGTTTCTATGCTCATATTTAGTTTTGAGTTCATGCTTGACAATACGTATCCATATGGTGGTTTGGTCTAAATTTGTGAAAAATATATAGAAAGATTTGGGTATAAAAATTATCTATGCTCATATTTGGTTTTGAGAACAGTGTTGATGACTGAATTTTGATGGTTAAAGAAGTTCATTTTCATATATAGTGAAATCTTTTTTATACTTGGGTGTCCTGTGTACACATCATCCCTTAGATGTTAGAAGTTAAGGACATATGGTTGGATAATTTAGATAGTGTGACATGAAAAGTTATAAGAACGTATATGTTGAATATAAAAAAATATAGTTTCTTTTCAAAGTTTAAACAATGAAGAGAAATTGATTAATTTCATATACATCGTTTTGCATTCAAATAAAATTTCATATACATCGTTTTGCATTCAAAGACAATGGAAGGAAGACAATATGTTTTTACACTTTTCCTACAACTTGGTGGGCTAACACGGCTACGCTTGTGCATTGTTCAAAAAAAATAAATTTATCTTAACCGTCCCGCAGCAACGCGCGGATTTCCCACTAGTGTTTACTAATACATGGGATCCTACTAATACATACACACATATATAATATGAAGTATATAAGAAATTTAATATAATAAATTATCACGGTCCAGTCCTGTTTTATATGGTTAGTTTTTGATGTAAACCGTAAACCAAACCGTTCGCTACGGTTTGAAAATATTGAAACCAACCGACCGAAATTTAAATAAAAAGTCCAACCGTAAAACTAAACCAATGACCAGCTTTGACGATTTCATACTTTCATGGTTTGAAACCTAACTATGAACACCTCTAGAGGAGAATGGTGAAAAAGTAAATATGAGGGAATGATATGTTCTAAAATTTGATAAAACATAAAGAAATAGGTTAAAGGTTAAAAATACCCTTGATTTAACGTTAAATTTGAATGGAGTTAATGAAGTGGATGGACTAGAAGAAATTATAAATCTTAAGGGTCTAGTTATAAAAATAGAACTTTTTGAAAGGAACTAAAAAAAGTGACTAAACCTGATGATGAGTTTAACAGTTTATTCTAAATAATACTGATATAAAAAGGGTGGTTATATTAAAACCCCTAACTTCTATTTCCACCCCCCTCCTCAAAGCGCCTCGCTTTGGCCAAAGCGAGGAGCTTTGGTTACTTTTTTTAACTACCTCGGTCCGAGGTTAATTATTCTGATTTTGACCCCAGGCGCCTTGCTTTGGCTAAAGCGAGGCACTTCGAATCCAGGGTTTAGTTTTTTGGGTATTTTTGGTGTTTTGAATTGGTTTTTTATTTTTTTCTTTAACTTTTTTAATATAATTATTGTAAAAAAATATAAAAATTAAAAAACAAAATAATAACCACCAACTTGTATCGACTTGATGTTTAATGGTGTTGTCCTTGAAATAGTGATGGATGATATCAATCAAATTGCCAGAGGGTCATTGGTCTTCAGAGTTTCCAACCCCTAATACCATACAAATGACCATGTTTGAAAATGGAGAGTTCTTATGGAAGTTGCTAAAATAGTTAAATAAATGTATTTGTGAATAATACATTCATCAAAAAGATCATCTCTTTGTTAGTCACCCTCATAGGAAAATCGGCTCTCACACTTATGCGTAGATCAAGGAGATTGATGAAGATATTCATCAAGACCTTTGGAAAATGTAAATCCAAGATCCAGGATAAGCTAGATATTTCTCATGATGAGCAGGAATTGTTCACCTTCCTATTGATTTCAAGTATGTTGCCTTCATTGTTGACAGATATCTCTCCAACAACAACTAAATTTTACTTGCTTGCCAGAGGGTCATTGGTCTTCGGAGTTTCCAACCCCTAATACCATACAAATGACCATGTTTGAAAATGGAGAGTTCTTATGGAAGTTGCTAAAATAATTAAACAAATGTATTTGTGAATAGTACATTCGTCAAAAAGACCATCTCTTTGTTAGTCACCCTCATAGGAAAATCGACTCTTACACTTATACGGTAGATCAAGGAGATTGATGAAGATATTCATCAAGACCTTTGGAAAATGTAAATCCAAGATCCAGGATGAGCTAGATATTCCTCATGATGAGCAGGAATTTTTCACTTTCCCATTGATTTCAAGTATGTTGCCTTCATCGTTGACATATATCTCTCCGACAACAACTAAATTTTACTTGCTTGCCTGAAAATGTAAATCCAAGATCCAGGATGAGCTAGATATTCCTCATGACGAGCAGGAATTGTTTACCTTCCCATTGATTTCAAGTATGATGCCTTCATCGTTGACAGATATCTTT
The DNA here is from genome assembly GCA_030844895.1 of Ambrosia x helenae. NCBI lineage: Eukaryota > Viridiplantae > Streptophyta > Magnoliopsida > Asterales > Asteraceae > Ambrosia > Ambrosia x helenae. Next base: position 98,859,668 of record CM061225.1, read on the forward strand.
CCGACAACAACTGAATTTTACTTGCTTGCCTAAACATTTGTTTATCCAAGATCCAGGATGAGCTAGATATTCCTCATGATGAGCAAGAATTGTTTACCTTCCCATTGATTTCAAGTATGTTGCCTTCATCGTTGACATATATCTCTCCGAAAATAACTGAATTTTACTTGCTTGCCTAAACATTTGTTTTACTAATTTCCGATTCTTGATAGTTTCATTATGCTCGTGTTCAGCCTTTAAATCAAACAGTCGGATCGGCGATTTTGTTTACCCTCCCATTGATCAGAGAGATTTAAGCTAATCAAACTCATATCTCAAGCCGGTGCAAGTTATGTTGGAGCACTGTTCATCTTCTTCTTCAACTTTCTTTATCTTAATCTTCACACTTGCTTTTGGAGCTCTGATCTTATTCCTATTATCTTTGTTAAAAGCGGTCCAACTTCTTGCCTTCATCGTTAACTCCTTAAGTCAAAAGCGATCCAAATACCATGGTTGTTGCACATTGTGTGAGAATGCATAGTACAAAATTCTTTTGACAAACGTCTGGCTGACCAAATAACTGTTTAGTTATGGATCCATTGTTCAGAAAATATATTCTCAAACAATTCCTAAAACATATTCTCAAACAATTCCTTTGATTAGGAACTAGGTTGAAAATATAATAATAATTTTAATAATAATAATAATTTAAAATTATAAAAATCTATCACATCACGATTTGCATCCCGACAATAATAATAATAATAATAATAATAATAATAATAATAATAATAATAATAACAATTTTATTTCTGTTTTGAGGGTTTAATGATGATGATGGTTATGAATTGACAAACGATTTATGAAAGTATCAAGAATCGGAAATTAGTAAAATGATCGGATGTGAGTTCTGAAAACCACAAACGATCAATTAAACATTCTGAAACGCGTCAAACAGAGTCCGGAAGTCCAGCATGTTGATTAGACATGAAAAAATTGTGTTTTGAAAACATATGTGTATCGACTGTATAGTCAGAGCACCACGTACAATGATTCATGAAAGTTGTACAAACTCGGATGTTTCTACCAAGAAACACAAACAAGCAATAAACGACCCGGAACGCCTCAAACGAATTTTGTTAGATTGGGAACAACTAAAAACATTTTAAAATGAATTAAAATTAGAGGTGTACTACGACTAATACAAGTGCAAGATAGTGTGTGTAGGCAAGTATGTCCATTGGAGCATATAAGGGAGATATTCGAATCTTGAATAGATCTCTAGAATGCCGAAGCCACTCCAATGTACGCCACCACCGTGCAAGATCAACCACTGCAATGTTAGTAAGTTCCCCACTTATATAACCCATAAGTGTGTGACCGTCTAGTGTGGGAGACTCGGCTATATACCAGACTCTACATGCAGTCCTTGTTCACTATAACCATTGGCTCTGATACCAATCTGTCACACCCTCAAATTCCACTTGCGGAGTTTTACCGCGAGGCGCGTGACATACCAAGATCCAAGTCAACGGTCACAATAAACGACCACTATATGATATGGAAACAACGTAGTAAAAGTAAACCAAGCAGTGTAAACGTTAGATAAACCAACAAGAAACTCAGCGGAAGCAATTTTAAAAAGTTTACAATCCAAAACCATAAGTAATTAGTTCAAAGTTCAAAAGTAGTCTTCGACACGATGCAAGACAAAAGACGGATGCGGTGGACTCCAGTGCATCCTATTCTTGTGCAACTACCTTGATCACCTGAGAAAACATGCTATGTTAGTCAACACAAAGAGTGTCGGTGAGTCACATAGTTTAAAGTTTGTAAAAGTAATTAAATGTATGTAAACCAGACCCAACAATCCTTACGTCTATACCTGATGCTAGCTAGACATCGTTACATGATTAGGTGTTATGAACCATTGCTGAACATTAGAAATGCCTTTAATACCCGCCACCGGACATCACCCGGTGTTGTAAGTTAGATAGGAAAAATATGCACCCGTCCGACCTCCGGTCAACCTGAGTGGGGCTTGCCGAGCCCAATAGATCTATTAACACTTTCCCCGCTATGTATCCACATATTCATTGTTCAAAAGTTAGAAAAGGACTTAAATGATGTCGCTTAGTAGTCATGTGATATAATATAATACTATGGTCTAAAGGTAGTAAAGTTTGTATCGTATGTTTCTCCCCCGAAATGAAAAGAGTAAAAGTTGGGTCTGTGACACTCATCTTAGGTTGTGTATTCTAGTAATAAATAATTAGGCTTGTTTGGTAATTCCAACTACCGAAAACCTACCATAAATAGCCTATAAAAGTTTGTCCGATGATATGTTTGTCTAATAACCCCAAGTTGTCCAAAACTTGACTTTAAACGTTTGAAAACATGTTTGAATGTTTGACACGACCACACATGACTCGACATCCAGTTGGTGGCCCGTTATATTAGTTCATCATGTATATACAGTTCACACACAAGTAATGCATATAAAACACTTAATTTATACCAAAGATTCACAATTTTACACATTGGTGAGAATGAGGTTATTCCAGTCAAATTCACATCCTAGAACATGTGAATGGGTTTTAAAATTTGCCATTCTCATCAACAGAATAAACTTTTTATAAGAATGAGTTGATGTGATAAGAATGGGCTTTTGTTTCTCCAATTCACACACTTAAACCATGTGAATGGGTTTTAAAATTAGCCATTCTCATCATCAGAATAGACTTTTGATAAGAATGAGTTGATATGATGAGAATGGGTTTTTGTTTCCCCCATCCACACACTTTGATCATGCGAATAGGAAAATTTTCCTCCAATTCACATGGTCGACCAATCGAATGGGTTTCCATTCGTACCTGCACAATTGTTAAGCTATTTTGACGAACATAAACCCTTAAAACCTAATCGAAAACTTCACGAAATGCAACCTTATCTACTCTAATAACATGTTACTACACCTATTTCAATCATCAATCCATCCGTTTCACATAACAATTCACAACTTTACCCAAATGGGAAATTATAGAGATGTCATATCATTTGCATGCGAAATTTACCCAAAATGGAAATTATTCAAACATCATTCTAGATTCTTAAGCATAGATTTACTCACCCTAATGAATCCCTAATCATATTATTATCATCATGTTCATGTTACAAACTTTAGGTTTCTAACAATAACCCCCCAAAATGGGTAAAAATCCACAAAACCCCAAATTAGTCCTAAATCATCTAAACATCATCCACACATCATTTCATCAATGCAAAACACATAATATAGTCACCAACATCATTTACACTTGGGTTTTTTAAGAAAACTCATTATTTAGGTCTAGATCTATTTTAGAATGATGTTCGAAAGGTTTTTATTTAAGAAAACTCTTTATAATCAGATATGGACACTTAGGGCTCATAAAAAATGTATAAAAATGTATTGAAAGGGGTTTAGATGATTAACACACCTTGAATCTTCACTTGATATTGATATAAAACTTGTTTTAGCTTTAGAATCCAAAAAATAAGTGCAAAAACTTGTTTCTACATTTTGGGGTTTGAGAGAGAACACTTGAGGGCGAGTTAGGGTTGTGAAATGATAAAAATGAGGCAATGAGATATATTTATAGTCTGCGCCCATTCGCACACTAAACCGTGCGAATGGGTGATTTCCCATGCGAATGAGAAGTTTCATCTTCTCATTCATATCCACAACCCAATTTAGTTATTTTAACACATGTTAACACATCAAATCACCTAATCATGCATTCACAAGTTATTAATCGATAATAGATACATAATACTTGATAAGTTATCTCAATTATGTAGTTTCACCAACAACGAGACTCAAGACCCATGTGTACGTGTGTGTTTCCCCAATGATTCGGGGGAATCATTGAACTATGGACAATTATAGACACTATGCAAGTATGAACCAACTTTCGATGATTCCCGAATCATCGAACCGACTCAACTAACCCAGTTAAGTACGTTATGTAAAATGTTTTGCTAAGGTAGACTTATATGTTTGTAAAAAGTATTAACCTGAGTTTTTCGGGTGTCACAGGCCATGCCTGACTTGGGCCAGTTCATTCTTTTGCTTTTCCCTCTTCTTTACACTTGTCCAGCTGGGTTGGTTTATGTTTTATAATTTTTAATATTATTAATTAATTTTATACAAATTAATTACTACCTAATGCGCAATAACACAACTAGTTTCACATACGTTCACGTATACATATAATTGCAAATAATTTCACAATTCATTTTAGTGTTTCACCAACGTTCGTGGTACAAAACTCTTGTGTGCTTTGGCAATTCTCCGAATTACCATTACGTTAGTGTTTGTGCACTGTTTGACGCACTTAATTGATCTAATTAACTTTAATGCATAAATGTTCGACTATGGTAAAATAGTTTGTGTTCATAAGAAAGCAGCATGAATTTGTTGGGTGCATGTGCAATCACCCATATATGTACATTATCAAAACATTATTTATTTTTTAGTTTTAGACACGCTTATACATATATGTATAGTGTAAAGATTAAATACAAAGTGTTTTTTTTTTTTTTTTTTTTTTTTTTTTTTTTGTGAGAACTGTGAGAATTAAAGGGGGGGAAATTTTTATTTTTTTTTTAAATTTTTTTCCCATGTGGTTAAACATACTTTCTAGATGAATAATACAAAAAAAAAATTAAATTTTTTTTAGTGTAATTACGTCATTAAAATAAATACATTAGTTTACACTAGAGTAATTGTATAATTACTCTACAACAGTAATTATGTAATTACTCTATACCAAAATTTATTTATTTTTTATTTTTCTAGATTTCAATACTATAATACATGTTTAACAATATAAGAAAAAAAAATTGAATTTTTTTTAACAAAAACACCCTCATTTAATTCTTACAGTTTTTTTTTTTAAAAAAAAAAACTTTACTCTATATGTATAAATGTAAAAGAGTAAAAAATAAAAACTAACAGGAAAATGTTCGATTTAACTTAAAAAAAATATTTTTATGCTGTTTCTAGAATAGTTCTCTCGATTATCTAAAATATGATGATTTCTTTGGTAAATACTACATGACAAATCTATACATATAATAAACCAAAGCCATTTTAACGACATGGCACTCACAGAGGTATTCTCTTCCTTGAATGTGCCATGTGTCATCCCATGTGGCATTGAGATATTTTAGGAAAAAAATAATTTAAAAAACAAAATTGGATTTTTCACCCTCATGTTTCCTCCCATAATTTTTAAACGTTAATATCTTTAATATACGAGATTTTTTAAAGAAAAAAATTACACCAAATTAACGAGCGTTTTATTATCTTTCCAACGAGTACCATAGTGCTATATAAAAAACGGAGAAATTTTTTTGTGGGGGTTTTGTTCATACAGGAAAAAAAACACAAAGTGTTCTGGTAAATCATTAATCATGTATAGACAAGTCACTAATTATGTTTAAATCAATAAATATGATTTTTTTTTCAACCAGAGCCGAATAGGTTAATAGAGTTATACGTTGTTTTAAGTTAGGTATTAATATTAGTATGTTAGAGTTGTACATTTGTTTAGTCTTTAGGATAGGTGTTAATATTAGAGTTATATTAAAGTTCTACATTCTTTTAGGTTAGGTGTTAGCATTGGAGTTGTACATTGTTAATTTGTTTTAGTTTAGATATTAATATTAGAGTTATATATCAGTCTATTTCATATGTAAAATTGATGTATCATACTAAATTTCTCAACCCGAGACGCTCCCGGAGTATAATCTAGTGAATTTATATACTACATAATTTTCAATTATGAAATTTGCCTTTAAAAAAAAAAATTTAATCCTTTTATCTTGTTGTACGGACAAGTTTCCTTATGGCTAGCCATGACATATCAGATTCCTTTTCTTGGAGTACATACTATCTATAATTAGACTGAACGGTGTGCACACCGATTCCCCGAGTCCACCTCACTTTTCCTCCTCTCTTCCCCCATCAAGGGGGATGGTGTTCCCCTTTCCCCCTTTCCCATTTTCCACCACTTGCACACTCACATACACAATATAATAATATTATAAAAGTAATCGGTGAGATCGGTGAAATGTCCCCGTTTGTCCCGATCCTGATTCGGGGGGGATGGTGTTCCCCATCGGTAAAGATGCCACATAGGATCCCGACCCCCCTTCCCCGAGAGCACACCAAATAGTCTTAGGGATGGAGAGGTGTTGGCCAATGATGGACCAGCTTGTTTTTGACTTTTCTAACATCACATGTCGTGTTTAAATCGACTTTAACATAAGTACTAAAAATTAAAAAATAAAAAGCATTCGTAAAGAATAATTATAGAAATTGAAGTTTTTTTTATTGGCGAATAATTGTGTGGCAACCACCCTTACGGGGCGTTGTGCCCAAGAATCGACTACTCGACCTCCAGCAGCCCCCGCCTTCTCCCGATGTGTGGAAACCCAAGCCCCACCCGCCCGAAGGCACGACGGTGTTATAGAAATCGGTAAAACCTCGCCGCCCGTCAGATTCGAACCGGCGCCACCCGTATTCGATCTTCACCCGGATACCAAACCATAAATGATGGAAGTAGGGATTCAACCTTTGATCACATAGGTGAAACAAAAGTCACTCCACCACTCCACCACTATGGATTGATAGAAATTGAAGTTTATTTTAGAAAACATTTTCATCCAATAAATATTCATGACAAAAATGGTGTAAATTTTGTCAAACACAGGAAACTTTTAATTCGTGTTTAAAGAAGTCGGGTAGAAAATAATGGTTTTGTGTATTTATTTCATTTTTCTTTATGTGTAGGACAATGGGTACAGGTTAATCAAGCAAAAGTCAAGAAGTTATATAAGAAAGTGGGTATTCAATTCATGGATGGAGCAAGCTAGCTGGCATGAGTCGGTGGACAATTGGGAGTTAGTGCAAAGATGCTAACGATACTTCCACCGTCACAACAATGAACAGTTTATCTTCTAGATTTTATTAAGTTTAATAATTACAGTATTGATACCAACAGATTATGGATAGGCCGGGTGGTATGGGTTCTTGCCCTTTCCCTCCTTGCGTATAGCGTCTAATAGCCTCTCATCTCTCATTGTACCGGCATCATTGGGAGTGCCATTGGTTGTATCGCCACCACAATAGCAAGGATCAACGGGTGGGAAAACTTGGGCCATGCTTTTTAAACGTTTACCAACGGTTAATCCAGTGGCGGACCTACATACATTTTAAGGGAGACATTTTAGTGTAATTTGTAGGTAAAAATTCCGATCGCACCCCTTAAAAGTTCGGCTAAACTCTCCGATCGCCTTCCAATAAAATAATTGATAGGTCCGTCACTGGGTCAATCTAAAATATAAAATAAGAACATTATATAAACATAACCAGACCACAAACTCTAACATATTTAAATCCTCTTAAACAATCTCTATTATTTTTATTCGGAAAAAATGTCATCAGAGTCCGACTTTTCACCCGAATCTCCATCCAACTTGGGAACGCTCGATGAGTTGTTTATAATAACAACATAAGACGCGGTTAAGCTTTTAAAAGACAAAGCCGAATCGTCACAAGCGCGTACTAGACAACGCATCTTGAACGTGACTAGCTGTGTAATCATGAGCGTTTGCTGAATCATTAAACTCTGATAATCTGTTGTATGATGGTGACCAATTTCGTCAACTAGCATATGTCACTGTGATCAATGCATGGATGAGTATGTAAGAATATAAGAACAAATGTGCCGGGTAGTCTTGACCATTTTTGTTGAAGGTATTTTTTTTATTATAATTGTAATTTATTTAAAATTCTTATTGTTATTTATTTTTAACTAGTTTTTTGGTTGCAAGCAATGCCTAGCGAGCCTACATGTAAAATGTAGAAAAGACAACTAAACGCAAAAGTACAACCCAAATAAGCATAAACAAAGTTGCTAATTGTATGTTGGATAATTAGTATTGTTATTATAATTAACGCAATGTATAATAGCTATTGAATTTAAAACATAGCTAAAACACACAGCTAAAACCCAACAAGTTAGAAAACATTTTCTTGGCATGATGTTTTAAGTTTTTACGCCTAAAATAATTTTTTTTTGTGTTTTTAATTGGTATGTTTGGTATTATTTTAGCATAAATAATCTAAAACATCATAAATAAGTCTAGAAATTGATGCCTACATATCAATTCTTAATCATTCTCACACTTCTCATGAAATATCGCAATTGTACCCTAACTCTCATATATATATATATATATATATATATATATAGGTAAAGTATAAATTGGAAACCCCTTTGAGTTGAGAAAACTTAGAAAACCAATGTAAAACCATCTAATTTTTTTTTTTTGAAAAAAAAATACACAAGGTAACATACATGTACTTAAGTGTTTTGAGCCAAAATGAAAATAAAAAAAGCGTCGATGGAATATTTTAAAAAAAGTAAACAAAGTTTGCGCTGTTACATATGTTAAAAACTGAAAACATATGTTAACAGATTTGTTACATATGTTAAAAACTGAAAACATATGTCAACATATTTGTTACATATATTAAAAAGCTAAAAACATATGTTAACAAAACAAACTTTGTTTATTTTTTTTTTAAAAATATCCCGTTGACGCCCAAAACGCTAAGAAACATGCATGTTACCTTATGTATTTAAAAAAAATTATATGGTTTTTACATGGGTTTTCTAAGTTTTCTCAACTTAAGGGTGTTTTCAATTTATCCTTCCCATACACACACATACTCAAGCTATAGAGTTTACCAATTTTTCAATTCTATGGTTGACCTAAACTCACGTTGATACGGAGAGCATGGATTTCAGCTAGGAAAGAAGCCCCAGTTAACTTTCTGACATATCCACTTGAGGGGCGGTCCACCCTAAGGCCAGCGGATGTCCTTGTTTTCGGGTGAGCGCAGGGAAAACACGCGTGCATTGATCTCACAGAGTTGTCTCCTTTGGTGGGACTTCGGGATTCAGGGTTTGTGACAGGACAACCAATCTTAAAAGCTAAATCAAAGAAAGTTGACAAACATGAAGCTAATTGTCTAGAAAACCAACACGTTTTTATGCCTTTCGCTTTTGACACATTTGGGGCCTTGCTCCGAAGTAATCCGGTTTTTAGATCGAGTGCAAAGGGTGGTGTAGAGTAAATCTCCTGCGGCCAAAGACACAAGCTTTATTTTTAATAGAGTAGCGGCGCAACTTGTTGCCCGTTTACCCGCCGCTCACTTGTAATTCTTGTTGGTTTTTATGAAGAACGTAATATAAAAATTGCAACCCCCCCCCCCCCCCCCAAAAAAAACCCAAATGATGGCAAGTAATACGCGATAATTGTTGAATTCCATCAAGACATCAAGGCTTAGACCACCTCATTGTGGCACTTGTGGGCTCCACATGTGAAAGGTGAAAATTGCGGGGAGTGGAAGGGCGCGGGGGGGGGGGGGGGAGGAAGTGCCACATGGAATTTCATTTTTTTAAAATTTTCTTTATAAAGTTTAATAAATTAATAAACATAATAAAAATAATAAATTTAAAATATTTGAAAATTTTATTAAAATAATCTAAAAAGGTATATTTAAAAATTTATATTGAAATAGTTAAAAAAATTTATTTAAATATTTAATAAAAATATTATTCAAAAGTTTAAATTTCACCGTCAGTTTTCAAACGTTTGAATTTCAACCGCCAGTTTCAAACGTTTGAATTTCAAACGTTTCAAATGTCTGACCCTATAAATACAACATCAAAACCTCATTCTCAGTCACAATTATCCCCCAAACCAATGAAAGATATGGGTGGTGGTTATTCTTACGAAGCTTCTAGACCTTCCGATCTCCGACGATACTCTCGCCGGAGACGTCGTGTATCAATTGCTGCTTCTCCTACTCCTTAACCAATGTTTTCTCCTCCTCCTACCCCTCAACCAATGTTCTCTTCTCCTGCTCCTCCTCCTCCTCCTCAACAAATGTTTTCTCCTACTCCTCAACCAGTGTCCACTCCTCATCCTTTGCACTTCCCCATTCCTTCACTACCAGGGTGCACTCCCTCACACCTAAATGCTGATTTCACTGATGAGGAGCTTGTATGGTTTTTAGAATATGTTATGGCTGTAAGGGGAATGAGCCAACTACAGTTGGTGGAGACCCAACCGAACCCCACCCCAAACTACCCCCCCCCCCCCCACAAACCCTCCTCCTCGGGAGCCATATGTGGAGGAGTATGAAGCAGCTACAACTTCTATGGAAGAAGAACGATACTACTACTACTCGGGATCAACTTCTAAGTAATGCCGCATCCGCTCGGATGCGAGGTCCGACGGTCGTGATAGCGACCTTGATGTGTCACCTCCAGAGTATACACTGGAGGACCGGGACAATTACTGTTCGTAGTTGGAGGTTTAGGTTTAATTATTTAATTTTTAATAAGTAGATTAGGATTATGTAATATTATAATAAGTAGATTAGGATTATGTAATGTTTTTATTAAATTTAATAGTGTTAATTATGTAATGTTTTTTTATTTATTTATTTTTTAAACCCAACATTTAATTTTATTTATTTAATTTGTTTTTTTAAACCAACGGCCACAATTTTTAAAATTTTAGAATTTTTTTTATTTAATCAAAAGGCAACAAATGAGAACCAATGCAAAGCTGCCACGTGTCCCCCCATCATCCCCACGCCGGTGGGTTTCTTCCCCCCCCCCCCCCACACACACACACACTCCGGACCTTCTTATATGTATCTTGATGTTATGCGTGAATGTTAAAGCAAACAGATTCCCTTCGATAACTACTTTGGGCGGGATTTTGACTATGTATACTAACGTATAACGGAAATTGAATTTGTTTTTTTTTCTTTTTCTCTCTTTGTGGAAAATGGACGTATACAATATATCTTGAACAAATGTACACAAGAAAACTATTATTATAAGGGGAAACGCCTAAGGGTACCTCACTACCAGCACGATAACACCGCCGCCACCCATGCTAGGAGTGGTTCCGTGAACCAAATTCTGGTTCTGATTAACGGGCTGGTACCCGTGATTCCTCTCTCTTTGTCTCTATCTCTCTTATTGATTGTGGGTAAATAATAAGTGAAGTGTTGCCACAAAAAAATGTTTCAGTGAAATGAAATGATGTGGCAGTATATGATTGGTTGAAATCAGTGAAGTTGAAAAAACTCACGGGTAGTGCCCCGTCCCCCCTATGTATTCAAAAGAATGAAATTGTGTGGCCAGCGTGCATGATCGAGGTTCGTAGATTTGACCTCGATTTTTTGACAAACTTATCCTTAAGGCAAATACAATCGTTCTCGCACGAAACTCGTGGTTATAACATTATTTATGAATCAAGGGTTAAGTTATTCTATAAAAGCTACAAAAAATGAGAAGGGTGAGAAATATACAAAAAACACAATAGATCATGAAATATGACATAATGGGCCACAAAATATAACACAGTGCCAAAAAATATAACACAATGCTGAAGAAAAAAGACAAATGAATTGAAAAAATGACACAATGATGAAAATATGAAAAAGACACAATGATATAACGCATATTCTAAAAACTACAAGCTAAAACCCTAAAAAAACGAAGACCTAAAAACTAACGTCGTATGGTTTGATAAGACGATTCCAATGCCGCTTGAATGAGTTCAATCGAAATCTGTTTGATACCCTTTCTACGACTTCCTATTTTTGTTTCACTGTGTATTTGATCCTAACCCTATCATATCAATATAATTATGTACAAGTAAACATGAGTTTGCATATAGAGTAAATATAGAGTGCAAGATACAAAATAATGCAAATAACAATTGCTGTAAATCACCCAATAGCTTATGATTTTTTATTTATGTACTCAACATCAATTGACATATAGAATTAGAGTAAAGATCAAATACATATAGGTTTAATCTACTAATCAAGAGAAGTAAAAGGGGAATTTTTTTTTATTTGAAAGTTCTTTTTCCATGCGTTTAAACAAGGTTTCTAGATGAATAATATAAAAAAAATAGGGTAATTACGTCGTTAGAGTAATTACCGTAGTTTACACTAGAGTAATTACGTAATTAATCTACAACGGTAATTACTCTACACTATTTTTTTAGATAACTACATGAATAGTCCCTATGGTTTATAAAAAGTAACATCTTAGAGTACTAACTTTATTAACATGTTAAGGGTTTATGGTTTTAGTTTTGTAAGATGTTGGGGGTACTAAGGCCAACCCCGTTAGTTATTCTAGTTAAGTTTTAATAAACTGACTAATATGCCCTATTATAACGAGATATTCTTGTAATTAAATCTATTTGATTACAAGGATAATTTTGCAATTTATTTAATTAGAATTATTTATTAATATTATTAAAACATAAAATTTTAAGTTATAAAATATATTAAATTAATGATTATACTTTTTGCGTTTTAGTATGTATCTCTTATAAAACAATACTTTTATCCATATAAACCATCGCATGTAGGCATAATTCGTATCTGCTATCAAGCATTACGTCAACTCTCATCTCCATTGTCATTGCCACCATGCGTTGTCTATATTTAAAACGCATAGAGTTTGTGTGTTTCTTGATGTAGAATTAGCTATTAATATTATTAAAGCGCATAGTACAATTATTTGATTTAATATATTTATATAATTTAAAGTTTTGTAATAATATTAGTCGATAATTCTATGTATCAATATATACGACCTTGTTAAATATAGATAATACATGGCAGTAATGGCGGTGGAGATATAAGTGTACGTGGTGTTTAATGGCAAATACGAATTAGGCTTGTCAGTGGTGGTTTACATGGATAAAGTATTGTTTTATAAAAAAAAAAATACTAAAATGTATAGATTATAATTATTGGATTTAGTATATTTTTATAATTTAAAATGTTAAGTTTTTATAATATTAATAGATAATTCTATATATTAAAAATACAGATAACCTTGTCAAATATAGATAACACATGGCAATAATGGCGGTGAAGATGAGAGTTGACGTAGTACTTGATGGTAGATACGAATTAGGTTTATTGACGATGGTTTAGATGGAAAAAAGTATTGTTTTATAAAAAAACATATATTAAAACGTGTAGAAAATAATTATTTAATTTAGTATTCTTTTTTGAATTTTAAAATTTAATAATTTTAATAGATGATTCTAGTTTCAATAAATTGCAAAAATCATCCTTGTAAATCAAATAGAGTTAATTACAAGAATAGTCCATTTAATTATTCTTGGGAATTTTAGTGATTTGATCAAAGTTTAACTAGAAAAACTAACAGAGTTGATCTTAGTACCCCAACATGCTACAAAGCTGAAACCATAAACCCTTAAAATGTTAAAAAATAAAGTTAGTACTCTAAATTGTTACTTTCTATAAACCATAAGGACTATCTATGTAGATATCTCTTTTTTTAGATTTCAATACTAAAATACATATTTAACATTATGGAAACAAATTTCAAAAAAAAAGAAAGAAAAAGAAAATCCATCATTCACTTCTCACGTTAAGGACTATTTGTAGGATAAGAACCATTTGTACAAGAACATTCCTCTAGAACTATATATACATATGCTAGCAGGTTATCTGTACGTTGCAACAAATAATACAAACACTTATAAGAGTGTTCATGGTTCGGTTCAATTTTTTTATTAGTCTAAACTGAAATTAAAGTCATCAGTTAAAATTAGTTCTCGCATGATCCCAACCGTATATATAAAGTTGTTTTTAATAGGTACTAATGAACACCAAAATGGATTTTGAAATAAAATAAATGATCTTTCTCATGAAACGTTGAAATGAGACTTTATCGAAAGAATGATAGTCTATTATCAAAGTGTTTTGAAATAATTACCAACGTCATGACCTTTGACGGTTATTACCACAACATCAAGAATAACCCAAAAAGTGGTGAAACCAAAGGTGACTACATGACGAGAGCATTTACTACTTAAAGAAAACAACAACACACTTTCCGATCTATGCATTGTGAGGAAGTGGCGAGGTACACAATAAAATGGAGGAACGTACAGCTTGCGATCGAATCTTCTAAACGGTTGAAAATAAGCCCCTCTACTCGTTTGGAAGCTCGTAACGAGTTTGATCTAAGCGAGAATGATGTTCAAGCGAGCCGCCCAATTGATAGTGATAAATAAAAAAGAGGCCATCAAAATCATCTAACTCGGGTGGACTATACTGAACATTTATCCGAGCTAAATTAATGTATTGGTACGTTCAATAATATTCAAGAACAAAAGCTCGGGAAAAATAGAAGTATTCGAGCGAATTTTGAAAAAAAAAATAAAAATAAAAAGGAGAAAGAATCGGAAAACAAAAACGAGACAATATGAAATTCCTCCCAATAAATGTCGATCATCTTGCAGGGCCTGAAAGACAAATGTTCGAGAGAATGAAAAAACAAATCATATGCAAAAATATAATTTTAGTTAGTATGTTTTTTTGTAACATTTCGTGTTCACTAATTGTACGTTACGATTAAAAACGACAAGTCATATTATTTTATATAGTATATTTAAAAAAAAAAAAAAACAAAACCCTAATACTATGCACCATATAATACAAATAATAATATTCAAGCATTGGGTATTTAGTTTAACCCATCCAGCCCACTCCTTTGAATTCTGGAAGCCCAGGCGACCGGCCCACTAAACCCAGCCCACAACCAAGGCCCAATACCCCTCCCTTGTGTCTGTCTTAATCAACAAAAAAAAAAAAAAAAAAAAAAATGACTGTCCCAGCCGGGTATCGAACCAGGGACCCTTCGCACACACACACACGAGCTAACCAACTGGGCCACACACTTCAATTGATTCTTATCCAACATTATTTACATTTAACCTGATTTTAACTCTCTATTCTCCTCTTCCTTGTCCACTGTTAGCGCGCAGCAGCAGATTGTTTGAGTTTTCAAATTATAACCAATCAATTAACTTAATTAACGTGAAATTTATCTCGATTTGACTTGGACACGTGATTATCGGCCTAAATATGTATCATTGCACGTCAAATTTCAACCCAAATCATACCAATTATACCCCAAACGCATTAAACATTCAATAGCAAGTCAACCTTACCAATTATTCATTCCAGATCGTTATACTATAAATTGGACGCTCCTCAACCATCACAACTCGCCATTTCATCTTTCTCCACCTCTGTTTCTTCATAATTACTCTCAAATCTTGATCTGCGAACGTGTTTTGACTTGGGCTTTGACCGAGCAATTCGTAATCAAAATCATATTTGTAAGTGAAATGTTTTTGATGGGTTTTGATCATCGGCATCTACACAGTGTTTCCCCTATGATTAATTAGATTAACATTGTGTATTTTGTTCGATTGTAAAACTAGGGCTCGTAATGATCAAATTGGGGAAGAACATGAAATCACGTTTTATATTAAATATCTAACGTATAACATCCAAACACAACCAGAGGTCTAGACCAACTGGTTGTACTTGGTGCTTGCTATACAGTCCACGCGGGTTCGAGTCCCGTCCTGGACAATGTTTTTTTCACTTAATTTCATTCTTTTTAACAAACCATTTTATATATATATATATTACACTTAAATCTTGTAAATTCCTTTTTAAATATTAAAACTATTTTATAAATTCCAAAAAAATTATATTTATTAAATCTGGGTTAAAAGTTTTATTTACAATTTTTATTTTTCTAAAATTCATTTATTTAATATTTATAATAATTAAATCAATTTTATACTATTATATTTATAAAAATCCATTAAAATATCAAAACAACTTTATTAAATTCTACAAAAATTATCCTAAGTTTTTATAACATTAAGCTATTCAGAAATGATTTTTATTTCTGAAAAATCATTTATTTAATATTTTTAAGCAATTTTTGTTAGATTTAATCATAATTAAATCATAATAAATCCAATTTTTGGTATTTTTGCACCAAAATTTTATACAATTTATTTTTAAACATTTAGAACAGAAATATGATTTTTAAAATAATAATTCTTTAATTTTAGTATTTTTGAATATTAAAGTTAAGTTTTGACAATTTGTAATAAATAGATTTAATAATCTATTTTAAAGAAAATAATTTTATAAAAAAATTATTTTTATACTTTATACATATTATTGTGACCATCTTAAATTTAAATTTCATAAAAAGATTTTTAGTTATTTATTTACTAAATTTCTCTCAATTGGCGAATATTTTTAATAATAATCAAACAAGCATTTATCCCCAATTCGAAGCCCTACAACTTATACATTTGTATGCTAGATAGACTTAGACTTATTTGTTACCTTATTATAGGGTGATACTTGATACATTTGGGCAACACCATTATCCAATTTTTCAACAGATATAACATTTTACCAAGGTGAGTTTTACATAGCCCCTTTTATTTATCACCATTTTTGGGGTGAAACATGTTATAACATTATCATTGCAATTCAATCATCAATGTGTCTATGTGTTATCTATGTTGCATTATGTCTTGAGCATGATTAGAGTAAGCACCATTCTAGCATAATCATTAACTCCGTACAAGCCGACGGTATACATTGATAGATCTATTGGACTGACAATCCCACCCGGATACGTGCCTCCTACAAAGGTTACGTGGGTGTTTGTTATCGCATAACATATTCAATTGGACCATGAGCGTATGGTATGTATCATTTTATAACAGTCATCAGGGTTGATTATGCACTCGATTTATTTCTAGTATGTTCTCACATATGGGCTAGATTGACATGACACATGAATTGCACAACATTTTTGTGACAACCGTCACCCTTATCTTTTAGCAAGTTGTCAAATCTAGATTGTGTACTTCCTATGTTTTGAATTTAATAAAGGTTGAGTTCTTCATATTATTATTTGGAAATGTTTACGTTTTAACCGAACGCGTATATGAATACATTATTTAATCATGTTATATTTTGGCATTTACTTTTTGAATCAAATTGGCCATTTTACAATATTGCTATTAGATGTTTATTTCTCCACATAATATTCACCATTCATTTTGTAATAAATTGTATTTATTATTTGGTCTTTATAATTCCTAGAGTTACGTATTAGTCTTGTGTATTTATAGGCATCATTTTGTGATAATAAACATCAAGCAATTCACTAATCTAACATGGTATCAAATGCTTTGGCTTGATCTCAATCTAGCCACTGGTCATCCTCTTCCTTCACTCTTTCAATATTGTTTTTCATTTAACTTCTAATTGTTGGTCATCATGGGCGACAAGAATTCGTTGAACAAACAATTGTGTGTATATACATACGTATATATTAGGACGTGAATCGTACACAATCCCTGTCCTCCGACCATGGTTCCGACAATCGAACCGTTGACCGCAACCTTCGAGTTAAAGGCATTCCTCCTGTCTCGATCATTCTCATGGTCTGAACCACCGTCTCGACACCATTGTTCGATGTCTCACATCGACCAACCCTCATTCGTCTTTATTGAGGTAGCGTTTTTTTCTTTGTTCTATTTAATAGGGGGGGGGGATGAATTTGGTGCTTGGTGTATGTGTGTTCAAGAGATATACGTCTGTTTTTCTTCAAAATAGAAAGAATAGAGGAAATATAATAAAATGATGGAGGCATTATGTTAGACGTGATTAAGAACATGCCTCCACTAAAATGGTGGGATCAAATAGGCCATTTGATTATTATTATTATTATTTTATATAAATTATTAAGCAACAAATGCTTTATAAACTAAATAATAGTTTACAAAAGTGTTTTGCAATAAATAAAATAGATGCAGTAATCAAGATGGGTGTTAATGACCTATTAAACAATAAGTATTTGATGTAAATCCTTACAAGCGACTAATATGATTATTTTCTAACAGTTACATTTTTATTGACACAATGATACATTTTTACTAATATGGGTATTTAGCTTGGGTTTTTTTTGTACAATCAATTTAACCATTTTATGGATGAACATCAAAATATTATAATGTGTATTATGGTTTAAATGGGTGTTAGGAAGTATCGTTTCAAAATATAATCCTACGCGTGAAACAATAGCTCAACATTTTAGTTTCTATTTCTTATAAAATATAAATGTTTTTGTTTCACATTTTTATTAACAATCATCGACAATTGAATATTTTTTCTTACCAAAGGTTACAAAGACTTTATTTAATTGTCTATCGATACAAATTTGAGCAATTGGGGAACTTGAATTAAATCAAAGTTGTGATAATATTTTAGGAATTTGCGATGCATGATTATAGCGGTTTACGTTAATTCTTCACACGTTCATCACCACAATTAAGGTGAGTATATCTTTCCCCTTTTTACTATTTTACATTTCGGGGTGACTCATGTACTTACTATCAAGTTTATATTTCCTTTTACTAAAATAGCAATTCTTATGTGTGTTTGCTTGTGTTATTTTGTGTATCTATGACCTGTCAAATCATTAACCGCTGGGCGGCCTGGCATTTCAATGAATAGTACTATGGTTTATACCCTTGTGACTCTGTTGAGAGTCCTCGTCATTGCTATGTATTACATTACTACTAGCGCATACTATATATATCTGCTTTCTTCTCTTAGGGTTGATTTGACCCGGATACCACTTATTACATAATTGCAAATGGTACCGCACATGAATTGCTAAACACTTTTCTACTATATATATTTAAACAGGGTATGCTCACCAATACAATTTTTGTATTGACCAAATTATTTTGTACATGTTTCAGGTTGTTTTGAGATGCATCCTTTAAGCTTTCGGATTTATATTTAGATTTTGATTCATTGTATTTCAATTTAGTTGACAGTTAGAATCGTTGTATTTCATTTCAATGTAATAAATTATTTAATCAATGTATTCAAATTTACACTTTAGTCCATGAGCTATTGAACAATCGTCACTACGTGACACCTCGATGTTTCCGCCATCGGTTGGGGTGTTACAGATTGGTATCAGAGCCATGGTTATAGGGAATTAGGTTATTAGAATGCCTTTTAGCCTAGTCTATAACTAAGTTTACTTTCACGAGTCCTCTCGTGTATATTCTTCTTATCTTTATATTTTCTTTCAATATATTTTCGCTATGATTTCTTCTTGTCATTCCTTCGGTATTTTGCTTAGAAAAGAAGACACTCGTATTTTACAAACGAAACGATATCATCAAGTTAGGAGTGACATCCATACCTTGGTGATTAGTTTCACTCCTCTATATGTTATTTATCTTAGGAATATAACTTTGAGATAGGAGTGACATCCACACCTCAAAGAGTATTTCCTTCAAAAAGAAATTTAACCACTAAGCTGGGAGTGATATCCTTAACTTAGTGATTGGTTTCATTCCACAATAATTTTCAATTTTGAAATAACATCTTTGAGTTAGGAGTGAATTCCACATCTCAGGGATCTATTTCTACATCTCGTTTTTTATCTCGCTAAAGATTTGAAATTCACTAATATCCTCATTTACACAATACTAATTTACACCCAGTATAGGGAAGCCTATTCGCCAGATTAGAACACACTTTATATACACCTTGTACCTTGAAACAAGAGATGCTTTAACAATCCTTACAATCAAACGATCTTTTAATGTATAAATTTTGTATAAGTTTACAATTAAAAGGTTTCAAGTTACCTAGTCCTAACGGGTAACACTTAGATTTTCTCAACATCTCATAACAATTAATTTTTTTTCCTCGACTTTTCAACCTACAAGTTAAAGAAATGTTTAAATACAGAAAATTCTGTTTTTTAAAAAAATTTGTCAAGGCATCTGGGATCATTCACAACCTTCACGTCATTTTAAATGTTGGTCTTTTAAAACACATTAGATTTATACATACTTCATGAAATGGTTTCATTTTGCATTTTATAAACTTGTATTGCATAACTTACAAGTCAAATGAAAACCCTTTGTTTTCATATAACGTATCCAATATATGTTTTCGGAAGAAACTAGCAACTAATAATAAGCCTTATAACATTTTTCAAACTCGACTCCTCGTAAACACATATCTACGAAGATTTTTCAAATGAACCAGTTTTGAATCTAAAACACACTTCGGTTACTAAAAAGTTATCCTCATACATTACTACTATTCTTTCAACTATATCACAAAGATTGCACAAACTAGGTTTTGATAAACGAAAATCTATCTTATTACACCCGCACTAATTATTGGTAGTTACTCTTACAACACTAGTTTTGAGCATTAATTTAACTCGTTTACTTTCATTTTGTGCAAATTGTGCGATTTACTCGATTTACGTTATACTATTCTTTCAATCGAAATTTTATGCTATACTTATATACTTACATGAACGCATATTTGGTATGCATATTTTTTTGTGTGAGCAAAACCCTGTTATACTTTACATTATTTTGTTCATCAACATGGCCAACGAACATACCAGTTGATAACTCGTATGAGATCTAAGCCAGTGCCCACGTACGACTCGGATTAGAGTATTTCTTCAATCCGAGGGGAACGGTGTAAACCTCAGGATCTATCAATATGAGTGTTTAGAGCCAACGATGTGAACAGAAGTTACCGGTTAAGGGTGAACCCGAAAGGGAAGAACCTCTAACCATGTCTATTACTTACACGTTACTCTCATTATGGTTAAAGGGTAAACCCGAAAGGGAAGGTCCTCTAACCATGTCATGATTGAACATTATTTCATTACAGTGGCTATTACATATTGGTTGCACGCATTTGTTTCTTGTATTACTTAGGATAGGGTTATGGAAAAGCATAACACCCTAGTGTAAGGTAAATCGATGATTACGGTCCGGAACGCAATCATGGGCTTACAGGTACATGAGGGTGGTGTGTAATTCTATTTAGGTTGTTGGTAGACAATCAGTACGAGTCCAAAGTTTCGGGAGTGTGGTGGGTCAGCTGCGGTACACCCTATATATAAGCATAAACGATACCGCGGGAGCGGACTAGGAGTCTAACCAAGAACCTACCCATTAGGTTACATTTACCTCTTCATTAGATCGTTGACTATAGATAGCATTTTCGATAAGAACGTTCTTACACGAGCTTTAATTCGTCTTCCTAGAGTCTTTCTATTGACCACCCACATAGAAAACTAAAACCTTGTGTACTCTTACACACTCGATTATTTGGATACTTGCTGCATACTCTAATAACAGTTAGTCAGAAACTTTTCTAAAGTAGGGGAGACTGCTTCATTAGTATCTCTGCCCCTCACCAGTTACACATTCCCAATACCTTTCTCATTTAAATTCTCAACTTTCTAACTTTGGGTCAACTGTCCAAGATTTTGACATTATTACTCTGGATATTAGACAACTACTTTAAAATTTATCAAAACATGAATGATGTGATATTTTTAAAACCTACTTGACTTTTACTACGCCTTTTGTTTCATAGTAACCTCCAATTGAAAGAAATTTCGAGACGAAATTTTCTAAAGTAGGGGAGACTGTGACAACCGTCACCCTTATCTTTTAGCAAGTTGTCAAATCTAGATTGTGTACTTCCTATGTTTTGAATTTAATAAAGGTTGAGTTCTTCATATTATTATTTGGAAATGTTTACGTTTTAACCGAACGCGTATATGAATACATTATTTAATCATGTTATATTTTGGCATTTACTTTTTGAATCAAATTGGCCATTTTACAATATTGCTATTAGATGTTTATTTCTCCACATAATATTCACCATTCATTTTGTAATAAATTGTATTTATTATTTGGTCTTTATAATTCCTAGAGTTACGTATTAGTCTTGTGTATTTATAGGCATCATTTTGTGATAATAAACATCAAGCAATTCACTAATCTAACATGGTATCAAATGCTTTGGCTTGATCTCAATCTAGCCACTGGTCATCCTCTTCCTTCACTCTTTCAATATTGTTTTTCATTTAACTTCTAATTGTTGGTCATCATGGGCGACAAGAATTCGTTGAACAAACAATTGTGTGTATATACATACGTATATATTAGGACGTGAATCGTACACAATCCCTGTCCTCCGACCATGGTTCCGACAATCGAACCGTTGACCGCAGCCTTCGAGTTAAAGGCATTCCTCCTGTCTCGATCATTCTCATGGTCTGAACCACCGTCTCGACACCATTGTTCGATGTCTCACATCGACCAACCCTCATTCGTCTTTATTGAGGTAGCGTTTTTTTCTTTGTTCTATTTAATAGGGGGGGGGGGATGAATTTGGTGCTTGGTGTATGTGTGTTCAAGAGATATACGTCTGTTTTTCTTCAAAATAGAAAGAATAGAGGAAATATAATAAAATGATGGAGGCATTATGTTAGACGTGATTAAGAACATGCCTCCACTAAAATGGTGGGATCAAATAGGCCATTTGATTATTATTATTATTATTTTATATAAATTATTAAGCAACAAATGCTTTATAAACTAAATAATAGTTTACAAAAGTGTTTTGCAATAAATAAAATAGATGCAGTAATCAAGATGGGTGTTAATGACCTATTAAACAATAAGTATTTGATGTAAATCCTTACAAGCGACTAATATGATTATTTTCTAACAGTTACATTTTTATTGACACAATGATACATTTTTACTAATATGGGTATTTAGCTTGGGTTTTTTTTGTACAATCAATTTAACCATTTTATGGATGAACATCAAAATATTATAATGTGTATTATGGTTTAAATGGGTGTTAGGAAGTATCGTTTCAAAATATAATCCTACGCGTGAAACAATAGCTCAACATTTTAGTTTCTATTTCTTATAAAATATAAATGTTTTTGTTTCACATTTTTATTAACAATCATCGACAATTGAATATTTTTTCTTACCAAAGGTTACAAAGACTTTATTTAATTGTCTATCGATACAAATTTGAGCAATTGGGGAACTTGAATTAAATCAAAGTTGTGATAATATTTTAGGAATTTGCGATGCATGATTATAGCGGTTTACGTTAATTCTTCACACGTTCATCACCACAATTAAGGTGAGTATATCTTTCCCCTTTTTACTATTTTACATTTCGGGGTGACTCATGTACTTACTATCAAGTTTATATTTCCTTTTACTAAAATAGCAATTCTTATGTGTGTTTGCTTGTGTTATTTTGTGTATCTATGACCTGTCAAATCATTAACCGCTGGGCGGCCTGGCATTTCAATGAATAGTACTATGGTTTATACCCTTGTGACTCTGTTGAGAGTCCTCGTCATTGCTATGTATTACATTACTACTAGCGCATACTATATATATCTGCTTTCTTCTCTTAGGGTTGATTTGACCCGGATACCACTTATTACATAATTGCAAATGGTACCGCACATGAATTGCTAAACACTTTTCTACTATATATATTTAAACAGGGTATGCTCACCAATACAATTTTTGTATTGACCAAATTATTTTGTACATGTTTCAGGTTGTTTTGAGATGCATCCTTTAAGCTTTCGGATTTATATTTAGATTTTGATTCATTGTATTTCAATTTAGTTGACAGTTAGAATCGTTGTATTTCATTTCAATGTAATAAATTATTTAATCAATGTATTCAAATTTACACTTTAGTCCATGAGCTATTGAACAATCGTCACTACGTGACACCTCGATGTTTCCGCCATCGGTTGGGGTGTTACAATTTTATTCATTTTATTATCAAAAACCTATGTAATTCTCACCAACTGTTGTTGACCCAAAACATTTTCAACTTAACATGTTTCAGGTTCTATTTGCTTGAAGATTTGATTTGATGCTTGAAGATATGTGTATAGTTTTATTCAATTTGATGTACAGATTCTAGAACAATTGTATGTAATTCATTTAAATCATTTAATGAAATGTATTATTCACCATGAGCTACTGAACAATCATCAATACGTGACATCCCGATGTTTCCGCCATCGGTTGGGGTGTTACAGATTGGTATCAGAGCCATGGTTATAGGGAATTAGGTTATTAGAAAAATAATCTAGTCTATAACCATAGGATTTAACAAGTACTTGCTTCCTTTACTTGCTATTCTCTATCTCCCTCCTACTTCATATCCCTACTTTCATTCCTACAAGAAGGTTGCTCACCATCACTGGATTCACTCTTAGACTGATAAGGCAAAATCCTCAGGTTTAACCTGAACCACCTTGAGATCTCGTCGAAGTTCTAGATTTTAATAACGAACACGTGCAATCTGGAAGGGTGAACGCCTGTATTCTGAGTCTTCTGTCTAGGCTGGCATTGCGCATATATCCCAATCAGACGAGGGACCCGGATGCCTACCTGGGAATTCTCGGGATGAGTGTTCACTTATAGGCTAAAGCATGTCTTCATATGTTATTAGAATTTAGAATCTTTGATAAGTCAACGTTTTCGTTTATTCGTTTTAATTAATGAATAAATGATTACATTCCTTATATAATCTCACCCATTTCACTGTGTCTCTTACAGATCATGCCTCCACGTCGCAGCACTCGCAACAGCAATGGTGAGAACCACGAAGAAGGTGGTGATAACCATAACCATGACCAAGTTCCTAACCACAACAACAATGGTGTTGATGCCCAATTGGCTGCAATCATTTCTCAACAAATGGCGCAGCAAATCGCAACTCTGGTTCCCAACTTACTCGCTCAGGTCATCCAATTGAACAACAACGGGAACGGCAATGGCAATGGAAATGGACCCCAAGCCTGCACCCTTAAGCATTTCAATTCTTGTAACCCTCCAAAGTTTAGTGGTGAAGAAGGAGCTACAGGACTCCTACAATGGTTTGAGGGTATTGAGAATACCTTCATAAACAGTGAATGCCCCGACAACTTTAAAGTCCGTTATGCCATGAGTGTTCTTCACAAACGAGCACTCACCTGGTGGAATGAAGAAAAACGCACTCGCGGAGCTGAAGCTGCACTAGCCTTAACTTGGGATCAAGCTAAAGACATTATGAAGGCAGAGTTCTGTCCTCGTAATGAAATCAAGAAACTGGAAGACGAATTTCATGATCTTGCTCAAGACAGTGGGGAAAACCTTGCTTACAACACTCGCTTTCACGAACTTAGCTTACTGCTACCCCACAAAGTCACCCCTTTGCCCATTGCGATCGAAAAATACATTGGTGGCTTACCGATGCAGATTCAAGACACGGTGTGGGGAAG
Organism: Ambrosia x helenae; assembly: GCA_030844895.1. Lineage (NCBI taxonomy): Eukaryota > Viridiplantae > Streptophyta > Magnoliopsida > Asterales > Asteraceae > Ambrosia > Ambrosia x helenae. The sequence continues at coordinate 98,884,852 of CM061225.1, forward strand.
GAACCCTGCTACTTTGGAAGAAGCAAAGCGTTTGGCTGCCACTCTAACAGATAACCATGTGAAGGCAGGAACCCTAACTCGTAAAGGGGAAAAGAAGAAGGATACTTCCCAACCTGCCATTGACATCAAAACTGAGGCCTCAACCAACGGGAAAAACAAGGTCAGGAATTTTGCAATAGACACCACTGCCCCACCCACCAAGAAACAATACAATGGGAACCTACCTAAGTGTGACACCTGCCAGTATCACCATCCAACTCATGTACCCTGTCGACAGTGCACCAATTGTCAAAGGTATGGGCATCTTGCGGATGCTTGTCGAATCCCTGCTACAAACGCTCTCGATGCTCCAAATAACCCCGCTTGAGACCCTCCAGCTACTTACCAGCAAGTCCCACCATTTAAATGTTGTTTGCTTTTAAATTCTATGTAATAACGCTATTTGATTCAAATAATAAAGTATTATCATAACATCTGTGTGCATGCTTGTTTGAATGTGAACTAATTGCTATAATCATACTTGCTTACTTGTACAACAATTAGTTAACTACCAAACAACCTACTTAACGATTGGTAGAGGTCATCATGTCTTTCCACAGTCGGGAGAGGCCCTACCACCTGCTCAACGACTGGCGGAGACTATCAGACCTGCTTAACAATCGGTAAAGTCATAAAAGGACGCAAAACCCTAAGGTAAGGTAAATTGGTAATTACGGTCCGGAACGTAATCATGAATTTACAGGTACATTAAGGTAGTGTGAAATTTTATCAAGGTTTCAGTAGTTGGCCAATTGTAAACCTAGTGTTTCTCTTAACTTTGGGACGAAGTTCCTAAAAGTAGGGGAGACTGTAACATTTCGTGTTCACTAATTGTACGTTACGATTAAAAACGACAAGTCATATTATTTTATATAGTATATTTAAAAAAAAAAAAAAAAAAAACCCTAATACTATGCACCATATAATACAAATAATAATATTCAAGCATTGGGTATTTAGTTTAACCCATCCAGCCCACTCCTTTGAATTCTGGAAGCCCAGGCGACCGGCCCACTAAACCCAGCCCACAACCAAGGCCCAATACCCCTCCCCTTGTGTCTGTCTTAATCAACAAAAAAAAAAAAAAAAAAAAAAAATGACTGTCCCAGCCGGGTATCGAACCAGGGACCCTTCGCACACACACACACACGAGCTAACCAACTGGGCCACACACTTCAATTGATTCTTATCCAACATTATTTACATTTAACCCGATTTTAACTCTCTATTCTCCTCTTCCTTGTCCACTGTTAGCGCGCAGCAGCAGATTGTTTGAGTTTTCAAATTATAACCAATCAATTAACTTAATTAACGTGAAATTTATCTCGATTTGACTTGGACACGTGATTATCGGCCTAAATATGTATCATTGCACGTCAAATTCCAACCCAAATCATACCAATTATACCCCAAACGCATTAAACATTCAATAGCAAGTCAACCTTACCAATTATTCATTCCAGATCGTTATACTATAAATTGGACGCTCCTCAACCATCACAACTCGCCATTTCATCTTTCTCCACCTCTGTTTCTTCATAATTACTCTCAAATCTTGATCTGCGAACGTGTTTTGACTTGGGCTTTGACCGAGCAATTCGTAATCAAAATCATATTTGTAAGTGAAATGTTTTTGATGGGTTTTGATCATCGGCATCTACACAGTGTTTCCCCTATGATTAATTAGATTAACATTGTGTATTTTGTTCGATTGTAAAACTAGGGCTCGTAATGTTCAAATTGGGGAAGAACATGAAATCACGTTTTATATTAAATATCTAACGTATAACATCCAACACAACCAGAGGTCTAGACCAACTGGTTGTACTTGGTGCTTGCTATACAGTCCACGCGGGTTCGAGTCCCGTCCTGGACAATGTTTTTTTTCACTTAATTTCATTCTTTTTAACAAACCATTTTATATATATATATATTACACTTAAATCTTGTAAATTCCTTTTTAAATATTAAAACTATTTTATAAATTCCAAAAAAATTATATTTATTAAATCTGGGTTAAAAGTTTTATTTACAATTTTTATTTTTCTAAAATTCATTTATTTAATATTTATAATAATTAAATCAATTTTATACTATTATATTTATAAAAATCCATTAAAATATCAAAACAACTTTATTAAATTCTACAAAAATTATCCTAAGTTTTTATAACATTAAGCTATTCAGAAATGATTTTTATTTCTGAAAAATCATTTATTTAATATTTTTAAGCAATTTTTGTTAGATTTAATCATAATTAAATCATAATAAATCCAATTTTTGGTATTTTTGCACCAAAATTTTATACAATTTATTTTTAAACATTTAGAACAGAAATATGATTTTTAAAATAATAATTCTTTAATTTTAGTATTTTTGAATATTAAAGTTAAGTTTTGACAATTTGTAATAAATAGATTTAATAATCTATTTTAAAGAAAATAATTTTATAAAAAAATTATTTTTATACTTTATACATATTATTGTGACCATCTTAAATTTAAATTTCATAAAAAGATTTTTAGTTATTTATTTACTAAATTTCTCTCAATTGGCGAATATTTTTAATAATAATCAAACAAGCATTTATCCCCAATTCGAAGCCCTACAACTTATACATTTGTATGCTAGATAGACTTAGACTTATTTGTTACCTTATTATAGGGTGATACTTGATACATTTGGGCAACACCATTATCCAATTTTTCAACAGATATAACATTTTACCAAGGTGAGTTTTACATAGCCCCTTTTATTTATCACCATTTTTGGGGTGAAACATGTTATAACATTATCATTGCAATTCAATCATCAATGTGTCTATGTGTTATCTATGTTGCATTATGTCTTGAGCATGATTAGAGTAAGCACCATTCTAGCATAATCATTAACTCCGTACAAGCCGACGGTATACATTGATAGATCTATTGGACTGACAATCCCACCCGGATACGTGCCTCCTACAAAGGTTACGTGGGTGTTTGTTATCGCATAACATATTCAATTGGACCATGAGCGTATGGTATGTATCATTTTATAACAGTCATCAGGGTTGATTATGCACTCGATTTATTTCTAGTATGTTCTCACATATGGGCTAGATTGACATGACACATGAATTGCACAACATTTTATTCATTTTATTATCAAAAACCTATGTAATTCTCACCAACTGTTGTTGACCCAAAACATTTTCAACTTAACATGTTTCAGGTTCTATTTGCTTGAAGATTTGATTTGATGCTTGAAGATATGTGTATAGTTTTATTCAATTTGATGTACAGATTCTAGAACAATTGTATGTAATTCATTTAAATCATTTAATGAAATGTATTATTCACCATGAGCTACTGAACAATCATCAATACGTGACATCCCGATGTTTCCGCCATCGGTTGGGGTGTTACATTTTTTTAATTATTTTTTCATTATTTAAGTATTTTTTATTTTATGTAGTGTTATTGTTTTTTATATAAATGTTTTTTTTTATTTAGTTTTTTTTTTATTTAGTTGACTTATTCTTTTAAAAGAAAAAAACTAAAATTAAAAAACAAATAGCAAAAACAACCCATCCTCCACGCTCCACTACCTCATGTGTTTTTTTTTGGGGGGGGGGGGGGGGGGTTGGTGTTGATTTGGCTGCCACGTTTTGCTCCGCGCCTGCTTCACCCCCTCCACCAAAATATGTTGTCTAAGAATATATGAATTATTCAGTTTCAGTTTGCTTAATTTCGACAAAGGCTACAAAAAACTAATAGCCGATTATAAGTTAATTCGGTTTTCTAGTTAATTCAATTCCGAATTGATTTGGTGTAGTTTCTGCTGTTTTTTTAATTTTTTTTGTTTTCAATTATTGATCACTCCCATATATTGTTAATCACGTAACACATCAGTTTTTTAAAACCAATAAATAATATCAACGTTGAACATGCAAAGTATGTAATCGGCGTTTTTTTCTCACAACGCTAAAAACATGTATGTTACATCCTATAATTTTTTTCAAATTAGGCTGACTAGTGTGGGGTGGCGCCGCCTCCATCTCAACAAAATTTCAGTCAATAGCACCCATTCTTTCGTTTTTTTGAACGCTCTTGGGGTGCCATTGAAGTTTCGTGAGCAAAATGCCATTAAAGTTTCGTGACACAATGGCGAAGGTTCACGGGAGAAAAAGGGTGTCAATGGGCTATTTTGTGTGTTGCTGCTATTGTTCGATGATGTGTTTTTTTTTTCTCTAGGTGAGAGGAAGAAGAAAGAAAGAGAAAGATGAAGAAGAAAGGATGAGGAAGGAGGAAGAATAAAATAGGTTAAGGGTTTTAAAAAGTTGGTTGGGGTTAAAAATGAGTTTTAACTAATAATGTTTATAAGTAAAAAAAAAAAACTAATAAAATTTAATGTTATGTATTTAATTTTGCTGAATTTAAATAATAAAACAAGATAAAAAAATAAATAAATGATTGAGTATTAATTGAGGGGGCTTTGTTCTATTTGATGAGTGTTATTGAAAGGAGGCAATGAAACCCACTTTTAACGTGACACGCCTCCATTCGACACCATATAGCATTAGTTTTGAGTGTTGAAGGGTAATGATCGAACAGTTCTCTTGGAAGTGCCATGTGACGATTTTTTCTCACAAAAGCGATTGTAGAATAAGTCATCCTACTTAAGTGACTCCCGTGTTTTTTTTTTTTTTTCGTTCAACCACAACAAATTTCCACTCAATATGTGATCATTAGGATTTTTTTTTATTATTTCTAATTATTTTGTAGAATCTAATCATATGTCGTTCTTCAGAGGTTCATTCAGGATCATTCAATTGGACTACGTGCATAAGTGTTAAACTTCTTTTGTTAGGGGAATTTGTTGGATACTACACAATGATATCTCTTTTAGGTAACCATTTTCTATCTTACAATGCCTTGACTCACTATTTTGAAGTACGTAGCTTTTGCAAATAGCTTGGTTTAACATACATCACGTTACACAAAAAAAAATAATAATAATAATAATAAACAACCTTAGCTTTTGCAAATAGCTTGGTTGCCGCATAAAAATGAAAGAAAAATGAAAGAAAAATAAATTTTTTTCTAGCTTTTAGTAGTTCATATTTTCAGAAAAAAATTAACTCTTACATACAAATAGTGTTATGTACGTAAAAAAAAATCATGCTATTTTGTTCAATTAAATTATGGATGTTGCTATTTACATCATACTCTATCCCACTCTATTTTAAGAAAACCTCTCAAGTTCTTGCAATTTATACTACCATTCATTATCCTTCATTAATTATGAAATTTATAATCATTTATCTATACTACATTAATTATAAAGGAGACATGGACAAATAAGTCTAAATTGTTCAAAGTTAAGATAGTGTCACACCCTCAAATTTTCACTTGCGGGGTTTTACCACGAGGCGCATTGTAAACCAGGATCCAAGTCAACAATCACAATAAACAACTCTATATGGAAGACGTATAGAAACATAACCAACGATTTTATAAGCGGAAGCGTTTAAGTAGCATTTAATCAACTATGCTATCATCCCAAAATTATTCAAAACACTTTTTATTTCAAAACGTGCAACTATGCCTAGACGCCAATGCAGACCCGTGCGCCTAGTTCCATTTGTTGTTACCTTAGCGACCTGAGAAAAACATTCCAAAAAGATGTCAACATATAATGCTGGTGAGTTCACAGGTTTGTTCAATATGTTACCAAAACGTTACCATGTCCATACTATATCAATGTTACCAAGTACGCTAGCTAGGCGTATGTTTTATTACTACTACGATTGGAAACCATTACTAGACACCTTTAGCAATGTTTAGCATGTTTAAGCAGCCCGAATGTTCAGCATGATACCAATGTTCCTGTTCGAGACAATATGCACCCGCCGGCCCTCCAAGCCGATGAGTGGGGCAGGTCACGCCCAATAGATCTATCCACATTTCCCCCGTTGTGCATCCCCGCACATTCATGGTTTCCCCCGGGACTTCCAAAGATCGTATAGCAATATAAAGTTAAAAACCATAGTATGACAGATGTTACCAAAATAGTTTAGCGCATGTTTTCTCCCCCAAAAGTTAAAGCAGTAAAAGTGGGGCCGTGAACTCACCTTAAGTAGCGTTCTTCGGTTACAAGTAAAGATGTTAAGCCCTTGATAATCCCTCTACCGGAGATCTATCAAAATGTTCACATAAGTGTTCCGACTAATAACCATAAGGTTATCTAGTCCCCGATTGTCCAGATCGTAACCAAGTATGTTTTTAAAACGTGTTTAAATGTTTAACCGACACACTAGACCGACCCGACATTCCGTTGGTGACCCATTACCCTAACTAATCAAGTACACATAGATTACACACAAGGTTCAAGCATAAAAAACTTAGTTTGTATCAAAAATTTCATTTCTGCATCAGAACGGTCGAACCAGTCAGTTTTAAGTCTCCTTCGCCCGTTTTCAGTCTCCTTCGCCCGTTTTACATTTCGTTCGACCGTTTGATGCCTCCTTCGCCCGTTTTACCACGTTCACCCAACAAAAACCCAGGTTCGACCCTGGATTCCCTCCTTCGCACCTTCGATCGGTCGAAGGAGGCCAGGTTCGCCCCTGTTGTGCAAATTTTCCTAAAAACGCTTCAAACACATTCAAAACGACTCGAAACATCATCAAACACAGCAGTCAAGCATGAATAACTTATCCCTACAAAACCCCACCGATTTCCCCCAATAATACGTCCATTTCAGCCCTTTCCTAAAATGGTAAAGATTATGGAAACATCACTTTCATGCATGAATAATTTACCCAATTTGGAAACTTTTGAAATCGATTCATATTCAACTTGAAATGCTCAGTTTGTCGAGTGTTCGATCTTTTCTTATCAATTCTATTGATCATAAATATCATGCATCAAGTCTAGATTCGTTAAAACCCCCAAATACCCATAATATCATCATATCCAATCCTAACCCTAAACAACAATAATCTAGCATCAATAACAATCCTATATCATGTTTCTATCATAGATACAGCAGCAAATCATTGAACAACACGTAACACCACATAACACACAATTTACATATGTTTATCACCATAAAAACCTATGTTAAATGATAATGTTTTGATTTAGAAAGATGTTTAAAAGGTTTTTAATCATAAAACACCCTTAGAACAGATCCGGACAGTTAGGGTTAGACCAAAACGAATTAAAATGCTTTAAAAAGGTTTAGGATTAAGAACACACCTTGGATTCTTGTTTAGATGTTGTAGATAGGTTAGATTATGAAAAAGAATAGCAAAAACTCCTTCCTTAGTGATTAAGATCGTTTGAGAGCGTTTTGGGACGGTTAGGGTTTTGTGAAATGATGAAAAATGACAAAGGTTGGTATTTATACTAATCCTCCTTCGCCCCATTTCACTGGTCGAAGGTGGCCTCTTTCGACCCTTACACAGGGTCGAATGAGCCCTGTCCTGGTCAAAGGGAATTCTTTCAATTCCACTTCCCAGGTTCGCCCATTTACAAAGGGTCGAACCAGACAAATGTTCTCATTCGACCACTCGAAGTGGTCGAACCAGAACTCCTTTTTAACTAGTTTTCCAGTTTGTCGTGTTTAAACGCATTCTAACACATCTTAACACATAAGCATGCATCCTTAGTCTATATTTAACATATTTAAGCACAGATAATCATTTACACATCATTTAAACACATCTATGCATATAATCCACCACACGACCCATAATCTACACATATACTTAATTAGTTCATGTAATGTCACCAACAACAGAACCCGTACTAGTGTATTACCAAAACGACTCCCAATGATCCTCCAGATCATTGTACCCTGGAAAATCCTAACTTAACCCGACTCAACTAACCCAGTTAAGTTCGTTTATAAATGTTTCTCGCTAAGTTAGACTTAGATGTTACTAATATGTTTAAGCCAAACATGCCGGGTGTCACAGATAGTATACCAAGGGTCCTTTACAAGTCTTGTATCCACATGAAGATGTAACCCCTTCATAATTAACACCATAAACACCCAATTGAATGTTGTAATCATTGAAACTCCACAATGATCTTCACCTTCATGTGAATACTAGATCGTTAGCACTAGGAAACAACCGGTCAACAAACTCTGTGTTTTTTATGGTTACACAAGTATGTACGTAGAACTATTCTCCCTAATGCTAGAGCTATATAATCATGTCAACTTCTTATTATGTTATTACATATTAAAAAAGTGAAGGATTTGGGCCATAAATCTGTTATGGCCTGAAAAGTCCAAATAATTTATTGTTTCTAAGTTGTAACAATGGTATTCTTATTAAACCATTGTTTATTATGTATTGGTTTGTTTTTCCTTTAATTTCTTTTTTCTCTCTTGTAAGTTGCTAAGATAGAACATGAATACCTTATGACATCATCATGCTGGACCAAGAGGCTTTTGGCATATAGAGCTCTATTTGAAGGAAACAGTGACCTTCCTAAAACATGTCACCCATGTGATTTGGTAAGGTATCATGGGCTTTGGTTTAGCATTCACATTTCATAAGTTGTCAAGATGATCATCATTTGGATTTTTTTTAAACAATTGGAGTATGATGTTAAAGTTTTCTTGACATGCATCTTTGGAAAAACATGGTTTCGTTTTGTGAATAGTGGTTATATATTAATTTATGCATTCAAAGCTTAACGCTCCTACCTACATAGGCAAAATGTTTACTCTTTATGAAAGATGTTTTAAAATGCATAAAGTTACATAATTCATGCATATAACTTGATGAGTTGTATGCTGAGATTTTAAGTAACTGAAAGTCAAAACCTTTTTTTTTTTTTTTTTGTATTCATGAGCTTATTTACAATTCACCACAAAGATTGGATTATGGTTTTATGTTTATTGTTCTCCCTACATCATATCTTTCCAGAATTCCATACTTCCCTTGAAAAGCATCCCACATATTTTAGAATACAGAGGAATCAAGTTTCATAATATTGAAGGGTGACAAGAACAAGAATCACAGAGATTAATTTATACAACCAGGGCTAAACCGGTAGTTCCACCTCCTAGGAGGACAAGGTTTGAAAGTTGTGTCTAAATTCCATTGAAGCCTTTATCAAATAACGGATTAGTAGCCATTTGATATGTGTTAAGACAGTTAAAAGAATTTAATGGAACCATTACCATGTAATGGACTAGTTCCTATGTGTTGTGTGTAAATATATATATCAAATAAAAATCAGACACAGGTCAAATTGGGTAAGATTGGATAAGTGATATAATGTAGAAAACTTTGGGCAATTTACATCGTGACAAAAATAAATAAATAAATACCCACGGCAAACCGCGGGCATTCCCACTAGTTACTTATTACATAACACTAATAACCTCATACTTTTTATTAAATTTTTAACTGTATTATTACTAATGAACTTGATTTGATAATAAATTTTTAAATATGATGATTTGTTTCCACATGTTTCAGTGCTTGCAATATCTGTTGTGTCATCATTGTCTGTTTCTTTTTAATATTTGTTTTGTCCAACAAATCTTGACATTCATCTGGTCACTTGATCTGTTCAGCTGCATTATTTGAATTATCCGTCCGTGATTTCAAATCCTTCATTGTTTAAAAAAAAACATGTGATTAGTATTCATCATCTGTTTCTCTTCAACGTTACAGAGCTTAGTAAATTGACAATTTTTGCAGCAGATGATTGACTTCTTGAATTGGTGTTTAGTAAACAGGCCTTAGTAAAGGCTGATTATCATCTCTATAATTAGGGACTAAATGTTTTAAAAAATGTTATAGACTTCGCGTGTTTTCAATTTTTCATCATACACTTGTAAAATTGAACGAATATGTAAAAACTTTCCATTAACTTAAATGATTATGAAATAGACCTTACTAACAACTGTTTTAGATAGATCTCTTTAACAAACTCACTTCTCTTGAACAGACCTTACCAAATAGACTTTTTCTTGCAAATGAAGATTGACTTTTTGATTTTGTGTTTAGTAAACAGAGCTTAATAAAGGATGTTTATGTTATCTATAATTGGGGAGTAATTGTATTAAAAAAATAATATAGACTTCCCGTGTTTTCACACAGGATTTCACCCAATTAATTATTACATAACACTAATAACCTCATATTTTTTAATTAATCTTTAAGTGTATTATTACTAAAACATTAGTTTTATGAATTTTTATTTTTTCTAGTATATGGTGTAAATGGAAATTTAAGTGAGTGTATTTAAAATTACGCTTTGTTCAATTTTAAACAAAAATGAATGATAGAAAGTTAACGACTCTCAATTTTTTAAAGGCGAATATCATTAAACCAACAAAAACTAGCAAGAAGCTAGCAAAGACAAACAACAAACGAAATAAAAACACCACCACCACAGGCTACACAAAACTAAAAGACTTCCATTGAAAATCTCCCAAGCTAAACAATCTAGCCCGATTATTATCCACAGGTAACCGAGGACCATCACTTCCTCAATAACATTTCCAACATTGGATTGAGTCATGGAAGCAACTTCTTCCAGAGATGCAAGTAGGCTACCTACATTTGACCTAACTTAGCTCGATACCCTGGGACCTAACGTATGCGAGAACTTCATTCGTCGAATTTGCCCTAGATAGTAACAAGAGAGAGCTATGAAGGTTCCAAATTCTATACGCCAAGTTGGTCCATCCAGGTTGAGTAAGAAATGGTCCTGGTTGAATGCAAATAATGGAATATTGGGAAACCACATACCGTTCTTTTAATTTCCACAGTAGAGGACACAAGAAGATATATGTAGCTTAACAATGGGGCCATGTACTAATACGAATTTTCTTTTCTTGGAATAGTCTTGGTCTCTAACGAATTATTTATACAAAAAATAAACCAATTTAATGCAAATTGCGAGGTTCGGACTATAGTTATTTTGGTTCTTTCTAATTATATTCCGTTATAGTAGACCACATATCTACTCGGTTTGTTTCTTTTTCTTTGCCTTTTCAACTCTTCACACATATGATCAAATCCTTCGAGAATGCTACACGTAATAAACATAATATTTTATGTAACCCGTATCGTCGTCGTTTTTGAACAACCTATACATGACCAAGTGTGGTGTAAATCGATCCATTTTAGTATAGAAAAGCAAACCAAGTTCTTTTTATTGAAAAGCTATCATTTACTCCACTATTGTAAGATTAATAATAATTAAATAGAGATCAAACGTATATTTTCTTGGGTTTGGTAAAATTTGAGTCCGTGACTTGAGACATTTTACCCTAAAATTTAAGAACCTCAACTTATGTTCATTTCTCCCAATTGAAGGGTAATCAAGAATATTATCTATAGCCAACTTGAATGAATTCCAAATTTCTCACTTATGCTATCATCTTCAACTTGTTATAATCTGTACGCTACTACAAGCAGGCTATTGTAATGCGGTACAAATTAATAAGTAATATAGCATGAAAATCAGATCGGATTATACAGGGTCGGCCCTGAAAATTCAGGTGCCCGGGCCGAGTTGCGAAATAGGTGCCCCTTAGTCCACTGGCGAAGCTTTATTGGGGCGGGCGGGGGCGGCCGACCCCCCCCCCCCCCCCGAATTTTCGTGCAGAAGTTCCGACTATATAGTATTCGTATAGAAAATTTTGGAAATATAGGGTTTCGACCCCCCAAAACTGGTTTTCGACCCCCCGAAACTAGTGACTTCCGACCCTCCGGCGACTTCCGACCCCCCGAACCTTCGGGTCAAGCTTCGCCACTGCCTTAGTCTTATGTCTTTTAAGCAATGTTTTCATAACCGAAGCAGACGTTGAACCGGTGTCCTTACCGGTTCCCTAGTCTGACCGGTCAAACCGAATATAGAACTGAAAGTGTTGTAATAATTAAAAAAAATTAATATGTTTGGCTAATTAGCTCAAAAAAACCACCATTTCTTAAAATTCCATAATAATTTGAAGGGCCATTATTTTATGTCTAAATCGAATTCAAAAGTTTTTTAATAAAATGAATTTGACTTGCATCATGTGCAAACGCGTGAGACAATTATTGTTTTGTAGTACTACTATATATTAAAATTTACTGCAAAAGTTGCACAATTACTGTACCACAACACAAATATCAAGTAACGCACTTCAACTTATTTTTTTTAAATTATGTCGTATCCTTCCAATCTAGTTTTCATATATGACTCATCTTTTTCCTTATCTACTCTTAACCTTCATGCGTTTATAACCAGTGATGTTCAAGATGAGATCTTTTTTTTTTTTTTTTTGGCAAAAACAGAAACAAAACACCCGTCGCCGCTCAAAGTGCCCCTTCAGAAACTGGGCCCGGCCGGGAGTCCTCCTTGCACCCCCTCAGGACCGGCCGTGGGATTATATTCTTGTGAGATCGATTAGAATAGTAAGGGTGAAGGGTGTAGTCTCAGGTACAGGGCTCGAGTAGGGGGTAGCAGATCGGCTACACCGGCCCCCTACCTTGGGTGATCATTTTCCGTTGCTATTCTCGGTTGGTAGTAACTGCGAGAGTGGGGGGTGTAACGGTCGGGAGTGGGGTGTGCAACGGTCACATTTTTGTCGTTTGGACTTTATAAAAACACCAATTTACTTCATTTAAATGCCACCATTTGAGACGTTTACGAAACCGCACAACAAAGCGACCAGTTCAACGTTGCAAGCCATCCTCGATTGGAAGCGTGAAATAGCCACAAAATATAAATTGCATTGCGATTTTTAATTTTATTTTTTATTTTCGTATTTTTAATTAATGTAAGTTTTTTATTTATTTTAATGAACTAGTGTGATTAACGGGCGCATCAGACACAACAAGATACCAATTTTTATATTGAAATTCAATCCAAATTTCTTGTATATATCCTCAAAAACGAATTTCTTACATAGATCCCTTAAAAATAAAAAGTGACAACCAACATTCATACTGAAACCTAGTAACAAAGACATGATAATTACACAGACATATTGAATACAAATGTCGAATATAAGTCATCAAGCTATGTGACTTCAAAGCTCACACAAACTATTGTAGCTAGTACTACCGCAAAATATTATAAACTTCAATAGTATCAATAAATGTAATCAATTTCTAATGTGATATTCATGAGACTCGATCACATGATTCGCCTACAGTGTACACACCCATGTAAACATCTCACCATCTTTCTTATGTATTGATATTCTGTCCTCAGAGTAGTTAGAAAGCGTGGTTGTGAATACTCCACCTGGATTATTGAATTTTAAGCGTGGATGTCACATATGCTCCGCTTAGATTATTATTATTTAAGGTTACATGTTCTTTAAAAAGAACTACTAATGCAGGATTAAGAAGAAAAAAAGGGCAATATGGTAATTTGTTTTTTCTAAAAAAATTGGTGTAAAGATATATAAAGGACAAAATCTATAATTTTTCCTAACTTTAATCAAACATATTCTTTTCTCTTTTGAAATGTATCCATACTCACATTAAATGGCCCATGACCTTCCCATCCTAGCGGGAGCTGTAGATTTGCAATTTTTCTCACACTTTCTGACATGTATGTAACCCTATATACATACACTCGATACATATATGTATATGAGGCCCACTTTCTTGTCATTACATATTTGGGAGATAAATTGCAGACTAAAAAGCATCTTCTACGAGTACCTTTTTCTTTTCTTTCATTCTTTATGCAATATAAGTAGAACAGAGGCCCTCCCCACATCCCCACTCCACAAAGACAAGCTGATTATGAGCCGTAAGAAACAATGGTAAACACACAAAAAGAAGGAAAGAACAAAGATAATGGAATATATACATAAACGTGATGGATATTGATATATGGTACTTTTATTATTGAGAAATTGACTTTAAGTAATTAGTAATGTTTATAGCACTTTACACAATTTGATTCTGTGGTCAGAATATAGCTCAAAACTCAAAAGAGATGTACGCTTGTAAATTATTAGTGAGGTGAACTTAATTTTATTCAAATGGTAAACTATACTTCAGTCAAATCATGTTTTCACACAATGCAACATGATTTTCCATAACGTAGCCCTAATTGGCAAAATATATATACAGATGGACATAGAATAAATTGATACCAAATTAGCAAAATATGTCACAAAAAATTATGTGCATTTGTATTTAAGGACATATATTTTTTTTTTGAAAGGTTAATTTCTTTTAATTCTTGTGGTCTATGAGACTTGAACCCAAGACCTTCCACAACCTAGGTGTTTTAAAGGCTTTGCCTTTGCCAATGGACCACCACCCCATTGGTAATAGCCGACATATTAAGAATGTCATAATTGTATTTATTTTGTATTTATTTGTGATTACCATTTTCCATAGATAGGACCCTCTCATTGTATTATATATAGTCTTGAGATTAATGAGAATAATCAAGGGGAATAATTCTATCATGGTATCATTGACCAGGTTCTAAACCTAATTCTCCTCATAAACCTCCTCCTCTTTCTCGATCACCTTCTACCACCTGCTGCCGCCGCTACATTCTGCCCGGCTTCTACCTACTGCCACCTTCTCCCACCTCCTCTTCTCCTCACATCAATACCCCTACTTTCTCCTTTCTGTTCCAATGGCCACCGAACTCAACCAAACATCCACCATCATTCCTTCCCTCACCGTTGAATCCAAACTTCACCCCGCTACCACCGTCTCAAGTATCAAAAATTTTATTCCCATCACCCTTGAAATCGAGTCCTCTCAGTACTCGTCATGGGCTACCTTATTCAAACTCCACTGTAAAGCTTTTATGGTGGATGACCATCTCAAACCTAGACCACCCAATGACCCTTCCGCACCCGAATCCTCATCAAAACCCACCGATGACTGGGAGCGTATTGATGCCATTGTCCTACAATGGATATATAGTACGATCTCTAATGACATCCTACACACCATAATCAACAATATTTCCAATGCCCACGAAGCATGGGTTGCCATTGAAGACTTGTTCCACGACAACAAAAGTGCTCGTGCCATTCACCTAATGAACAAGTTTTCCAATACCCGGCAAGACGGTTTTCCTACTATGACCGCCTATTGCCAAACCCTGAAAGTACTTGCTGATCAACTTGCAAACGTTGGTGCACCGGTTGACAATGATAGATTGGTCCTCCAGTTATTAGCAGGCTTAAACCCTGAGTATGAAGGTATTTCCACCATCTTACAAAACCAAGAACCGTTACCCTCATTCTACAATGCCCGCTCCAAACTATGTCAAACTGAAACAAATAAAGCGGAACGAGCATTGCATGAATCCAAAACCCAATCAACCGCCCTAACCGCCTCCCACCGAACCACCACCACCGACCACACCCGGCCCCCTTCTGATCGCTCAAACCACCATGACCAATCCCAGCCCTACGGCCGTGGCCGTGGACGGTCTTCACGACGTGGTCGTGGGGGTCGTTCCAGCTATGGCCGCCCACGTTACCCATCATATTCCACTCCCTGGCCCAACTCCTATTACCCATCAGCCTATTACCCACAAGCCCAATACTCCCCAACACCTTGGTTCTATCCGCCGGCCCCTTACCCTCCTGGGCCACCCGCTGCAGCCCAATACAACCACACCCAGCTGCCACCTTGTCCTTACCCAACTGCACCCAGGCCTGGTTCATCTCAGCCCACGCAACAGGGCCTTCTTGGGCCGAAACCACATGCTCAGGCCCACACGGCATATTGTCCCACGGATATAGAACAAGCACTTTATACCATGAGCCTGCAACAACCACTGGACCCGACACAATACATGGACACGGGAGCATCACAAACTACGTCTCACGAGTCAGGTGACTTTCATACCTTTTCTAATTCTCGCATTTCTCGTAATATTATAGTCGGAAATGGTGATACTATACCGGTTCTTGGTCAAGGCACCAAATACCTACCCAAACCATTCCCGCCCTTTGTCCTTAAAAATGTCTTATACTCACCCAAAATTGTCAAAAATTTGATATCTGTCCGTCGCTTTACCATAGATAACTGGGTTTCTGTTGAATTTGACCCATTTGGTTTTCTTGTGAAGGACTACAAGACCAAGGCACCACTCCTGCGATGCAACAGCACCGGTGATCTCTATCCCTTGGTGCTCGGGTCCTCCTCCACTCAACCTACAGCCTTTGCTGCCATATCTTCTCAAGTCTGGCATCACCGTCTTGGCCACCCAGGACGGGACTCTTTAAATAAATTAAAAACTTCTCATGTTTTGGATTTTGATTATGTCTCTAATAATGTTTGCCAGTCTTGTATTTATGGAAAAAGTATTCGTTTACCTTTCTTTAATTCTTTAAATTCTACTTTGCAACCATTTGACATTATTCATAGTGACGTGTGGACATCACCCATAATTAGCTCATCCGGCCATAAATATTATGTATTATTCCTAGATGACTACACCAATTTTTTATGGACCTACCCTCTCACCCATAAATCCCAAGTTTACCAATCCTTTACCCAATTTGCCACAATCATAAAAACACAATTTAACCAAACCATTAAAACGTTTCAATGTGACAATGGACGTGAGTACATTAACTCATCCTTCCAAAATTTTTTCACCACCAACGGTATTCTTTACCGTCTCTCCTGCCCTTACACCTCTTCCCAAAATGGCAAGGCCGAGCGAAAAATACGTACAATAAATAATATGATTCGCACCCTCATGGCCCATGCCTCCCTCCCCACCCACCTATGGCACCATGCCCTTGAAACTGCCACTTACCTACTCAACATCTTACCCTCCAAAACCACCCGCAACAAGACCCCCACTGAGCTACTATATATGTCCACACACACATATGATCACTTACGTGTTTTTGGTTGCCTTTGCTACCCTCTTACACCACCTCCTACCATTCACAAACTAGATAACCGATCTCACCCTTGTGTTTTTCTTGGTTACCCCCCCACTCATAGAGGGTACCGATGCCTTGACCTCTCTACCAAAGACATCTTCATCTCGCGTCATGTTGCGTTTGATGAAACAACATTCCCATTTGCTCAAACCATTGGCCCTTCCCCAACCTATGACGCTTTCGCAGACCCTTACCCACATCATCTATGCCCTCATATCTCCAATACACATCCCAAACATACTCCCACTCCTACTCCACAAACCGGCCCAACCGTACCACCCCCTAGCCCTCCTCCTCCGGCCCACACAAACGCACCCACCACAGGCCCATCCCTTCCGCCCCACAATGCCCGGCCCAATACCACAGTCCCTCAAAGCCCAACGCCATCACCTTCACCCGCTAACCCTCAACCGTCAGCCCACACCCAACCCGATCCCCAACCAAACCGCACTATCCGAACTCGCTCCATGAGCGGGATCTTCAAACCAAAACAACCCTTTAACCTTATCACTTCCGCCACACCACCCATTGAACCCATACCCAAAACACCAACCGATGCCTTGAACAACCCGGTATGGTACTCGGCCATGACGACCGAGTTTAATGCTTTAATTAGAAATGGGACATGGGAGTTAGTTCCTCGTGACTCATCAATGAATATTATCCGTTCCATGTGGTTGTTTAAACATAAATACAGGTCAGACGGGACATTGGAGAGATATAAGGCCAGGTTAGTTTGTGACGGCCGTTCTCAACAGGTGGGAATTGACTGCGGTGAGACATTTAGTCCGGTTGTTAAACCGGCCACTATTCGTACGGTTCTCTCACTCGCCCTTGCTAAACGTTGGGCTGTTCACCAATTGGATGTAACCAACGCATTTTTACATGGCAACCTAAATGAGACGGTTTACATGCACCAACCAATGGGGTTTCGAGATAAGAAATTTCCGGATCATGTTTGCTTACTCCGCAAATCATTATATGGTTTAAAACAGGCTCCCAGGGCATGGTACCAACGCTTTACAGATTTTGTTTTATCTTTGGGTTTTCTAAACAGCCGGTGTGACGCATCTCTGTTCACACTTCATCAGGGCCGTGATGTAGCATACCTTCTTCTTTACGTGGACGATATTCTCCTTATTACGTCCTCTGACGACCTCCGCACTCGTCTTATGACCAGTCTTGCGAATGAATTCGCTATGAAAGATCTGGGTCCATTGAGCTATTTTCTGGGCATCTCCGTCACCAAGACCGGCGACACCATGTTTCTCTCTCAACAGTCATACGCGACTGATATTATTGCTCGCGCCGGTATGCAATCTTGCAATCCGGTTGCGACGCCAGTTGACACTAATGCAAAACTCAGTGCTGTTTCAGGTGAACTATTTCATGACCCCACTTTATACAGGAGCCTTGCAGGAGCCTTACAATATTTAACCTTCACCCGCCCTGACATCACGTATGCGGTTCAACAAATATGTATGCATATGCACGCCCCACACGTTGATCATTGGAATGCCCTGAAACGAATCATATGGTACATCCAAGGCTCTTCACATCTCGGTCTTCTCCTAGGCCCCTCGGCTTCTTCATCTTTGATTGCATACACAGATGCCGACTGGGCCGGTTGTCCGGACACGAGACGCTCCACCAGCGGGTACTGTATTTATTTTGGTGATAACTTAATCTCGTGGTCCTCCAAACGACAACCAACAGTCTCTCGCTCCAATGCCGAAGCCGAATACAGAGGCGTTGCCAACGTTGTCGCAGAAATTTGTTGGATACGGAACCTACTACTCGAGCTTAATGTTCCAGTTAACCGCGCGACTATGGTGTACTGTGACAACGTCAGTGCCATTTATCTGTCAGGGAATCCGGTTCAACATCAGCGTACCAAGCACATTGAGTTAGACATTCACTTCGTCAGGGAACAGGTTCAAAAAGGTCATGTACGCATTCTGCACGTTCCTTCCAGGTATCAAATTGCAGATATTTTCACCAAAGGTCTCCCACGGGTTCTATTCGAAGACTTCAGATCCAGTCTCAGCATCCGGTCACCTCCCGCTTCGACTGCGGGGGTGTAATAGCCGACATATTAAGAATGTCATAATTGTATTTATTTTGTATTTATTTGTGATTACCATTTTCCATAGATAGGACCCTCTCATTGTATTATATATAGTCTTGAGATTAATGAGAATAATCAAGGGGAATAATTCTATCAATTGGTATTAAAGATGTACTTATAACAACTCAATCTCTTGCTATTATTGATAATCAGAATTACAATATATAGAGTTACAATAAGGCGTATACAAGGAAACTAAATATATACATTTATTACAATAATTACAAACGATATCTACGTAAATCAATTACTTGATTTACGGTATGTTGTTACCGCCCTTCAATCGAACAGGTGGAGGACCAACAGGAAGCAAGGTGCGAAACTTCTGAAACAACGGCTTGGGAAGACTCTTGGTGAAAATGTCCGCAACCTGAAGATTGGATGGAACGAACTTGGTGTAGAGTTTCCCAGATGAGACAAGTTCATGAACAAAATGATAACCAATATCAATATGTTTAGCACGTTTGTGGGAAACTGGATTTTGACTAAGAAAAATAGCACTCTTGTTATCACAGAGCAAGGTAGGACGTGCAGTAGGAATTGCATGTAATTCACGCAGGAGATAAGTAAGCCAACTAATCTCAGGTGCCGTATTCGCCATAGCACAATACCCAGATTCACAACTGGAACGAGAGGCAGTCGGTTGCTTCTTTGCACTCCACGACACAAGAATTCCACCCAAATAAATGGAGTAACCATAAGTGGAACGTCGTGTCTCGATACACCGAGCCTAGTCAGCATCAGAATACCCAACTAAGGAAGTCACAGACGGTTTATAAAAAAGATAACCCAAAGGAGATTGTGCCCTTGACATATCGTAAAATACGTTTCACCGATTAAAAATGAGATATGGTAGGCGACTGCAAAAACTGACTGGCTTGATTCACAGCATTGGAAAGGCAAGGACGAGTTATAGTGAGATATTGTAGAGCACCTACCAATGATCGATAGAGAGTAGGATCATGGAAATGTGTGCATGTGCTGTGAAAGCTGAATATTTTTCAAAGATAAGTGTTGCCTATGTTTGTGACGGGAAATGTGTGACCGTTACCAAAACGAACAAAGTCATTATTTGAGGAACCAAAAATAGCATCAAGATCCTTAACATAAGGAGTCATATGAGCCGACGCACCTGTATCACCAATCCAGTCGGGATGGTCCTCACCAGTGACATGGCACTGAGCATGGAAGGCTTGTGCCAGATTAGCATCAATAGAGGATGCCTGCTTAGCAAAACTAGCAAGGTTTGGACAGGCATTTGCATAATGCCCATCGGTTCTGCAGAGCTGACAGTGTGGGGCTCTGCGAGTATGACCACGACCTGTACTACGACCTTTACCACGATTAGAATAATTAGGGGCAGAAGTAGAACGATAAGTATTACCGGTATTGGAAGATTGGGCCGAGAAGGCAACAGCGGGAGGCTGTTGACCGTGAAGACCTTGCATAAAGATTTCATGGTTCTCGGTTTTGGCTAGCAGCTCGCGGAAGGTGGAAGTGCCTAATGCACGATGTGTCGTAGAGAAGTGTTCATAGGCCGTCCCCAAACCACAAAGGAACCAGTGGCACTTATTAGTCTCAGCAACAGGATGGCCAATGGCAGCCAATTGATCACATAAGCCCTTGAATTTGCGGCTAAATTCAGCAACGGTCAAGGATCCCTTTTGCAAGAGACGAAGATTGTCTCGAAGTGTATGCACCCGATCTAAGGAAGGATGGCTGTAAACGGTTTCAAGGGAGAACCTATTTTGTCGAGCGATGTGAAGATCAATGATTTCGGACATTGCATCTTCGGAGAGGGATGATTTTATTAAAAGGCATACGGTTTGATCATTGGCTAACCAAATGGCATATTTAGGATTAGGAGAGACTTTTTCTGTTGTGGTAATGGTTTCGGATGGAGGGAGCAGGGTGCCATCGATATGGCCGAGCAAGTTTTGGAGGGAGAGGACAAGTTTGACTTGTTGACTCTATGGAAGATAATTGGAAGAGTTTAGTTTGTGAGGATTAAAGTGAAGGAGAGAGTGTAGAGAAGTGATGAGGTTGGTAGATGAGGAAGCCATAGAAATCGGTTGGAAGAATAGGGACGGCAGAAAGAATAAAGGAGGGACAGGTAGGGTTACGAAAGGAAGAAGAAGGAGAGGATCGCCTTTTTGGCTGATACCATATAATAACTCAATCTCTTGCTATTATTGATAATCAAGATTACAATACATAGAGTTACACTGAGGCGTATACAAGGAAACTAAATCAATACATTTATTACAATAATTACAAACTATATCTACGTAAATCAATTACTTGATTTACGGTAGGCTGTTAGTACTTCTAATATCACAATTTTCTTTAGGTCCATATATGTATAATGTATCCCTATTTATTCAATGTTGGTAATTCGTTTACAGATATTAGCTTTTAGATTGAGATCAAGAGGAAATTAATTTGAATCAATGATTTATGTTACATTAGAAATGAATACCAATTCATGTCGTATATACAAATTGGTGGAAGTTCATATAGTAGATTAATTAATTTACTTTTAATCATTTTATCACTAATTCAAACAACAGAATAATATATGGACACTCAATTTGTGCAGCAATGTCAAAGACAACAAATCTAAAATGGACACTCAAATTTGTGCCGTGTTCATATGATAGATATTCATAAGAGAGGTTTATAGATACTAGCAGGAACCCGCGCGTCGCGGCGGGGCTGCACCCATAAACTTTTTTTTACATATATAATAATTTTAAACTAAAAGTCATAAGGTCTTTATGGACGATTCATTATGGTGATACTAAGTATGAAAGAAGCAACAACCTAATATTTAGTTATAAATTATTTAGTATCCATGAGTTCTTGAGTACCTTGAATAAGTTTGTAAAACTACCGTTGGATACTTTATATAACTGTGTGATATTTCGACATTTATAAAACTATGTTGTATATAAACAAAGCTTTATAACATAGATTTTTAAAATGTAATACAGAGTTAAAAATGATGCAGTAAAAAAATTCAACTTCTAGTAAGTTCTATAGTTTTTTTCATTGTATGTAGTTTATTTAACAAGTATTGTGTTTTATGTTCAACCGGTTGGTTGTTTCCGCAAACTGAAATTAATTATGTTAATAAATTGAATTAAATTGATAAGAATTGGGACCACCAATATTAAACTGACCCGAGTCCATTTAAACTAAACCCTACCTAAAAATTTTGTGTTGGATTGATGGCGTGTTAATTCACACCCCTAGCTCCATGTCCTGAACATATAGTTCTGATTAAAAGCAAAATAAAAAAATGAGCCTATGTGTCAAATCCAATTGTTAAAAAGGTTTGCACATGTAACGCCTTATAGAAACTTATTTGGAAAATACTATATAGTTAGATTGAAGCCATACATGGTGGTTAGGAGGAATAAGATAATTAAATCAAATATCTAGTATCAATAAAAAAGATATAAACCCCCAAAAGCTACATGATAAGATTAGCGAGTCTTAGGGCAAAGATAACATTATATACAATACGAATGTCCTGTATCAATTAAGTTGATGCATCTGTTTCAAAACACATTCTCTTTAAATCTCTCATTGTTTTAATTTCCTACATAGAAATTTTTACTTAACAATAATAGAAGACCGAAACTCGAGCAAAAAAAAAAAAAAAGAGCAGGCCATTAGATAGGATAAATAATGCCATACCATATTGTTCAACCATCTCTAGTCCCTAACTTGGCTATCTCCTTTGGGTCCTACAAAAGATCATCAACAAAGAAACTTCACGATAATTAATTTAAATCTCAAATATTTTACAATTTATCAAATGAAGTTACTGAGTCAATACAAAGTAAAAGCGTATGCCAAAGTTCAATGTTTTTTTAGGAAAAAATAATGCAATACATACCGTTTTAGGCTGATGACCCATGCAGAAAGCTTTCGTCTTTGTCTCCTTTTCACAAATCATAAATCGTTCCATTTCACGCTTGATATGCTTGCGCGCATCCATTAAAGCCTGCTAGTAAGAGGCACTAACCTATTTCCACATGCTTGGTCCTCCCTTTTCAAAGATAAATTGGAATCTATGGTTGGAGATGAGAAGAATGGGAAGCATGTAATTTTTGAGACATGAGAAGGTGAGGATACATATACATTTCATGGACACTCAAAGGTCTTAATATTAAGCATTCAATTAAGATTTATTGTGTTTTATGAGGGTGAGTTACATCTTGAGATGGATATAAAGTATGTATTAGATATATATACAATTGACATTGAATGTTGTACAAGAGGGTATAAAAGGAAGAAATTGGACAAAAATTATAGATTTATACTAAGACTTTTGATATGTCATCTTAAAAAAGATGTAAATTTACCTTTTTAGCCATTAAGCACCCATTATATAGTAGTATATAGATAAATTATAGGTTGTTATACAAAGGTTTAAATAAAGGCGGAACATGTAATTTTACGTTCTTCCACTCAAGTATATGAAAATGGAATCGGATATTCTTCCCACAGATGAAACATGCAAAACTAGAAGCAATTGTCAAAAGTTGTGTTCTTGCATTAATACATACAACCAAGAATCTTAAAAGTTGTAACACTTCATGCTCATTATATACATTTTTATTAAATTTATCGTTATACACATTGTTGTTAACTTTTTTTTTTTTTTTTTGATGTCATTTTGGTTGTGTTTTTCTTATCTACGTACCGTTCCTAATTACAATCTTAAAATATTATATATATATCTTGAGATTAGAGGAATTGGATATATATCGTTACAAAATATCTAGAAGAATGAGTACGTACTTGAGAGTGATAAATACAATTGGTGAAAACAAAGGGCTATGGTTGATTTAAAAGGGAAGTATAACTTATGTAAAGAATAGTTAGTGAAGTTCAAAAGGGTAAATTTAAAGCTAAAGTATCAAACAATGTGTGTAAGATCGATGTAGTTGTAGTATACTTAAATTCTTCCCTATTTTATGTTGCTAAATACCAATGGGAGGTAAGATAAACATCAAAACACACATATTATATGATATAAACATATACACATATATATATTGAGAGAGACCATGCTCTTATTAGCTAGCCAGTACAGCACAATCAGCAAAGGCTTTGGGGGGATGCACTTAAAACGAGGTCCCCTCTCATGTGAATTCACTCATCCACTTGCTCCCTCATTCATCTCTCTCGTACAGTCTATACATACATATATCTTTGTATCTATACGTGACCAGTGTTTGCACATACATGTTGGGTTATAATAGTACTGTACCTACATACATGTTGTGTTATCCATCAATATTAATAATGCAAGTTGTATATAATATTACAAGTCGCCATGAATCTTCCTGGTTCCTCACCATCTCTTGAGTTGACCCACCTCACCTACATCTCTTCCGTATATTTTACGTATATATCACCATAACTAAAAAACAAACAAGATTTTATTATCATTACCATTACATGACTATTATTATTATTATTAATATTATTTGAGACTTATTATGTAAATATTATTTATGCACCATACATAATACCTTTATACATGTTCCTATATATACTCTATCTTTCTCTTGCACCCACTTCATCATATGCATCATATTTTCTTCTCTTTAAACACCCTAATTTCCTTATTCTCTCTCTCTCTCTCTCTCTCTCTCTTCTTTCTCTCTCTAACTACTTACAATGGATGCAAGCTCCACAGAAGATCAAAGCACAACTACTGAAACTACTTCAACGGTAGCAGCTCCAGTAACCACACCGCCGCGGATCGGAAGCGGCGGCAGCGTGGTTCTCGACCTGGAAGTCGGCTTGGAAGCCGAATCGAGGAAGTTGCCTTCCTCGAGGTTCAAAGGTGTGGTCCCGCAGCCAAACGGGCGCTGGGGTGCTCAAATATACGAGAAACACCAGCGCGTGTGGCTCGGGACCTTTAACGAAGAACACGAAGCCGCGAAAGCGTACGACACCGCGGTGCAACGCTTTCGCGGCCGTGACGCAGTCACAAACTTTAAGCCTCTTCCGGCAGAGACGGAAGAGGCGAGTTTGGAAGCGAGTTTTTTAAACTCGCATTCCAAAGCCGAGATTGTAGATATGTTAAGGAAACATACATACAATGACGAGCTTGAGCAAAGTAAAAGAACCTGCATCTTGCAGAAAATTACCGGACCGGATGGTTTCCGGTCCGTACACCAGTCGGTCAACGCCAGGGAGCAACTGTTTGAAAAAACAGTTACTCCCAGCGACGTTGGAAAATTAAACCGACTGGTCATACCAAAACAGCACGCGGAAAAGCACTTTCCGCTGCAAATTGGTAACACATCCAAAGGAGTTCTTCTACATTTTGAAGATATTGGGATGAAAGTATGGAGATTTCGTTACTCGTACTGGAACAGTAGTCAAAGCTATGTGTTGACCAAAGGATGGAGCCGGTTTGTTAAGGAAAAGAACTTAAAAGCCGGTGACATTGTTAGCTTTCAAAGATCTACCGGTCCGGACAAGCAGCTTTACATAGACTGGAAGACTAAAACCGGATCTGGTAACACTAGACCAATCCAACCGGTCCAACCTATGCAACCAGTACAGATGTTTAGGTTGTTTGGAGTTAACATATTTAGTACTACTAATAATAATAATAATAACACTCATGGTGTTAGTGTTGGTGATAGTAGCACTTGCAATGGAAAGAGAAGTAACATAGAAATGGTGTTGTTGGGAATGGATAATTGCAAGAAGCAAAAGATTATTGACCCTTTGTGACAATCTCTCATTCTTTGAGGGTTTGTTTGGTAACATATTAGTATGTTTTATTTCTTCTAGAGATGATGATGATAGAGATGATGATGATGGGGAATGAAGCTGGAAAGTGGTGGGAATGGAATAGAGGAGGATGCAAGTTGCAAGTTGCAAAAGTTTGTATATTGATTTTTAGATATTAAAAGATAAATTGAGCTAAAGAAAGCTCAATGTAGGGATCAAGTTTAATTTAGTAAAAGACCCAAGAAAAATAGAAACTTTTTGTTTTTCTATATCAATATTAGGTTGTTGATTAATCCATCTTTGTTATTTAAGTATGTTATAGCTAATTAAGATCAAATTGTATTTATCATAACTGTTACATGCAACTTGCCTTTGATTAATATTTTGTATTTAAATATGATATTAATCCTTCAAGAAAACAGTTATCTTTTTTCAGATCTTAATTATTGGTTTCTCATGTATTATTTCTTCCATTCAATTCTTTAGCTTTAATGGAGCTAGATTCTCTAATTTGTATATTCTGCTTTATCTCCAAAAAATGAAAAGATTTCAAACTCATAAGATCTGATTTTTATTTATTTATGGTTAAAAAGGGTATGTATGATATCATCTACATGTGATATAATGAATACTTTTGCATCAAGAACCTTTCCAGTTTTGGTTGAAAATATTTCATGGTACTTTCTTGTTTCAGCTGAGCATAACAACTGTTAAATATCTGCTTATGTTTCATGACAAAGTCCCACACACTACCACACACACACACAGTGTTTGTACAATACAGTACAAGTATTGGTATACCATGGGCCATCCATCACTCAACAAATAATAGATGGAAGCAAAGTTTTCACCTTTCTGGCTAAGATACTATAGCTTTACCACATGTGGAATAAAAATTGTGTGGTTGTAATACCTCCATTAATATCTGAGTACTGTTTTTGCTTTCAAACATATCTTGATATCAAGAGCCCAACTTTTTTCAACAAAAGTTCAATCTTGCTCTCTTTTATTGCTCAATCAAAATATTAGGCATATCAATAGGATGCAACATTTCACCTCTTAAAAGGTTATGTTAATTCCATGTTAGATATCTTGATGGTATATATTTTAGATCACAAAAAGTTTATAATTCTAATTTCTTAGGGTTCCATCTTTATAGTTCATCTTGTAATTTTGTTTCCCATTGATATATTATATATTTTCTAGTTTTAGAAAAATTTAAAAAAAAAAAACAAAAGGAGACAACATTTCACTTCTTAAATATCACTATTTAAATTTATGTGTTTTCCATGTGTTAAAAAAAATGTGTTAAAGACAAAGTTCATATTAAACTATGTTATTATCACAAAAATATTGTTGTTTCTAGCTTTATTAGGGTTCCATCTCTAATTCATTTTGTAATTTAGTTTTCCCTATTGATATATTACATATTTTTTCTTGTTTTATTGATATATTTTTCTTGTTTTAGAAAAGGTAAAAGAATATAATTAGCCAGGGTAAGGTAAGAGAGTACAGACTATAAATAAAAGTTTAATTTTCCAAATGAGAAAAAAGGACATACATGCACACACAAGCAAATCAGATATGATATGATGCTCTTGATCTAGGGTACATGTGATATTTGAATAGTTCCTGGTCTTTACGTACAACCCTGAGATCATTTACTATATCCAGAAAGATATCACACAATATATACTGTCTTATTTAATTAGAGAATCGCATCCGTGTATACATACAATGAATCTACAATTAATACAAGTTCTCTTAATTAAAAGATTCAAGTAATCAAACTCGATCAACCAAAAATTTCATTGTCCGTCAACTCCCATAATATTTTTTTTTGAACGGCCAACAAAACTTTTTATTCCATAAGCTAGCAAGAAACTAGCACAATACATAGTATCCGAACATACCGAAACAAACTAACATCAAACAGCCCGAAACAGAAAAAACATGGCTCAAAACAGACCCAACATACATATCAGAAAAAAGACAGCAGCACAACAGGTCCTTACCCCATTTTAGCCGTATCGAATTTGCGCCAATCCTCCCACGTCATATCCGCCATTTTTGCCCGATTCTTGATCCAAAGATAACTCATTGTCTTTATTTCTTCCACCGTGTTCCTCAACGATGCTTGTTTTTGTTCGAACACTGCTGCATTTCTGGCCCGCCACATGCTCCATATGGCTGTCAAAACGACCGCATGGAACGCTTTTCTACTCCGAGGTCCGGACATCACTGTCAACTCCCATAATATATTAAAGTCGACATGTATTTTCATATTAATCAACTCGTATAAGATCCATCTAATTACACATACTTTGGTATTTTTTTATTGACCAGCAAATTTTATACCACCTTAATTCCACCTCATCTTGCACTTACAAGGATTTGAACCTACGACCTTACTTTGATATTATTCGGTAATTCTTTTTTTGAATTTCTATCTATTATTAAGATCCCTGAATGTTTGATCTCGATCTGGTTTATTTTTATGGAGAGAGTTAATATTCCTGGCCTACTTGAAAAAAAGGTACAAGTTTCATGTTAACTTGGTCTAGTTTTTCGTACCCTTATTGTGATTTAGATATGGCCGTAAACGAATAAAATGAACATAAACAACGTCTTGTTCGTGTTTGTTTGTTAAAAAAATAACGCGTTCAATAATTGTTCATGAACACTTACCGAATGGGATTTTTTTTGTTCGTGTTTGTTTGTTAAGAAAATAACGTGTTTATTAACTGTTCATGAACAGTTACTTACCGAACAATGTTTTTGTTTGTGTGCATTTATTAAGGAAATGAACAAGTTCATGTTCATTTGTCTTTATTTGTTAAATTTAGGTGTTGGGTAAAAGTCATAACAAATGAACGTAAACAAACAAAAATCGATTTAGTTTGATTACATCCCTCGATTTAGATCCAAATATCATGGTGATGACAAACGAACCTGAACCTGGCCTAAAGTAATGAAACATTTGGTTAAGGTATCATGGTATGGGTCATATATACAGGGATAGGCTAAAATGATAATTAGGTTGAATTGTGAGAACCATATTTTTTTTTTAAACTTAAGTTGTGAGAACCATATGACCTCAAACTCGGCTCGAGCTCGGGCTCGATAAACAAATGAGCTCGACCAGGCTCGAGTTCGGCTAGTTTATTATCAATTATTTAATACATTAAATGCCTTTCAAAAAAAAGTTAATACATTAAATAAAAATAATATAAGGAATTAATAATTCGTTTAGGCTCATGAGCTCGATAAGTGAAGCTCGAGCTCGGGGCTCATTTACTAAATAACTTTAAATGAGTAGTAAACATTATTAAATATTAAAAAACTAATATTACACCAGGCTCGAGCTCGGGCTCGATAAACAAACGAGAAGCTCAAGCTCGGCTCGAGCTCGATAAGGCTCAGCTTGTTTCAAGCTTTTTACCGAGACGAGCTCGACTCGTTTGCACCCTAGCCACAAGTTTAATTAGTTATCAAATGAATTTGTGGTTGTGATTAAAACACAATAAAATATTAAATAAAATATTAATTGTGTTACACCAATGTGGTCCTTTGTTACACCGGTGTAAGGACGACAATTTTTTTTTCTTCATTTTTTGTATATTTCTTAGTTAGTCATTTTTATATCATTTGATAAACTTTTTTTTAAAAATCGTGTTTTACGTTGGAGTTCTCACGGTTTTCACAACTGGAATGAGTTCTCAACCGAACCGAATCCTATCTATGTATATATAGTGGAGGGTTCAAATGTGAAGAAAATTTCATGTGAGAAAAAAAAAACACAACTTTAAACTAATAAAAATGCTTAAATTGATATTTGTATTAATTGTTTGTACCCCCTTAACTAGCTTAATAAATAAAACTGATAACTCTTTTTTCAAAATATATCCTTACAAAACAAATGTAGGATTTATTTAGGATGAACTTCAATATATGTAGGATTAGTTTCGAGATCTGTAGGATAAATGTATGGTGAATTTCAATGTGTAGGATGAATATCGATATGTGTAGGGTGAATATGGATATGTGTAGGATATATGTAGGACAAAGTGTCATTGGCTAATTAGCTAACCTAGTAGCCTCCTAAAACACACTATTAGCTAAGCTAGTAGCCTCCTATAACACACCACTAGCTAAGCTAGTAGCCTCCATAGAGTCGTTTGCTATGTTAACACATAATTTCACGTATACACATATCGGCATGTTATATAATGATTGTAAAACATTTAATACCCGACAATTCACACTTGTAAGTTATCTCACTAACCCCCTAGACTCGAGACTCGTGTGTGTGCGTTTTACTCGGTGATCCTGCGAATCACCAACCCTTGGACATATGTGTCTAAACCGACTACCGGTGATCCCTCGGATCATCGAACCGACTCCCAATGATTCCCCGAATGATCCAATCGAGTCAACTAACCCAGTTAAGTATGTTTTATGAATGTTTTGCTAAGGTATACTTATGTGTTTGATAAAAGTATTAACCTGAGTTTGCCGGGTGTCACATCATCCCCATGTTGAAAGAATTTTCATCCCAAAAATTGCTCGAAGTTGCAACGAAAGAAAAAATTCTGGTTGTTAAATCATCTCCCTGTTGAAAGAATTTCATCCTCAAATTCAGTTGGGTTCAACGGTGATTGTTTATTAGATGCAAAGCAAGTTTCAAAAGGGTAGTTGCAAAACAGATTTCAAGTGTTCAGGTTCAGAACAGCTCAAGCTTTTAAACCGGCCTTGGGCGAAGAACTTTTGGCCCTTGAAGTTGGCCTGCTAGAGTGCCGAAGAAAGTAGAATGAATGACGATTCCCAACTGTCGTCCTACTCGGGATTGACTCAAACGAAAATGTGTAGAAGTAGAGACAATGAATCTTAACATACATAAAACATAATTGGTATCGAGACTAACAAATAATCGATCTCTCGCAAACATGATACAGGAGAGAAAAGAGCATCCCGACTAGATGAATCTATATCAAATAAAAACCATCTAGCTTGAATTTTACAGATAAGCATTATAAGCTCATCCACTCTAAAGTGCGATACAGATAACAATCTCCAAGTGAACGATCACTTAGAGGTGTACTATGACAAGTGCAAGTGCAAGATAGTGTGTGAGTGAGTGTTTCCATTGGAGTATAGGAGGGAGATGTTCGAATCTTGAACAGATCTTTGGATCGCGCTGAATAGCCACTCCAATGTATGCCATCGTGCGGAGGGTCAACGGGCTCGATTTTCCAATTTCATAATCAGATGTAGAAAAAAAGATAGAATCTGAAGATAGGAACTAGGATTCCCACCAGGCGAAATGGTAACGAAACCAACAAAGAGATTTCCCTCCTCAAGGTGGTCTTAGTCAACAATAGACTCTGCTTGTTATACCAGTAAGTCAAAGGTAAGGTTTAGCAAGGACAAAAACAAATTAAATTTGATGGTAATAACTGTGTGTAGCATAAGTGGGGAGTTTCTTATGCAAAAGTTTGGGTACAGTGATCACCCATGATTGTTAGCCCAAGCACAAAGTTCACTTGGGTTTCCATGTACCCCCAAATTATGATTTCGTGTGTACCCGAAATAATAATTTGCCGCACATGGTCCTCCAAGTGTGCTTTAGTTTGAGTTCTGAATCATAGGACAAAGAATACATGAGTTGGAACAACCAGTTCCTATCCGATGAAGTGGATGATGTAATCTAATGTGTAAACGATGCTGACAACTCTATAGTAGTTAGTGAATTTCCAATTTGTTTTGACCCATAGATATGTGAATGTCTAGTGTGTGAGACTTGGCTATAGACTAGACTATATATGCAGCCCTAGTTCACTATAACCATTGGCTCTGATACCAATCTGTCACACCCTCAGATTCCACGTGAGGGGTTTTACCGCGAGGTGTGTAACACATCAGGATCTAAGTCAACTGTCACAATAAATGACCACAACATGATAAGAAAACACGTAAGACAAGACTTCGAATAACAAATCTTATAACACAACGGAAGCATTCAAGTAACCTGAAATTACATAACTAACACAGTTTTACAATTGTTTTCAAAAAGTAGCCAAAATGATTTTTATGTAAACGTGATGCAGTGCGACCCAAAGTGCATCCTACTCCTGCTGCTACCTTAGCGACCTGTGAAAACATGCTAAAACCGGTCAACATATGATGATGGTGAGTCCATAGGTTTAGTATCAAAATTATTTAGAAATCCGGATTCGCATTTGATATTCATTATGTTAAAATGTCCCGAAATCAATTTGGTAATTCACACTACTGTTTGTATCACTGTTCGCAATACTGTTTGGTTTACTATTTGCGTTACTGTTCGCACCATGTTTGACTCGGATAGATTGTTCAACACGCAAGTAATATAATAGTATAATGCAATCCTTGTAGTTACTAATTCGTAGCATGTTTATCCCTCAATAGAAAACACTGTGAAAAGGGCCGTGGAACTCGCATTAGGTAGCATCTTCAGTTTGTAAGGTACCCGACGTGTATGACAGTCCCGACAACTGGAAACCTTATATCTTTGCTTGTAAAGGTTGTTTAAGCTTGGATATGGTGATTTTAGGGCAAAAACAGGTGTATAGAGGTTAAGGGTAGTGAGAGAGCACTTTGGGGTGAGTTAGGGATGCACAAATGATAAAAAAAAAAAAAAAAAAAGTCAAGTATGGTATTTATAACTATTACCAGTCATATCTGGCATCCAGGCGACTAGCACCTACAGGAGGCAAGTTGCTAGCTAGTAGCCTCCTGATGCACACCTCTAGCTAAGCTAGCAGCCACCTAAAACACACCACTATCTAATCTAGTAGCCTCCTGAAACACACTATTAGCTTACACACCACTAGCTAAGCTAGTAGCATCTATAGAGTCGTTTGCTATGTTAACACATCTTTTCACGTATGCCCATATCGGCATTATATAATTATTGTAAAACATTTAATACCTGACAATTCACACTTTTAAGTTATTTCACCAACCCCTGGGATTCGAGACTCGCGTGTGTGCATTTTACCCAGTAATCCTCTGAATCACCAACCCTTGTAGATATGTGTGTAAACCGACTCCCGATGATTCCCCGAATCATAGAATTGACTCAACTAACCTAGTTAAGTATGTTTATGAATGTTTTGATAAGGTAGACTTATATATTTGATAAAAGTATCAACCTGAGTTTGTCGGGTGTCACAGCGGTGCTCATGTCTCGCTCAACCAGTAGACCAAGTCTGACAAGTAGTTGCGACAAAAGGACAAGCACATGCGTGCCAACCCTTTGGCACGGCCGTTCTCTAGACAAAATCTACTAGAAAGGACTTCCAGTTCCAGAGGACAGTACCAGACTGCTGGGCACGGGCGTGCCAACCCTTAAGCATGGTCGTGCTTGACCTGCCAGGTTGCCTATAAAAAAAGGCTTCCCCCTCTCATGTTTGCATCCCATTCCAATCAATTCTCCCCCACATTTATGCTGTTTTAGGGTCTTGCGAGTGACCTTTGGAGTTTGGGATTACTCCATAAACACTTTGCTCAATTAAGCCTAGAGTGAAACCACCTTCAATCACCTAAAACTCTCTAAATCCTCAAAGAACTCTCACCATGATTTCACAAAAAATCATCCTTAGTGAGTCTGCTGTAAAGCCACTTTTTTTGCTAGGCTTTTTAGAGTGTTGCTCGGGTGAAAACTATATTGGTATGAATCTATATAATTTATGTTTAGTTTAAGTGATGTTTTGTGTTCTTGGTAATTCCTTCTAATTTTTCTTTGTTTGATGAACTAATTAATTCAACTTAATATATAGGCTTGTGGGTGTGTTGGTAGGAGGTGGAGGGACATATGTGTGTATCCGTGGCGTGTAAAAACCAGCGCACTTGTAATCTAACTAATATCTCCACGTGTAGAGATTAACCCATTTGTGAGTGGAAACATTCACACTTGGTGGCTGATCCTCACCTACCAAAACTTCACTTAGAGTCGGTACGGTCTATATACTTGGCCCTGGTAATAAGCCAAGATTTGGTTTAGCGACATAGCTACATGTTCTATGTGTTAGCTTCAGTGCAAATCAAAGATTGGTTAACTCGTGTTAGAAGTAAACGGTCTTTATTTACTTCTATTATTATATTGCAGCGCAATTAATAATAGATTAATCACTTTTTGGTAAATTAATTCTTTCAAGTAAGGGATGAGCGTACGCGGGAGGTTGCGTCGCCTTTACCATATCAAGTGGTAGCTTGTTAGCCGCTCTGGCCATTGATAAGTTATTCAAAAATGAGTGGAGTAGTTGGATGTCAATATCTCAACTTTGGGAGGTGTGTTTTTCGAGGTTAGGCGTCGCAATCATGGGTGATATGTCCCTCACAGTTGAGAGGTGAGCTTAATGGGATGGAAGATCCTCATAATAACAACCAAGAACATAAATCGTTTGGAAGTTATAGCGGAATGCATAATTTGGACACATCACTTAACTAGGTATTTATTATTAGTTCATACCAAGGCAAGTCGGATCCCGAAGCAACACTTTCATTTAGTTATTGGTTATTCTTGGCTACTTTCGTTATTTTTTATTCTTATAAACTTTTCCTAATAACTTAAAACCGAGTAATGAAAGTCGTGTCTTTGGATTTGATATTCGGTATTTGCTCTTCCTATACTACACTCGATAGGTATGATTCTCTATTGTGTGAGTTTTAGATCATTAAGCAACTATCGTTTTATTTATAAATTTAAAACTTCGATAGCATTTTGGTAAAATCCTCTTTATCTTTGGTTTTAGATAGGGGTGCAAACGAGCCGAGCGGCTTGCGAGCTGCTCGAGATCGGCTCGGTAAAAAGCTCGAACGAGCCGAGTCTTATCGAGCTCGAGCCTGAAATAAAGCTCATTTGGTTATCGAGCTTGAGCTCGAGCCTCGAATGTAAAGCTCGGTTGGGCTCGTCGAGCCTTATCGAGCTTTGCTTATTTATGTCAATTAATACTATATAGCCCAAACCAAGCTCCTTAATGGTCCAAAACGAGCTTGAGCCGAGCTTGGGCTCGTTTAAACTCTTGCCACATACATTTTGATTGAGCTTTCGAGCCGAGCTCGAGTTTTTAAATATACCATCGAGCCGAGCTCGAGCCCAAAATACAAGGCTCGGATCGAGCTCGAGCTTCTGAAAATTTTAACGAGCCTAGCTCGATAATGCAAGGCTCGAGCTCGGCTCGTTTACACCCCTGGTTTTAGAACACTAAGTTTTAACACCATTCATGAATCATCTTCTAAAATTTACTAAAACTCGACACTTCATATATACATGTATATTTGTATAAAAATACAAAAAACAACTAAAATCAACTATGGTATATCTATATATGTGTAGATTCTTAATATTCATATATGTTTGTTTTTATTAAGGTATCATTTAAAAAACCTTCCAAACAACTACAAAAAAAACTACTAAAATCAAGCTAAGGTGCATATATGTATAGTTCTGAAATACATGTATATACCCCTTATACACATATGTATAGAATAAGGAATGTCCACAAGTCACTATGAATTAAATCAAATAGTTGAAACACACAAGAATTGGAATTACCTAAAGGTAAACGAATGCTTTTGCCAAAAACACATGATTGGCAAATGTGTTTATTCAAATGATTAAAATTAATAGAACATAGATGCTTTAAAGATTGTAAAGGGAATTGTCCTTGGTGTTCGAGACATTGATGCCATAAGGTGGATGAAATGGTTGCAAAATTGGATGGTGTGGTGCTACTCCCAGATCCAAGCACAAGAGGGTAGAGATCATCCCTATTTTTGCACCAAAGGATAGGGATCTGGGTATTGTAGTCCTTCATAAGGAAACGAAAAGAGTCATATAAACACCTGAAATGGAATTGTCGGTTGTGAACCGATGCACATAAATGAGATTTTTTATTAGTTTGGGTGTGTATAAACATTTTAAAAGGCAAATGGTAAGGAGGCTGGTAGTAAGGTTTGTGTTTCATGTCAACTACCAGGTGGGTTGAGCCATCGTTAACTAGAATATGTTTTGGTATGTTATTATTAAAAAAATATATATATTGAAATTTACCTTGAGTGTTTGTCATGGAAGTAGTAGCCCTAGTGTCCATATAAATTGTCGGGTCGGTTGATTTAGTGATATATTGTAAAGTACTTGTTCAATGTCGGAGGGAGCATAGGCGGTGTAGTGGGCTTGATTGGGTTGTGGTCTAAGCAAACGTTAGCATGATTATTGTTGATGGGCCTTGGGCTGGGCGTGGTGGAGCAGGCCAGGATTGTATAAGACCCATGTGTGGTTGGAGGTCCAAGGTGTAGGAGCCGACCAAGGGTGTGGTGTTTCGTACCCGTAAATGTTTCTGCCTCTTCCTCAAGATCCACGGCTGTTGTGTCCTCAGTCACGGCTGCAACCGCCGCGACTACTCTTATGGTTGGATGAAGTTGGTCGGTTCGGTATTCCACATATTGTGATTGAGTAGTTGGGGTGTGGGTGGAGTTGGCATTAAGGGCTGTTCTGGCATATTAGGAGGCGTATAGGGCATTTTTAGCTTTACGTGATTCAACCATGATTAACTTGGAGCGAACTTCATAGAAATTTGGTAGGGGGTCTTGGTTTTGAAGAATTGTCGCGATACCATCATATTATTCCAGCAGGCCACTATTAAGTTGTAGGACAAGACTAGAGTTTCGACAAGAGTGCTGACATTAGCCAATTGACCAGCTAAGGACTTATGTTGTTGACACTAGGCAGACACATTTGGGAAGCCTTCCATACGGGTTGTATAAATTTTTTTTACGGAGATGGATTGACCTAGCAATTTTGTTATTTTGGAAAATATTTTCGACGGTTATCCAGACGTCATAAGAGGTTGCCTTGGGTTGGAGGATAGTGTGTAGGAGATCCAAAAAGATGGTCCCGTAAATCCATTGTTGGACAATAGCATCCAGCTTTATCTACAGGTTCAGGTGATTTATCTTTGTCTGTTTCTTTAGACATGGAAGAAAATGATTCGACAAGTGGTCGAGGAAAGAGGTGTTGATGAACATGGAAAGCACAACAATGTATCTTGAACAGTTCACACCAAGAACCATAGTCACTGGTTTCCATCATTAGGTTACAGGGATGAAACTCATTATGTTAGAAACAACAACAATAGGTTTGGAACAAAGGGGGAGGAGAGAGTTTTAAACAAAATCAGGAGAATAGGGTAGTGGAGAGGGTGGCGGTCGGCTGAAGGAGATGGCCGAGAAGGATAGGGATCGATGGTAGCATTGGTGTCTCTTGATACCATGAGAGCTAATGGGATCTTTGATCTTCTCCTCATTCATTGATTTATAAAATGTTACAATCCCTAATTATGGGGGAAATATAAACTAACTGAGAGAATGTACACGAAATCAAATCCTTTTTTGTACACTTAGATATTAACTAGTAGGATTGCCTGCGCGTTGCTGATGGTATTTTTGTTTTGTGTCATCCAGAGGTGTGCATGGGTCGGTTTGGTTTGGTTCGGTTTTTACAAAAAATCGTAACCATATCCATAACCAAACTTCAGTTTTGGTTACTTGGCTATGAATTCGGTTATAGTTATTTCGGTTATTAACAAAAAAAAATAAACTAAAACTAACTTTAAGGTAAAGTATAAAATTAAAAGTCAATGGGTATAAAAAAAACCGAAACCTACAATGTTGGACTTAGTTTGTCCTATTTTGTACAAGGCAATCAAGACTACACTTTCTAGTTATACTTCCAATGTAGGATCCATTTTAATAAGATATTAACAAAAAACATACTTAGCCTTTGATTATAATTTTAATTCGTCACAAAAAAGAGCATTTCATCAAGATCATTTTGTTAATAACATACTTTTATTATAGTAAAAACCTCTATATAGTTAATGTAAAACATAAATCTATCACATAAAGTTAACATTACAAGTTCGGTTCGGTTATACCGGTTAACCAAAGCTTCATAACCATAATCATAAGCGATCGGCCGGTTAAAGAAATTTAATAACGATAATCATTGGTTATGTTGGTTATTGGTTAAAATCGGTTTGATTATGTCCGTTATGGTTATATTATCGGTTATGGCGGTTAATTTGCTCACCCCTATTGTCATCCATATTATTTGAAGCTAAAGATCTTGAAAAAACATTTCCAAATATAAAATTGCTTCAAACCGAAGTGTCACACCCTCAAATTCCACGTGCGGGGTTTTACCGCGAGGCGCGTGACACACCAGGATCTCAGTCAACGATCACAATAAACATACAACATACATGCATTCATAATTATATTTAAAACCAAAATATCATGCTTTGAGCTGTAAACCAGCAGCGGAAGCATTCTTGTTTACAACCAAAAGACATATCATTGTTTACAAAACATTGTTTAATATGCTTCAAAATATTAGACGCTGTGCATGACTCCGTGCGCCTAGCCCATTGACTGCTACCTTAGCGACCTGAGAAAACATGCCAAAAATGTCAGCATATAATGCTGGTGAGTTCACAGGTTTTCTTTTATAAAAGTGTTGTCACAGGTCACAAAGATCATTTCCGTTAATACTATGTCATGAGAACGTTAGCTAGACGTTAAGTGTTTTTACTACTACGGTTGGGAACCCATTACTAAACATGAACCAAAAGATGATACCAGCCCAGACGACTGGGCTACCGATGCCTCGGTAACCCGATAGGTAGAGACAATATGCACCCGCCCGGCCCTGCCGTCGAGTGGGGCTTGTGAGGCCCAATAGATCTATCCACATTTCCCCCGTTGTGCGTTCCAGCACATTCATGGTTTCCCCCTGGACTTTCCATAAAAGCCGTATAGTAACATAAGGTGCCCATAGTATAACATGACCTTAAAATAGTTCGTACAAAGCATGTTTCTCACCTTGGATTGCGTTACTTGAAAACAGTTAAGCAATTATGTTATGATAGCCCCAAATAGCGGCGACCTATCATAAGATGTGTATAAGTATTGGACTAATAACCCGCAGGCTAACTAGTCCCCGAATGTCCAGACCGTGACCATAAACGTTTGAAAACACCTTTAACTGTTAAACCGACCGTGCCAGACAAGACCCGACATCCCATTGGTGACCCGACATTCCACGTGTTAGATAAATACAAGACATCATGCAACATATGCAATTAAACACTTAATACGCGCAATAATTCACCTAGTCTAGCATAATGTCCGATTAACGCATAATCAGGTCCGAATATGTCTTACTAAGTCATTGGGTGTATCCCGGGGTTCCTAGCATGTTCCTAGGTGTCAAATCGTGTTCCGGGATGTCAAAACGCGTTCACGACAGCAGTACATGCGATTAGGAAAGTCACACGCGAGTAGGCTTCAGCCTACAGGCGATTAGGGGCCCAATCGCATGAGGTATCAGGCGATTTGGGTCCTAATCGCCCCTATGCTGCATAATCGCCCATAGCATCAGGCGATTAGGATTCCTAATCGCCTGCTGCTGCTGTGTAACGGGTTTTCGCGCGTTTAACCCTCCAAATCAGATCCGAAACATGCAACAACACCCAATATCAAACCTAAATCATTTACCAACCCATCCCAAGCAAAAACCCCCAACATATCACTGATCTAACATGTTCTAAGCAATTATTTCCTAAAATGGCAAAGTACTAGGTTTCACCAACCAACCTTATCTTTCCTTAAATGGAAACAATCAGATTTCAATCTCTACAAACTTGTAAATCATCAAACCTCTGATCTAACATCTTCCTAGTATGAATTCTAACAACATTGCATCAACAATCATACCATAATCATCCTAAATCTTCAAGAACATTCAAATGGGTCAAAATACACATTTTCTTCAAAACACAACAATAATGGCTAAAACTCTAAGACAACCTTCCTAATAATCCCTACATAGCAGAAGTACAATCATATCTTAGAAACAATCATGTTATAATCACCAAGAAGACCAACATATGCATGTAAACTTCACATATAACAAGCATTAAGGTGTAGACTTGGTTTAGAACTCTTTTGAAAGGTTTTTAAAGACACAAACTTAGTAAAACAAGGTCTGGACCTTTGGGGAACCAAAATAACAACTTTACAAAGGTTAGGGATGAAGAACACACCTTGGGTTTTGTTAAAGAAAGGTGTGTAGGCTTGGGGATGGTGATTTTTGTAGCAAAAATGAGTTCCAGAGGTGTTTCAAGGTGTGTGGGTGGCTTGGGAGCAGCTAGGGTTGTTCTAAAGGTGTTTGGGGAGTTAAGGGTTCTATTTATAGGTGTTTTGACCCGGACTCTGCTGTATAGGCGATTAGCAATACATGTCACGCGATTGGGGGCCTAATCGCATGAAACATCAGGCGATTAGGTCCCAATCGCCTGATATATATCCTACTCGCCCCATATATAGGTGATTAGGGGTTCCTAATCGCCCCTGTGATGCTGGAACGAGTTTTTGGCGCGTTAAACACTATTTTAACATATATAAACACGTATTCACATACCGATAAGTCACATAATGATTTCAAACATATAATGCATGATAACTAACACGTTTACATCCGTTCACCAATTCCCGGGACTCGAGACTCGTGTGTGCATTAAACCCGGCGATTCCACGAATCACCAATCCTTGTACCCATGGTTATGGACCGACTCCCGATGACCCCGCGGATCATCGTAACGACCCCCGATGATTCCCAGAATCATCATACCGACTCGACTGACCCCGTTAAGAACGTAATATGCATGACTCGCTAAGGTAGACTTACTAGTTTACTCAACGTTACTAACCTGAGTTTGCCGGGTGTCACATCATCCCCCTGTTGAATGAATTTTCGTCCCGAAAATTGCCCAAGGCCAAAAAGGAAGAGACGAAAGAGAAGAAAAATTTTCCGGTTGCCACATCATCCCCCTGTTGAAAGGAATCTCGACCCGAGATTCATTCAGCTTCAGCAGAGACATGCCTTGATTCGAACGCGCGTTTAGGAAATAAATGGGGATACTTAGCCTTCATTTGATCTTCCCGTTCCCACGTGAACTCCGGTCCACGATCAGAGTTCCAACGGACTTTAACAATGCGGATTTTACTCTGGCGAAGGCTATGGATTTTATAGTCAAGAATTTCAACCGGTTCCTCCACGATACGTAGACGATCATCCACCTTGATCTCTTCGAGAGGAACAACCAAAGATTCATCCGCCAAACACTTCTTCAAATTAGAAACATGGAAGACATTATGAACATTACTGAGTTCAGCTGGCAGATCAAGCCTGTACGCTACCGGTCCAATCCGTTCCAGAATTGCGAACGGTCCTACATACCGAGGATTCAATTTGCCCCGCTTCCCAAAACGTATAACGCCCTTCCACGGAGATACCTTCAACAAAACCCTGTCACCAACCTCAAACTCCAAAGGCTTGCGACGACGATCGGCATAGCTCTTTTGACGATCCCGAGCTGCTGCCAAGCGGTTACGGATTTGTACGATCTTCTCGGAAGTCTCGTACACAAGTTCCGGGCCGGTGAGTTGACTCTCACCCACCTCGGCCCAACAAAGGGGAGACCGGCATTTCCGCCCGTAAAGAGCCTCGAACGGAGCTGCCTTGATGCTAGAATGGTAACTGTTGTTGTAGGAGAATTCCACCAACGGTAGATGACTCTCCCACCCCTTGCCAAAGTCGATCACACATGCCCGAAGCATGTCTTCTAGCGTTTGGATTGTCCGCTCACTTTGACCGTCAGTTTGCGGATGATACGCTGTGCTCATGTCTAACTGAGTACCCAGAGCCTTATGCAGGGATTTCCAGAAGTTAGAGGCGAACCGAGGATCACGATCAGAAATAATAGAGACAGGCACCCCGTGCCGAGAGACCACTTCCTTGAGGTATAACCGTGCCAGACGCTCGAGGCCATCGGTATCTTTGATAGCGAGGAAGTGCGCAGACTTTGTCAACCTATCGACAATCACCCAGATCATGTTACAACCACTGGGCGATTTCGGGAGTTTGGTCACAAAGTCCATCGTAATCCGCTCCCACTTCCACTCAGGAATTTCAGGTTGTTCCAGAAGGCCGGATGGCTTTTGATATTCGACCTTGACCTTGGCACAGGTCAAGCACTTGCTCACATACAAAGCCACGTCCGCCTTCATGTTCGGCCACCAATAAAGTATCTTTAGGTCTTGATACATCTTATCGGAGCCAGGGTGAATAGAGTACCGGGACTTGTGAGCTTCATCAAGAACGAGCTCCCGCAAGCCCCCAAATAAAGGAACCCAAATACGTTCAGCGAAATAGTGTAACCCATCGGACCTGAGTTCAAGGTGGCTATCAGCACCATGCATGGTTTCAGCTTTAAGGTTTTCCTCCTTCAAAGCTTCTTGCTGCGCTGAACGGATTCGATCAGGTAAGCCGGAATGGATAGTGAGCTGAAGAGCTCGAACACGACGAGGTTTAGCCGTTTCCTTCCTGCTCAAGGCGTCTACGACCACATTCGCCTTGCCAGGATGGTATTTAATAGCGCACTCATAATCATTAAGAAGCTCGACCCAGCGACGCTGTCTTATATTCAACACCTTCTGATCAAAGATATGCTGGAGGCTCTTGTGATCGGTGTAAATAGTGCATTTGGTACCGTACAAGTAATGCCTCCAAATCTTTAAAGCAAAGACCACCGCACCCAATTCCAGATCATGGGTGGGGTAGTTTTTCTCATGAACTTTGAGCTGACGAGAAGCATAGGCGATGACCTTCTCGCGCTGCATCAGTACACAACCGAGACCCCGGATAGAAGCGTCACAATAAACCACAAAATCGTCCGTGCCCTCAGGCAAGGACAAGATAGGAGCAGAACAGAGTTTAGCATTTAACATCTGGAAGGCCGACTCCTGCGAATCACCCCAGTCGAACTTTCTGTCCTTTTGGGTAAGCGAGGTGAGGGGTTGAGCGATCTTCGAAAATCCCTCGATAAAACGACGGTAATAACCTGCAAGGCCTAGGAATTGCCGCACCTCAGATGGCGTCTTTGGTGCTTCCCAGTCTTTAATGGCTTCAATCTTAGCTTGGTCAACGTGAATTCCTTTCTCATTAACAACATGACCAAGGAATTGGACTTCACGCAACCAGAAGCTACACTTAGAAAACTTGGCGTACAACTGTTCCCGCCTCAGGAGTTCCAAAACAAGACGCAAGTGTTCCTGGTGGTCCACCTCGTTCTTGGAATAGACTAGAATATCATCAATGAAGACAATCACGAACTTATCAAGATAAGGCTTACAAACACGGTTCATCAAATCCATGAAGATGGCAGGTGCATTGGTGAGACCAAAAGGCATGACCAGGAATTCAAAATGGCCATAGCGAGTTCGAAAGGCGGTCTTCGGAATGTCAGCTTCTTGAACCCTCAACTGATGGTACCCCGACCTCAAATCAATCTTCGAATAGAAACTAGAACCCTGAAGCTGGTCAAATAAGTCATCGATGCGAGGAAGAGGATAACGATTCTTGATGGTAACCTTATTCAATTCCCGGTAGTCGATACACATCCGTAGGCTCCCGTCCTTCTTCTTGACAAACAAAATAGGGGCTCCCCACGGGGACGAACTGGGTCGGATGAAACCCTTCTCTAACAGCTCCTGCAGCTGGTTCGATAACTCCTGCATCTCGGGAGGTGCAAGACGATAAGGGGCACGGGCAATAGGGGCCGCACCCGGAGCAAGTTCAATACCAAATTCGACCTGGCGATAAGGCGGAAGACCAGGTAAGTCTTCGGGAAATACATCGGGAAAGTCACGGACAACAGGAATATCTTCAATCTTCTTCTCTTCTTCAGACGAAACTGAAACAAGTGCCAGAATGGCAGAATACCCCTTCCGAAGATACTTATAGGCTTTCATACACGAAATGATACTCAACGGGACCCCGCTCTTCTCACCGTGCACCAACAGAATTTCTCCATCAGGGAGAGGAAGTCGAATGAC
This sequence comes from Ambrosia x helenae, assembly GCA_030844895.1. Taxonomy (NCBI): domain Eukaryota; kingdom Viridiplantae; phylum Streptophyta; class Magnoliopsida; order Asterales; family Asteraceae; genus Ambrosia; species Ambrosia x helenae. The sequence goes on from CM061225.1 coordinate 98,928,686, forward strand.
TTTATCAAAACAAACGATCTCAGCATGATACAGAGACAACCAATCCATACCCACGACAACATCGAAACTACCCAAGGACACCGGCATAAGATCAATAGGGAAGGAATAACCCGACAACTCAAGGTGACACTCCCTAAGGACGTGCGTCGCCTCGACTTTCTTACCATCAGCCAATTCTATCAAGTACTTAGCCTCTAAAGGTGTAGGTACCCTATCAAGCAATTGACTAAACCCAAGAGATATAAAACTCTTATCGGCACCGGAATCGAATAAAACCGTAGCATAGCGATTATCGAGAAGAAACGTACCAGTAACAGTGTCAGGATCTTGTCGAGCCCCGCTCGAACCAATCACGAAGGCGCGAGCATTCCTGCCTCCGCCCCCATTGTTTCCATTACCCGACCCGTTCTTCCCAGCCTCGCCCTGCTTCAACTTTGGGCATTCCCGCTTGTAGTGACCAAGTTCACCACAATTGTAGCACCCCTGTTTGCCCTGATTTCCCTGGGGAGCAGCAACAGGAGGAACCGGAGTAGGTGTAGCAGGCGGGTTCCGGTTACCCTGAAGATTAACCCTGCAATCCTTTGCCTGGTGCCCAAGCTTATGGCACCTGTGGCAACGGTTCCGGTCCTCGCAACGACCGTTGTGGTGAAATCCACACCGGTCACATTTCGGCAGCTTCCCAGTATAACCCCCCGGTTTTTGCTCAGACGACGATCCCCCAGTATCAGACTTCTTCACCTGCTGAGGCTGAGCCGAGCTCGAGCCTTTCCCCACAGCTTCCCACTTCCGCTTGTTACTATCAGAAGTCTTCACAGCAGCGCCTCGAGGAGGCAAGACCCCTTCAGCCACCTTCATGTTGGTCAGCCTATGAGCCGACCGAACCACCTCAGAATAAACAGTGAGATTACCCGCAGCAACTAACCCCGCAATCTCCGGTACCAACCCAGCGACATAATGCTCAATCCTTCGGTATTCGGGTGCGTGCAGATCGGGGCACAACACCGCCAACTCATTGTGCCTAGAAGTATAAGTTTCAATCTCGGACCCCACCATCTTATGATTCCAGACATCATGCTCAAGCTTCTGGATTTCATCCCTCGGGCAGTACTCATTTTTCAGCAACTGAATGAACTCCGCCCAGGGCATAGCGTGGGCTTCCCCAATACCCATAGTCTGGGTGGTGGAGTTCCACCAGGTCAGAGCTTGACCCTCCAGGGTCGCAGAAGCATATTTCACCCGGTCGCCTTCCGGGCAGCTGCACATCGAGAAAACCGACTCAGTTTCTCCAACCAGCGGAGTAGTCCCACTGCCCCTTCAGTGCCACTAAAGTTGTGGGGCTTGCAATCCATAAACTTTTTGTAGGAACACTGGGGTGGAGGAGGATTGACAGCACCACCTGGAACAGACACACGGGTGAGAATCAAGAAAAGGTAAAGTACCCCAGAACAAGGTAGAATAGGTGAGAATCGACGTACCACCCATAGCATTATGAGCGGCTTGAAATGCAGCCAGAGCAATATTCACGTGCTGCTGCATCAAGTTATCCAACTCAGCTTGGGTCATATTAATGTTCCCGCGGCCACCGCCGCCACCACGGCCGCCAGCACGACCGCCAGCACGGCCGCCTCTGCGACCTCCACGAGCTCCCGACATCTTCTGTCATAACATAAAACAAAAGATTTAGGCTTGCCCGTGGTATAACCCATTAGGAATTTCCAGAAACTAGACCGAGCCCAGCCTGGGTCCATCCGTTCAAGCCCAAAGTCCGCCAGGGATCCCATGCATCACAGTTTATGATCTCGTGTGCACCCGACATGATAAACTGTTCCACATGGTCCTCCAGGCGCCCTTTAAGTTTGAAGTTCAAGTCACCGAACACTAGCGCCCAATCATGGTATTATCATAAGTATAAGTACAAGGTAATATGCATAAGAACGAGCGTGTTCATTAGGGCATAGAGGGGAGATGTCCAAATCCCTGGACAGATCTCAAGAGTACGCCGAAGCTACCCCAATGTACACTGCCGTCAAGAAAGTTCAATAGTATATCGTTTGCCGTCGGATCATAGTAAGGATGAGTCAAGAAATAGGATGATAAAGAGTAAATAGATGATGTAACGTAGTAGACGATGACACCGACACCCCCGACAAGTCATATTGTTACCCACTTGCTAAGACTCAACTAATTGTGACCGTCTAGTGTGTGCGACTCAGTTATAGACTAGACTCTACATGCAGTCCTAGTTCACTATAACCGTTGGCTCTGATACCAATCTGTCACACCCTCAAATTCCACGTGCGGGGTTTTACCGCGAGGCGCGTGACACACCAGGATCTCAGTCAACGATCACAATAAACATACAACATACATGCATTCATAATTATATTTAAAACCAAAATATCATGCTTTGAGCTGTAAACCAGCAGCGGAAGCATTCTTGTTTACAACCAAAAGACATATCATTGTTTACAAAACATTGTTTAATATGCTTCAAAATATTAGACGCTGTGCATGACTCCGTGCGCCTAGCCCATTGACTGCTACCTTAGCGACCTGAGAAAACATGCCAAAAATGTCAACATATAATGCTGGTGAGTTCACAGGTTTTCTTTTATAAAAGTGTTGTCACAAGTCACAAAGATCATTTCCGTTAATACTATGTCATGAGAACGTTAGCTAGACGTTAAGTGTTTTTACTACTACGGTTGGGAACCCATTACTAAACATGAACCAAAAGATGATACCAGCCCAGACGACTGGGCTACCGATGCCTCGGTAACCCGATAGGTAGAGACAATATGCACCCGCCCGGCCCCGCCGTCGAGTGGGGCTTGTGAGGCCCAATAGATCTATCCACATTTCCCCCGTTGTGCGTTCCAGCACATTCATGGTTTCCCCCTGGGACTTTCCATAAAAGCCGTATAGTAACATAAGGTGCCCATAGTATAACATGACCTTAAAATAGTTCGTACAAAGCATGTTTCTCCCCCCGAAAGCAAGACAGTAAGAGTGGGGTTGTGAAACTCACCTTGGATTGCGTTACTTGAAAACAATTAAGCAATTATGTTATGATAGCCCCAAATAGCGGCGACCTATCATAAGATGTGTATAAGTATTGGACTAATAACCCGCAGGCTAACTAGTCCCCGAATGTCCAGACCGTGACCATAAACGTTTGAAAACACCTTTAACTGTTAAACCGACCGTGCCAGACAAGACCCGACATCCCATTGGTGACCCGACATTCCACGTGTTAGATAAATACAAGACATCATGCAACATATGCAATTAAACACTTAATACGCGCAATAATTCACCTAGTCTAGCATAATGTCCGATTAACGCATAATCAGGTCCGAATATGTCTTACTAAGTCATTGGGTGTATCCCGGGGTTCCTAGCATGTTCCTAGGTGTCAAATCGTGTTCCGGGATGTCAAAACGCGTTCACGACAGCAGTACATGCGATTAGGAAAGTCACACGCGAGTAGGCTTCAGCCTACAGGCGATTAGGGGCCCAATCGCATGAGGTATCAGGCGATTAGGGTCCTAATCGCCCCTATGTTGCATAATCGCCCATAGCATCAGGCGATTAGGATTCCTAATCGCCTGCTGCTGCTGTGTAACGGGTTTTCGCGCGTTTAACCCTCCAAATCAGATCCGAAACATGCAACAACACCCAATATCAAACCTAAATCATTTACCAACCCATCCCAAGCAAAAACCCCAACATATCACTGATCTAACATGTTCTAAGCAATTATTTCCTAAAATGGCAAAGTACTAGGTTTCACCAACCAACCTTATCTTTCCTTAAATGGAAACAATCAGATTTCAATCTCTACAAACTTGTAAATCATCAAACCTCTGATCTAACATCTTCCTAGTATGAATTCTAACAACATTGCATCAACAATCATACCATAATCATCCTAAATCTTCAAGAACATTCAAATGGGTCAAAATACACATTTTCTTCAAAACACAACAATAATGGCTAAAACTCTAAGACAACCTTCCTAATAATCCCTACATAGCAGAAGTACAATCATATCTTAGAAACAATCATGTTATAATCACCAAGAAGACCAACATATGCATGTAAACTTCACATATAACAAGCATTAAGGTGTAGACTTGGTTTAGAACTCTTTTGAAAGGTTTTTAAAGACACAAACTTAGTAAAACAAGGTCTGGACCTTTGGGGAACCAAAATAACAACTTTACAAAGGTTAGGGATGAAGAACACACCTTGGGTTTTGTTAAAGAAAGGTGTGTAGGCTTGGGGATGGTGATTTTTGTAGCAAAAATGAGTTCCAGAGGTGTTTCAAGGTGTGTGGGTGGCTTGGGAGCAGCTAGGGTTGTTCTAGAGGTGTTTGGGGAGTTAAGGGTTCTATTTATAGGTGTTTTGACCCGGACTCTGCTGTATAGGCGATTAGCAATACATGTCACGCGATTGGGGGCCTAATCGCATGAAACATCAGGCGATTAGGTCCCAATCGCCTGATATATATCCTACTCGCCCCATATATAGGCGATTAGGGGTTCCTAATCGCCCCTGTGATGCTGGAACGAGTTTTTGGCGCGTTAAACACTATTTTAACATATATAAACACGTATTCACATACCGATAAGTCACATAATGATTTCAAACATATAATGCATGATAACTAACACGTTTACATCCGTTCACCAATTCCCGGGACTCGAGACTCGTGTGTGCATTAAACCCGGCGATTCCACGAATCACCAATCCTTGTACCCATGGTTATGGACCGACTCCCGATGACCCCGCGGATCATCGTAACGACCCCCGATGATTCCCAGAATCATCATACCGACTCGACTGACCCCGTTAAGAACGTAATATGCATGACTCGCTAAGGTAGACTTACTAGTTTAGTCAACGTTACTAACCTGAGTTTGCCGGGTGTCACAGAAGCATCTTGACTCAGTGATCTGACACTGCCCTTATCAAAACTATAGTTATCAACCAGAAGTCCACGATAAAAATAATATGTGAGTTGTATGTTAAGGGGATGAGTAAGAAGAAGTTCGCTAAACTATGATGTTCAAATGTCCGTGTAATAAGACATTTAGTTTATCATAAACAACATTTAATTGGAAAAATAAAATAAATCAATTCATGTAACGCGTTAGATTTGTATAAAATACAAAATTAATAGACATTCAACATGACAAACTGTACAATAATTATTGTGATTACGTAGTTAACATATCATTATCTAGATAATATAGTGCAATAAACCAATTGAATTTATGGACTATGAAGAGTTACCTTAATAGAGTAACTAAGGTAAATAGTAGCAAATCAAATAATCTCCCTAGAGTTTGATATTGTAGCTTTAGGCCTCAACCATGGATTTGAGGCCTGCAATTTCTAGGGTTGACAATTAAAATCATAAAATGCTTGTGGAATTTTAGAACCGATAGTATGATGTTTGAGTTAGTGGATTAAAGGTGAATATTATGATTGAAATGATCTTGAAAACTTTGAAAAACAATATAGAAATCTTTATGAGAAAAGTTACAAAACTACCGGTATCCATGCAGTTCAGGTGAAATTAATGATCGTGTTCCAAAACCGAATAGTCGAATACATCGATCTGTAGTACCACCGCCAGAAGCCAGAAGTCCATGAAGATATGGAGACCAAGCAACTACTTTCACAGCACTTGTATTCTCACTGTAGTTCAAAACAGGTGGAGTCAAATGTTGGTTCGTTGGTTCCAAACAAAAAAACTACATAAACACAAAAAATATTAGGAAAATAAGTGAAATTAGTTACTAACACAAAAGAAATCAATATGATAAATATATTATTTACTTACCTAGTTATCACTTCCACCTAATGTAATTCACGGATATCATAAGACAGATCTACAATTCACAAGTCAAAATAAGAAATAAACCACATATAGTGTATAAAATTGATTTATATCTATATCTATATCTATGCTATATTATAATGCATTAGACAAGGGTAGTTTAAGATACCCAAAAGTTAAGAACTTTATTTTCATTAACAACCCTAAAATAAGGGTAAAATAGTCATTAAAACACTTTTATACTTTCATAACTCATCTTAGTTACACTTTAATCCCCTAAAACTTTACTCAAGGTTTGCTTATATAAATTATAGTTGAACTTCTTTTTCATTATTTTATGCAACCTATTCCCTATAAATTTTAAATAATCATATTTTAATTATACGTTGATACTTATATAAAAAAAATATCATAATACTGAGCATTTTATTAGCTTTAATTTGAATATAGTATTATATTTTCTTTAATTTACAATTTTTTATGTATTACGTGATTAACAATATTTAGGAGTGAGCAATAACTAAACCGTTTACCAAAGCCAAACCAAAAAACAGATAAAACTGAACCAAAATCAATTGAAAATTGAATTAACCAACATCCGATGTAACTTAAAATCGATTATCGTTTTCTTTTTGTACCCTTAGTTAACGGAAATCAATCAAATTGAAATGAAACCATCCATATATTCATAACAACATTCCCGCGCGATGTAGTAGGGAACATATACACTTTTATTGGTGCATAGTTAAGTTCGGTTCAGTTCGGTTATTAGCCTCAACTAAAACAACAGTCGACATTATCAATTTATCGATCATATTAACCAACCGGTTAATTGGTTTAGTCTATTTGGTTAGATTGTCGTTTTTATTTCGGTTTAGTTAATTTTGGTTAATAACCAAAACCAAACTTTGGTTAAAATTTTTGCTTAGAAGTACATGAAATAAAGGTATAAATACATGAAATAGATGTATAAAAGATATAAATATATGAATGGTTCAGTTTCGATTTGTTAATTTTGGTTAACTTAGGGTACAAAAAACCGATATTAGGTTAACTCCGGTTAACTAGCTTTTTGGTTAATTTTTTGTTCGGTTTTATCTGTTTTTTGTTCGATTTCAGTTGCGGGTTCAATTATTGTTCACCCATAGATATTATTAATCACGTAAAAAATCAATTGTTTAATTAAAAGTATATAGCAAATTATACTCATAATATGGTTTTAAGTTGAGTAGAGGGGTTTTTAAATTGTAGTGGCGAAAGGAATAGAGGGGTTTTTGAAATTTTAAATTTTGAAATTTGAATAATTTATTCTCGTAACTTATTCTGCGTTTTCTCTCTATTTTTTCAAAGTCATCTTCTTTGTATTGGTGTACTTTAATGGAATTGTGATAGTTCCATAATTTTATCACAATACTTATATCTTTATCATAGAATAGGTGAGTTTATATAGTTTTCACTTTAACATGTTTTGAACATACAGATTATTGCAAGCCTATATATAGCTTATCTATTTCGATCACTATCAATCTATGCAATTAAGGTTCATGTATAAAGATTTAGTTTTCACGAAAACATATAAAAATATTGTTAAGTTAAAACAATTTTTATCATGATCATACATATTGAAGACTTCCATTATTAAGTAAACTAAGAGACATGTTACCATCACCAATTCACCATGAGGTAACTTCTCAGCGAACACCAACATCAAAACCTCATTTTCTACCAACGGTAACATTTAGAGCCTCAATACCTATAATTAAGTACTCCAATCATCGTATTATTCTCACTATTACCAGTGACACAATGAACAGGAACGGATAAACAAATCAAATACTATCGCCACCTTTAAACCACTTTCGATTTACGGAGAATGTGCTTCTGTTTGGTGGTAAATTGATACAACAGTTTGATTTAGATTTACAAGTAAAGCTTGAGACGTCACATTTACAATTTTGTAACTTATTGAAAATTGCATCAATGATGTTGAGGTTTATCTAAACAAAGTCAAGCAGCATATATTGTTAACCACATAACATATCAATTTTTTTTGTCAATTTCGGTTAAAGGTTTTGTTGTTTTTCACCCCTAGATATTATTAATCACATAACATATCGATATTTTTAATTAAAAGAATTGTTATAATATACTCAAATTATAAAGAATCAAATGCCGGTTTTTTATGATATAGTTTTGTTTAAAGTATTAACGTTTGAAAAAATTATGGTCATTTGCAATTCGTAAGGGTAGTTGGCTTAAAATAAGGGGAAAATATGTAAGTGTTATTTAAATAAACAAAAGTTAACTCTTAACTTTTGAGTATCTTAGAATGTCCATATCAAATATATTATATAGAGTATAGATATCTATGGGTAAGCAATAATTGAATATTTAACCGAAACAGAAGCAAAAAACAGAAAAACTGAATTGAAAGCAATCGAAAATTGAATTAACCAAAAACTGAATTAACTTAAAATCGGTTATTGTTTTTGGTACATTTAGTTCACCAAAAGCAACCAAACCGAAACAAAACCATTTATATATTCATATATTTTTAGTTTTTATACCTTTATTTCATGTATTTATACCTCCATTTCATGTACTTCTAGGAAAAAAATTTTAGCAAAAGTTTGATTTTTGTTATTAACCAAAATTAATTAAATCGGACTAAAAACCGATAATCTAACCATATAAACCGAACAAAGCAAGTAATTATTTAATAAGATCGATTAACTGATAAGTTTGGTTTTAGTTTCGGTTGAGGTAAATAATCAAACAGATCCGAACCATACACACCCTTAGAAATGTCTGTGTTTCCCGCTGCATCGCGCGGGCACCCTACTAGTAAACTATAAAGACATGAGTAGAGTTGAGTTTAAGAACAAGTTACCTCTGATTATGACCACTATGTTTACTAACAAAATCTTCTTGTGCGTGAGGATCTTGTTCTAATCGGCTCTTCGATCACCATTAACAATGAAATTGCATATGAAAGGAATTTAGATGTGAAATAAATTGAACATGAAGAAATGTCATCAAATTAAATTGAAACAATAACTTTTCATCAATGGATCATTGATTTCTTGGAAGGTGAAAGGTGGAAGGGTATTATGAGGATGAGATTTTAGTTTTTAACTAAGAACAAAACACAAAATTACTATCATAACTACCAATAGATCTATAATGAGTAGCATCTAGATATGGATCACCTGTAGAAACAAAAGAAACATTAGTGCTTAAAAGTGTTGGGGCAGGTTTGGCCACTCCAACATTTTGGCACGAACAAGAATATCCTTAGTATACTTAGACTGATTCAAGAATAAATTAACCACTTTTTGTGTAGGTAACCTCCAACCCTAGAATATAGTTAAGTTGCCTTAGATCTTTGATGGAAAATTCAGTATTGAGACACGAAATGAAGGTTCGAAGAGAAGTTGGTTAATTTCCAGTTAGTATAGGATCATCCACATAAACAAGAAGATACACGAGACAAGAGTTATTGTTGTAAACAAACAAAAAAAGGGCCCGAATGACTGCAAACAAAACCATAATTAGTTAAAAATACACTCAAGCGATGAAACCAAGCTCGAGACGCTTGCTTGAGACCATAAATAGCTTTGTTCAACTTGCACAAGTAAGATGGAAAACGTATGTCAATAAAACCCTTTGGTTGTTCCATATAAACATGCTCAGTGAGATTTACATGGAAAAAAAACGTTATTTACATCCAACTGATGCAATGGCCAACCGTTATTCACAGCAAGAGCAAGAACAGTTCGAACCGTGGCCGCCTTGACAATTAGACTAAATGTATGAAAATAATCAACACCAGGGATTTGAGTGAAACCTTGTGCCACAAGATGAGCCTTATGACGTTCAACTGAACCATCGGAATGAAATTCAGTCTGAAAAATCCATTTGGACCCTACAACATTGCTCTGATACCATGAAATAAAGTTGTATTCAATACATAACTTGGAGTTAGAGATACAATATATAGACACTACATTTAGACTTTAGCTACCTATAGAACTTAACTTATACAATAATACATAGGGCTGTAAACAAACCAAACTTTCGTGAACAATTCGTAAACCGTTCAGCGGGAAGTTCGTTTGTATCCGTTTGTTTAATAAATGAACGAACACGAACAAAAATTTTTTTTTGATTAATTAAGAAAACAAACACGAACAAATGTCTCGTTCGTTCGATTGCGTTCGTGAACGTTCGGCAATGTGTTTGTTTACGTTTGTTTATTTATATCTGTTCATGTATGTTTGTTTATGTTCGATCACTAGGTAAAACTTAGGATAATTATGAACTTTTGAATTAGGAATCTCATGTATTCATGCCTATGCCTAGGTAGTTTTAGATAATTATGTCTAAGTTAGTACAATTTGACTTATCGACATCGTTTAGTAGATGTACTTTGTCTAACGGTTAATATTAACATTGTTTTTTTTAGTTAGTTGCATATTAAATTTTTGTTTTTGTTTGTTCGTGTTCAAGGCCCGTGTTCACGAACAGTTCGCAAACAACTTAATTTCTTAACAAACAAACACAAACATAAAATTATGTTCATTAGTGTGTTCGTGAACGGTTCGTTTGTCCAAGAAACCTTAACAAACAAACACGAATAAAGCCTTGTTTGTTTTCGTTTGGTTCGTTTACAGCCCTAAATTAATACATCATAAATTAACTTAGTCAAACACAGTAGAATAATTGGTAAAACCTCGCCTCCCATCCGAGTCGAACCGGCGTCACCCGTATTCGCTCTTTACCTGGATGCCACATAAAATAATAAGGAGAATGGGAATCGAACCTTAGTCACAAGCAACACCAAGTCTTTTCCCAACCACTCAAATGAGCGGCATGCATATCATCCATGTATAAATCCCAGCCCATTGACATATGTTTCATTTTTTAACGGCTAAATTTTGTCACCAATATTCCTAGTCTCGCGTACGTTAGCTATTTCACGCACACCAAAAAAAAAAAAAAAAAAAGAAACTACCCCTATGAGTGTCTCCACTCATATCCCATCTTCTATTTTTAGTATCCACACAATCAGATCAACATTTCGTCATGAAACGAATTACATCATGTCAAAAACGCTCATTTAATATGTGGACTAAGAAATGGTTGTTTGATGTATTTTGGACATATAGTCGTTGGCTTGATGATTGGTTCATAAATAGTTCCATCATAGCCCGGCTAGCAGCTAACTTGCATACATTACCCGTAAAAAGACATTTTATCGTCGATGTAGCATAAAAAAGAAACTTTCAAAATAATTGCGTTCGAAAGGGTAAAAACGAGACATGAATTTCTGGATTGTATGCGACTTGGACTCGTGTGCAAAATACTTTTTGTGGAGTGTATGTGAATGGTTACATGACTATAAGTTTCGCTAACATTACCATTGTGGGTACTATAACATACGTTTCTTAATTTATGCTATGTGAGTCACAAATAGATATCCGAATATTATATGTGTAACATTTTACTTCGGGTACGTTTTTTCTATTACTATCGGATGTAAACAATTTCCAGCTAATAAAAATTAATAGGTCACCATACATGACATCATAAAAGTTATAAAATAATCATATTATGAATACAACATATTGAAAAATAACCAGATCATGATTTTTCTGTTATTTAAATATCGCCAAGTAGCCTTATTTTAGTTATGTAACCTTGATCATATCCTCCGATGGCTTTTTCCTGGGAAATATAATACTGCTGGCTGCTGTGAATTTAATATTATTTAACCTAATATAATAAAAATGCAATTTTTGTTTTGATTAACCACTGGGAATGAATTCAGGAGAATATATTTAACAGCCATTTATAAGCTTACATGGAATTGGATGCTCATGACAGTTGCATCTACAAATGATGACCTATGACAAGGCGAAAATAGTAATAAAAAAAACATAGAGAATCTCCCACCATTACTTCTACACGAAATAAAAAAACATAAACGTGAAATGCATGAGTTTATTTATATTTTAGTTTTCTTTTTTTATTAATTTCATTTACATCTACATTTCGTTGTTTAAGGAAAAATTACAGAAATCGTTTTTTATGTTTACAGACTTTTTCAGTGGTTGTCCTATAACTTCAAAATTGATGAGGATCGTCCTTTATATTGTAAAATCTTGCAGCTCTCGTCTTTTAGGCCTAACCTAATTTGTTTTTTTTTTTTTTTGTTAAGTTTGGTCATGTTGACCCTCATGAGGGCAAAATGACACTTATGTCATCATCTCTACACCACTACCACTTACATTCACAGGTAGAAAGAAAGAAAGAAAGATAGTGAGAGAGAAAGACAAGGGTAAAGAGTAAGTGCTTTTTTTTTGTATTAAAAGTATAAGTTAAGTACACAACTAGTCCTTAAAAAGTAAAAAGACAAATTTACCCTCATGTGCAATGCACATGACTAGATTTAACTAGAAAATCTAATGTTCATTAGTTAAAAGGACGAGAGTTGCAAGTTTTTATAGCATAAAGGATGATTCTCATTAATTTTGAAGTTAAAGGACAACCACTGAAAAACGTTGTAAACATAAAGGACGATTTTTGTAATTTTTCCTTGTTTTAAATTCAAGTGCTTTACTAATTATATAAGGTGGCTAGTGAAGAAACAACGAGTATAAATAATGGGGTAGGACGGGATAATATATGGAGTAACGCCTCGTGTTCGCTGCAGGGTATAATCCTTGGCTCACAACGATGGTTGGTCTATGGTTATATGCACGAGTGATAAGCAAAGAGACACAATAGGCAAGGGTATAAGTGGTTCGATCTCGTAAGATCTACGTCCGGGCCGGCTGCTTTGCAGGCCCCTCTAGTTAGATCCCAATCCTTAGTTAGATAAAGCGATCCAAGTTGAAGAGGGCCGCTTTTGACTGGGCCACGTGTCGCCTCGTGGTTGGTCGGCTGGGCGGTGCTTTGTCCTCCATACACGTGGCGTGTTGTGGCTGGGTCTGCAGGAGAGTCTCCTTTTCTTCTGATGTCAGGAGACGTCAGGCGGCTGACCACTTGTCAGCTGACACCTGACGGGAGGTAGCAAGTTGGGCTCCAAGGGGGATGTTCCCGGGTGTTGCCAACTGATGCTTCTGCGCAGAATAGCAGCTGCGCCTTTTGGCGCTGCTGTGTCTTCAGATGTGTTATTTTAGGCGGAGGCTTTAAATGGTGGGTAGGGTGCGCCTGAAAGCGCAGGAGAATAGTACCCTACCCCTTCAAGTCCCCCAAGTCCAGGGTGTCTCCTGTTCTTGCTTAGAGAGCTGGTGGGGCGCTGGACTAATATGTGATTTTGTGATGTATTTCTCCGTTGTGTTGTTTTAAAGAGGGTAATTGTTGCCTCTCTGGAAAAAGTGTTAATGTGAGCAAAAGAGTGCGCGTTGCTACTCTGGTGGTATGTGGAAAGATAAAAGCGTCCCCTTATCTTTGTACATGGCTCTTTTTTTTTTCTTTTTTTTTAAGAAAAGACCGGCGCCAAGTTGAGACTTAGCGCGGGTGAGAAATTTTATTGCAAAGTCTGGTGACGACGTTTAAATTTTACGTGAACCCAGCGTCAAGTGATGACGTGTCAATAGGTGTGAGATAGTAAAATTCGACGGAGAACGTGTTTCAGCCTTTGCGTCCACCCAGCGCCAAGTGATGACGTGGCAGTCAGGGTATTGGATAGTAAAATCCGGCGGAGAACGTCTTTTGGATTTTACGTCAACCCGTCGCCAAGTGATGACGTGGCAGTCAGGGTGTTGGATAGTAAAATCCGGCGGAGAACGTCTTTTGGATTTTACGTCAACCCATCGCCAAGTGATGACGTGGCAGTCAGGGTGTTAGATAGTAAAATCCGGCGGAGAACGTCTTTTGGATTTTACGTCAACCCATCGCCAAGTGATGATGTGGCAGTCAGGGTGTTAGATAGTAAAACCCGGCGGAGAACGTCTTTTGGATTTTACGTCAACCCATCGCCAAGTGATGACGTGGCAGTCAGGGTGTTAGATAGTAAAATCAGGCGGAGAACGTCTTTTGGATTTTACGTCAACCCATCGCCAAGTGGTGACGTGGCAGCTAGGGTATATTAAATGTGTCATCCTTGTAATTAATTTGAAATTTAAAAGGTTTCTTTGAACCTAGGAAACGTGCTGAGGAAGCCGAGATGGTTGGTGAACGTGTCAGAGTGCAGAAGGGATGTCTGCACAGTTGTCAGTCACGTCAGCACGTGGGTGGGAGGTTATCCATCGTGTGTCAGGCGAGTAGCCGTAGAACGCGCGCGAGTGGTGCAGTTTGTCAGACTGATTGCTAACGTTCGGCAGGTGAGAAGTCGTCCTTTTGGGCAGACGCGTGGAGTCACGTGCTAACGAGTAACTGCTTATCCAGCTGTTATGCCACGTGTAGCGTCCAGATATCTCCTTTTCTGGCAAGATGAAGAGTCTTCTGCCAGCGGTTCCCATTGCATTAAATGCGATGGGTATAAATACTTCAGGAGGCCATCGGAGTTTGATCTTATCTTACCTTTTTCAAAAAATCCTTCAATCTTCTCTTCAAAAATCTCCATCTTCGCCGGTGAACCTTCAAGTTTTCCGGTGAGTTTCTGGAAAAATTTTCCTTTTCTCTTTAAAACCTTTGTCACCATGCCTGAGGGCTCTGATGTTGGGGAAACCCTGGTAAAGCTGTTGAGAAGTCGAAGAAGTTGATCCATAACACCACCTGTAAGTGGGGTGAGAAGAGTTTTGCCAAGTTCGTGAAGGCCATGGAGTTTGATCCCTCCTGGGAGGTTGAGTTACCAACTGGCAAGGGTACTGCCTTGGCTCCTCCCACCGGGAAGATGAGCTTGTATGGGGCCCATCTTGCCCTCTGTGGGTTCCGTCTACCTGCTACCAAGTTCCAGGTGGACACCTTGGTGAAGTATGGTGTTCATGTCACCCAGGTCAGTGGGTTTGGGATGCTTCGTCTTGTTCACTTCGAAGCCTGCTGCCGTGCTCTGGACATTGAGCCGTCTTTTGAACGGTTCAATGTCTTTTATTTGCTGAACATGGAGGGTTCTTGGTTTAACTTTGTTCCTCGTCCCCATGTACCTCCATGTGGGACAACTGCTCCCAAGTCACTTCATGACTGGAAGGAGAAGTTTTTCTACGTCAAGAGGGGGTGATACCTGTGGACATGCCATGGAAGGTTGTTGCTGAGCGTCAGAAGGTAGGTGATCATCCTGTTATGGAGGGGTTCAGGGACCAAGCCTGGTTCAAGGAGTTGGTGGCTCGTGCTTCCCCGTTTGACACGGTATGTGTTCCGAAGCCATGTTGGCTTTGTTGGGTATGAGCCGGGTTCAGATTGTGGAGGGGAAAGAGCCTGTGGTTGTTACACCTGGTAAGTTTTTTCCAAGCTTTTTTACAGTTGTCTTTCTTATTGTGTAACTGAATTGTGTTTTGTTTGACTCAGGGATGTCAAAGTTTGATGCATTTTTGTTGAGAGATAAAGCCCCACTGGAGTGGAGGGATCCCGCGGAGGGTAGGGTGTCCGTGATTGCTGAGATGGTTGATAGGTTCTACTTTCCCTATCTGGAGTTCAAGCCAACCGTTCTTCTGTTTTCACGTGAGCATCCTATAAATACTGATCCTTTATGTTCTGTTTCACATGCGGGGGTAGATGACGTGCTTGTCGTGGTACACGTAAAATTTCCCAATTACAACTAAAGATAGTGGTAAGAAGGGTATCGAACACAGGGAGTTTGTGGAAAATGTGAGAATTAAGGTTTTGTAATTAAACTACTATTTAACAACTAAGAAAAATAAAGATCAAAGATTGTTTGTTGGTTTTGATTTAGATTCAAGAAAAGTAAACTAAATTGATGAATTGAAATAAGATTGTGTTTATCAAATTGAGAAAGCAATGACCATCCCTGGATCCATTTCCCTTGAATCTTTATGCCAAAAGTCTCACTAGAAAGAGTTACATGGACATAACTCGTATTTGAACAAGTGTTGTGATAAAAGGGAACAAAGTACTCGGATTATATTAATGCGAGGTTGTTTCCCGATGACCAATTACTCAATTATCCAACCCAAATCCTTCCCGCAATATCCCGATTGTTAGCAACACCAAGAACATGCAATCAAGAAGAGAAATTGATAAATTAAATAACCACTACAACCAAATGTTCAAATACCATAACAATTCAACAAAGCATACCAAATTGTTTATTCTAGAAATCATAAGACAAACACATAAATAGTTCAAAGAAAACTTCACCAAGGATGACCATTAAAGGTTTAGCCAAGCATCACCAAATGGGTCATCATAATCTTCAATCTATTGTTCATGTGAATCAAAGATAATAACCTAATGATTAGCAATGTTCTTCAACCTTGTTTTCTGCCCAAAATCGCCCCTAGAATGCTAAGGAACGTTCCCAATTCGAAGATGATCAAAAGTCTTGCAATAACCACCCATTTAATAGGGGAAGTTACAAAAAAGTGCAGAGTCCACCGTACCATACGGTGGTCACCGTATGGTACGGTGGCATCAACAAAACCAACGCCCATCAGGGACTGCAATACGGTGGGAATATGTTTGTCAGCCTTCACCGTACCATACGGTGGTGACCGTACCATACGGTGGACCTGACAAAAATCCCAATTTTTCTTCTTTTGTTTCTTTCAAGCTCCAACTCGTTTCCGGTCCGCTCCCAAGTGCGTTTTTCTTCATTTTTAGCTCCTTAATGCCCCTGCAATCATAGTAACCGTAGTCACCCCATTCCAAGCAATAACATGGACAAATGTGGATAAAATAAGCGTTTTAGCACTATAAAAGGGTGTTCTATGAACCACCCGTCACATCCCCACACTTACCCATTGCTTGTCCCAAGCAATCTACCAAAATCACTTTTACGCAAAATGATCATTTTTAAATCAAGCATTAACGTGCAATCCATATACTAACCCGTCCTTAACACCCGAATCAACACACCCCTCACAGTTTCTCTCCTCTCGGTGACAACTGAAAACTAGCAATTCAGAGCTAGGCACACAAAAGGCAAATAAATGAGTGCGCAACCATAAGCTTGTACCTGAATCAACCCTCCTCTTACACGCTAAACATAAGTGCAAATCAAAGGGGCTTGTCGGGTTGTAATGTGGCTAAGTGTAAAGGTAGGGAAAAGGGTATATTTTTAGTAGCGCATAACTTTACCCGGTCTTTTATTACACAACGACACACACACATAACTAACACACGCAAACACAAATACGAACACAACTATAATAGATATCACATATAAACTTCCTCTCTTTTTTTTTTCTTTTCTCTTTTTTTTTTTTTTTCATCATTTTTCTCAATTTTTTTTTTTTCAATACATCAAGCAATACTAATACATACACGTACGAACACACTCAACTAAAACTTCAACTTATAATACTAACATAACACACTAACACTTTATTTAAACACACAAGACCGGGTCAAGTTGGGTATTTATTTAGGGAACTAGCTAAAGGGTTAACAATCGATAGGCTTTTAGGCTCAAAAATGGGCAACTAAATGTCCAAACCCCCGCCCCTCTCGCTACCAAGCTCATATATATAATGCATGAGGTCCAACCCCCCAATTCCCACACTCTCACTCAACATAACAAGGCTACCTAGTGCCCTTATCATCTCTACACTTATGCTCGCTCAAAGATTCAAGTCGCATTCAAGCACAAGTTCTAGTGCACCCCCACCCATTGCCACTCTCACAAGATATATCTATATATATTGTTCTATAACTGTGGCTCAAATCTCACCAAGAATAAAAATGGGTTAAGGGTTGCCGGTGTGCCTCTCGAGGTTAGTTCAAGGTGTTCCAATTCTCACAACGCTACGCTTGATTTTTTTCAAAAATTTTTAAATTCTTCAAAATTTTCCCCCATCCCCACACTTGGGATACATTGTCCCCAATGTGCGGTTTTTGGAAGGAAACACTCGTACACTCAAACCACAAATTTCTTTTTGTATTTTTTCATTTTTTATTATTTTTTTTTTCATTTGTAAACAACACACCTCCTACTACCACAACCCAAAGCAATCATCATCAATCATAACACCACCCAACCACCCATTTCCCGAAACATAAAGAAAAGAAAACAAACATACAACTATGTACAAAAGAAAACAACCTGGTCAATAATAGCGAGGCTGAGGCGGTCCAAACACGGAGGTCATCAAATCATTCCATTCCCCGAATCCAAATGCCTCGCTACTGCTTCCACCTTGATCTGGGGCCTGCTGTTGTTTGTTTATTTTTTTTTACCATATATCAAACACGTGTATGAGTTCCTGCAGTTCCTCCCAATCGAGCCGTATAGCATTTCTTTCGCGGCCGATAAACAAACCTGAAACTAAGACTCAAAAGAAAAATAAAAATATAAAATTCTGGGATGCCTTATACACCGATGGTGTACATATTTACCCTGCCTGAATGGGGATTGAGTACAGGCGAAATTATCTGATTGCAAGGTAAACTCCAAGCATTCCCAGAAATCAAAAGAGACTTAAAATACAATCTAAAAATAAAACAAAATATATAAATATACAAAATGTACAAGAATCATACCTGATGTTCATTCATGGTGGTCTCAAAGAACATTTGCCTACCGAATTTCCGAAGTATGCTCGGTAGTTTACATGCCAAATAAACAGATGTTTAAAGATTGGCATGTATAGTGAGCGAATGTTGTTGTGGTGGAACCATCTCATGAGCTTTTCCCCGATGTCTTGTAGTCTCACTTTCCGAATATTTGCCTTTGAATCTTCATCCCGAACCTTGTTTATGAGGTTAATCGGGGCGGGATGAGATTTGTGAGAATCTTGACTTGTGTCACCTGCATCAATACAAACAACAACCTTTTCCAAATGTAACTCTTCAACAAATGAAGGATTTGGTGTGGTATTAATCTCCACAACCTCATCCTTAACTTGCGAACAGTTTCTAATATCATCAGGTAAAGGGGAAATAGCCTCGGCTATGTCTATCCTTCTTGATAACATCTTACACTTAAAGCTCAAGTAATCAATTCTTTGTTGAATCGAAAGACTAGGTGTTGATAACAACTCTTCGACTTTAGATAATTTATCTTTGATTCGAGCAAGTTGCATTTCCTCCTTGCTTTGATATGTAATCTTTGTACGTTCTTCTTCATATGGAGGAATTTGGTATTGATCTTGAGGTAACCTGAAAATGGTGTCTCTTCGGGTTCATAGTTATAATAACTATGATCTGGCTCATCATAATACACCATGTTGTTTCGACAAACATCTTCCCAAGTCGGATAATAATCCTGTACGTCATCATACATGACATCCAATTCATATAATCTCCTCCTAGCGTCTTCAAATTGTTGTCGATACTCAGGGCACTCAAAACGAGTGTGACATGGACTACCACAACCTAAACATGATGAATAGGCTCGATCCATAGTATTCTACGCCTGCAAAGGAAAACCTGCACAACTAGAACACCCAAAGTGAAATCTAATAAAATTAAATAACACTTTCATATACCAAATTTTTTTTTTAAAGATTTTTTTTAAAAATAAAATAAAATAAAATAAAAGACAACTAAAAATTAACACATGTTGCGCACAACTCCCCGGCAATGGCGCCAAAATTTGACGTGCTTGTCGTGGTACACGTAAAATTTCCCAATTACAACTAAAGATAGTGGTAAGAAGGGTATCGAACACAGGGAGTTTGTGGAAAATGTGAGAATTAAGGTTTTGTAATTAAACTACTATTTAACAACTAAGAAAAATAAAGATCAAAGATTGTTTGTTGGTTTTGATTTAGATTCAAGAAAAGTAAACTAAATTGATGAATTGAAATAAGATTGTGTTTATCAAATTGAGAAAGCAATGACCATCCCTGGATCCATTTCCCTTGAATCTTTATGCCAAAAGTCTCACTAGAAAGAGTTACATGGACATAACTCGTATTTGAACAAGTGTTGTGATAAAAGGGAACAAAGTACTCGGATTATATTAATGCGAGGTTGTTTCCCGATGACCAATTACTCAATTATCCAACCCAAATCCTTCCCGCAATATCCCGATTGTTAGCAACACCAAGAACATGCAATCAAGAAGAGAAATTGATAAATTAAATAACCACTACAACCAAATGTTCAAATACCATAACAATTCAACAAAGCATACCAAATTGTTATTCTAGAAATCATAAGACAAACACATAAATAGTTCAAAGAAAACTTCACCAAGGATGACCATTAAAGGTTTAGCCAAGCATCACCAAATGGGTCATCATAATCTTCAATCTATTGTTCATGTGAATCAAAGATAATAACCTAATGATTAGCAATGTTCTTCAACCTTGTTTTCTGCCCAAAATCGCCCCTAGAATGCTAAGGAACGTTCCCAATTCGAAGATGATCAAAAGTCTTGCAATAACCACCCATTTAATAGGGGAAGTTACAAAAAAGTGCAGAGTCCACCGTACCATACGGTGGTCACCGTATGGTACGGTGGCATCAACAAAACCAACGCCCATCAGGGACTGCAATACGGTGGGAATATGTTTGTCAGCCTTCACCGTACCATACGGTGGTGACCGTACCATACGGTGGACCTGACAAAAATCCCAATTTTTCTTCTTTTGTTTCTTTCAAGCTCCAACTCGTTTCCGGTCCGCTCCCAAGTGCGTTTTTCTTCATTTTTAGCTCCTTAATGCCCCTGCAATCATAGTAACCGTAGTCACCCCATTCCAAGCAATAACATGGACAAATGTGGATAAAATAAGCGTTTTAGCACTATAAAAGGGTGTTCTATGAACCACCCGTCACATCCCCACACTTACCCATTGCTTGTCCCAAGCAATCTACCAAAATCACTTTTACGCAAAATGATCATTTTTAAATCAAGCATTAACGTGCAATCCATATACTAACCCGTCCTTAACACCCGAATCAACACACCCCTCACAGTTTCTCTCCTCTCGGTGACAACTGAAAACTAGCAATTCAGAGCTAGGCACACAAAAGGCAAATAAATGAGTGCGCAACCATAAGCTTGTACCTGAATCAACCCTCCTCTTACACGCTAAACATAAGTGCAAATCAAAGGGGCTTGTCGGGTTGTAATGTGGCTAAGTGTAAAGGTAGGGAAAAGGGTATATTTTTAGTAGCGCATAACTTTACCCGGTCTTTTATTACACAACGACACACACACATAACTAACACACGCAAACACAAATACGAACACAACTATAATAGATATCACATATAAACTTCCTCTCTTTTTTTTTTCTTTTCTTTTTTTTTTTTTTTTTCATCATTTTTCTCAATTTTTTTTTTTCAATACATCAAGCAATACTAATACATACACGTACGAACACACTCAACTAAAACTTCAACTTATAATACTAACATAACACACTAACACTTTATTTAAACACACAAGACCGGGTCAAGTTGGGTATTTATTTAGGGAACTAGCTAAAGGGTTAACAATCGATAGGCTTTTAGGCTCAAAAATGGGCAACTAAATGTCCAAACCCCCGCCCCTCTCGCTACCAAGCTCATATATATAATGCATGAGGTCCAACCCCCCAATTCCCACACTCTCACTCAACATAACAAGGCTACCTAGTGCCCTTATCATCTCTACACTTATGCTCGCTCAAAGATTCAAGTCGCATTCAAGCACAAGTTCTAGTGCACCCCCACCCATTGCCACTCTCACAAGATATATCTATATATATTGTTCTATAACTGTGGCTCAAATCTCACCAAGAATAAAAATGGGTTAAGGGTTGCCGGTGTGCCTCTCGAGGTTAGTTCAAGGTGTTCCAATTCTCACAACGCTACGCTTGATTTTTTTCAAAAATTTTTAAATTCTTCAAAATTTTCCCCCATCCCCACACTTGGGATACATTGTCCCCAATGTGCGGTTTTTGGAAGGAAACACTCGTACACTCAAACCACAAATTTCTTTTTGTATTTTTTCATTTTTTATTATTTTTTTTTTCATTTGTAAACAACACACCTCCTACTACCACAACCCAAAGCAATCATCATCAATCATAACACCACCCAACCACCCATTTCCCGAAACATAAAGAAAAGAAAACAAACATACAACTATGTACAAAAGAAAACAACCTGGTCAATAATAGCGAGGCTGAGGCGGTCCAAACACGGAGGTCATCAAATCATTCCATTCCCCGAATCCAAATGCCTCGCTACTGCTTCCACCTTGATCTGGGGCCTGCTGTTGTTTGTTTATTTTTTTTACCATATATCAAACACGTGTATGAGTCCCTGCAGTTCCTCCCAATCGAGCCGTATAGCATTTCTTTCGCGGCCGATAAACAAACCTGAAACTAAGACTCAAAAGAAAAATAAAAATATAAAATTCTGGGATGCCTTATACACCGATGGTGTACATATTTACCCTGCCTGAATGGGGATTGAGTACAGGCGAAATTATCTGATTGCAAGGTAAACTCCAAGCATTCCCAGAAATCAAAAGAGACTTAAAATACAATCTAAAAATAAAACAAAATATATAAATATACAAAATGTACAAGAATCATACCTGATGTTCATTCATGGTGGTCTCAAAGAACATTTGCCTACCGAATTTCCGAAGTATGCTCGGTAGTTTACATGCCAAATAAACAGATGTTTAAAGATTGGCATGTATAGTGAGCGAATGTTGTTGTGGTGGAACCATCTCATGAGCTTTTCCCCGATGTCTTGTAGTCTCACTTTCCGAATATTTGCCTTTGAATCTTCATCCCGAACCTTGTTTATGAGGTTAATCGGGGCGGGATGAGATTTGTGAGAATCTTGACTTGTGTCACCTGCATCAATACAAACAACAACCTTTTCCAAATGTAACTCTTCAACAAATGAAGGATTTGGTGTGGTATTAATCTCCACAACCTCATCCTTAACTTGCGAACAGTTTCTAATATCATCAGGTAAAGGGGAAATAGCCTCGGCTATGTCTATCCTTCTTGATAACATCTTACACTTAAAGCTCAAGTAATCAATTCTTTGTTGAATCGAAAGACTAGGTGTTGATAACAACTCTTCGACTTTAGATAATTTATCTTTGATTCGAGCAAGTTGAATTTCCTCCTTGCTTTGATATGTAATCTTTGTACGTTCTTCTTCATATGGAGGAATTTGGTATTGATCTTGAGGGTAACCTGAAAATGGTGTCTCTTCGGGTTCATAGTTATAATAACTATGATCTGGCTCATCATAATACACCATGTTGTTTCGACAAACATCTTCCCAAGTCGGATAATAATCCTGTACGTCATCATACATGACATCCAATTCATATAATCTCCTCCTAGCGTCTTCAAATTGTTGTCGATACTCAGGGCACTCAAAACGAGTGTGACATGGACTACCACAACCTAAACATGATGAATAGGCTCGATCCATAGTATTCTACGCCTGCAAAGGAAAACCTGCACAACTAGAACACCCAAAGTGAAATCTAATAAAATTAAATAACACTTTCATATACCAAATTTTTTTTTTAAAGATTTTTTTTAAAAATAAAATAAAATAAAATAAAAGACAACTAAAAATTAACACATGTTGCGCACAACTCCCCGGCAACGGCGCCAAAATTTGACGTGCTTGTCGTGGTACACGTAAAATTTCCCAATTACAACTAAAGATAGTGGTAAGAAGGGTATCGAACACAGGGAGTTTGTGGAAAATGTGAGAATTAAGGTTTTGTAATTAAACTACTATTTAACAACTAAGAAAAATAAAGATCAAAGATTGTTTGTTGGTTTTGATTTAGATTCAAGAAAAGTAAACTAAATTGATGAATTGAAATAAGATTGTGTTTATCAAATTGAGAAAGCAATGACCATCCCTGGATCCATTTCCCTTGAATCTTTATGCCAAAAGTCTCACTAGAAAGAGTTACATGGACATAACTCGTATTTGAACAAGTGTTGTGATAAAAGGGAACAAAGTACTCGGATTATATTAATGCGAGGTTGTTTCCCGATGACCAATTACTCAATTATCCAACCCAAATCCTTCCCGCAATATCCCGATTGTTAGCAACACCAAGAACATGCAATCAAGAAGAGAAATTGATAAATTAAATAACCACTACAACCAAATGTTCAAATACCATAACAATTCAACAAAGCATACCAAATTGTTATTCTAGAAATCATAAGACAAACACATAAATAGTTCAAAGAAAACTTCACCAAGGATGACCATTAAAGGTTTAGCCAAGCATCACCAAATGGGTCATCATAATCTTCAATCTATTGTTCATGTGAATCAAAGATAATAACCTAATGATTAGCAATGTTCTTCAACCTTGTTTTCTGCCCAAAATCGCCCCTAGAATGCTAAGGAACGTTCCCAATTCGAAGATGATCAAAAGTCTTGCAATAACCACCCATTTAATAGGGGAAGTTACAAAAAAGTGCAGAGTCCACCGTACCATACGGTGGTCACCGTATGGTACGGTGGCATCAACAAAACCAACGCCCATCAGGGACTGCAATACGGTGGGAATATGTTTGTCAGCCTTCACCGTACCATACGGTGGTGACCGTACCATACGGTGGACCTGACAAAAATCCCAATTTTTCTTCTTTTGTTTCTTTCAAGCTCCAACTCGTTTCCGGTCCGCTCCCAAGTGCGTTTTTCTTCATTTTTAGCTCCTTAATGCCCCTGCAATCATAGTAACCGTAGTCACCCCATTCCAAGCAATAACATGGACAAATGTGGATAAAATAAGCGTTTTAGCACTATAAAAGGGTGTTCTATGAACCACCCGTCACATCCCCACACTTACCCATTGCTTGTCCCAAGCAATCTACCAAAATCACTTTTACGCAAAATGATCATTTTTAAATCAAGCATTAACGTGCAATCCATATACTAACCCGTCCTTAACACCCGAATCAACACACCCCTCACAGTTTCTCTCCTCTCGGTGACAACTGAAAACTAGCAATTCAGAGCTAGGCACACAAAAGGCAAATAAATGAGTGCGCAACCATAAGCTTGTACCTGAATCAACCCTCCTCTTACACGCTAAACATAAGTGCAAATCAAAGGGGCTTGTCGGGTTGTAATGTGGCTAAGTGTAAAGGTAGGGAAAAGGGTATATTTTTAGTAGCGCATAACTTTACCCGGTCTTTTATTACACAACGACACACACACATAACTAACACACGCAAACACAAATACGAACACAACTATAATAGATATCACATATAAACTTCCTCTCTTTTTTTTTCTTTTCCTCTTTTTTTTTTTTTTTTTTTTCATCATTTTTCTCAATTTTTTTTTTTCAATACATCAAGCAATACTAATACATACACGTACGAACACACTCAACTAAAACTTCAACTTATAATACTAACATAACACACTAACACTTTATTTAAACACACAAGACCGGGTCAAGTTGGGTATTTATTTAGGGAACTAGCTAAAGGGTTAACAATCGATAGGCTTTTAGGCTCAAAAATGGGCAACTAAATGTCCAAACCCCCGCCCCTCTCGCTACCAAGCTCATATATATAATGCATGAGGTCCAACCCCCCAATTCCCACACTCTCACTCAACATAACAAGGCTACCTAGTGCCCTTATCATCTCTACACTTATGCTCGCTCAAAGATTCAAGTCGCATTCAAGCACAAGTTCTAGTGCACCCCCACCCATTGCCACTCTCACAAGATATATCTATATATATTGTTCTATAACTGTGGCTCAAATCTCACCAAGAATAAAAATGGGTTAAGGGTTGCCGGTGTGCCTCTCGAGGTTAGTTCAAGGTGTTCCAATTCTCACAACGCTACGCTTGATTTTTTTCAAAAATTTTTAAATTCTTCAAAATTTTCCCCCATCCCCACACTTGGGATACATTGTCCCCAATGTGCGGTTTTTGGAAGGAAACACTCGTACACTCAAACCACAAATTTCTTTTTGTATTTTTTCATTTTTTATTATTTTTTTTTTCATTTGTAAACAACACACCTCCTACTACCACAACCCAAAGCAATCATCATCAATCATAACACCACCCAACCACCCATTTCCCGAAACATAAAGAAAAGAAAACAAACATACAACTATGTACAAAAGAAAACAACCTGGTCAATAATAGCGAGGCTGAGGCGGTCCAAACACGGAGGTCATCAAATCATTCCATTCCCCGAATCCAAATGCCTCGCTACTGCTTCCACCTTGATCTGGGGCCTGCTGTTGTTTGTTTATTTTTTTTACCATATATCAAACACGTGTATGAGTCCCTGCAGTTCCTCCCAATCGAGCCGTATAGCATTTCTTTCGCGGCCGATAAACAAACCTGAAACTAAGACTCAAAAGAAAAATAAAAATATAAAATTCTGGGATGCCTTATACACCGATGGTGTACATATTTACCCTGCCTGAATGGGGATTGAGTACAGGCGAAATTATCTGATTGCAAGGTAAACTCCAAGCATTCCCAGAAATCAAAAGAGACTTAAAATACAATCTAAAAATAAAACAAAATATATAAATATACAAAATGTACAAGAATCATACCTGATGTTCATTCATGGTGGTCTCAAAGAACATTTGCCTACCGAATTTCCGAAGTATGCTCGGTAGTTTACATGCCAAATAAACAGATGTTTAAAGATTGGCATGTATAGTGAGCGAATGTTGTTGTGGTGGAACCATCTCATGAGCTTTTCCCCGATGTCTTGTAGTCTCACTTTCCGAATATTTGCCTTTGAATCTTCATCCCGAACCTTGTTTATGAGGTTAATCGGGGCGGGATGAGATTTGTGAGAATCTTGACTTGTGTCACCTGCATCAATACAAACAACAACCTTTTCCAAATGTAACTCTTCAACAAATGAAGGATTTGGTGTGGTATTAATCTCCACAACCTCATCCTTAACTTGCGAACAGTTTCTAATATCATCAGGTAAAGGGGAAATAGCCTCGGCTATGTCTATCCTTCTTGATAACATCTTACACTTAAAGCTCAAGTAATCAATTCTTTGTTGAATCGAAAGACTAGGTGTTGATAACAACTCTTCGACTTTAGATAATTTATCTTTGATTCGAGCAAGTTGAATTTCCTCCTTGCTTTGATATGTAATCTTTGTACGTTCTTCTTCATATGGAGGAATTTGGTATTGATCTTGAGGGTAACCTGAAAATGGTGTCTCTTCGGGTTCATAGTTATAATAACTATGATCTGGCTCATCATAATACACCATGTTGTTTCGACAAACATCTTCCCAAGTCGGATAATAATCCTGTACGTCATCATACATGACATCCAATTCATATAATCTCCTCCTAGCGTCTTCAAATTGTTGTCGATACTCAGGGCACTCAAAACGAGTGTGACATGGACTACCACAACCTAAACATGATGAATAGGCTCGATCCATAGTATTCTACGCCTGCAAAGGAAAACCTGCACAACTAGAACACCCAAAGTGAAATCTAATAAAATTAAATAACACTTTCATATACCAAATTTTTTTTTTAAATTTTTTTTTAAAAATAAAATAAAATAAAATAAAAGACAACTAAAAATTAACACATGTTGCGCACAACTCCCCGGCAACGGCGCCAAAATTTGACGTGCTTGTCGTGGTACACGTAAAATTTCCCAATTACAACTAAAGATAGTGGTAAGAAGGGTATCGAACACAGGGAGTTTGTGGAAAATGTGAGAATTAAGGTTTTGTAATTAAACTACTATTTAACAACTAAGAAAAATAAAGATCAAAGATTGTTTGTTGGTTTTGATTTAGATTCAAGAAAAGTAAACTAAATTGATGAATTGAAATAAGATTGTGTTTATCAAATTGAGAAAGCAATGACCATCCCTGGATCCATTTCCCTTGAATCTTTATGCCAAAAGTCTCACTAGAAAGAGTTACATGGACATAACTCGTATTTGAACAAGTGTTGTGATAAAAGGGAACAAAGTACTCGGATTATATTAATGCGAGGTTGTTTCCCGATGACCAATTACTCAATTATCCAACCCAAATCCTTCCCGCAATATCCCGATTGTTAGCAACACCAAGAACATGCAATCAAGAAGAGAAATTGATAAATTAAATAACCACTACAACCAAATGTTCAAATACCATAACAATTCAACAAAGCATACCAAATTGTTATTCTAGAAATCATAAGACAAACACATAAATAGTTCAAAGAAAACTTCACCAAGGATGACCATTAAAGGTTTAGCCAAGCATCACCAAATGGGTCATCATAATCTTCAATCTATTGTTCATGTGAATCAAAGATAATAACCTAATGATTAGCAATGTTCTTCAACCTTGTTTTCTGCCCAAAATCGCCCCTAGAATGCTAAGGAACGTTCCCAATTCGAAGATGATCAAAAGTCTTGCAATAACCACCCATTTAATAGGGGAAGTTACAAAAAAGTGCAGAGTCCACCGTACCATACGGTGGTCACCGTATGGTACGGTGGCATCAACAAAACCAACGCCCATCAGGGACTGCAATACGGTGGGAATATGTTTGTCAGCCTTCACCGTACCATACGGTGGTGACCGTACCATACGGTGGACCTGACAAAAATCCCAATTTTTCTTCTTTTGTTTCTTTCAAGCTCCAACTCGTTTCCGGTCCGCTCCCAAGTGCGTTTTTCTTCATTTTTAGCTCCTTAATGCCCCTGCAATCATAGTAACCGTAGTCACCCCATTCCAAGCAATAACATGGACAAATGTGGATAAAATAAGCGTTTTAGCACTATAAAAGGGTGTTCTATGAACCACCCGTCAGTAGACCCTTGTTTTGTTGTTTCCTCTGATGAGGAGTCCACTGGGTCTTCTGTAGAAATGGTGGATCCATCGCCTCCGCGTGGTCATAAGAAGAGTGTGCCGCGCTTTCATAAGCATAAGGTGTTATCCCAAGCTAAATCTGCTTTTGAGTGCAGGTGGTGAAGGGCCTCTCTTTGGTCAGCGTGATCGGCGTACAGAATCTTCTTCCTTCGCCCCTGAAGATGATGCGGCTGTGAGTCCGCTGAAGAAGAAGCGGAAGCTGGGTAAGGTCCCCGGCGGGAAGTCTGGGTCTTCCAAGTCTGGCGGAGCCGGACCAGCGCCGTTTTCTTTGGAGATTAGTCCTCCGCCAGAGCGTCGTCCTCTTATACAGAAGACGTTGAAAAAAGTGACTAGTAAGTGGTGTTCTGCCTTCCTTCTTTCCTTTTGTTATATTGATATTTTTCTAAGTGTTGTCTTGCTTTTGTTGTAGTTGTTTCTCCGCAAGCTCCGGGTTCCTCCTCCGAGCCAAGTGAGGCAGAGGTTGCCAAGAAAAGGCGGGAGGAGGAGGCGGCGAAGGCTCGGGCGGATCAAGAGGCAGCTGAGGCCGAGAAGCGGGCCAAGGAAGCTGCTGCCAAGAAGGCGGAGGAGGAGAGGGTAGCAGCTGAGAAGCTACGTCTGGAAGAGGTGGCCAGGAAGGCTGAGGCCGAGAGAGTGGCAGCTGAAAAGCTGCGTGTTGAGAAGGAAAAGGCGGAGGCTGAAGCCAAAGCTAGGGCGGAGGAGGAGGCCACCAGGGCTAGGGCGGAGGAGGAGGCCGCCAGGGCTGCCTTCAATCAGGCGCTTTCTGGCGGTTCTCCTGGAGGTGGTGGTGGTAGCATGCCTTCTGGTGGAAGGTCGAGTGTTGACCGGAGTGACCCGGGTTACTTCGCGGGTGATGTTATCTGGCGCCCGCACTGGAGTATCCGGGAGAACTCCCGTTTTGCAAATCCTCTGACAACTGAGGAGTTTGTTTCTCAAGTGGTTCCTCCCAAGGAAAAGGAGTATCAGGACAGCTTGTCCCGCTCGCAGCTGATTACCGATATCTGCGTTGGGCAGGCTCTTCAGGTTGCTGCTGTGGAGTCATTGAAGCGACGGGATGAAGAGTTTGCCCGTGATGTCGCCGAGTTCAATGCTCTGCGGTCAGCTCAGGCGCAGCGGGAGGAGAAGCTGAAGTCTGAGGTTGAGAGGTATAGGGACAAAGCTTACAAGTCTGAGAACAAGATTAAGGTGCTTGAGCGCGATCATGCGCTGGCTCATCAAAGGTGGATCGATGCCTGTCAAGTGACTTACCAAGAGACTATGAGACTGAAGGATCAGATCCAGGCGCTGAAGAATGAGAATGCCAGGCTGCAAGAGATTGCAGAAGGCCATGTCAAAGTTTTAGCTGATAAGGACTCAATGGTGGCAGGCTTGCGGTCTGAATTGCGCAACAAGGATGATGAGCTTGTGAGTGCCTCTTCTCAGTGTCCGAGTTGGTGAGTGAGAAGGAAGCGTGGGTGAAGGAGAAGGCTGCGTTGACGGAGGAGAGGGCTTCTTTAGAGGAATCCTTGACCCTGTCGCAGACGGAGGCGGAAAATGCCAAGACTCTCTTGGATGAAGCCAACGTTGCGCAGGAGAAGGCCCAGGATTCTGTCCGTTGGGTGATGACCGAGGGTATCGCCGGGGTAAGTATTTTCCTATCTTTCCATGTCATTGTGTATTCTCCTTCTGATCTTTGTTTTTGTGCAGATTTTCAAGCGGTTCTGGAATGAACCCAATCTCGGCGATCAGGTTGCTGCTATTGCTGCCGCTGCGCGCGCTGCTGGGGAAGTTGAGGGGTTCGACAGTGGGTTTTACCATGCGCTGAATGGAGGGCGTATAACTGAAAGCGAGCATGATGGTAAACCCAGGGAGAAGGAGTATGAAGCTGAACTTCTTAAATTTGAGCAAGTCGAATTCCCCATACTGAAGACAGTGGCGGACTGTAATCAGTATGCTGATCCAGCCGACGCCCTCCGTTACTTTATTGAAGAATCCGACCGTTTGGGTGCGGAGGCGCAACAGAAGGGGAAGCAAGCAGCAGCTGGTGGGGGGAGACGTCTGGGACCGTTCCGGAGGATACGGAAGAGCAGCTGGTGGACTTCGAAGAGTCTGAAGAAGAATAGGTTGTTTGTTAGGGTGGTTTGTTTCTGTTTTTATTTTGTAAAGCTTGGGGCAGCTTGAACGCCCCTTTTTTGATGGGATACTTTTAAGTAATACTATGTTTAACTTTTTGTGTGATGTTTGTTTGGATTTGATTATTGAGTCCGGCGATAGTTATGTTAAATATCTATGCCTTGAAGACCCGGGGTTCCAGTAGTGCACACCATAAGTTTAAACGGTAAAAACTTCTTAGAATCCAAAAGGGGCTTAGGCATGTGTAGCCTAAGTGCTTACAAAAATTACATGTAACAGAAACGTAACTGTGCCGCGTTCCAAGATTGTGGGACAGGCGTGCCATCTATTTTTTCTAGCGCATAAGCGCCTTTGCCCAAGATCTCTTGAACTCTGTAGGGCCCCTCCCATGTTGGAGCAAGTTTTCGTTGCTTTTCTGTGTTTGAAGCGATATTATTTCTTAGAACGTAATCTCCAATGTTAAACTTGTGTAGTTTAACTTTTTGGTTGTAGTAGCGCTCCATCTGATTTTTGTATCTGGCCTCTTTGATGGCGGCGAGCTCCCGCCGCTCTTCAAGTAGGTCTAAATTTAACCGTAGCTCTTTGTGGTTTTGCCCTTTTTCCGCCATGAGTACCCTCGTGGAGGGGCATCCGATCTCTGTGGGTATGACGGCCTCGGAACCGTAGGTTAGGCTGAATGGAGTTTCGCCATTGCTGGTTTTGGCGAGTATGCGATTTGCCCATAGGACGTGCGGAACCTTGTCCACCCATCCTGTTCTTTTGGTTCCCAGCCGCTTTTTGATACCTTCGATGATGCTTCGATTTGCTCTTTCGACTTGACCGTTCCCTTGGGGATGAGCTACTGAGGTGAATATCTGTTGGACACCCATTTGCGCCAGCCATTGCTGCAAGTGTTGGTCAGTGAATTGGGTTCCGTTATCGCTTATGATTTGATACGGCAAGCCGAACCTGCATATGATGAATTCCCATATGAATTTTTTGGTGTGTGCGTCGTCTATTTTTGCCAGTGGCTTCGCTTCGATCCACTTTGTGAAGTAGTCGATTGCCACTATTAAGAACTTGACGTTTCCCGGCGCTGTGGGAAATGGGCCAACAAGGTCTATCGCCCATTTCTAGAATGGCCACGCCGCTGTGACGGGAACCAAGTCATTTTTGGGGCGCAAGGTGTTTGGCGCGTGGCGCTGGCAAGAATCGCACTTGCGCAATTCTGCTACTGCGTCTGGGTGCATACCTGGCCAATAATAGCCAGCGTTCATTAACTTGGCCACCACCATTCTGGGTCCTGCGTGTAGTCCGCAGGTACCCTCGTGAATATCTCTGATGAGGAAGGAGGTGTCCTCCTTGTCGACGCATCGCAGTAGGGGACCCAAGTATGATCGTCGGTAGAGGATTCCCTCTGTTAACTGATAGTGCAAGGCTTTGTGTTGAATTTTTCGTGCTTCCGCCTTGTTATCGGGTAACGTTCTGGATGTTGTAGATGGGCTTTCTTGTAGTTCAACCCGAACGTTTTTGGCCATGTGGTCAAAGACCGTGGAAGCCATTTTACTTAATGTGTCGGCGGGTTTGTTCTCACTCCGGTTGATTTGGGTGACCGTGCAAGAAGTGAATTTGCGCATAAGTAGCTTGGCCTGCTGCAAGTATAGGGCCATTGTGGCGTCCCTTGCGTCATACGTGCCATTGATGTGTCCAGCTACTAGCAGTGAATCAACGTGTGCTTCGAGGTGGGAAGCTCCCATTTGGTGCGCAATGCACAGTCCTGCTAGTAGTGCTTCATATTCCGCTTCATTGTTTGTTGCGGCAAAATCTAACCGAATGGCGTATGTGTATTCTTTTCTGTTTGGGCTGATTAGTCGCAGACCCGCGCCTGCGCCATCTGTATTTGATGCGCCGTCGGTATAGAGCTTCCAGCCTTCATTTTCGGGCGTTGGTTGTGCGGGGTCTTGCTCGGCTAAGCATTCAGCAATTTTGTCCGTTGGTATTTCGGTGGCGAAGTCAGCGAGTACTTGTCCCTTGACTGCGGGTCTAGGTTTGTAATTGATAGTGTGTTCACCTAGTTTGATTGCCCATTTTGCCAGGCGTCCTGAGGTTTCGGGTTTGCGTAGCACATCGTTGATTCTGTAGTCTGTTAGGACGTTTATTGGGTGGCCGTGGAAATACCTGCGCAGTCTGCGCGATGCATGGATGAGAGCTAGTACTAGCTTTTCCATTGTGGAGTACCTAGTCTCTGCGTCTAGCAGGGTTCTGCTAATGTAGTAGATGGGTGTTTGAACGGTTTCCGGTCTACTAGGAGTACTGCGCCGATTGCCCGCTCTGTTACAGAGAGGTATAGGGTTAACGGCTCTTTGGGTAATGATGCTGTGAGAGTAGGTAAATTCATAAGACATTCTTTCATTTCTTGAAAAGCCTTTTCCGCCTCAGGGGTCCAGTGGAAATTACTTTTTTTAAGACAATTTTTTAGAGTGTCTACAAATGGAAAAGACTTGGAAGCATAATTTGAAAGGAAGCGATTGAGGGCGACGAGGCGTCCCATTAGAGTTTGGACTTCCTTGATGGATGTTGGTGAAGGCATTCTTTCGATGGCGAGGACCTTGTCTGGGTTTGCGCGGAAGCCATCCCTTGTGACAATAACTCCCAGGAATTTCCCTTCTTCCATGCCGAAGGAACATTTGCTGGGGTTAAGCTTCATGCGCACCTTTCGCAGTTGATTGAATGTCTTTTGGATGTCTTCCAGCATGTTGTCTTCGTCTTTGCTTTTGATGACGGGATCATCAACGTATACCTCCAAGCGTACGCCTATCTCGTGGATGAAAGCGCTGTCCATGAGTCGCTGATATGTGGCTCCCGCATTTTTCAGGCCGAAAGGCATTTTGGTGTAACAGAAGATTCCTGTGTCCGTGCGGAAGGCCGTTTTGTCTTCATCTTCCTTTGCCATTTGGATTTGGTGGTAGCCTTTGTAGGCGTCGAGGAAGCATTTGAAGCGAATTGGCGCGAGGGAGTCCACCTTTAAGTCGATTTCTGGAAGAGGGTAACAATCCTTTGGACAGGCCTTGTTCAAATCTTTGTAGTCGACACACATGCGCCATCCGCCCGTCGCTTTTCCTACCATGACTGGGTTGGCTACCCATGTTTGGTAGCGTATTGGACGGATGATGCCTGCGTGGAGCAGTTCATTGACTTGTTCGTTCATCGCCTTTGTTTTCTCTGGCCCCATTTTGCGCATCTTCTGAGCGACTGGCTCCACCGATCTGTAAGTGTTGAGTTTGTGTTCCGCGATTTCTCTTGGAACGCCGATCATGTCAGATGGTTGCCAGGCGAATATGTCTATGTTTTTTACTAAGAGTTGTTTGAGGTGCACTCTTATGGTGTTGGAGATTTCATGGCCGATGATGACCGTTTGGTCCGGGAATTTGGAGTTGAGGATCCAGTTTTCCGGCTCCAATCGGGTTTGTGTTTTTTGTGGTTTTGCCACCTCGATTGCGTGGCACTGTTTGTTTCCGCGGATTATTGCGACGCCGGTTCGGGTCGGGAAGCCTACCATTTGGTGCGGGGTGGAGGCGTTGGCGTTGAACTTTGCCAGGCCTTCCCGCCCTAATAGGACATCGTGGCGAGATGTTGCTGGTAGGACCATGAAGTCACATATTTCTGTGCGTTCATGGGTACCATCTGTCAAAGTGACCGGGAAGGTGATTATGCTGCGCGGCATGATGACTTCGTCGATAAAGCCTGAGATTGGTGCATTGACTGGAACGAGGCGGGCTTTGTCATCCTCGTCCAGTTGTTGAAAACACTGATCGTAGATGATGTCAGTGCTGCTTCCGCCGTCTAGGAACATGGATTGCGTTCGATAATGTCCTACGACGCCGGTGACGATTAATGGCGCAGTTGCGGAGGGTCCGCCTCGTACCCGGGGGATGAGGACATCCACCTCCTTCCAGGAGTCATCTGTTTCTCTCGGGCGCTTTCCTTTGTTCTGGTGTTTTCCCGCGGCGGAGATCATATTACAGTGATGATGCGGGGTATGCCTGATGTAACTTGTTTGTAGATTCCGGATTTGTTTCTTTCCGGGTTCTTCATGTTTGTCGTCTTGGTTGTTGCGCCCG
Organism: Ambrosia x helenae; assembly: GCA_030844895.1. Taxonomy (NCBI): domain Eukaryota; kingdom Viridiplantae; phylum Streptophyta; class Magnoliopsida; order Asterales; family Asteraceae; genus Ambrosia; species Ambrosia x helenae. The sequence goes on from CM061225.1 coordinate 98,963,640, forward strand.
CCTTTGTTAACGTTTTTGACAAGATGACCGAGCTGGCCCGTCTTTAGTGCCGCCTCTATTTCTAACTTTAGGCTGTAGCAGTTGTCCGTCAGGTGACCATAATCGTTATGGTATTCACAATATTTGGTGTGGTCAACATTCTTTCTTTTTCCCAACACCATGGGCTCTTTGAAAGTGACCTGCTCTGTTTTGAGTACTTGTGACGGTGTTTTTGTGAGCGGCGTCCAGTCGGTGTTCTTCTTGGGTTGGCTTCTGTGGTCCCTTGATTGCTTGTTGGTAATTTTCGGTCGAGCGTCGTTGGCGGGTGAGTATTTACCTTCGTCCGTTGGTCCTGAAATGCGTGACCAGACGGATTGCTTGCCTTTGTTCCTGTTAGAGTTGTTTGTTTGGTTGTAGCCGCGCTGCTGTTTGATAGAGCGCTCCGAGGATGCGTATATTTTTGAGGCTTTGATGACTTCTTCCCAAGAATCTGGGACCCCCGTTTTTCCGGATAGTGTTTTCATCAGATCCTCGCTGCGTACTCCATGAATGAAGCCTGCACGCGTCGGCTCTTCTCCGCAACCGATCTGCAGTGCCTCCTTGTTGTAGCGCACAATGTAGTCATCTATTGATTCGTTGTCTGTGCGCTGACATAGGAGGATATGGGCCTTGTCCCGTTTGTGTCGCATGAGATGGGAGAAGTGATCTTTGAACTTCTGGATGAGGTCATCGAAGTCTAGGATGCCTCCTACCGGAAGGTTGTCAAACCAAACTCTGGCTGCGCCTGTAAGGGTTTGTGCGAACAGGTGACACCAGACTTGTACAGGCCAGAGGACTGTGGTTCCTGCACACTCGAAGTCGTGCAAGTGGTCAGTGGGGTCTCGCAGGCCATCGTACATGCCGATGCTGCTGGGGAGTTTAGCTTGTTTTTCTATTGGTGCGGTGGCTATTCGTTGACAAAATTTTGAGCTTAGGGCGAACGACTTAGGCCTATATGGCCTGTTTAAGTCGTCGTCTTCCTTCTTGTGTGATGACGCCGATTGAGTTTTTGTCAGCTTCCGCCTTTTGGATTTCGAGGTTGTTGTTGCGTCTGTATCACTGGTTGGCTAGTAGCCGTCAGATTCTGATGCGGAGTCTACTAGGTCCTGGTCGCGTGTGTTCTTACTGCGACCTCCACCACGAGATTTTGGATGGGTGGCCTGTTTTTCCTTCCACTTTCGACTGTGTTTGGCGGAAGGGGAGGCCTTGCTTTTAGACTTGTTGGTTTGGAGTTTGGCCAACATATTTTGGTAGATCTTGGTGTTTTTAAGCTGTTTGCGAAAAAGCCACTCGTCGGGATCCATTGGTGTGGTGGGTGCGTCGGATTTAGACGAGTCTGAGCAAGAAACCGCCCGCGGCGGTGTTTCTTCCCTTGTGGTTGCTTGTGGCGTGCCCTTATCTGGAGTTTGGAGCGTTCCCGCTCTGGCGGTCTGAACGACTGTAGAGGGGGTTGCTCCTTTGGTTCCGACAGGGGTTAGATCAGCCATTTTGTGAGTTTAAAGGATGTAGGTTTGAAAGTTTTTTGAGTCTTTCAGCCGGTACGGATGGCGCCAATGAAGAAACAACGAGTATAAATAATGGGGTAGGACGGGATAATATATGGAGTAACGCCTCGTGTTCGCTGCAGGGTATAATCCTTGGCTCACAACGATGGTTGGTCTATGGTTATATGCACGAGTGATAAGCAAAGAGACACAATAGGCAAGGGTATAAGTGGTTCGATCTCGTAAGATCTACGTCCAATGGAAAAGATAATCTTTATTGATAAAAGATACAAGTAATTGTACAAGTGGTGAAACAAGTGTATTAGTTCTAATTGGTTGATTCCACCCCTGAAGAAAGGAGGTCAAGTCCTCCTTTTATAGGAGATGTATGGGCCTAAGGCCATCGGGCCCATTCTGATCGTTAATGGGCTCGGGTTAGAGGCCCGGGCCGGCTGCTTTGCAGGCCCCTCTAGTTGGATCCCAATCCTTAGTTAGATAAAGCGATCCAAGTTGAAGAGGGCCGCTTTTGACTGGGCCACGTGTCGCCTCGTGGTTGGTCGGCTGGGCGGTGCTTTGTCCTCCATACACGTGGCGTGTTGTGGCTGGGTCTGCAGGAGAGTCTCCTTTTCTTCTGATGTCAGGAGACGTCAGGCGGCTGACCACTTGTCAGCTGACACCTGACGGGAGGTAGCAAGTTGGGCTCCAAGGGGGATGTTCCCGGGTGTTGCCAACTGATGCTTCTGCGCAGAATAGCAGCTGCGCCTTTTGGCGCTGTTGTGTCTTCAGATGTGTTATTTTAGGCGGAGGCTTTAAATGGTGGGTAGGGTGCGCCTGAAAGCGCAGGAGAATAGTACCCTACCCCTTCAGGTCTCTCGGGTGAGAGCCGAGTATTATATATATTGGAGAATGTTGTGCTTCAATCTCCTTGATTTCTTCTCATTGTTAATTCAAATATCTCTATCTATATATATAAAAGAAAACGTATATGCTGACGTGACGTGCAATAGAGGTCTCAACCTCCTCTTGAGAGTGCCACGTGGCTTAATAATTGAGGGTTTTTAGTGTTTTTGAATTATTTCCTTTTTTAATTAAAAAAATAAAATAAAACCCTAAATTCTAAATTACTAAAATTAAATTGAGTTATTTTAGGAAAAAAGAATTTAAAAATAAATTTAAAATTTTCTCTCTCATGTTTCCTCCCATAATTTTTAAACGTTTATATCTTTTATATACGGGATTTTTTAAAGAAAAAAATTACACCAAATTAACGAGCGTTTTATTATCTTTCCAACGAGTACCATAGTGCTATATAAAAAACGGAGAAAAAATCGACTATTTTTGTGGGGTTTCGTTTATACGGGAAAAAAACACACAAAGTGTTCATGTTATTCATTAATCATGTTTTTTCTTTTAAACCAGGTTCTTATCTACGATGTTGAAAATCAGCCTAATCGCCATGTTATCATTGGAATTTTACTAGGTATACTTCATCAAGAGAAGCTAGGAGAAAGAATCGCGCAACACTGCAACACATGGTGTCACCTTATAGCAAAGTTATTTTTTTATTTATTTAATTACAAGAGTAATAATTATTACTATTGGTATTAGTATTATTAGAATGGTTATATTTTTCAACCCCGGAACGCTCCCGGGAAGAATTGATAGTTGCTGACGTGGCGTTCAATGGTGGCATCAACCATCTCTTGATTATGCCACGTGGCATAATGAGATGCAATGGTTACAACTTTAAACTTAAGTGTTTGTTTAGTTGATTAGGTTAGGAATTATAAGAGCCATTAGAATGTGAGAAATTAGATAGATGTAATGAGTTTTTGAATAGTTGCAGCTTACATAAGTGATTTTTAGATGATTACTGATTAGGTTTTAGATTAGAGAATATGAGTTATTACTTATTAGAATACTATGAACATGCAATGATTGAGAGATTTTGTGGTTAGTCAACTTAAGCCATTTGCAATAGGTTATCACGTAAAATTAGATTTTTCAACCCCGGGACCCTCCCGGGGTAATCAGCTAGTATATATATATATATATATATATATATATATATATATATACATACAAAGTGTATTCTCTCTATTTTAGGGAAGAGATAATGATATAAATAATTACACAACATTTATCTAAAAATACATAAAGAATATTTTGGAGCATATTCTATTACACCCCCGCAGTCGAAACGAAAGGTAGCCGAATGTTGAGACTGGACCAGAAATTATCAAATAGAACCCTTGGCAATCCTTTGGTGAAGATATCAGCAATCTGGAAACGAGTGGGCCTATGAAAGATGTGAGTCGTCCCACGTTGAACGTGTTCTCGTACAAAGTGAAAATGTAGCTCGACTTTTTGGTGTGTTGATGTTGGACTGGATTGCCAAAAAGATATATGGCGCTGGTGTTCCCACAGTAGACTTTGGTTACCGAGCTGACTGGATGACGAAGCTGAAGAATGAGATTACGAAGCCAACATATTTAAGCTACGACCTTGGCCATTTCCCGAAACTCAGCTTCTACACTGAAACGAGAGATGGTTGACTGATGTTTAGAAGACCATGAGATGAGGTTTTCACCCATGTAAACACAGTATCCAGAAGTAGATCGGCGAGTGTTCGGGCATCCAACCCAATCAGCAACTGTGTATGCCCGAAGAGTGGTAGTGCCAGGGGAGAGAGTCAGTCCAAAAGTGGATGTACCCTGGATGTAACGAACAATGCGTTTCAGAGCATTAGAGTGATCAATCTTTGGATAACGCATGTGAATACATATTTGTTGGACTGCATAACCAATGTCTGGCCTTGTAAAAGTGAGATATTGGAGAGGCCAGGTTAAGATGCAGTACAGAGTGGGGTTGTCGAATGCAGTACCAAAAGAAGAGCTGAGCTTTGGTTTTGTGTCAACAGGTGTGGCGACTAGGTTGCAAGATTGCATACCGGCCCGAGCAATGATGTCAAGTGCATATGAATGCTGGGAGATAAACATGTTGTTACCTGTTTAAGATACATTAATGCCCAAAAAATAACTGAGAGGCCCAAGTTCTTTCATTGCAAATTCTGTCGTTATGCAAGACATAAGGTGAACCCGTAGGTTGTCTGTAGACGTGGTCAATATGGTATCGTCCACGTAGATGAGTAGATAAACAGTGGCTGTAACGCCCAGCGTTTTCGAATAATATAATAATAACACTTTATTCATAAAAACGATTCATTAATTCGTTAATAATAACATATCGTTACCGCGAACACATTCCTACTCGCTAATAACCATAACTATTTAGTTATATAATGTCGAAAATAATTATCGCTAAACTTGCCAAGTAACAAGGAACAAGTTAACTCTTAAAAAAAACTTTAACGCGACTACATAAAATTTATCTATAGTCCAAATACTCATTTTGAATTGTTTTATAAACGAATTTCATAAATTATTATCCTATTAATTTGACGAGCTAAATCCTAAACGAGACCGAGTCAGTAACTGGCTCGTATACGCAGTTGGCATCCACCTAACCTACTTAGCTAACCCTAACTATATAACCCTCATAATATCACCTTCCATCACAAAACCACTGCTCCCTCTCATTACAAACCTCGCAGCCTCTCCCCTTCTTGATGCAGCAGGCGGCTGCCGCCGCCGACCACCCGAGCTCCGGCTCCGCCAACAACCACCAACACCACAGTCAACCACCACCTGAACCGTTTACCCTCTCATCCCTTCTCTCCCTCACCCGAACAACATCACCCTTACTCTCATCTCCTTCTCCTCCCTCTCATCTCGTTCTCTCTACCCTTCTTCCTCTAAACAGCAACCGGCCACCACCATGCTTGGTGGTGGCGGCGTGAGGGTTAAAAGCTCAGAGGGACAAGAGTGATGCTAAGAGTGGTGGTTCAAGGAGCGGCTACAGTAACATTGGGGGTTGTCTCGGAGAAGCCACAAGATGGGTATGAATCTCGGGGTTAGTCCGATTCAGTTTTGACTTAGGTTGGGTCTGTGATGCGATGGTCACAAGGTCAGATTCAGTCAAGTTTGGTTTCCGGTCATTTGGTTTTCGATCCATGTTAGTTACGGCAGTAGCAAGGGGTGGTGTTTGGTTCTTGGTTGGGTCCGGTTTCCGGGTCAAACTCGAGTCAACATGGTTCCGATCTGTGTCCTCGTTGGTCTTCTTGGCTCTGGGTCAGGTGATGGACACGGTGTGGGTGACGCGAAGAGATGCAGACCGTGGCCTAGTAGTTGGGTTCAAGTGGTATTGATCTGGTTCATGTTCGGTTCCATTCGGATCAAGATGCTCGTTGGGTTTAGGCGTGTTCCTTGTGCTCGGGAAGATTAGGCCTGTTCTTGTTCGTTTTCTTTGCGGTCAAACTGGTCAAGATCTGGTCAAACCTGGTCAACCGTGGTCAAAGCTGGTCAACTCCAGTCAACTGTCGAAGTTGGTCAAACTCTAGTTCTATACGAATGCGTATTCGATTCGAGAGTTGTTCGCGGGAAGGTATAACGCGCGCCACGATCTTAGTTTATTTTTATTTTCTTTATTTTTTTTTTTGTGTATATTGTATATAAATACTTATTCTAAAAGTGTAAGCGAAACCGAACCGATTGCGACTAAAAACTATTTTATTTTAGTGACTCGAAGGAACGGAAAAATAACTAACTTATTATACACTTAATGTCGCGAGGATAATTAAATGTTAAACTACATATGTCTACATATGTCTACATATCACTTGTCGAAATGTATAGTTTCTCAATATTTTAGCGTTTTAAGTTAAACCATTCGTCGAGTAAAATAACTTAGTTAAATAATGTTGCGTGTTGTGAAATTTGACTAGTGATTTTGGGAATAATATAGACAACATGAGTTGTCGGTTTCTTACAAAAATAGAGGAAACTCTGCCCAAATTTTTATAAAATATAAGAAACAAATCGGGCTTTCATGTTGTAATTACGTGTAAACGAAATTCGTGTTTTTATAAATGATATTCTTAACTCCCAAACTTCACCTCGTTTAAATAGAAATATATGTATATGTTAACACCTAGAAACATATATATTATCCAAGATACGAGACGAATTAACATTCGAATCAAGCTACGTAAATATTATTTCTTTAACCAAAATTTGTTGTTGACATAACGTCAAGTCGAGACATTGAAAGATATATTAAAGCGTTATTTCAAGTAACTACACATACGTATATATTCTTGTGAAACCAAACCAAGTCCAATCGGTTCGTCAAGCTAAAAATACTTTAAGACGAGTATTGTTTTCAATACGAGTCTAGGTAGTTGAATAAACTATCTTTATAACTAAGATGCGAAACAAGTTTATTTGCATTAGAATTTAAGACGTCCTTATTTGTAATAGGGCACAAGAGTTCAATTAATCCGAGTTCAGACTTGTTGCTACTTGCTAGTATTTTCACAGTGAATTTCAGGTGAGTTTTACATAGCCCCTTTTCTATCATTCACTATTTTTGGGGTGAAACATGTTACAACATTCTACATGCAATTCAATCATAAAAGTGTCTATGTGTTTTTCTATGTTGCATTATGTCTTAAACATGACTAGGGTAAGCACAATATTCTAGCATAATCATTAACATTGATCAGCCGACGGTATACAATGATAGATCTATTGGACTGACAATCCCACCCGGTAGCGTGGGTGATTATTATCGCATAACATATTCGAGTGAACCATGAGCGTATGGGATGTACCACATTATAACAGTCACAAGGGTTGATTATGCACTCGATTTACTTCTAGTATATTTTCACATATGGACTAGACTTGCCATGACACTTGAATTGTACAAGTTTTATTTGATTATCAAAACCTATGTAATTCTCACCAACTTTTGTTGACCCAAAATATTTTCAAACTTAACATGTTTCAGGTTATAGCTTGCTTGAAGATTAGAGTTATTGCTTGAAGATGCGTAGCTAGTATTTTTCATTTTGATGTACAAATTCTTAGAACAATTGTATGTAATTTATTTAAATCATTTATTGAAACTTATTATTTACCATGAGCTACTGAACAATCATCAATACGTGACATCCCGATGTTTCCGCCATCGGTTGGGGTGTTACAGTGGCACCCCTGTGGTGGTATGTAAATAGAGAATTATCACACTTACTTTTAGTGAACCCAATGGATAGAACAAAATCTGTGAAGCGTTGGTACCAGGCTCATGGGGCCTGCTTCAGACTGTAAAGAGACTTTTTGAAAAAACATATGTGATCGGGATAATCCCGTTTCTGGAACCCCATAGGTTGATACATGTATACACTTTCTGTGAGGTTACCATGTAAAAAGGAATTTGTCATGTCCAACTGATGAATGGACCATAACTGTAACAGTATTGATTTCTGGGAGATTAACATGGATCTTTGTATGACACCCTAGGCAAATCCCACATCGGCCGTGGCCAGGAGAGATCCTTGGTTCATAAGTAATCCAAACCCTCTTAAATCACCAACGCGTTTTGGGCTTAATGCTAGTGGATGAGAGGAGAACTCCACAGCTAAGCGTGCTCAGGTGGGAGTAGTATCAGGATGGGTGACCTCCTGGGAAGTCTCCAACGGGCCGACCAAAAAACAAATCCGTGAGCTCTGGATAGGCAACCCATCGGGCAAAGCGGACAATATTGGTGGTGAGAGGGGCCGGATGTTACAAATGGTATCAGAACCACTCCTGTGCCGTTCGGGATGATGGGGCAAACCTCATCGAGGACGATGAGTCCCTAAGGGGGGGGGGGTGATTGTAACAGTACTGATTTCTAGGAGATTAACATGGACCTTTGTATGACACCCTAGGCAAATCCCACATCGGCTGTGGCCAGGAGAGATCCTTGGTTCATAAGTAATCCAAACCCTCTTAAATCACCAACGCGTTTTGGGCTTAATGCTAGTGGATGAGAGGAGAACTCCACAGTTAAGCGTGCTCAGGTGGGAGTAGTATCAGGATGGGTGACCTCCTGGGAAGTCTCCACCGGGGCGACCAAAAAAACAAATCTGTGAGCTCTGGATAGGCAACCCATCGGGCAAAGCGGACAATATTGGTGGTGAGAGGGGTCAGATGTTACAATAACTGTGCAAGGGCCAAAGATAAAACTTTCCGAATGGTGGCAGATTTAACCACCGTACTAAAAGTTTCACCATAATTTATCCCAATTTCTTGATTTCGACATCGCATACCAAACGAGCCTGTACCGTTCCAAACTGGCATCCGACTTGTATTTATGACGAAATAATCACATACTACGAATAACATGCATGTGAGGTTCTCTCGGGACAAGTTCCCAAGTCTTGTTTTTAATTAAGGCATTAAACTCGTTAGTCATAGCAGTGTACCAATCCAGGTTAGAAGGGCTTCTTTGGGATTTTTTGGAATGGGAGATATGGTGGAAGTGGTAAGATTAAACATTGGTTTTAGTTTGGTAAGGCCTGACATGGATTTGGTTCGGATGGTGCGAGGTGGTGGGGCGGTGGTACAGGGATTTGAGGCAACTGTGAGGTTTCGGATGAGGTGGTAGTTTGTGAGTGTGGTTCGGGCATGTGGAGTAGGGAAGTTTGAAAGTGGGTCAGTGGGGTCTGAAGGGCTTGGGACAGATTGGTAGAACTAGGCAGGGGATCAATTGGTGGGTGGTGTAAGGTGGATGGTGATTGGGTCGGAGTTGTGGGGTGGGCCTGGGGTGAATGTGGTTGTGATGAATGTGTGTCAGTTTGGGCCGAGGTTGGGGTCTGGTGGGTATTGGGAGTGTGGGTCGGTTCATTGGATGGTTGTGGTGGGTCAGAATGTGGTATGGTGTGAAGAAGGGATGGTATGGATGAAGAGGTTTATCGAGAAAGGTATAAGTATTTAGATTTGGCTTAGGTTTGTTTGCAAATGAGAAAATTGTCTCATCAAATAGGACGTGATGGTTGATGATGATATGTTTGGTATTTAGGTCAAGACATTTATAACCATGGTAGTTTGGAGGGTAGCCAGGGAAGACACACAGGGTGGTACGAAACTCTAATTTGTGAATGGTTGTGTGGGGAATTAATGGGTAACAAAGGCATCCGAAAAACTCTTAGATGGTCATAGGATGGGAGGCAATGGTAAAGGCGTTGGGTAGGGGTTTGAAATTTGTGAATTTTGGTGGGAATAATTTTTAAAATGTAAGTGGCGGTTTCAAGAGCATGATGCCAGTAGGTGTTTGGCATTAAAGAGTGGGCAAGAAGGGTGCGCATGAGGTTATTGATGGAGCAGATTTTGCATTCTGCTTTCCTGTTTTGTGAGGAGGTGTGGGGGCATGAAAAACGAAAATGCATGCTTTTTTTGGTTACAGAATTGGTGGAATTGGTTGTTTGCATATTCGCGGTCGTTATCACATTGTAATTGTTTGATTTTATGGTTGAATTGTGTGTGAACGGATGTTGTGAATTTGGTGAACATTGAAAACACGTCTGATTTGTTAGTAAGTGGGTAGGGCCACAAATAAATTGTGAAATCATCCAAAAACAACACATAATAAAGGTGTCCCCCATTGCTAATAATGGGAGACGTCCAAACGTTTTTTAGTTTAAAGGGTGGGAAGGGTGGTGGTAGGGTAATGTCACCAACGTCCTAATACCAGAATGGTTTTGCCATTGCCAACAATAATATTATGAATAATGCCAGAATTAAAAAAGAGGGACACTTATCAGTTTGAGGAGACATTGTACCTGAAGCGCCCGTATCCATAGTCCAGGATGGGTCGTTGTGATGAAGGGCCAAGTTTTAGAGGGCCTGAACAATGTTGTTGGGCTATAGGAAGTAGCATATGACGGGGCCAAGTTACTGTTGGAAGGCCGTGGGCCTAGCAGCCCTGTCCGGTTTGATTCTGATGGGCCGAGGAATTGGTATTTGAGCCAGTTGGTTATGAGGGGTATGGACATGGGGGCGGGTAGTTCGAAGACATCCAAGGTTGGTTGGAAGTGTTTGGGCCGGCCCAAGGAGGAGGAAGCCAATATTGTTGTGGTCCAGTGCAACATTCACTTGCTGCTGACGCAGGTTGTTCAGCTCATCCTAGGTCATGCTAATGTTACCACGACCCCGGTGTGACCACCGCCGCCACGTCCACCAGTACGACCGCTTCTACGACCACCGCGAACACCAGACATCTTCTGCCAAACACAAGAACAAGATACTCGGATTCATCACTAGTACAAACCACTAGCAATCACAAGGATTAAGGTCTAGGTCTAATCCAAACACCATCAGTCCAAACACATAGTCCACCAGGATTTTCATGCATCTCAGCTTATGATTTCGTGTGCACTGTGTACTACTACAAGTACAAGTGCAAGATAGTATGTGTAGGCGAGTGTGTCCATTGGAGTATAGAATGGAGATGTCCGAATCATGGACAGATCTAAAGAGTGTGCCGAAGCTACTCCAATGTACACCACTGCCGTGCCAACAAGCCAGCCTTTTCGTCCTCAAAACCCGAAGAAGAGAATATGATAGGAATAGAGGATAGAAACATATTAGAGATAGAGTGGATGATGCAACATATATGATGATGATGATGATACCAACACCCCTGCAAATCAGTTAATGTCCTACGTAACACGAATCATATGTATGTGACCGTCTAGTGTGTGAGACTCGGCTATAGACTAGACTCTACATGCAGTCCTAGTTCACTATAACCATTGGCTCTGATACCAATCTGTCACACCCTCAAATTCCACGTGCGGGGTTTTTCCGCGAGGCGCGTGACACACCAGGATCCAAGTCAACGGTCACAATAAACAACAGCTATATGTAAAATACGTAAACCAAAACCATGAAGTTTCATAACACAAAACCATTAGCGGAAGCTGAAATACGTTTACAATCCATAATAAAATGAATGTGGTCTGAAATTATGTAAAAACATGCATCTAAACTCTAGACGCTGTGCAGGACCTCGTGCGCCTAGTCCATGTACTGCTGCTACCTTAGCGACCTGAAAAAACATGCCAAAAATGTCAACATATAATGCTGGTGAGTTCACAGGTTTTTATAAAACGTTTCCATAATTTTAAAAGACCGATCCTATTACTACTATGTTATATGAACGTTAGTAGATGTTAAGGACCGTTACTACTACCCTTGGCAAACCATTACTTGACACACACTATGTATGCCTGAATGTACAACCATCATCCACGGTTATACATAATGAGACAATATGCACCCGTCGACCTCCAGTCGACCGAGTGGGGCTGGTCACACCCAAATAGATCTATCCACATTTCCCCGTTGTGTTTCCCCGCACATTCATGGTTCCCTTCGGGACTTAGGATGAAACGCAGTATAGTAACAAAAGATAACCATAGTATAACATGATGTTTTACAAATCCAAACTACGTAGCATGTTTCTCCCTCAAAAGCAAAACCAATAAAAATGGGGTTATGAAACTCACCTTAAGTTGCGTTCTTGAAAACAGTTAAATCGAAATGCTATGCTAGTCCCTAATACCGTCGACCTATCATAAGATGTATATAAGTATTTGGACTAATAACCCATAGGTTAACTAGTCCCTGAATATCCAGACCATAACCAAGTACGTTTTCAAACACGTTTAAACATTAACCTGACCACACAAGACAAGGACATCGCATTGGTGACCCGACATCCCCCGTGTTAGCCAAATACAACTAACCAAGCAATCATATGTAAACACACACTTAATACGCATAACAGTTCACTAAGTCTAGCATACAGTTCACATACTGCATATACGAGTCCGAACATGTGTTATCAAGTTTCTAGACATGTCACGGGGTTCACAATATGTTCCTAGGTGTCAAATCATGTTTCGGGGTTCCAAAATACACTTACAGCAGCAAAACACACTACTAGGCATCAAAACACATGACTAGGTATCAAACAGGCAACAAGCAAAGCTAGTAGCCCCTTGGAGGGGCGACTAGGTTCCAAAGAGGCGACTAGCTAAGCTAGTCTAGTCGCCCCCTGCAGTCCGAGTGACTCTTTTCGCGCGTTAAACCTATAAATCATATATGAAACATGTAAAAACATCCAATATCAATCCATAATCATCAAGCAGCTTATCCTAAATGAAAACCCCAATTTATCATCAGTCTAACACCATTATTATAAGTATTTCCCAAAATGGAATAATATTATGAAAACATCACATCATTGCATAAATAACTTACCCTAAATGGGAAATAATCAGATTTCATCACATAATTACGTTCCAATCATCATCATTCTGTTACTACATCATTCTAGCATAAACCCTAACATCATTCAATCATCAAATCATCCTATAACATCCTAAATCATCCTAATGCACTCAAACAGGTCAAAACACAACAAACAACCTTCCTAATCCAATATAATCATCCTAATAACTCATTCATATCAACAAAACATCAAACACATAAGAATCCCCATGTTTTAATCATCAAAAACTGTCATTTGCATAAATCCTTCACATAGAAAACATTTAAAGGATTAGACATGTTTTAAAACTATTTTTCAAAGGTTTTCAAAGACACAAACTTTATAAAACCAAGTTTGGACCTTTAGGGATCAAAATAACAATATTACAAAGCTTGGGATGAATAACACACCTTAGATTTTGCTATAAATGATGTTTAAGGCTTGTAAATGGTAGTTTTATGGCAAAAACGGGTTCCAGAGGTTAAGTATAGTGTGAGAGAGGTTTAGAGCTAGTTAAGGTTTCACAAACGATGTTTTACAAGTCAAGTATGGTATTTATAGTTTTTGCTAGTGGTTTCAGACACAACAAGCGACTAGGCTGCTGCAGGTGGCCACTAGGGTTGCCAATCGCCACTTACAATAGGCGACTAAGGTCCTAGTCTACCCCTGCAGGTGGCTACTAGCTACCTGTCACACCCCAACTGATGGCGGAATACATCGGGGCGAGACTTGTGGTAGATTGTTCAAAGACTTCATGACACTAATTGTGACAATATGATTTAAAGATAAAATTTCGTTCATAGCATAATCATCGTCTAAAAAGATAACAGAATACAAATTGTTTTCATGAAAAGAGAAATACGACATCAAAATATAGAACTTAAACTAGCGTGAGTTTCTAGTCCAATCCTAAGTAGATTTCTTAAATATCCTGCATCAAACATTTCCTGCAACATGTATAAAATATTCGTCAACACATAAAGCATTGGTGAGCATACTAGTTTTGGTTTACATACGTAGTAATTAGAATGATTTACTCGAATCTCATACTATAGCATCGCACATACATACCATACAAAGAACATAACTCAAACCCGCGAGTACCACTGCATATACCTAACATATTCATGCTAGGTCTGTTTCTTTCTTAACAATGACTGATAAAGGGGCGGGGTGCTACTCCTATAGCGCTATACATGTTAAGTGGGCTAATAATAGTTAATGAATTATGTTTAAGTATCAAGAATCGTAAGCATGGGAAATAGCATATAAGTATGTTTAATAGATTGAGCATGATAGTTTAAGAGTATGAAATCGTTTAAGTTTTGATAGTGATACATGTTGAGCCCAAAGAATAAAGAATAAAAGCGGGACAAGTATGAACTCACCTTTAGGTGCGTTTGATAGAGTTCCAAAATGGTAAGTCTTGGAAGGTTTAGCTTTAGCCTTGGATATCTAGAATTAAAGAATAAAGGGTCTTAGGTTCGAGTTTAGGTTATAGATTCACGAGAGTCATGCAAGCCTTTTAGGCAAACCAAGCACAAATTGCCTTTAAGGCAATCCGGATGGTCATGAGATTAAGTTAGACCAAGCACAAAACCATCATAGATGATTCGGATGTTATAAAGTTAGGAATGCGAATCCATAGGTACATGTCATAACCACTTCGCTTATGGAATAAACGTGGGTTTTGGACACGGGATTTCCCCTTTCTAGTGTGGATAAATCCGTAGCACAAGAAGGGTCAAGAGAGTTGGTAAGGTAGGTGTAACCACAAACCTTTCAATGATTAATAATAATCTAGTAAGATAGAAACTTGAAAGTATATGTTTATATTATTATATAGTATAATTCAGAAAACAACCACCTTTGGAACCTCTTTTAGGTGCTCTACCCTTATCACACTTCTGTGGATAAATATGGGGAAGATCCTAAAGGTTTCTCCAAGGAGTTTTAGATGAAAAAGAAGAAGAAAAATAGAATAAAAATTGAAGTTTTAAGCCAAGAAACTTACTGATGTAAAACAGGAAGTTTGGCTTGAAAACTTGAAGACTAGGGAGTTTTAGAGAGAGTTTTAGAGATGAACAAAGGATTAAGGGGTGGAGAGGAGTGGTATTTATAAGTGGGTTGAGGTGGTAGGGTATTAAATAGAGTTAATGGGGTGGTTAGAAATATATTAAAGGGGGTTATGTTTTAATTAAAATGGATGATGCTGGCTTGTTATTTGCTACTGTTGACCACAACAAAAATGACAAATTCAAATGGTGTAAATATGTTATCTTTGTTTGTAAAGAACAATTCACGTTTTTTTTTTTTCATAATTCACTTTTCTTTTCTTTTTTTTTTTATACAAAAAATGAGAAGGGTGAGAAGCCACTAGAAAATGACATGTGTCCAAAGGATTAACAAGTGGGAGGGGTAATTTTGTCAAAAACATATGCACATGCAAGTCACATGCCATTTCCACCTTCATTTTTAAATGCCCGTAACTTTTTTATACGTCATCCGTTTTAAAAAAAAATTATACCATAAAATTGAGCGTCTTTTTATCTTTAATATGAGTACCATATTGCTATACTTTTGAAAAAAAAATCAAAACTCACTTGCGTAAGACACAATGGAATGTAAAACACAATGAACACCAATTAAATATAAGGTATAAAACACAATCAAGAGTCTAGTAAAACACAATGGACGACATACTAAAGACACAATGAATAGAAGACTAAAACACAATGAATACTTTTGAAAAAAAAGTTGAAAACCAGTTGCATAAGACACAATGGATGACATACGAAAGACACAATGAACAAAAGACTAAAATACAATGAATACTTTTGAAAAAAAAAAGTTAAAAACCCAATTGTGTAAAACACAATGGACAACATAATAAAGACACAATGAACAGAAGATTAAAACACAATGAATACTTTTGAAAAAAAGTTGAAAACCCAGTTGCGTAAGACACAATGGAGATAACGTAAAACACAATGAGTACCAATTAAATATGCAATGAACAATAGGGTATAAAACACAATGAACAGCCTAATAAAACACAATGGATGACATATAAAAGACACAATGAACAGAAGACTAAAACACAATGAATAATAGACTTAAACACAATGAACAACATAATAAAACACAATGTACACCTAAATACAAAACTCATTTGCGTAAAACACAATTAAAAGCATACTAAAAACACAATGGACAAAGTTAAATCATGTGTAGACTAAAAAAATATAAATAACATATTTATAAAGCACATATGCATACTATAACACAATGAACGTGCAGAAGACACAATGGAGAAAAAAACCCATTTAGCACGATTTTTTTTTTCAATTTTAATGTAGCAATGTGGTACTCATATTAAAGATAAAAAAAACGCTCGTTAATATGGTGAAATTTTTTTGAAAAAAAAATGTCGTATGAAAAAGTTATAGACGTTTTAAAATGATGGGGGGAATTGACATGTGCATTGCATGTGGAGAGAGAAAGTTAACAAATGTTGTTTTCCTTTTATGCCCTTTCTCTAATTTATTATTTATTTTTTTCAAACAAACTAATCTCAACCCTTCAAATATATGATCAATGGATCACAATTTTTCTCACTCTTCCTAGAAAAAGTGTCTTGTGTATTTGATCCTAACCCTATAATATATATATATATATATATATATATATATATATATAGGGGATGGTTCAATAGAGAACTCATTTTATTGAGAGAACTCGAGAACTCCTAATTAAGTAAAAAAAATATAATAAAAAAATCATAACTCAAAATTTAAGTAAAAAAATAGAAAACTAGTTCGGAGCTTCTCTTTCCCACGTCATACCCGTTCGGAAAAAAAATAAAAAAAACACACCTAAAAAACGCTACTGCACATGTGTAGTATAACCCAAAAGCCTAAACCACCTACCCCCAACTTACCCCCACCCAAAAACCTAATTCCACCCCACCCACCCCCACCCTCACTAAAAAACCTAAATCGCTTACCCAAAAACCTAAACCACCCATCCACCCCCACCCAAAAACTTAAACCCACCCCACCCACCGCCTACCAAAAACTTAAGCCCCACCCGTCACAACCAAAAACCTAACCCCCACCAAAAAACCTAACCCCTACCTAAAAACCTAAACCCACCCCACCCCACCCCACCCCCAAAAACCTAAACCTTACAAAGTAAACTAAAAAAAACTAAACCTAAAAGCTAAACTAAACCCAAAAACTAAACCTTAAAGCTAACCGGACATTTACTACACAGGTGCATTAGAAGTCGCCTATTTTTTATTTTTTTTATTTTTTTATTTTTTTTATTTTTTTTCTGAACCGGGATGACGTGGGAAAGAGAAGCTCCAACCAGATTTTTGGTTTTTGACTTAAATTTTGAGTTATGATTTTTTTTTTTAATTTAAGTATGAGTTCTCGAGTTCTCTCCCTAACTATGAGTTTTCAATTGAACCTTCCCCTATATATATATATATATATATATATATATATATTAAGATCTTAACTAAATTAGTTTCTTGCTATAACGTCCAAATTGAATATGATAAATTATATTGACGACTCGTCAAGAATTGGTACGAATAACATAAAAAAAGCGAGTAAAGGCGAATTTGGAATTTGTTTAGTATAGAATTTAAAATACAAGAGAATTAAAAATCACGCGATGTTACATAAAGTTTGTGTCACATAGAATTTATAGAATGAATGTAATAGATTAAGATTAAATGCAATTAACAAAATACTTTTCCATTGATCATAAGCTCGGGATTACAAGGGTGTAAAATGACAAGATACAAGAATAAAAGGACTAGAATGGAAAATACGAAAAATACGAATGTTACACTACCCTAGTCGCCCCCTGCAGCAGATGGTGTTTTCAGCGCGTTAAACACTATTTTAACACATATAAGCACGTATTCACATATCGACAAGTTATATAATGATTATAAACACATATTACTTGATAACTAACACGTTCACATTCGTTCACCAATCACCGAGACTCAAGACTCGCATGTGTGCATTAAATCCGGTGATCCTACAAATCACCAATCCTTGTACATGTGGTTATGGACCGACCCCCGATGATTCCCCGAACCATCATAACGACTCCCGATGATTCCCCGAACAATCATAATGACTCAAATGACCCAGTTAAGTGTAATGTATGCATGACTCGCTAAGGTAGACTTACTAGTTTGACAAAAGTTACTAACCTGAGTTTGTCGGGTGTCACAGCATTGGGTTGTCGTTATTCAAGATTGGAAAAGCAACTACGAGCCTGAGATACTGCTACCACATAAATCAAGTTGTCGTTGTTCAGAAACACAAGAGCAATGATAAGTTGCTGGAGCTTCATAAACCACTGACTAAGGTTACTGTGCTTGGGTATTTATTATTATTATTATTTATTCTTCATTTGTTGTTAAAGAGCAATGATAAGTTGCTGGAGCTTCATAAACCATTGACAATAATTTTGAACAACTTACTGGATACCTTGCCGTTAAAGAAATTCAACAATATTTATGTTACACAAACATCATGTTTTTATTCATGATGTTTGTGTAACATAAATATTGTTGAATTTCTTTAATGACAAGGTGTTTAGTGAGTTGTTCAAAATTATTGTTGTGGTTCCTTTATTTTTGTGTAACTATAATAAAGTTAGAAAATTCTTTGACAAATATATTTTTGTTTTCCTATATCGTTTAGTTTGTTGTAACATATAAGTCAGTGGCGGATCTAGAAACATTTTTCAGTAGTAACGTTTTTTATTTTTTTCATTTTAGTAGCAACGTTTTTCAAATTTCGTAGAAAAAAACCAAATTTTCCACTACGCGCGCGAAGTTGAGCAGCAACGTCCGCAACTCCTCCTCTTTAACTGGATCTGCCCCTGATATAAGTAATCAAAACACAAACATACACATTATCATACTAAGAACAATTCTAGTTAGCAAGCCACATTGTACGGATATATAATACACGATTATCAGATTACTGGTGCCGCAACACGCGAGTTCAACATCTAGTTAACTCACAAAAACTCATTAATTTTGAAGATGTTTCATTCTCTATATATTAATTTTGAGACAGTTCTACCATAAACACAAATATTTTATTTATATTGTTATTTTATTATAATACCAAATATGAATACCAATGTTCCTCTGCTTCTGCATTAGAATTTTTGGAGGCATTCGTTTATTCATTTTTTATTGGCCCTTTTTGGTGGAGTGGTAGCGTGTCATGAGGCATGAACATCACGATTTACTATTATGATCAAACTTTGCTCCGTATTTACACTTTAGCCATGTACTTTAATTTTTTTCAATTTGACACCAAACTTTTAGTTTTTAAGATTTCAAATTTTGACCACCAAACTTTTAGCTTTTAGACGCGAGTATTTTTTTGAAGCCCACGCGAGAATAACAGTCACTTAATATTATTTTTTATGTCCACGAAACCCTCCACGCAACAGGAACTCCCACAGCGACGCGTGATCTTCAACGTCCACCAAACCCTGAACGCAATAGGAGCTCCCGCTGCGAAGCGCGGGTAATAGAATCCTAGTTGAAAGTTGAAACCAAAGCAGATCCAACAACGAAGGAAAAAAAAAAAAGATGGACTCACAACAACGATCAATCCTTCTTGAATCTTCTTCTCGTTTTAATATTATTTGGTTGACGCGACTATAATTCTATTGTTTTGCATGTAATATATTTTAGTAAACAATTTTGTCATGTAATGTCATTTTCATTCTTTTGTTGCTTTTCCACAAAGAATTAAATTAGTTGACTTCAAATACTATATCTTCAGCAATACCTTGAAATATTCCATTGTAATAACAAATTCAAAGCTTTTCGAAGATTAATGAAACTTCATCTCTTAAAATATGATCTTATACGCGGCATATAAAGTAGAGTATAAAAAATGAGGGTGTATAGATATGACCATCCTCTTAAATACCTAACAAATTCAACCATGATTAAATTCAACTATCAATGCAGTAAGAAACTAGAGTACAAGTTGCTGTGACAAGATATATATATATATATATACACACACATATATATATGAACCCATCTGCAATACAATATTATATACCAGCTGTCAAGATCCGGTGTAATCTTCTCACCTGGCGGTTCAATATGGGTAGCCAGTAACTACAACCACTGGTTCCTATAAAAACCCTAGTGGGTTTATAGTAATTCAATAAATAGATAGGATAACACTATAACACCACCAAAGGGGGCGGGTCATTAGCAAGCTACCATCTGTATTCAACTTAAAGTTTTCTTCTAGTGTCACATGCTTAAGCAAGAAAACCATAGCTAGTTCAGTTTATTACTTTATATAATTCACAACGTTTTTTCAAAACAATAGCTCTAACTCTAACTTCAAATTAGAGGTGTACCAAAAAGCCGGTTTGGGAAGAAAAAAAAAAAACGGTTTCCCCTCCCCATAAAAAAACGGGAAATTAGATTTTAACACCCTGAACTATTGATTATTTGCCGCTGACACACTGAGCTACAAAATTGTTCACCACCATACTGTACTTTCAATTTCTTGGCCTGTGTCACCCTCGGACCAACCATGATTAGTTTTTTTTTTTTTTTTTTTTTACTGACGTAACCATTTTTGCTGAACTACAAAATTAGTTTTTTTGTTGTGTACACCTTTAGTTAAAATTTTGCTTCCACTATTTTTCTGACATAACCTTTTAAAAACCACTTACCAAGTTTAAGTTGAAGTCGATCACGTTTTTTCGATAACTTAGTTTAATTATCTTTTCTTTTTCTTTGTTTTGGAACTGTGGGGGATATTTTTAGGAATGCCAAACTCTAGCAAGATGCTAGAGGAAGACCAATATACATAAAACAAAAAGAAAAGACACAAAGACCAATTCTATGCAATGCTTTCAATATTTTCAAAAGCACGCCAATTAACAACCCCAATCTAAATTCAACTTTGATCGAGTCTAAATCCAAAATAACCCATAGTCTTGATCATTTCTCATCTTAAATAAGCACCAACATGCCACAATAGTTATACTATGAGACATCTTTTAATCTTTTGAAGATGGAGGGGCTGTTTGGTTGGTTAGGTGCTGAATCATTAAGATGTCTGAATGGTTAAGAGGTTTGAATGGTTAATTTTCTTGTCCCACATTCGTTGGAGAGTCTCATTAAGGTTCAGCCTAGTTTAACGCTTAATATTTCAGTGCTTAATGATTCAGCAACATCCCAAATCTTAATGGTTTAGCCTTAGCCATTCCATTAAGAAGCTGAAACAAACGCGTTGAATGCTGAATCATTCAGCGCTAAATGGTTCAGATCCTCATTAAGAGGCTTACCAAACATCCCCGGAATGTTGCTACGTATCTCGGTCAGAGATGGAATTCAAAACATAGTTTGCAATATCACAAGATAATAGAATGTGCTGAGACAACTCCTAACCTAACTGATCACCATGTAACATTTGGTCCTTCTCACCACCAATATTGTTTGTTTTGCTCTCAGTAGGTTGCCCATCCAGCAGCTTACGGATTTGTTTGCCCTGTTGGAGACTTCCAGGGCCGGCTGGGAGGGTGGGCGGGGTGGTCACCGGCTCAGGGCCCGACCTTTAAATGGGCCCGAACGTTTTTTAAATATATATATATATATATATATATATATATATATATAGGGGATGGTTCTGTAGTAAACCCTAAAAATTTGAGAAAACTCTAGTAAACCCTTAAAAAATCCTACTTCCCGAGCTTTTTTTTTTAAAAAAAATTAGGGCATATAATATACATGTTTTTAAGTGTTTTGAGCCAAAAAAATCAAAAAAGCGCCGAAGGGTTTTTTTTTTAAAAAAAATAAGTTTTGCATCATAACATATGTTACCAGTGCAAAAATAAGCTAACATATGTTATGGTGCATAACTTATTTTATTTTTTTTTAAAAAAACCGCTCGGCGCTTTTTTGATTTTTTTGGCTTAAAACACTTAAAAACATGTATATTACATGCCCTAATTTTTTCAAAAAAAAAGCTCGGGAAGTAGGTTTTTTTAAGGGTTTACTAGAGTTTTCTCAAATTTTTAGGGTTTACTATGGATACTTAGCCTATATATATATATATATATATATATATAGGATATATATTTGTGTTCTATACATTAAAGTATTGTTAGTAGAATTGGAAAAACCATGTTAATTTAATGTAGAGGTTTCAAGTTCAATCCTTAACTCTAGCACCATACTAAAAAAAATTTATAATTCATTCCTCTTTACAAAATTTTGGGCCCAATTTTTTTTTCGCCCGAGGCCCAAAATTTTTTGGGCGTTTTCGGAGACGGCCCTGGAGACTTCCTAAGAGGTCTCACATCCTTATACTACTCCACCTTAACACGCTTAACTGTCGAGTTTTCATGTCCTCCACGGCCCAAATAAGCTAATAACATGTTTGTAGTTTAGAGGCTTTGGATTAATTTTAAACCAATGATCTCTCCTGGTCATAGCCGATATGAGATTTACCTGGGGTGTCATAATGATCTATGCTAATCCTTTCCGGTAGTTAGGGGGTGTTTGGGATTGATTATTCAAAACAGATTATGCGTTTTGGAAAAGCATGGGTGAAGCTGCTTATAGATTATTGCGTTTTGGTAGCCTAAAAAACTGATTATATGTGTTTTCAAAACGCAATCCAAACACTAAAAACTGATTATCTACGTTTTCAAAACGCAATAATCTAAAAATCAGATTCAAAACGCAATCCCAAACACCCTCTTAGTATTGTTACACACCATGTATGCGTGTTTCGAGAAACTAAGAAATAAGTATTACGGTAGATTACTAATTATTAATTTTTTTTTTTGATCGGCGAATAACTGTGTGGCAACCACCCTTGCGGGGCGCCGAGCCCAATAATCGACTAGTCGACCTCCAACAGCCCCCGCCTTCTCCCGATGCGCGGAAACCCGAGCCTCACCCGCCTGAAGGCACGAAAGTGTTATAGAAGTCGGTAAAACCTCGCCGTCCGTCAGATTCGAACCGGCGTCACCCGCATTTGATATTCACCGGATACCAAACCATAAATGATGAAAGTGGGGATTGAACCTTTGATCACATAGGTGAAACAAAAGTCATTCCACCACTCCACCATGGATGGATTACTAATTATTAATTAATCTCCCATCAGAAAATATATGATAAGTTAGACTTTTCGAACTCAAAAGTCAAGGTGTTTAGCTAATGTTGACAAAGTTAGAGTCAAATTTGGACTATTCAACTTCTTTTTCTACGTATTGTCTTCCTAAATTCCAAAAAAGCTGGCAATTTGCCAACTTTCAATTCTTTTTTGCTTTAAGTAGCACGTTTATGTGTACGACTTTGGACCACATAATAAATTTTAATTAACACTCTAGTACTAACATTATTGGTAATTAACAAATACAAACGAATAGTTGACTGTCATTTCGAACTTATCTTATCTTCACTTAAAAAAACAAAGAATTTACAAGGAAGATATTTACCAACACCCTTTGAGTTTAATTACCGCCCATTTAGATCCTTTCAACTAAAGAAATTACACCAACTACCCTTAAGTTGTTTTGCAATGACGTATCAACTACCACATAATGTGAAGAGTTTGTTGTTAAACACATAATAAAACCCACTCTCAAATTGTAAAACATATTTATATGAGAAGTTTTGTGATATATTTTAAGACAAGCTGGGATCTCAGTTAAGAAAGAGGCTTCTGTGAACTTTCTCTTGAATTCCGTAGAAGAGAGATCCACCTTGCGTCCAGCAGGTCTCCTTGTCTTTGGGTGAGCCGGGGGGAAGCATGCTTGTGTTGACCTGACACGTGTATCTCCTCTAGTTAGGTTGATGGATAGTGGGTTTGTAGCAGGGCAAGCGATGCGGAAAGCAGAGGCGAAGAAGGTAGAAAAGCATGCTAAAGCCTGCGAGGAGAACCAACACGTTTTCATACCTCTGCCTTTGATAACTTTGGCTCATTGGCACCAAACGCTACCTGTTTTTTAACCAGGGTCCAGCGAGTTATTCATAGTAGTGTCTCGGCTCTGGGTAGGCAAGGTTACGTTTTTAGTAGATCGGGGTTTACCATTCAAAAAAGGTGGCGACGTAGCTTGTTGCCCGCTTGCCCGTTATCTTAATGTAATTTTCTTAGTCATTGAATGAAAATTACACAGATTTTTTTAAAGAGAGATTACTATATTTAAAAACGGAATTGACACTAAATTTGTAAAAGAAGTTGGTAATGATTATGGTTGTTTTAAGTAATTGTTTATAATTTAAGTTTAAAGAAAAATTGTCACTTTTTTTGTGGAAAACTATTCAATTTAGACCATGTGTAGTGGGACTTTATATTTATAAAGCCCCTGAATGTGATTGGTTCACGTGGCTGCTGAGTCAGTGTGGAGAGAGAAACTGAAAAAGGGGTGTAGTGGTGGGGCTTTATTTATAAAGCCCCTGTTTGTGATTGGTTGATTTTTTTATTTTTTTTTAATCTTTTAATTCAAAATAATTAAAATAAAAGACAAAAAAATATAAAAAAATTACAAATAATAATAAAAACACAACTAATATTAAAAAAAATTACAAGTAATATTAAAAAAAAATTACAACTAATATTAATTTTCATCTTCGGATTCTTCATATTCGTCTTCGTCCTCTTCTTCTTCTTCTTCTTCTTCTTCTTCGTTTCCTCCTGGGTTTGGAATATACCGAACCGACCACGCTTGTTGGACCAAATCCGCAGCTAACGCGTCATGTACTTCATGGTCGCGAAGTTCATGTGCGTTGAGCACTCTTTCTTGCACATTAGCTTGCGGTAGATCCTGAACGGCTTCCGGTACGTAATTTTGGCATATCGCTTTACCTTCATCTTCTAATATCATATTATGCATGATTATACATGCATACATAGCATCTCGCAGCTTGTCTGTGGTCCATGCACGAGCAGGGTTTCTTATGTAATGCCAACGCTGTTGAAGAACCCCAAAACACCTCTCTATGTCCTTTCGCGCCGCCTCTTGGACCTTTTTAAAGTGTGCCCTTTTTTCGTCGTACGGGTTACTAAACGTCTTAACGATAATGCTATACCTCGGATATATTCCGTCAGCCAAATAGTATCCGTGTGGGTAGTAGTTTCCATTAGCGTAAAAGCACGCCTTCGCTGCCCTGCCAGAAACGAAATCCTCTATAATAGGCGACTGCTCAAAAACGTTTAAGTCGTTGCATGAACCCGCAACACCAAAATAGGCCGACCAAACCCAAAGATCGGCTGAAGCCACCGCTTGAAGAATAATCGATGGTCCTTTTTGGTCACCACGCGTGTGTTGACCTCGCCAAGCGGTTGGGCAATTATACCACCGCCAGTGACGACAATCAAGGCTACCCAGCATTCCTGGTAACCCATGTTCAGCCGTATGCACCTCGTAAATTTTTTGTAAGTCGTACCAAGTGGGCCTTCTAAGATAACGGGCTCCGTACAACTTTATTATTCCTAAAACAAATAAATACAAACATATATATAAAAAAAATACAAACATATATAAAAAAAATACAAACATATATAAAAAATAAATACCTTTGCAAAAATACTCCAAAGAATCGCGTGTTGTTTTCTCGGCCATTTTTAAATACTCGTCGTTGAAAATAAAGCCCCAATGGAGCCCCACTACAGGTGGTCTTATAAGATGAACAATCATTTTGGGAGTTCTTTGTCACCACCTTAGTAAACTTAGTAACCATATGTGTATGCCTTTGTACCAATGACATTTCTCACAATAACTTCTAAAAAATTAAATTTAGCGTCCTTTGTTCTGTAATTTGGTTCTACATCATTAAAAGAGACGAGCAAAAGTTTTTGTTCAATTGTTGCGTTTATTACAATAGAAATCTGGCGGAAGAGATTTTCTATTTAGTTTTATTTATTTGTTTGAGCCCTGCAGCAGGAGGGCTCAAACAAATAAATAAAACTAAATAGAAAATCTCTTCCGCCAGATTTCTATTTGGTATCAGAGCGGTGTTCCTGATCCTTGGAACAATCTGCTCAAAAAAAAAAAAAAGAAGAAGAAAAAGTCGGGTTCTTAAAACCCGCAAAAAAGGTCGGTTTTGTTTGAAGCCGAAGAAAAGGAAGTCGGGTTTAAATCTTTGAATCCGCAAAAATCAAACACTCCAATTTGAAAGGGTGTGTTCGAAAAGAACGAAATATTACTTGGCAAGTTGGGTGTTCGTGATCTTCACGCTCCAACTTGAGGGGGAGTATTTGAGATAATTTCTCCTTATTGTTCTCCTCTACCATGCTCTTTCAAGATATTTGCCTCCATGTCTTATGCCCCAAGATTAGCTACTTTCTATTTTACGTTATTTCTTTATGTATTTATAGAGGAGGTTATCTCCTCATTTGAATGTACCAAACCAAAATATTATCTATCAATAAGAAAAACACTTCTTCCATCTCCATATCTCTTATACAAATCCCACTTGCCGGTTTGAGAGTCGGTTACTACAAACCGAGCCACCCTTGGCGGCGGGGCTGAAACTAACCAAACCAAATAAAAAACCGCTTCTGCTAATCAAATATTAAAACACTTCCGCTTGATATTTTTCTATCTTTCAAGATTTGTGCCTTCTTCCATTATGTCCAAGATTTATGCCCAAAGACTAGCACATTGACTTGTGCCTTTAGACTAGCTCCTTTCTTATTTTACCATTTTCCATTCATTTATTTATAGGAGATTGTTTTCTCCTTTACTAAGGTACCAAACTTCTCTATCAATAATAAACACATATTCCATCTCCATTCTCTTGTACCAAATCCACCTTGTTGTTTTGAGAGTCGTTGGCTAGAAATCAAAGCGGCCCTCGGGCCAAAACAAACAAACAAACCAACTCAAACATCAAATCGCTTCCGCTAGAATTTTACATGGTATCAGAGCAGGCTACTATCCTGCTCGGGAAAAAAAAACTTGATCACGATTTGGTGTTTGGTGAAAGAAAGAAGCTGATCTATATCAATAAAAAAAAAAAGCAAAGGCATGCGAGGAGACAATAAAAAAGAGGCACAAGTAGGGAGAAGATGAATGTTGTTAGCATGAGGAGTATTAGACAAAAAAAAACAAAAAAAAAGTCGGGTTCCTTGAACCCGCAAGAAGAAAAAGTTGGGTTCCTTGAGCCCGCGAGAAGAAAAGTCGAGTTTTTTGAACTCGCGAGAAAAAGAAAAGTCGGGTTATTTGAACCCGCAAGAAGAAAAAGTCGGGTTCCTTTGAGCCCGCGAGAAAAAAAAGTCGAGTTCTTTGAACTCGCAAGAAAAAAAATCGGGTTCTTTGAACCCGCAAGAAGAAAAGGTCGGGTTTTAAAACTCGCAAAAAGAAAGTCGGGTTTTTAAACCTGCAAGAAGAAAAGTCGGGTTTTTATACCCGCAAGAAGAAAAGTCGGGTCCAAATCTATGAGCCCGCAAAAAAAAAAAAAAAAAAAAAAAGCAAACACTCCAATTTGAAAGGGTGTGTTCGAAAAGAACGAAATATTACTTGGCAAGTTGGGTGTTCGTGATCTTCACGCTCCAACTTGATGGGGAGTATTTGAGATAATTTCTCCTTATTGTTCTCCTCTACCATGCTCTTTCAAGATTTGTGCCTTCTTCCATTATGTCCAAGATTTATGCCCAAAGACTAGCACATTGACTTGTGCCTTTAGACTAGCTCCTTTCTTATTTTACCATTTTCCATTCATGTATTTATAGGAGATTGTTTTCTCCTTTACTAAGGTACCAAACTTCTCTATCAATAATAAACACATATTCCATCTCCATTCTCTTGTACCAAATCCACCTTGTTGTTTTGAGAGTAAATCAAAGCGGCCCTCGGGCCAAAACAAACAAACAAACCAACTCAAACATCAAATCCCTTCCGCTAGAATTTTACAATTACTGATTAAATGCCTGATACGGCGATACCCAACATTTGCTACCATTAGTGTAGTTTCTTTACACAACATGTGCTACGAATTAGTGTAGAATCTCCAATGCCGTGTAGTTCATTTAGAGTAGAGCACAATGCTCAGTTAGAACAAGTAATGTGTGGTTTAGTTTGAGCATACGAAATATCATTACAAAGGAGGCTCAATGTAGGCATATATGGGTCAAGAAGAGGGGATTCTTAGGTGCAAAACAATCCTCACATACTTAAAAGAAAATCTAAAAGCCATTGAAGAACTACTTACTCCTACCATTAGTTAATTTCACAATGAAACCCGGTATGCCATTTTGTATTCATTTGATGATACATGAGTTAATATTTTTAGAAATGCTAGCCCACACACCTCTAAATCTACTCTTGAATTTACACCAATGATCGACAACGAGACCAAGTTTTCAATCACTTGGGGAGAACCAAACACATTGATATGTTAGGCTACAAGTACAATAGCCACCTCATACATGAATTAAGTCTTGATCCAAACAACACCAAGGACAAAATTGTTATTATCAATAAGAGTTTACGATAGATATGTGATGTTCAAATATTGTTACTTGTGCTCACAGATCACAAGTACATAAGAATGAAACAGAACTCAACCAACTGGACATAGTTGGTTTGGTTTTGTTTTGTTTTTTTTTTTTTTTTTTAATATAGTACAATGTTTTGTTTATCACGTTACAAAATCTCAAGGTTAAGAATATAGGCCCAAAGTTAATGCGGATTTGATATTTTGATCCACCACAACCATCCTAAAGCTAATGGGCCACACAATTGAGTTTTAGCCCATTAAACAAACTTTATACAAAGATTATGCGGTAAATCAAACTTTTTATTCATATCAACATAATTTTTCTCAGTTTATTGTAGATGCCAAAAGTTGCAAGTAAACTCATGGTCACTTCGACAATTCCAAAACGATGTCTTAAAAAGAATGTTATTTGATATGATATCAATTCTTATCGAAGTTGTTATTTTGTGTACTGTGTGATTGGAGTTTCAAAATGATTATCTTTTTAAACTAATTTTCATAAATGTATCAAATGACTTAAAATTCGTTAGTTACTATGTGACAATATTTTTAATTAATTGAATGCATAAAACTTTCACATGGATAAAAAATTGAACTACTATTTTTTTAGTTTTTAAAAATTATTTCATGTACAAATGCAATATTTTGTGAGAAGTGTGAGAAGAATTAAAAAATGACATATAGACATCATGTTTTGAATGTATAAGACTTTCGATTTGATTTGGGTCTAATGTAATATCACCCTTTATCTCTCTTAACCCACACACACATGTACACTACTGCAAACTAGAGAGACGGAGTAGAGAGAGATCGAAGGGAGAAAAGCAGAGAGAACCAGAGAGAGAGAGAGAGAGAGAGAGAGAGAGAGAGAGAGAGAGAGAGAGAGAGAGAGAGAGAGAGAGATTGAAGAAGAAATCAGAAAGGAAATGAGGAGGGGGAGGAGTATGGCGGAGCTATGGTGGTTGTAGCATCACCAAAGCTCCTGGTTAGCGAACACCCACCGGTTAACCTTCACTGACCATGGTTGACCACCAGCAACTACCACTCTGTTTCCATCACCAAGACTAACCTCATCACCGTGAACCATTACTGAACCAGCCGTCACTCGTCACCATCCCATAATAGATCCCTCCTGAATTTGATTATTTTAGCGACCGGATTGGGGTTCCACCCACCGCTTTCTAGCCAACAACAGCATAAACAGAATCATAAACACTTCCTCTTTCTTTGCTCCTACATCGTCTTCAGACGAAACTTCTGTAGAATAACACAGTCTTACATCCACATAAGGAGCATTAGTTGGCTTTTTCTCTTTCTCTTCACCCGTGTTTCAATTTCCAAATCAATAATAATATCACATAAATGTCATATTTTTTTTACACAAATTCAAGATACTCATTTTTTATCTCAACAAACCATTTGGGGATTCGGTGGACATATCCGAAGGAAGTCGGAGAAACTGACGGACAGGAATAGGAATCAAGTCATCCGGTGAACGAGGGGTTATTTGTTTCAACTGATTGGAGCGACGCAAAGGAACACTACTACACTCGGCCTTAACATATTTCCTCTTGGGTGATTTTACTGGAGTTGTCATCGATCGAAGCTCGGATATAGTCTTTTGAAGCCCCAAAGAAACCAATCGAGCCTGTGATTTGCAGTAGTGTGAGGTGGAATTTTGTTTTTATCGGTCGTCGATGTAGAGGTAAGAGGGAGGTGAGGAAGAGAAAAGCAGGGATATGAGGAGAAGGAGAACATGGACAGTATTGGCTATTAACTCTAAGTTTTAACACAGATGGACAATTTTGCCCATGACTTAACGAGGTTGATTTAACCTCGTTTTAACCTCGTTAAATAATTGGACTGTTTTAGCCTATTTTGTGAAACTCAAAGGGCTGTTCAAACAATTATTTTGATTTTGGGTTTGACTGGCAAAATAACCCAAACCACAGTGACTTTTTTGGTAATTAACTCAAATTAAAAATACCAATAATTCATCAACTATTAAACATCTTAACATTAACATGAAATATTACACCAAAACATAGTCAATAAATATAAAATTCCAATTTAATTTATCTTTATATATAGTGTAGGATTTAAAGGTCCGTTTGGTACGCGACGCCCCGACTTCGACACCTTCGATTTCTTCGAAGCTTTTCCCTTAGAAAATAATCCACCAAATTCTCTCTATTTCGCTTTATCAAATATTAATTATTATCTCGTATCATTCCAAGTTTATTCCTATTCTCAATTCCAGTTTATTAGATCCTTGTAGTTCCTTGTACAAACCGGATCTTTCTATGTAACCATCCTAAATTCGATCCCCTTATAACTGTCAGTCTGTCAGTCTTAATCTAACAAAACTACGTGTGAGTTTTGGTTTTTTAGAGCATATTAATAAAATGGTTTCTTTCAAAAATCCATGTGAATTTAGAGAAAAAATGCAGAAATGTCAAGAGTATATTGGAGCTTTAGATGAAGAACGTAAAAAGATTCAAGTATTCGAACGCGAACTTCCTCTTTGTCTTGAACTTGTTTCTCAAGGTAGGTTTAATGTTATTATTTTTTGTTAGGTGTAAATCAGTGAAAACCCTAAGTTTGATATTATTATTAAGTATGTATTAACCTTCCGTGTTAAGGAAAGTGGATGGTACCCTGGTAAATTTTATTTCTTAATTATTAATGAAATTTGGTTTATGAGTATATGTATGTATGTATATATTTTTGCAGCTATCGAAAGATGCAAACAACAAATGTCTGAGACGATCACTGAGTCTTGTGATGATCAAGGTGATCGGTATTATGACCGAACATCGAGTGATCAGTGTCCGGTTTTGGAAGAGTTTATTCCCATGAAATCAACTTCATCTACAAATGAAGATGTTGATGATCAAGAGCAACAAAAGCAGCAATTATCACATAACTTGTTTACTGGTAGCAAAGACTGGCTTGCATCTGCTCAACTTTCAATTCAAGCCTCAGATCCAACAAGTAAAGAGGTAAGTGGACATAATCTTTCTTTCTTTTTTTTTTTTTTCTTTTTTTTTTTCTTTTTTTGAGAGTTAATTTGATTAAAGACTGGATTTTTGTCCGTCTACCTGGTTTCGTTATGTAATTTGCCCTTTATAAATATAAGAACATTATGCTAAAAAAAAATTAAAGACTGGATTTTTATTATTATGTTTCGATTTCTTTTAGGATTTGTTTATGAAGAAGTTGACTACGAAGGAACGCAAAAATGGGTGTGAAAGTTTTCATCATTTTGAAGAGAAAAAAACCGCTATCAGTTCGTCGTCTGACACTGATGGTGGTTGCGACGGTGGCAGACATGACGGTGGAAGTACCGGTGAAGACAGAGGACGGTCTAATAAGAAAGAAAGAAGGTGTTGGTCTTCGGAATTGCACCGAAGGTTCCTTCATGCTCTTCAACAACTTGGTGGTGCTCATGGTATAATTATTACTATTATTATCTTTCTTAGTTTTCATTGTTAATTGACTTAGGTACACAATTAAATATATTAACGTAAAAAATTTAAAATTGTGCTAAACGTACCTTGATTTTTTTTACGAAATGTATAAGCATACGGTTTCTTTCTTTAAATAATATGCAATAAAATATATTGAAATTAATAACATATTTTTCTTTGCAGTTGCTACACCAAAACAAATTAGGGAATTAATGAAGGTCAATGGACTTACAAATGATGAAATTAAAAGCCACTTACAGGTTTGTGTTTTACAATATTATTTTACGTACACCATTACTACTAGTATATGTAACATCCTATTTGGTGCATGATATAAGAATTCACACGATTTAATCTTTTGGTGCTAAACAGAAATATCGTTTGCATACAAGAAGGTTGAACCCTACAATCGAAAACGTCGACACACACACTCCGCAGCTAGTGGTGGTTGGCCGAATATGGATGCCACCGCCGGGTTATACCCTCAATGCCACATCATCTCCACGATCAAATGACTTCAATAGTTCAAATATGGTATATGCTCCAATAGCTTCTCTACCTCCGTCTATAATAGCATCTTCATGCAAAACAAAACAACACAATTAAGCAGGAACAGCTATTTTTTGAGAAATATAGCACACTGGCCAACTGTTTGTTGCATAGATCAGTAATGTGGAATTTTTGTGAAAGACACTTGGGTGTACTCTTAATGTTTGTTTTATTCACTATTATTTTTTTTCTTTTCGATCTAGTTGATTTTTTAACGTATAATATTCATATATGTACGTTGTATACCATCTTTTAAGGCCTTCTCAATTTTATAGTTATATAGGGTGTTAGTATACATGACAAAATGTAACGAAGTCTTGGAATAAATTTGGTTTTACAGTTTGTACTTTTTCTATATTGACACATGCATTTCTCTTAGTTGATCTATTGTTACAAGTTATGCTGTTTACACAAATACCATGCACATGAAATCTCATCTAGTAAAACAGACACAACCATGCTCATTTCAAGAAACTATTTAGTTGATAGATAATGTTAAGTTGTAAATCTACAAAAATTGTCTTAATGGCAATTTTATAATGTTAAAGATAATTTCAGTAGGGCAATGTTTATGACATGAAATATATCTTCTACACGAAACATGTGAGATTTGTCTAAAGCGTCACAGCAATCTACAATATGCTAAAGTCAGGTGAAATAAAAACTTGAAAAATATAACATAGTCCCACTCCGAGTGTGATTCCTCTTACTTTGCATTCAAAAGTAAATAAGAATTCCACTTTCCACATGTTTATGACTTAGAACTATAAAGGCAAGATGATGAACATCGTAGGCTTCCCATGGGCATTTGGATAATGAATGGACCATATTGCTTGTAGACCATGTGATGTCACATTTCGCTTGGTCAAATTATATGTTTCATTGTTTTGGGTCCAAAAACGGATATAGATTAGTGTTGATATTATATTTAAGCTTATTTTCTCTTGTAAAGAAAAGCTAAATAATTAACTTGGTTAGTGCTAGATTCAAACCGAGTGTTGTTTAGAATTACTAGTGTAAAGTAAAGTAGAAGGGGAATATTTCCGTTAACATTTTTTTACTTGGTTTAGCCATAATTTCCTATAGTTGATGTGCCCCTCATTAAAACAGAGAAGTTTATTTTTGGGTATTAGGGAGGACGGGGCGGGCTCAGTAAGGGTTGTTTGGCTTCGTAGCCGATTCGGCTACACCAGCCCGTCCCATTCGGCTAGGTCGATCGGCTTCAATCCTCGGCATTTGGTTGCCGATTGTGAATGCATGCTTCAAACGGTCTTTTGACCGTTACACATTAAAAAAAAAACATTTTTAAATTATTTTAAACGCTATAAAACACACAACTCATCCACAAATCTCATACCACTCTCATCCAAAATTTACTATCATTCTTATACCAAATTTCACTTCCACAATTTTCTTTTCAAATGGAAAATAAATTACCTATGATTATTCCTCCAATGGAATCGGATGACGATATTTCAAACGACAGCAATCTTATTTTTTTAAGGCTCTCATCGAGCAAGTTGACGAGGAAGACATGGCATCATCTAAACAAGTCGTCAAACATGATCGCGAAAAAGGTAACGAAGTCCTTATGAACGACTATTTTATTGACGAACCCAAATATAATGACGATATTTTCTGCAATCGGTTTCGTATGTCAAAACAATTGTTTTTAAAAATTGTTTCCGACATCGCAACCAAATATCCATGGTTTTAAAAGGGTTACGATGTAAGGTTGAAAAAAAAGGCTTTACACTGATTCAAAAAATCACTTATTCCATTAAATAACTTGCACACGGCAACACATCAGATGAATACGACGAGTATTTGTGCATGTCTGAAAATACTTCACGTGAGTCCCTACAGTTTTTCTACAACGCCGTAATTCAAACTTACGGCGAAAAGTTTCTGCGTTGACCCACAAGCCACGATGTTGCAACTTTATACCAAAATCACGAAGAAAAGCATCATATTTCGGGCATCATGGGTAGCATTGATTGTACACATCTAGAATGGAGTAATTGTCCCAGAGAATTGACAGGAACACACACGAAAGGTACCTACAATCACCCAACGGTTGTACTCGAGGCGGTTGCGTCACAGGATATGTGGTTTTGGCGTGGTTATTGTGGTCCGCCCGGTTCACTCAACGACATCGATGTCCTCCAAACTTCTCATATTTTTCTCACTGAACGAAATGGAACAGCTCCTAAATATCCATTTATTGTCAATGAGCACACATACAAACGTGGATACTATCTAACCGATGGGATATACCCTACTTGGGCGTTGTTTGTGAAAACATTTGCAAATCCAACGGATCCAAATGAAAAGAAATGGAAGAGATTGCAAGAAGGCGCAAGAAAGGATGTTGAACGCGTTTTTGGTTCTCTAAACGGAAAATGGGGCATATTAAGGCGACCCATGCGGTCCATCACGGTGGACAAGATTAGAAGCGTGACGTATGCATGCATGATGTTACATAACATGATCCTTAAACACGAAGAAAACGCCTTCTCGCTGGTTCACATTAAGGATCCAGTTGTTCAATCCGTTTTAGACGATGATGACCTTCGTGGAATTATGGATCCACACACTCATTTCCGACTTCGCATTCACTTAGTCGAACATATCTCAACTCAAGAACTACCATATCTCGAAGAATCTATAGAATAATTTATTTTTTTTTATTTTATGTTTCGTATGTGTCTTTATTGTATTTACATTTATTATATTTTATTAATGTTTATTTGGTTTTTTTAATTAATTAACTAGGTTTATGCTCGCGCGCGTTGCAGCGCGCCGCCTAATGTGAGTTATGCTCGCGTAACGCGCGCGGGCATAACTCACATTAGGGGTTAACCCATAAAACTAATTGGGTTAACCCCGGTTAGTTTTGGCCTAGTTAAATAAAAATCAAGACAAGTTAAGTCTATCAGATTCCAATTTTTAAGTTGGATTATTCAATTCCAATTCCTGAAAATTTTAATGCCAAAAGATATGGGTTTGAGGAAATCACATCTTTTGGTATATAACCGTATCTTTTGGCTTTTTAAATTTGATAACCAAATTGTTTAAAGGTACGGATATGAAACCGCATCTTTTGGTAAACATATTTTTTTTCTTCAATTTCCAGGTTATTTCACCAAATATTTCCCATAGCATACACAAATATATATACCTAAAAATGGCAATAATAATAATAATAATAATAATAATAATAATAATAATAATAATAATAATAAAAACCAAGCATATATTAGGGATATTGGATTTTAATAATCCAAACTTTCATTTATTAGCCGACAATAATCTGTACTTCAAAAATTCCTAACAGCGATATTAACTTTCAACGTATTGGCTGACAATGAACCTTTGTTAACTAAGAACTAACTCAGTTAGTGGATGCTGATGTGGACGCTGACGTGGCATGCTCATGACGTTGGTTGGGATGATAACGTGGACGCTGGCATGGCATGCCACGTCATCATCCACGTCAGCGTGAGCATGCCACGTCAGCATCCACTAACTGAGTTAGTTCTCAGTTAACAACAGTTCATTGTCAGCCAATACGTTGAAAGTTGGGATCGCTGTTGGGAGTTTTTGAAGTACAGATTATTGTCGATCAATGGGTGAAAGTTTGGATTATTAAAATCCAATACCCCCATATATAATTATAAAAGTTTCAAAATAACACAAAATTACAAAAGTTTCAAAGTACCACAAAATTACAAAAGTTTCAACATAACTCAAATACATATATGTCTAAAGATTAAAGTGTTGTACAATAACTTCACGAACCGACATCTTCATACTTGCAACCAGTGTTGGAAAAATCGGCAATTAGTCACTAGTCGGCCGGCAACTGATTAATTTTTGGCTAATCAATCAATCCATCAGTCGATAGTCGGTTGTAATGGGCACTAGTCGTCCGCAATCGGCCCTAATTGGCCAAAAAATCAACAAAAAATGGGGAAAATTTGGAAAAAAGTTTTTTTTTAGGGAAAATCAGTAAAAAAAAAAAAAAAAAAAAAAAAAACAATTAATCCAACCA
Organism: Ambrosia x helenae; assembly: GCA_030844895.1. Classification (NCBI taxonomy): domain Eukaryota; kingdom Viridiplantae; phylum Streptophyta; class Magnoliopsida; order Asterales; family Asteraceae; genus Ambrosia; species Ambrosia x helenae. Next base: position 98,999,976 of record CM061225.1, read on the forward strand.
AATTCAGGCCAAAACTTTGATATCCACCAATAATTCGTTTCTTTGATATGTTCCACCACCTTGTATTCATCTGTTTAATACTATTGTCGATCTAGTGATTGTGCTACCCTTTCAAAAAGTATTATCCCTCTTACATTGAACTTTGGAAGTACATTCACTATTGTCGATTTACTACCCTTTCAAAAAAGTTATCATTTCAATTGTTATAAACAAGATTAGGATTGATGTTCACTTTTGAGATACTATTGAAATTCTGCATTTAGTTACTTCTATTTCAGTTACTTCTAATTGGGTTAACCCCGGTTAGTTTTGGCCTAGTTAAATAAAAATCAAGACAAGTTAAGTCTATCAGATTCCAATTTTTAAGTTGGATTATTCAATTCCAATTCCTGAAAATTTTAATGCCAAAAGATATGGGTTTGAGGAAATCACATCTTTTGGTATATAACCGTATCTTTTGGCTTTTTAAATTTGATAACCAAATTGTTTAAAGGTACGGATATGAAACCGCATCTTTTGGTAAACATATTTTTTTTCTTCAATTTCCAGGTTATTTCACCAAATATTTCCCTAGCATACACAAATATATATACCTAAAAATGGCAATAATAATAATAATAATAATAATAATAATAATAATAATAATAATAATAATAATAATAAAAACCAAGCATATATTAGGGATATTGGATTTTAATAATCCAAACTTTCATTTATTAGCCGACAATAATCTGTACTTCAAAAATTCCTAACAGCGATATTAACTTTCAACGTATTGGCTGACAATGAACCTTTGTTAACTAAGAACTAACTCAGTTAGTGGATGCTGATGTGGACGCTGACGTGGCATGCTCATGACGTTGGTTGGGATGATAACGTGGACGCTGGCATGGCATGCCACGTCATCATCCACGTCAGCGTGAGCATGCCACGTCAGCATCCACTAACTGAGTTAGTTCTCAGTTAACAACAGTTCATTGTCAGCCAATACGTTGAAAGTTGGGATCGCTGTTGGGAGTTTTTGAAGTACAGATTATTGTCGATCAATGGGTGAAAGTTTGGATTATTAAAATCCAATACCCCCATATATAATTATAAAAGTTTCAAAATAACACAAAATTACAAAAGTTTCAAAGTACCACAAAATTACAAAAGTTTCAACATAACTCAAATACATATATGTCTAAAGATTAAAGTGTTGTACAATAACTTCACGAACCGACATCTTCATACTTGCAACCAGTGTTGGAAAAATCGGCAATTAGTCACTAGTCGGCCGGCAACTGATTAATTTTTGGCTAATCAATCAATCCATCAGTCGATAGTCGGTTGTAATGGGCACTAGTCGTCCGCAATCGGCCCTAATTGGCCAAAAAATCAACAAAAAATGGGGAAAATTTGGAAAAAAGTTTTTTTTAGGGAAAATCAGTAAAAAAAAAAAAAAACAATTAATCCAACCAAATTCAGGCCAAAACTTTGATATCCACCAATAATTCGTTTCTTTGATATGTTCCACCACCTTGTATTCATCCGTTTAATACTATTGTCGATCTAGTGATTGTGCTACCCTTTCAAAAAGTATTATCCCTCTTACATTGAACTTTGGAAGTACATTCACTTTTGTCGATTTACTACCCTTTCAAAAAAGTTATCATTTCAATTGTTATAAACAAGATTAGGATTGATGTTCACTTTTGAGATACTATTGAAATTCTGCATTTAGTTACTTCTATTTCAGTTGTATAACTTTGAAACTATTTTTTTCCTATTATTGTTATTATATAACTCACATGTTCTAAACCCGTAAGCCACTACTTTTTAAAGTTTTTACTTCGTTCTGATATTTTTAAAAGGGGCATCCTGAACTACCATGATTTCCTACAACTATGTATAGTCATATCACTCCACTGATTTACTCCCTTAATACTCCAATTTGGAGGCAACATAACCGTGGATTACCCTGATTTCCTCCAAACCTTATTTTAATTTTAAATAGAATAAGTATTTTCAATTAAATATAAAATCACCATAGATTTGTTCCACCTGAGGGTTCTTTGCAAGTCCTGATTAGCCATACTGAAACACTAATCCAAACAATGAAAAAATTATAAAACTTTGTATAAAGATGGAAGCTTTATTGTGACTTTGCCTGGAAAATGAAACTTTGTATAAAGATGAAAGCTTTATTGTGAGTTTGATTGAAATTTGAAAGTAAAATTGAAGAAAGGAAGGAAAATGACAGTGGTAGTATCCGTTACCCACAAATGTGGATGGTACCCGTACCCCACTACCCCTGCCACCGGCAACAGTGTTGTCATGAGGTAGTGGGGTACCCCATGAACAATTTGGGTGGCGACCCAAACCCTTTAATAACGGGGAACTAGATTTTAATAATCCAAACTTTGTCTCGTTGGCCGGCAATAATCTGTATTTAAGAAATTTCCCACAACAATCTCAACTTTCAATGTATTGGCCGACAATGAACTTTTGTTAACTGAGAACTAACTCAGTTAGTGGATGCTGGCGTGGCATGCTCACGCTGACATGGAGCCATGTCAGCGTCCACTAACTTGGTTAGTTTTCAGTTAACAAAAGTTTACTGTCGGCCAATACTTTGAAAATTGGGACTGTTACAAGAACTTTTTTTTAAGTACATATTATTATCAGCTAACGAAACAAAGTTTAAATTATTAAAATCGTATCCCCCTTAATAACTAAAAAGCAAAGTATTTTAAGTTGAAGAAAGTAGCCTACAAGAAAGTTTTAAATTGCCCTTATCGTTTACCATAAAACAAGAGTTTTAAATTGCCCTTATGTTTAGTATATAGACAGAAGAAATTACGATAAGATTAACAATATGATACTTTAAACAAAATTGAAAACAAGTGAGGAAATATTCGGATATTCTAACGTAAGTATCATAAGATTTGTCAATTATTGCCATTTAGAGAAAGTATATTCTTTATTTGTTTATATTATCATTCTAGCGAAGATTAACCATTTTCGATCCTCCATTAATCTTGCCTCGTCCAATTAGAATATTCTCATGGCATCTACTTAAATTTTACTTTTTTTTTTAGAACTAATTCAATATCCATTATACGGATGCTATACAATCGAAACTTTTGAGCAAAAATTTAGGAGGTCGGGCGACCCCTGCGCCCGTCTCTACACCGATGTCATTTAGATTATGTTTATCTGAAATGAAGATTAAAAAAAGAACAGTTCTTTCACGGCTTATAGGCTTTGAATTAGTGCAACAATAATGCCATAAGGGTCGGCTTAATTTCATGTCTATGTAAAGGGTCGTTATCTCAATAGAAAATCCTTGTAAACACTGAGAGGTCAAATACTGAGAGCGTGTTATTATATTTTGATATTGTCGACAGTCTTAGTTACAGATTGAAGGTTGAATATCCAGACAACTTTGTGATTACAACAAGATTGAATATTGGGAAAATGACCAAAATAGCCCGTTGACCGGGCATTTTGCACAACTAGCCCTCTCCATCGTCTTTAGAGAGACGGGACACGGCTCCCAACCAGCCTGAACCGTCTCCGAGACCGTTTGGTTTTATAGCCAATTGCCAGCCAACACGTGGCGTCTCTGATCCCGAGGCTGTACCGTCTCTCTCCAGACGGGTCAGAAATCTCTCCCAGACGGTTCACGTTTCCCCATGCCGGCTGCCTTCGGTTCAACCGTCTCCCAGACGGTTCACGTTTACCAATGCCGGCTGCCTTCGGTTCAACCGTCTCAAAAGACGGGTCACATTTCCCAAGACGGCTGGCCCTTCGGTTCAACCGTCTCTCAAGACGGTTCACATCTACCAACGCCGGTGAGTCCCGATGACCGGGCGACGCTTCGGTTGTCCAGCTCAGCCCTATAAATACTCGTCTCCCGTCCCATTCCCGTCATCCAACACCGTCTAAACACTATCCACCACCGTGCAACTCCGTCTAAACACTATCTAGCACCCGACCACCACCGTCCAACACCGTCTAAACAATATCTACCACCCCACCACCACCGTCCAACACCGTAATATCTACCACCCCACCAACACCGTCCAACACCGTAATATCTACCACCCCACCACCACCGTCCAACACCGTCCAACACCGTCTAAATCATACAAAAATGGCACCTCAAAGATGGACGGAAGAACAGGAGATTGCCTTGATTGCAGCATGGCTTCATGTTGAAGAAAGCACCCACCTTAACAACAAATGGTTCCGGATACTGCATGAATACAATCGGCTCGTTGGAGGGTCAGAACGTACCACCGAGTCCCTAAGCCGCAAGTTGAGCGATTTGACCACAAAGTGTCAAATCTTCAACGGGCACCACAACCGGACTCTTTACGACGTACCCTCTAACTTTCCCGAAGACGTGGCAATTAGACACAGTCTAAGACAGTATAAAAACAGGGAGCGTAAAGAGTTTAAACACGTGTCCGTTTGGCAAATGATAAGACATCGTCTTAATTAATTTGTAATTTATTAACTTTTTATTTAATGCAATTAATGTTTATATTTTTATTAATATTAATGCAATTTTGTTTTTATATTAAGGTAAATATTTCATTAAACGTACTATACTATTACAATCACAAATATACAACAACAATAAAAAAACTACACTATTACAACAAACTTCCTAAATTTACTTCCAGAATTAAGAAGCAACAATTAAAAAACTACACTATTACAACAAACTTCCCAAATTTACTTCCAGAACTAAGAACTTTGTTTGAAGTAATCGTAGTGTCTAACCAACTATTGAGGACTACATCTTAGTGTTAGATGTTTTGTCCTCCACAGCGGCGGTAGTAGCAGTGGTCTACATAGACGTTGTTTCGAATGGTGTATGTGCTCTACACAGACAAGTCCGAGACGTTTCCTCGTTTTATGTAACAATAGTTCTCAGTGAGCACACGTCGAACATCGAGACATAAATTCGGAAAGCGAACGAACTTGCCTCAAATGTAGACCACCACATCATCGATCCATTACACAGGTTGCAAACCACGCGCAGATGGAACAACAATCCAAGTAGCCGTACGCAGATGAAACAACAATCCAAGTAATCAGGACAATATTTTCGTAAGCCGGTAGGCTTCGGCTGGGAAAGTAAAAAAACGTCATTGGATTGGAAGATGAAAGCTTAGAGGAGAGGGGTGGGTGCAAATTTCGTTAAGTGAATTGGGGTATTTATATACACTCGTGAGACGGTTCAGACGGTTCAGACGGTTCAGACGGTAGCACAAAACGGCTTAAGACGACTTGGGAAATGTGACCCGTCTGGGAGACGGTTGAACCGAAGGCAGCCGGCATTGGTAAACGTGAACCGTCTGGGAGACGGTTGAACCGAAGGCAGCCGGCATGGGGAAACGTGAACCGTCTGGGAGAGATTTCTGACCCGTCTGGAGAGAGACGGTACAGCCTCGGGATCAGAGACGCCACGTGTTGGCTGGCAATTGGCTATAAAACCAAACGGTCTCGGAGACGGTTCAGACTGGTTGGGAGCCGTGTCCCGTCTCTCCATAGACGGTGGAGAGGGCTAGTTATGCAAAATGTCCGGTCAACGGGCTATTTTGATCATTTTCCCTTGAATATTGTTACTAATTTATCGAAAACATAGTACTTCAAAACAAACAATGTGTCACTGCTTACGTACTCTTGCATACAAAACTGACATTTAAAAATGCACAAGGGCCGTGGTCCACTTGGCCTAATGGTAACAGGTGTTTATTCATACCAAAGAAGTACCGGTTCAGGTTTCACAAAGCGGACAATAGTTGGATTTTAGAAATAGATGATATAGGGGTGTGTGTTCGCGCCAACAAAGTAGTTGGATTTTAGAAATAGATATTCTCAACCGAGCCGAGATATCGGTCAAGAATGAGGCCCCAGTAAATTTTTTGACGGACCCAATGGAGGGGAGCTCCACTTTGCGCCCAGCAGATGTTCTTGTGTTTAACTAGGCGGGTGGGAAACACGTCTGCGTGGACCTCACAGGGGTATCCCCCCTTGTTTGTCTCCGTAATAGCGGTTTTGTGGCAGGTCAGACAATGTTGAAGGCTGAGTCGAAGAAAATCGAGAAACATGTTAAAGCCTGTGCAGAAACCGGCATGCTTCCGTCCCCTTAACTTTTGATACTTTTGGATCACTAGCCCCGGAAGATATTAGGTTACTAGACAGAGTTCAATGGGTCGTTTACAGCAACATTTAGACTTCCCGAGGGTAAGGGTTTATCTTTAGTATGTTAGATTTGCAATTAGGGGTAGTGGCACAGCTTGTTGTCCGTTTACCTATCATCCTAATGTAAATTTTGAGCCTTTGGTTAATGTTGTCCGTTTACCTATCATCCTAATGTAAATTTTGAGCCTTTGGTTAATGAAATGCGGTTTGTTAAAAAATAAATAAATAAAAGTGTGTAGATAAAAGAAATTTGTTAACTTTTAATTTTGAAGTACTAGAGTATATAATTATTATTGTATCTATTAAAACATACAGTTTTCAATTGCTTTTATGTATGTATAGAAAGATAGATAATAGATATGGATAATATATAGAATGCAAATAGATAAGGCATGGAAGAACATGACAGGATTTGCTATTGTGAAGATCAAGAAAACTAAATACGTCCTTTGAGAAAGCAAAGAGCCAAATTCTCTTTGTCAACAACTAAACATTGTATTCAATTCATAATTAAAATAAACCATACCTACATAACCTAAATATACATTTGCATGTGTATATTATGGCACATGCGACCATTTAAAGAATTAAATTGTACATACTCAATAGATAGAGATTATGTCAAAAGCTGGGTGTCTTCCATGTAGTCATGTAGATCATTCGAAGTGGCAAGTAAAGGGTTAAATAGTACATATTCAGTAGATGTGTTAAGACACAGGAATCACTTTCTTTCATTTTTAACAAAAAATCTAAATCTACACAATTTGTTCGCAATTAGACATGAACACTCACCACTTGAGTGAATTAAACACCATTTAAACACCTTGGTATCATTGGGCTATATGCATTTTGGTTCATCACTTAATAACTATACATTAATTACACATGCTTGAAGGTAGTTTAAGAGTAAAATGCATCTTTGTATTGTTGGGGAATAACCGTAACAAACGAACAAAAACGGATAACAGAAATCTCTGAAGGCACGTGATCGCTTTCAGATTGAATCAATTCGACGGTTCTATCGAATATTCAATCGGATACAATCAGAGATTCAGAAGTTTCTGTATGTTATGATTGAGATTTTTGAGAACCAGAGAGATTATGACCAAGAAGAAGAATACGTTATGAAACAATTAGGCAATTAACTGCCTAAAAGCCAGTTTTTCCAAGGTTTTCGAACTCTGCCCCTTGGACCCGCCAAGGGCTGCCGCCCCTTGGACCCTGCTCCCAGGGGCACTGCCCCCGGACCCCCGTTCCTTAGGGGCTTCGCCCCTAAGTTCATAATAAATTCAAATAGGCGTACACTCCGCACCACCATACCTATATGATGTATTATTATGAACATATTGGTCAAACAGTCAATCCAATTACACTAAAATATCCAACAATATCTTTGTTGGGGAATAACCGTAACAAACGAACAAAAACGGATAACAGAAATCTCTGAAGGCACGTGATCGCTTTCAGATGAATCAATTCGACGGTTCTGTCAAATATTCAATCGGATACAATCAGAGATTGAGAAGTTTCTGTATGTTATGATTGAGATTTTTGAGAACCAGAGAGATTATGACCAAGAAGAAGAATACGTTATGAAACAATTGGGCCATTAACTGCCTTTTAGGCAGTTTTTCCAAGGTTTTCAAACTCCGCCCCTTGGATCCTGCTCCCAGGGGTGCTGCCCCCGGACCCCCGTTCCTTAGGGGCTTCGCCCCTAAGTTCATAATAAATTCAAATAGGCGTGCACTCCGCACCACCATACCTATATGATGTATTATTATGAACATATTGGTCAAAACAGTCAATCCAATTACACTAAAATATCCAACAATCCTCCCCTATTTTAGTGTAATCCTTGATTAACTAAAACAAGTAATCTCAAACATTCAAACTTTTGCTTAAATGAAATGTCGTGACGATTGAATTTCACATTAGTACATTACACATTCTGAATATTCGAATACCAGGGTGTCGCTTAGGATTGAACCCTGGGAACTCCTCTTGAATACACAAAGATAATGTACACAAAAGTTTACATACATAGTAGTTCTATCTTGACATAATGTTTTACTAGCCTATGTCCTTATCCTTCATAAGCATGTCAAAGCCAAGTCCCAGCTTCTTGAAGCAGCTAAACTTCATACTTACATAGGTAGCTCTTTTAGTCTTGCACCTGCAATGCAATTTGTCAAAAAAGCTATTAAGAATATATACATTCAACCTCCTTAACTTGCAGGTCTGAACACATACCTTAGGATGAATCTTCTAATGTGTTCCAATCTCTACATATTAAGCTTTCCGCATTGAATTCTGCATCTAGCGTTGTACTAGATGGGAATTGGGTATCTTAACATCAGAGATTTCTAGTGGACCTTAATCCCATCCCTATAGCCGACCTTTTCACGAGATCTCTACTTAACCCTTTGGTTAAATGATCGGCTAAATTGTTTTGAGTTCTCACAAACACCACAGATATCACACCATTCGTGATAAGCCCGTCGTATCATGTTGTGTCTAACACCTAAGTGTCTAGACTTTCCATTATACACTTGACTATACGCCTTAGACAAGGTAGATTCACTATCACATCTGATAGATAATGGTGATATCGGTTTGAGCCACAATGGAATTTCATAAATCAAATTTCTTAGCCATTCAGCTTCTTTACTAGCTGCTGCTAATGCCACAAACTCAGCTTCCATTGTTGAATTAGTGATGCAAGTTTGTTTCTTTGATGCCCAGCATATAGCACCACCTCCAAGAAGGAATACCCAACCACTTGTGGAAGAATGATCTTCCAAATTAGTAATCCAACTTGCATCTGAATAACCTTCAAGAACAGAAGGAAATCCGGTATAAGTCAAACCCAAATCGATGGTTCCTTTCAAGTACCTAAATACTCGATTTATTGCTTGCCAATGAATCAAACTTGTATTGTGATTATATCTACTCAGTTTTCCAACAGCAAAAGCTATATCAGGTCTAGTACTAATCATGGCATACATGAAAGATCCAATAGCCTTTGAATATTCAAGTTGATTCACAGCAACTCCTTTATTAGGTACGAGTTTTACAGAAGGATCCATAGGAGTACCCATTGGAGAACTATCTTTGTGATTAAACTTTTCCAACATCTTCTCAATATAATGTGATTGAGAGATAGTAATACCATGTTCTCCACATATGATCTTAATACCAAGAATCACGTCTTCCTCCCCCATGTCTTTCATATCAAACTTAGATGATAGAAATTTCTTAGTTTTGTCAACTTCATTTTGGTCAGTACCAAAAATTAACATTTCATCAACAAATAAGCAAATAATTACTCCTTTTCCAGAAGTATCAAATTTGCTATAAACACACTTGTCCGCTTGGTTTAATGCAAAGCCATTAGATAGCACCACATCATCAAACTTTTAATGCCATTGCTTAGGGGCTTGTTTCAGGCCATAAAGAGATTTTACCAATTTACAAACCTTATGTTCATTTCCAGGCATGACAAAACCTTCAGGTTGTTTCATGTAAATCTCTTCATCCAATTCACCATTCAAAAAGGTTCCGAACGGCTAGAGTGACTGAACCTAATAAGATAGCAATTACAACACAAGAAGTAATCAGTACTTGGCCATGGACTTGGAAACCCCCGATTTTCCAATAAAAATGTTGGCCTACTTCCACACCGGATAGATCATATAACCCATTTAGTGTGTTGATGGAACATGATAGAACATTCATATTGCCCTCTGACAAAAATAGAACTTTAAACAAAATTATTTTGATTCAACCATCTATTTCTCGACTTGACTACTTGAATCGTATATTTTGAATACCAACTAATCAAATTCTATTCCTTGTTCTTTTTCTCTATTTTTTGAGATTCAGAAATAGTAACCGATTCGATAAATCTATGAAGGTTCCGAAATGAAATAACTTATTTATCTTATTATTAATCACGGATTTCTTATATAGCCAGAACGGCCCTCACAAATTGCAAATACTAATTTGTTAAGAATTAATCGGATTGAAGATATAGCGTCATCATTCGCTGGAATCGAAATATCTGCGAGATCGGGGTCACAATTTGTATCGATTAAACAAATTGTTGGAATTCCCAATGTGATACACTCTTGAAGGGCCGTATATTCTTCGTGCTGATCAACGATGATTACAATATCGGGTAACCCTGTCATATATTTAATCCCGCCCAGATATGTTTGCAAATGAGATAATTGTCTTTTCAACATAGCTGCATCTCTTTTCGGAAGACGGTTGAGTCCCCCTGTTTTTTGTTCAGTTCTCAAGTCTCTAAACTTATGAAGTCTCGTTTCTGTAGTGGACCAATTTGTTAACATACCACCGAGCCATTTTTTATTAACATAATGACACCGAGCCCTTATTGCAGCCCATGCTACTGAATCAGCTTCTTTATTTTTAGTGCCAACAATTAAGAATTGTTTTCCCCTACTTGTTGCATCAAAAACCAAATCACAAGCTTCTGATAAAAAACGAGCAGTTCTAGTAAGATTTGAATTCTTCAAGTAGTATCGGCCATTTTCATTGAATTCAGACCAATCAATAGTTCAAGTCACACACTCCCATAATCCATTTTATCTTTGGAAAATTCCCTTAACATCCATTTAGTGAATTACAAGATTATGTATAGCTGCAAGTGCCAACAATAATCTTATGGTGGTTATCCTAGCAACAGGATCATAGGTATCAAAGTAGTCAATGCCTTCTTCCTTTTGCCTAAAGCCTTGGATGACCAATCTGGCTTTATATTTGTCTATGCTACCATCCACCTTCATCTTCCTTTTGAAGATCCATTTACTACCCAAAGGTTTACACCCAGGTGGTAAATCAGCCAATTTCCAAGTATTATTGTGCATTATAGAGTCAATCTCATCTTGGATTGCTTCTTTCCAAAATGAAGCATCCCTAGAAGACATAGCATCATTGAATGTCTTTGGATCCTCATCAATATTAAAACAATATTGATACTGATGTTCAACACCATTTCTGGTTCCTTCTACTAAATAAAGATGAAAGTCAGCACCAAATGACTTGGGTATTCTGACTCTAGTACTTTTTCTGGGCTCAGAACTAGTAGAAGGTACATCATCACAATTACCTGAATTGTCACCACAAGAAATTGTCTGTTCATAATTTTTAAAACACTGAGGCGTATCCTTTAATCGAGGAACAGAAGAAAATCTATCCTCATTCCCAAAATTAGCATCTCTTGACTCAATGACAGAGTGAACAGATACATAATCATTTGGTTCTATGACATAGAACCTATAAACAGGGGAATGTTTAGCATATCCAATAAATATGCAATCTATGCCTCTTTCACCAATGGTACTCATTTTGGGCTCAGTAAGCCTCACAACAGCTCTACATCCCCAGACTTTGAGAAAGCTCAAATCTGGTACCTTTTTGTACCAAAGTTCATATGGGGTTACCTTAGATCTTTTATTAGGTGCGTGGTTCAATAAGTAACAGGCTGTCAACATAGCCTCACCCCAAAATCTATCACTTAAACCAGAATAGGACAACATGGAATTAACTGTTTCTTTCAATGACCTATTCTTCCTTTCAGCCACACCATTTTGTTGTGGTGTGTAAGGAGCAGTTGTTTGATGTATTATACCAGTAGATTGGAAATACATTGGATCATAATACTCTCCACCTCTATCGGTACGAAGGTTTTTAATCAAACCATTTCTATGAAGCTCAACCTCTTGTTTATAAACTTTAAATTTATCAAGAGCTTCATCCTTTGAATGCAATAGATATACATGACAAAATCTAGTTACATCATCAATAAAGGTTACAACATACTTCTTATTTCCTAGAGAAGGAGTACTATGAATGTCACATAAATCATAATGAATCAATTCTAATACATTAGAATTCCTTTTGACATCTTTAAATGGTTTTCTTGTAATTTTTGTCAATTTGCAAGTATGACAATCATTACATTTTTGTATGTCAAAAGCAGGTATAAGACTCATTTTAGACATATCTTTCATTCTGCGATAATTAACATGACCTAATCTAGCATGCCATAATTCTGATTTACTAAAATCATTGCTAGAACTAGTAGAAGCCATACAAACAGAATTATTAACAAAAGGAACATCCAAATTCAACTTAAACATGCCATTCAAATAACCAAATCCAATAAAGGTTCTATGTCTTGACAAGATATACTTGTCACTTTCCAAGACCTGCTTATAACCACAATTATTCAATACAATACCAGATACTAAGTTCTTACGAATCCCATGTACATATAGAACATTATTTAATAGTAAAGAGTTTCCAGAAGTAAAGACTAAAAGAACAGATCCTATTCCTTTAATTGGTTCAGTAGCAACATTGCCCATCTTCGGTAAAGATCCATCTTCAATTGGCTTAAAATCCTTGAATCATTCAAGATTTTTGCAAACATGACATGTTGCTCCCGAATCCATCCACCATGAAATATCATCATCCTGCACATAAAATGCTTCAGATATTATTGATACATAATAATTCTCAATATAATGATCACATGGTACCAAAAACGAACCTGATTGCTTTTCGGGATCCTTGGATCCACTTGTACCAGCCACGTTTTTGCCTTTTCCTCCACTCTTACCAGACCTGCAGTCTTTCTTGAAGTGTCCGGGTTTATTACACTTCCAACAAACCTTTTTAGGCTTCCTATCAGAACCCTTATTGTTGTTCCCTTCAAACTTTTGTTTCCCTTTCCAAGCCTTGGAGGATTCACCCTCCTCCACTATGTTCACAGAAGAACAACCAGCCATGGTTTTAGTACCAACAACAGAACCCTTTTCCATATCACGTATGGATTGTTCAATTTGGAAACTACTTCCCAATTCAACCAGATTCAATTCCTCTTTCTTTTGTTTCAGATTATTCTTAAGATCTTTCCAAGAGGGTGGCAGTTTATCAATAATACTAGAGACAGAAATAGCTTCATCCATCTTCATTCCATATTGATGAAACTGCCCTAGTATTCGTTGCAATTCATGATATTGTTCCATAACAGGCCTAGTGTCTACCATTTTATAGTTAATAAAATTACCAACCAGAAATTTCTTACTAGACGCATCTTCTGCCATGTATTTAGCTTCAAGGGCATCCCATAATTCTTTTGCAGACTCTACGTTTTGATACACATCAAATAAAGAATCAGACATACCTTTAAGAATATGACCACGACAGATGTAGTCTGCGTTTTCCCACTTTGAACGAGTTCTGGTTTGTTTCAGAGTTTCATTCTCAACAATCTCGGGACAAGGAGTGCTCAGAACATACACAACTTTCAGACTCGTGAGATAGAAGTGCATCTTCTTTTGCCAGCGTCTGAAATCCTGTCCAGAAAACTTGTCCAATTTCGTAAAGTTCTTCGTCATATCTTTCACAGATTCATTGTTCGTCATCTTCGGAAATTGATTCAATCTTTGTTGGGGATGACCGTAACAAACGAACAAAAATGGATAACATAAATCTCTGAAGGCACGTGATCGCTTTCTGATTGAATCAATTCGACGGTTCTATCGAATATTCAATCGGATACAATCAGAGATTGAGAAGTTTCTGTATGTTATGATTGAGATTTTTGAGAACCAGAGAGATTATGACCAAGAAGAAGAATACGTTATGAAACAATTGGGCCATTAACTGCCTAAAAGCCAGTTTTTCCAAGGTTTTCGAACTCTGCCCCTTGGACCCCGCCAGGGGCTGCCGCCCCTTTGCTCCCAGGGGCGCTGCCCCCGGACCCCCATTACTTAGGGGCTTCGCCCTTAAGTTCATAATAAATTCAAATAGGCGTGCACTCCGCACCACCATACCTATATGATGTATTATTATGAACATATTGGTCAAACAGTCAATCCAATTATACTAAAATATCCAATATGTATTGTGTTGATCAATGAATACATTCGACTCACTATTTATAGTCTACAAATAAGCCATTAAGTAACACGTACAAGTGATCACTTATAGCTAGTTAGATACCAATTAGTTGAAAAGCATCATTAAATTCAAATACGTCCAAGTGATAACATCTAACAAGGTTACGATCATGATTGCAATAATCATTAAAATCCATATTTAGAGCAAACTTGTTTATCACTAGTATACATACATATTAAAAAACCTAACTGCTATATATGCATGTATGGATACTAGATAAAACATACTAAAGAACATGAACGGCCACCTTGAGGAGGGGGAGATCCCATCGGAAACTTCAAGTGGGAACAACGAAATTATCACTTTCTTTTTGTCAAATCTACCTGATGGGTTATCGTCGGAAGAACTACGGGGGGAGTGCAGTCGATATGGGCAGTTGTCGGATGCTTATGTTGCAAGAAAAAAGGACAAATTCGGAAAGATCTTTGCTTTTGTAAGATTCAAAAAGGTGAAAAATTCTGACAAAATGGTAAAAGCTCTTAACTCTATGAACTTGTATGGGAGGAAGGTGTTTGCTAGGGTGGCAAGGTTTAGCAAAGAAGATAGTAGGAGTAGAAGTGCGAGTATGAGTGGGACTGGCCTGAATCATAAGATACATGTCGAAAAGCAGGTGAGATTCCCTTTAAATTTGGAGTCCTATATTCGGTTTGGCCGTCGTTGTCTGGCAAAAAAGTTGACGGTTACAAACGCGAAGAGCAGTGGATAATGTTTGATGACAAAGCGGCTGAAGTTCCAGAATCATGGATCGGAAAGTCTGTGGTGGGGGTGGCAAAAAAATATTTCCGACTTTGTAATCTAATCCAGGGTCTCAATGAAGTTAAAGGCCTGAGAATGGAGGTCCGATATTTGGGAGGTATAAACGTTCTGTTATCTTTTTCCTCTCCGGAGAAGGCGACGGAGTTCATCGGTCTTTAAGATGTTTGGGGTGAATGGTTAGCATCTGCCTGTGAATGGCAAGGCCAAATAATCGAATATGAAAGGCTAACTTGGCTGAAAATTACGGGTTTGCCGTTGATCCTTAGGTCCAATGAAAACATGGAAAAGATTGCGACTAGATATGGTAAAATTGTTAGACATGTCGAAAACGGAATGGCAGACACGGATTTGTCTGGATCATACGTTGGTGTTTCTGTTAAAGGTGGGAGACGCATTGAAGAGGAGGTTCGGATCAAATGGAGAAACGAAGTTTTTGTCTGCTGGGTCGCCGAAGGATCTGGTAGATGGGTTCCTGAATTTGTGGGTTCTGAGGTTAAGGTGGTGGGTCATGATGTGATTCCGTCGTCAAATAACAACTCCAACCATGTTGTTGATGTTCCGGCCAACGAAAATCCGGTGGACACGGAGGTTGTGGTCAATGAAATTCCGATGAGCACAGAGGTAGCCGTCAATGAAATTGGAAACCAAACAGTCGATCCATTGGAAACCCAACAACCCCTAGTGAATAATGATACAACATTAATTGAAACACCATGCGTCCCTGTGCATGGGAATGTGGAGGTGGAATTTTTTGCTGGGCCCCAGGGAGAGTTAAATCCAAAAGATGACATTATGGGTGAAGAAGTTACGTGTGAAGAAGTGGGGCCACAAGTGGATAAGGTAGAAAAATTAAGTCATTTTGGGCCAGCCCAATTTAACCTTGGGTCGACAAAATTGGGGCCCGAAAATACAAACAAGGGTGGAAACATTACTAAAAGAAAGAGAGGACTTGGACCAGGTGTCAAATTGTTTAAAACAAGAATCCGTAACAGGAACAAGATCTGTGAATTGAACAACAAAAATATCGAAGGTGAAGACGTTTCACCTGGTTCTAGAGGTGAAAAAAAGAAGAGAAGGAGGAGGAAAAAAATTGGCGAGAGTCCGAATTTTATTGAGCCAGAGGGCAGAATCTACAACTCAAAGGATGGATGGGGACTTGATGATGGTTTCGAATCCGAGTGGGTGGAAGATAATATTGAAGAAGTGGGGACTCAAGAGCAGGACCTTGCTATCATCGATGAAGTTGATAGAGCCCTTATGAAATCCGTTGAAATCGAAGCAACTTTGGGGGTGGGACTTACGTCTGGATTGAACCTACAGGGCTTTGAGTCGTTGGTTGGCGATTCGGTGGAAGACGAACTGGCGCTGAAGGAGTCAAAATGAATTTTCTTTCGTACAATATTAAAGGTGCTGGGTGGGGATAAACCGGTAAAAGTTAGAGCTATCATCAAGTCCTTTAATTTATCCTTCGTAGGAATACAAGAAACACAGATGGCGTCCATCTCGGAAAGTTTGGTGAACAAATATTGGGACGGTTCGAATCATCAAGAGGCTGTGATAAATGCTAATGGCAGGTCTGGTGGTCTTATCTCTATTTGGAATCCGTCAATCTTCTTAGGCCAAGTAATAAAGTCTTCTCAAAATTATATACTTGTTGGTGGTAGCATTAGAGGTCTTGAGGTGCAATTATATGTTATGAATGTCTATGCGCCGAATGATCCGACTCAAAAGAGAACACTATGGGCTGAAATTAAAAGTATAAAGGAAGAGTACAGGGGTAATTGGATTATACTTGGGGACTTTAACGAAGTTCGAAGTGAAGAAGAAAGGTTGAATTCGATTTTTGTGACAGCAAACGCACTTGTTTTCAACACGTTTATTGCGGACGCCGGGCTTTTAGAATATAATACGGGGGGTAGGAGGTTCACGTACATGTCTTCTAATGGGCGGAAACTAAGTAAACTCGATAGGATGTTGGTAAATGTGGAATTCATGAATAATTGGCCAAACGCGAAATTGGTTGCATTAGATAGAGATGTGTCGGATCACTCGCCTTTAGTTTTATCTTGTGTAGAATCAACCACGGGCCCTTGCCCTTTTAGATTCTTTAATTCTTGGATTGGGAGAAGCGGGTTGAATGAAGCGGTTATTAAAGGGCTGAACTGCGAGATTGAAGCTAGTAGAAGTGACATTATTTTACTTCAGAAACTGAAAGCAACAAGAAGAAGTATCAAGGGGTGGAAATCTGAATTTTTTGAGGCGGAGTCTGCAAATGTGAAAGCTGTAAAAGTGTCCCTTAAAAAGTTGGACGAGGTTGCGGAAACTAGAATGCTTACCGAAACAGAAAGAGAGGAGTGGAAGAAATCGAAAATCTCTATAAAGCAATGGGAATGGGACAGGCTAAAGGATTTAAACCAAAGGGCAAAGTTTCAATGGATGGCAAATGGCGATGAGAACTCGGGATTCTTTCATGGGGTGATCAATAGCAGAAAAGTGAGGAATAAAGTTAATGGTTTAATTATCGATGGAAGCTGGGTTTCGGATATGAAGATCATTGAAACAAAGATGGTGGAAGCGTTTAAAAAGAAATTTGATGAACCACTGGAAGATAGACCCAAAATGTCAGGTGTTGGTTTCAAAACATTGTCTGACTTTGATGCTAGTAGCCTTATCGAGCCATTTTCCAAAAAAGAAATCAAGGACGTGGTATGGGATTGCGGAAGTGAAAAGTCTCCTGGACCTGACGGCTTCTCGTTTGGTTTCATAAAAAAATACTGGAATCTTATTGAAGGTTATGTGGGTGACATCATGAACGAATTTTATACACACGGGTCGCTTCATCAGTCATGTAATTCCTGCTATGTGGCATTGATCCCGAAGTGCCAAGACCCGATGACATGGTCGGATTTTAGACCAATCTCCCTAATCGGTGCCATTGGTAAGATTATCTCAAAAGTTTTGGTGGCGCGCTTGAAAAAAGTACTCGGGGGTGTTATTTCACCCGAACAAACGGCTTTCATTAAGGGGAGAAATATCTTTGACGGGCCTTTGGTGGTTAACGAAGTCATTTCTTGGGCTAAGAAATCTAAAACTGAATTGCTCCTATTCAAAGCCGATTTCGAAAAAGCCTACGACTGCGTTTCTTGGAAGTTTTTAGTCAACACAATGCATCACATGGGGTTCCCTACACGGTGGAAGAATTGGGTGATGGGCCTGTTGTTCACCGGGAAAGCGGCTGTGCTTCTTAATGGTTCACCGTCGGGAGAGTTTCAGCTTAAAAGAGGGCTTCGACAAGGTGATCCCCTATCACCTTTTTTATTTGCGATCGTTATGGAAGCCTTACATGTTATGATGGCAAATGCGGTCTTGGGGGGAGTTTTTGCTGGTATCAAATTACCAAATGATGGTCCAAATCTATCCCACCTTTTTTACGCTGATGATGCGCTATTTCTCGGGTCATGGTCGGTAAACAATATCTCCAATCTCAACCGGATCTTACGAGGTTTCTCCATTGCTTCGGGTTTGAAGGTAAATCTACACAAAAGCTGTTTATATGGTGTTAATGTTAGGGAGGAGGATGTAACTTCAATGGCCAGACTACTAAACTGTAAAAAGGATGATTTGCCGTTCATATATCTCGGTCTCCCGGTTGGGGATAACATGAAAAGGATCAAGAGTTGGAAAATTGTGATAGACAAGTTTAATGCAAAATTAGCTTCGTGGAAGGCCCGTGCATTGTCCTTTGCTGGTAGGTTAGTGTTGGTAAAAGCCGTATTGGGCTCGCTTCCTAACTACTACTTATCATTGTTTAAGGCTCCATGTGGTGTTGTTAAGGTGCTGGAAGGCATTAGGAGAAAGTTCCTTTGGGGCGGAAACTCAAATTCATACAAAATTAGATGGGTTGCTTGGGAGAAAATACTTAAACCGAAACGGGGAGGGGGGCTTGGAGTTGCTAGTATCGAGGAACTTAATTTAGGTCTCCTTGCGAAGTGGTGGTGGCGTTACAAGAGCTCGCCAAACCAACTTTGGTGTAGTGTTATAAAAGCAATTCATGGCGGGAGCAATAGGTACAACTTTGTACCTGTCAAGAAGTCAATTCCGGGTTCGTGGGCCTCAATTGCAAATCTGAAGAAAAGCTTTATGAAGAAAGGCATTGATCTCCCAGTGAAGTTTAGATGCAAGGTTGGGAACGGAAGGTCAGTCAGGTTTTGGGATGAAATTTGGTGTGGTTCGAGTGCTGATGTGTTGCAAAACACATCTCTTTTCCTATGTATTTTGTATACTATTTGATCAAGTTTTTATTCGTTTCGTGTCATTTTTATTATGTATTTATTATTTTAATTATTTTGTAGGTGTTCGTGGAAAATGAGCGTTAAACGAAGAATTTTAATCGAGACGCGAACACTTGAGAACAGGTGGTCATAGACGTTGGAGCCTAAACGAGTAATTTTGGTCGAGCCAATAACACCTGAGATGCAAGCTTGGAGTATAATACTACTACTACTACTACTACTACTACTAATAATAATAATAATAATAATAATAATAATAATAATAATAATAATAATAATAATAATAATAATAATAATAATAATAATAATAATAATAATAATATTAATAATGATAATAATAATTAAAAGAAAAGAATTGCAAGACAAGGCCACAAGGCCCATGACGATTAGAAAGGCACAATGGGTTTTTTGATGGCAACATATTACTTAGACCATATGTAATGGGGCGTTTTCCCCCTCCAAAACGCCACTTCACGCTGGGATACACTGCCCCCCACGGCGTTTTCCGGGCGTGAAAGAGGCTCAGCGTTTTCTACATAACGCCTATTTTCACACACAAATTCATGCAGGGGTGGATTATGAGGGTAGACGAGAAGAGATTTTGAGATGAAACATGGAAAAGAATGGTAAAATAATTAGCCATATTTTCTCCGGTGGTGCTCGATGTCCTCTGTAAAAGTTAGTTTGAAAGATGAAGGAAGGTGCCCTAATTATTTTAATAGGTATTGGGCCTTTTAAGCCACGGCCCATTATTTAACCGACAATAAAAAAAAAATTTAAAAATATGAAATGTTGGATGGTTCGGTTGGTTTAGTGCATGATAAAAAAAAATAAAAAAAAATAAAAAAGTAAAAAAAAAATTCAATGTTTAATAGATTTTAAAAGCAGTTTTGAGCATTCAAACGTAACATATAAAATATTTTTTTTATTTGTTTTTTTTAATTTAACTTTCTTCTTTTTATTATATAAATAGTTGAAAAAAATTAGTTAATCATTGGGTAATTATGAAGGGGCGTGAAATGGGCATGAACCATTACACACTTTTTAGACTTAAAATGAATTTGCTGACGTGGACGCCACATGGCGAAAAACGCCCCTAAGGGGCATGAACCAATACTCATGGTCTTAGGAGGTCATATTATTATAAAGTGGGGATGATATTATATACGATTGGAGGTCAGACATACAGCCGACACATAATATATCTCGAACAGCACACAACAGCTTTGAGGGGAGGTTAATTGAAGGCCAGGAAGGCTCGGGTTCAAGACTAGAGCTACGGGTTCGACTATAATAAATTTTAGTTTTTATATTTATTTACTTTGTGTTCATGAATATTGAGACCATGATTAATTTTTATGTTGAACCTTTGTTTTTATTGTTTTCCATTATTATGAGTAGCTAAATCTTGAACCACTACCTAGGTTGTATGATGACTACATGTTAGTTTTATAGCTTTCGGTTTATGGATTATTTATTGAATGGTTAATGTTTAGGTAACGATTTAGTTGGTGTTTATTATGATGTGTGTGCGTACTTAAGTCTAATTTATTATTTTTGAGAGTTCCATAAACGTCTTAGTGAATGTCTTTCATGTTTGGATGTTTATTAGGGTTACCTGCTTAGTGCTTGTAGCTTAGTTTATGGTTTTGGTACCAAAAGCCATAGGAACTTGATTAGAGAATTTAGAGGACTTTTGTATTCTTCCATTCTTGAGACCGGGAGGTGATGGAATGTTGGGTTGTCTAGAGCTTTAGGTGTTAGGTTTTGGGTGAGACCGGGAGGTGATCCTATCCTAGTTGTCTTTAGTTTATTGCAATTCCAAGTCATAGTTAACCCAATTAAGTTACTCCTTTACATCTTCGGGTGTATTGTGATTAGAGAGACCGGGAGGTGATCGAGTCATTAGAGTACCTTTACATTCTTAGTGAGGTGAGACCGGGAGGTGATCCAAGCTAGATAGCCAGTGTTTTATTCTTTAAGATTCTTTGGGGTGTGTTGGTGAGACCGGGAGGAGATCTAGCGCGTCTTAAGGTTTCTTAAGTTATTTTTAGAATCTGGTATCCATTCAGTTTTCCATTACCGAGAGTTGTGAGTTTGCATGTAGGATTCTTGGCCTAGGTAGTTGCCTTCCTATCCTGATATTTTCCTCATTTATCCGTGCTGTCTATTTATCTTATTTACTTTATTTGTTTTATTTTAATTAATTATTTAAAAAACCAAAAATCATTTATAAACCAAATTTGTTAAGTCTTAGTCGAGTCTAGTTTTGTTTTCTAGTAGTGTCCTGTGGGTTCGATACTCGGACTTACTTAGTCTGTACTGCATTGATAGGTACACTTGCCTGTCGTGTGGTCTAGTTTAGTTGAGTCTGTTTTATATTACTAGGTGTCTAGGTAGTTTATATTTTTAGACCATACATAGCACATCAAGTTTTTGGCGCCGTTGCCGGGGACACTTGGCGATTGCGAAATTAGCTTTGATTAGGACTTCAGTGATTAATTGGTCTTATTTGAGTCTTTTTGGTTTTTAGTGTGTCTAGAGTGTCGTAGGCTTTTATTTGTCTTTTTGTGTAATTGTGTGTTGAGTCAGTTTTTGTTTTTATTTTTCGTGTGCTTGTGTGTCTTTTTGTTTTTGTGTGTTTTATTTTATTTTTATTTTCTTTATATATCTGGTGCCCGTGATCGTGTTTTTTTTAGTGTCTGTATGCAGTGATGGCAGGAAGAAATACTTTAGCAGACCACACACGGGATAAGGCTAGTGATTACTTGGGCCAACAGTACACGCTAAACATCAGTTTTGGTCCAGGTAAGTGCAGGGATAGGTGGCCCAACGCGTATGAGTTTTTCAAACATATTTTTAAATTCACCAACTGTTTCTTGATGAACAATGGTGAAAGAAAAGAATTAAACGCGTTGGATATGGGATGGATAAAATATAAGCCACCTGATTGAAATTGCGTGAAAACTTAGTTGTGGAGTTTGTATTATTTTTTTTATTTATTTCTTTTCTTTGGTTTTTGTTATTATTTTTGTTTTTTGAGTCTTTTAGCAGGTTTTCGTGTTTGTTTAGGCATGGAAATTACACCATGAACGGACTGGGTTTTTTGTTGGGAGTTTGGGTAATAAAATAATTTTTTTTTAAACATTAAATTCGATTAACTTTCTGTGAAAAAAGGATCTTCGTGTAATGCGAAGAGCCTGGGCTGACCTGTTCGTCTCATGCGAACAGTAATTACCCCGGAAAGTTATACTTTATTCACTTGCGACGTGTGTTGAGATCACCAGTGTCCTTCACGTTGCGCGAGTTAATTAGAAGAAAAATTATTTTCTACCCCATTTTATTCTACCACCGTTCACAACCATTTCACCACATGTTTTACCATCATCCACCACATTCCACCATCTTGCCTTCCAGGTACGTTTCCTGCATTTTTTGTATATTGAGTCGATTGAGTCTTTATTTTTTTTTTAAGAGTCTTTTATTTTTATTGAGTCAGTTTTCTCTTAACTCACTGTGGGGGTATCTTCCCTTCAAGTGTGGGGATGATGGAGAGAGTCAGTTTTGAGTCATTGGTTTGTCTAATATATTTTATTGCAGGTTTGGATCTAGCCACCCGTACTCAATCTCCATTCGGGTTTGAGTCAAAGGCCGCGAATGAAATGCTATACGGCCTGGTTTAGAAGGACAACTTCAGATCGCTTGCAGCTACATCGCTTATATCCAGGGGAGTCTGTTCCTTTTTGTTGTATTTTTTTTTATTTTATTTCCACTTTATTTTATTCCACTCTCACATTGAGGACAATGTGTCGTTCAAGTGTGGGGATGGAAACTTCGTTTTATTTTTAGGTAGTTTGAGTCATAAATTTAAAAAAATCCAAAAAAAAAATAAATAAAAAAATAAAATAAAAAATTGAAAAAAAATGTCCCTGATCTTTTGTGCATTTTATATGGAAAATGATTGTAAAATTGGGATTTTTGGTTTTCAAAATATTATATATATGAGAATATAAATAGATTGAAAGCGTGTTTGCTTAAGATGTGTTGGTAGGCCCAGCTAGCTTTGAAAGGTTTCCAGGATTGTCTTAATATACACTTTAATAATCATGATATCTTGTGGGTTCTCATCTTAGGAGAAACGGTAGAACTGAAACCGCTGATAGTAATTAGAGGTACCACTGTAGGTTGAAAGCCCATATGTATTATTAATTAAATGGCACACTTGATCCTTTTTATGAGAATAAATCCGGTGAAAAGTGGCGCCCGCGAAAAAAAAAAAATCCACATGTCCATCAATTGAGCTAGACCAAAAAAAAAAAAAAAAAAAAAAAAAAAAAAAAAAAAACACTGAAGCCTCTGATCGAAACTCCCTCGAGGTCAAGTTGAAAAAAAAATAAAATACCGAAGCTCATGCTGTCGCTCTTGGGGATGGTGACTCTGATTGAGACAACCTCTGGGTTAGGTATGAAAAAAAAAATGTGTCTAAGCTCATACACTTCATCCATCATCCATCATAAATTTAATTTCTAATACATTAGGGAGTTTAGTTTGCAGTGGTTGGTAAATCTATATGGTTTAGCCTTTGCCTTGAAAGCTTGAGGTGGGATTAGGTGAAGCTGGATATCTTGAGTGTGAGACCCATAGGTTGATTGTAATAACATGAACTTAACTGCTTCACATGATAGGGGCCTAATTAGCTGGTGGTTGTGTTTAGGTGGACAACAATACCGACAATTTTGGTTGATGCGTGATTAGATCTTAATTAATGAACCTAAAAGTTTTTGAAACCAAGAGTCCTGATTATGATTCCATTGCAGTCTTTTTCGGGGACGAAAAAGGTTTAAGTGTGGGGATGTCTGATGTGTTGCAAAACACATCTCTTTTCCTATGTATTTTGTATACTATTTGATCAAGTTTTTATTCGTTTCGTGTCATTTTTATTATGTATTTATTATTTTAATTATTTTGTAGGTGTTCGTGGAAAATGAGCGTTAAACGAAGAATTTTAATCGAGACGCGAACACTTGAGAACAGGTGGTCATAGACGTTGGAGCCTAAACGAGTAATTTTGGTCGAGCCAATAACACCTGAGATGCAAGCTTGGAGTATAATACTACTACTACTACTACTACTACTACTAATAATAATAATAATAATAATAATAATAATAATAATAATAATAATAATAATAATAATATTAATAATGATAATAATAATTAAAAGAAAAGAATTGCAAGACAAGGCCACAAGCCCCATGACGATTAGAAAGGCACAATGGGTTTTTTGATGGCAACATATTACTTAGGAGGTCATATTATCTATATATATTAATTCAAAGACACTTTAACAGTGTCTTTGTTTTAATATATATATTGGCCACTAACTTTTACGTTAACTTTATTTCTGCCACTAACTTTTAGGTAAACTTTATTTTCTTCTAATTTAACCAGCAAACTTAGACTAACAAACTTTTAGCCTTTAGGATTTAAAACTTTGGCCACTAACTTTTAGCTTAACTTTATTTTCTTCCAATTTGATCACCTAATATATATATATATATATATATATATATATATATTGGCCACTAACTTTTACGTTAACTTTATTTCTGCCACTAACTTTTAGGTTATTATCTATATATATTAATTCAAAGACACTTCAACAGTGTCTTTGTTTTAATATATATATTGGCCACTAACTTTTACGTTAACTTTATTTCTGCCACTAACTTTTAGGTTAACTTTATTTTCTTTTAATTTGACCACCAAACTTAGACGAACAAACTTTTAGCTTTTAGGATTTAAAACTTTGGCCACTAACTTTTAACTTAACTTTATTTTCTTCCAATTTGACCACCAAACTTTTAGGTTTTGGGATTTCAAATTTTAACCACCAAACTTTTAGCTTTTAAAATTTCAAACTTTGACCACTCAACTATTGCACTTTGGCCAAAATTTTAGTTTTAAGGATTTCAAACTTTGACCACTAAACTTTTAGCTTTTAGTCACGAGTATTTTTTTGAAGCTCATGCAAGAATAACAGTCACTTAATATTATCTTTTATGTCCACGAAACCCTCCACGCAACAGGAGCTCCCACAGCGACGCGCGATCTTTAACGTCCGCCAAACACTCAACGCAACAGGAGCTCTCGCCGCGTTTCGCACAACAGTCGCACCCGCGGCGAAGCGCGGGTAACTAATACCTAGTTATTATAAAGTGGGGATGATATTATATACGATTGGAGGTCAGACATACAGCCGACACATAATATATCTCGAACAGCACACAACAGCTTTGAGGGGAGGTTAATTGAAGGCCAGGAAGGCTCGGGTTCAAGACTAGAGCTACGGGTTCGACTATAATAAATTTTAGTTTTTATATTTATTTACTTTGTGTTCATGAATATTGAGACCATGATTAATTTTTATGTTGAACCTTTGTTTTTATTGTTTTCCATTATTATGAGTAGCTAAATCTTGAACCACTACCTAGGTTGTATGATGACTACATGTTAGTTTTATAGCTTTCGGTTTATGGATTATTTATTGAATGGTTAATGTTTAGGTAACGATTTAGTTGGTGTTTATTATGATGTGTGTGCGTACTTAAGTCTAATTTATTATTTTTGAGAGTTCCATAAACGTCTTAGTGAATGTCTTTCATGTTTGGATGTTTATTAGGGTTACCTGCTTAGTGCTTGTAGCTTAGTTTATGGTTTTGGTACCAAAAGCCATAGGAACTTGATTAGAGAATTTAGAGGACTTTTGTATTCTTCCATTCTTGAGACCGGGAGGTGATGGAATGTTGGGTTGTCTAGAGCTTTAGGTGTTAGGTTTTGGGTGAGACCGGGAGGTGATCCTATCCTAGTTGTCTTTAGTTTATTGCAATTCCAAGTCATAGTTAACCCAATTAAGTTACTCCTTTACATCTTCGGGTGTATTGTGATTAGAGAGACCGGGAGGTGATCGAGTCATTAGAGTACCTTTACATTCTTAGTGAGGTGAGACCGGGAGGTGATCCAAGCTAGATAGCCAGTGTTTTATTCTTTAAGATTCTTTGGGGTGTGTTGGTGAGACCGGGAGGAGATCTAGCGCGTCTTAAGGTTTCTTAAGTTATTTTTAGAATCTGGTATCCATTCAGTTTTCCATTACCGAGAGTTGTGAGTTTGCATGTAGGATTCTTGGCCTAGGTAGTTGCCTTCCTATCCTGATATTTTCCTCATTTATCCGTGCTGTCTATTTATCTTATTTACTTTATTTGTTTTATTTTAATTAATTATTTAAAAAACCAAAAATCATTTATAAACCAAATTTGTTAAGTCTTAGTCGAGTCTAGTTTTGTTTTCTAGTAGTGTCCTGTGGGTTCGATACTCGGACTTACTTAGTCTGTACTGCATTGATAGGTACACTTGCCTGTCGTGTGGTCTAGTTTAGTTGAGTCTGTTTTATATTACTAGGTGTCTAGGTAGTTTATATTTTTAGACCATACATAGCACATCAAGTGCGCTGAAAGATGACTATCCTTTACTGTTCGACCTGTGCAAAAGAAGGCGCATTTCGGTGGCAAACTGCTTGGAGAATTCTGTTGATCCTTATAATAATAATAATAATAATAATAATAATAATAATAATAATAATAATAATAATAATAATAATAATAATAATAATTGTATTAATAATAATAGTAGTATCATTTATGTCAACAATGCTGTTAGTTTTGATAATAATAATAATAATAGTTCTATTAATGATAATAATAATCACTCCTACAACAGCTCTGGTCATAATGATAATAACATATGGAATCCGGGTTGGAAGAAATTACCGGCGTCAGTGGAGGAAATATCACAGCTCGAAGACTTTAGAAATCGGCTCAACTCAGTCAATTTGAAGGCGTCTGATGATGAATGGGCCTGGTGGTCAGGGGATGAAGCGGTTAAATTCTCAGTCAAGGCTGTCCGAAAGTCGCTTTGGGGTGAACTTTTAGCGCCAAATCAGGATGTAAAGTTTTGGTGGAGTAAAATTGCGACATCAAAGATCAACTGTTTTGTTTGGCGAGCGGTCGACAACAAGATTCCTACGGCTGAAGCGCTGGCATTCCGAGGAGTACATGTTTCAGATGGCTTATGCAAGAGGTGTGGTGCTGAAATGGAGACGGTTGACCATATTTTTGTTGAATGTTTATGGGCTAGGGCGGCTTGGAGATGCGTAAACGAGTGGGTCAGATTAGATATTGGCAGTGAATTCGACTCTTTGCTGCACATTTTAAAGAAATGCAGATCCCTCAATTGTGATACTAAAAAGATGGAAGCCATTTATGCGATAGTTCTATTGGTGATCTGGAAGCTATGGTTATCTCGAAACGAAAAGACTTTCAACAATGTGGATATTGGAACGCAAAAATTGGTTGATGAGATCAAGACGGAATCATATTGGTGGATGATAAAGAGGGCGAAAGTATCGGACATGGACATACATAGATGGTTTGAGTTTTCGGTTTTTGATTATGGTTAGTTTAACGTAGTTTCTTATGTTTAGTTTGGGTTCAATGGTCCCAGGTAGTAACTCACTTAACGGGCTTGGGGCGTTTGTTTTCTGTTTTTCTGTTTTTCTGTTTTTCGTTTATTCTCTTGTCGGATGTAAACTCTTGGGTGAATAATATGATGCTTCGTTTGTTTGGTCAAAAAAAAAACTGCTATATATGCATACTAGCTTTTATCTCGGGAGCGTCCCGAGGTTGAAAAATATAACAATTCTAATAATACTAATACTAATAGTAATAATTATTACTCTTGTAATTAAATAAATAAAAAAAATAACCTTGCTATAAGGTGACACCATGTGTTGCAGTGTTGCACGATTCTTTCTCCTAGCTTCTCTTGATGAAGTATACTTATGCATCTTTAAAAGAGTAAAATTCCAATAAAGCATGGCGATTTGGCTGAATTTCAACATCGTAGATAAGAACCTGGTTTAAAAGAAAAAACATTATTAATGAAAACCTGAACACTTTGTGTTTTTTTTCCTGTATGAACGAAAACCCACAAAAAATAGTCGTTTTTTTTTCTCCGTTTTTTATATAGCACTACGGTACTCGTTGGAAAGATAATAAAACGCTCGTTAATTTGGTGTAATTTTTTTCTTTAAAAAATCTCGTATATAAAAGATATTAACGTTTAAAAATTATGGAAGGAAACATAAGAGAGAAAAATTTTAATTTGTTTTTAAATT
This sequence comes from Ambrosia x helenae, assembly GCA_030844895.1. Classification (NCBI taxonomy): domain Eukaryota; kingdom Viridiplantae; phylum Streptophyta; class Magnoliopsida; order Asterales; family Asteraceae; genus Ambrosia; species Ambrosia x helenae. The sequence goes on from CM061225.1 coordinate 99,028,448, forward strand.
TTTTTTTAAATAACTCAATTTAAATTTAGTAGATTAGGTTTTATATTATTATTTATTTATTTTATTTGCCACATGGCATGACACATGGCACACTCAAGAAGGATAATGTCTCCTTGAATGTCATGTCATTAAAATGGCTTTTTTAGGCCTTCATTGAATAAAAACTCATCAATCTTCAATTCTTTTATTATAAGACTAGATATTTGCCCGCGTTGACACGCAGTTTACCAACGTACGATTATTTGGAGTAGTATAACGTATAAGAAAAATAAAGTAGAAACAGTTTATTAAAATTTAAAAGCAACGAATACACATTTATTCAAATATCGCTGAAAATTTCCTTATAAACAACATTTTTTGTTTTAGTCATCACTTTCCCATCAGCATCCAGTATAAGTAACTTCACGCCTGCCCTGCTTTTAACTCTTGACAATGCGACATAAAGCTGGCCATGTGAGAATACAGGGTTTCTTAAATACAATCCAACCTGAATAAGACGACTTAAATGGTATGTGTTAAAAATAGACTTATGGCATATTCAACAATAAGAAAGTAATAAAAATAAAAATAAGAAACTAACTACCACCTAAATTTCACAATTTAATTTGACACGTCTGAGAAGATGAGCATTACCCATATCGACCCGCTAAAAAAAGCTTCGAGCACATTTTATTCTATTTGACACATTTGAAAAGACAAACATTACCCAAATCGACCCGTTAAGAAAAGGGAAGATTGCCCCAATTCACCTATGGCCTATGTATAAGTAAAAGGAACATCAATCTAATCAAAACACCATAAACACACTGTTGGTGGATTTTACCCTATTTGACCCATTGGAAAAGTTGAACATTACCCAAATCGACCAATTTATAAGTAAACAAACATGAACCTACACCATTAAAACAACATTTTAACCGACTATTACCTTATTTGACCCGTTTATAAGAAGGAACATTATCTAAAGTGACCCATGTATAAGTAAAAGGAGCATTACTCAATAATTTTAACCGACTATTACCTTATAGATGCTATTTATACGCTAAAAATAGTAATGTGACAAATGAAATAATTCAGCATTTATTTTGTGTTTAAATGTCTTTAATTTTAAAAACTGGATTTTTTTTTAAATTTTGATTTTGAATGTTTAAAAATAAATTTATAAATGTATTTATATATGATTAATAATTTTATGTTTAAAGGTTATTAATTAAATGGTAATCATAATTATTAACATTAGATGTTTCCAATATTGTGTAACTCACGATAAATGCTAATTATACGCTAAAAATAGTAATGTGACAAATCAAAGAATTAAGGATTTATTTAGTGTTTAAATGTCTTTAAATTTAAAAACCGTATTCATTTTTAAATTTTGATTTTGAATGTTTGAAAATAAAGTAATTCAATTGAAAATAGACGTATTAATTGTGATGAAAAAAATTCAAATTTAACTTTGTTTATAAATGTATTTATATTTATATATGATTAATAATTTTGTGTTTAAATGTTATTAATGAAATGGTAATCATAATTATTAACATTAGATGTTTCCAATATTGTGTAAATCATGATAAATGTTATTTATATGCTAAAAATAGTAATGTGACAAACCAAATAATTAAGCATTTATTTGGTGTTTAAATGTCTTTAATTTTAAAAACCGTTTTTTTTTTATTTTGATTTTAAATGTGTAAAAATAAATTTATAAATGTATTTATATATGATTAATAATTTTGTGTTTAAAAGTTATTAATGAAATGATAATCATAATTATTAACATTAGATGTTTCCAATATTGTGTAACTCATGATAAATGTCAATTATACGCTAAAAATAGTAACGTGACAAATCAAAGAATTAAGCATTTATTTTGTGTTTAAATGACTTTAATTTTAAAAACCGCAATTTTTTAAAAATTTTGATTTTGAATGTTTGAAAATAAAGTAATTCAATTGAAAATAGACGTATTAAGTGTGATGAAAAAAATTCAAATTTAACTTTGTTTATAAATGTATTTATATTTATATATGATTAATAATTTTGTGTTTAAATGTTATTAATGAAATGGTAATCATAATTATTAACATTAGATGTTTCCAATATTGTGTAAATCATGATAAATGCTAATTATACGCTAAAAATAGTAATGTGACAAATCAAAGAATTAAGCATTTATTTTGTGTTTAAATGTCTTTAATTTTAAAAACCGATTTTATTTTTTAAATTTTGATTTTGAATGTTTAAAAGTAAATTTATAAATGTATTTATATTTGATTAATAATTTTGTGTTTAAAGGTTATTAATGATATGGTAATTATAATTATTAACATTAGATGTTTCCAATATTGTATAAATCATGATAAATATCAAAATGCAAGAATTGTTAACACTAAATAGCAAAATCATGTACCTTCTGTTGATATTTTGGATCTCCAATCCTTTGTGCCCGTGCAACAATAAACTCCAATTGGTCTATGCAAGAATCTGCCAGAGTACTATTACCCTGAGCAAACAGCCTCCACCGTTGCTCACTGGTGCAACACAATTGTTATACACCTGCAACCGCCATAAAAAAGTATTAAAAAAACAAATCAGAATTTTAAAAATGTATTAAAATTAGTGCAATAACTTTACAAAACCAATTCCACCATCAATTCCATTCAACAACTTTCCAAACCAAGATTCATAATTATAGCAATTATAGTTAATACATTTGACTATGCAGTTAATACATTTGACTATGACTATATGGAAAGTGTACAACTAATTGTGCTATTAACTTTCCTATAATACAATTAATCAATCTCTTACCAAAAAACTCGACCCTTCCTTTTAACATCCAAGACTTTTCAAACCACCATTTATAACAATTAATTCTTATAATTATCCTTCCAAACTTTAAGCCATCAACTTAGGAAACAAATAAAATGCTAATAAATGAGACCCGAATCAACAAACAGGACCCGGACCCGAATAGCTTTCCTAAGCGGATTAATCACTAAAAAATATCCAACATTCTTTTACCTTTCATCTAATATTATGATCCTCAAGAACACCTCGAAGAACATATGAACATTCAACCTCACCCGAAGACAAACATCATCGAGCCAACATAATATCATGAAGAAATATATAATACACGGGAAATTTTCGTGTTTTTACTACTGAGAAAACATGAAGGATCATATCACAAATCTGAAAATTATTAAAATCTAATAATTTTTGAAAACAACAAACATAATACCTAATCATTGAAAACAAATAACAATACCTAAACACTGAAACTGATCATATCACAAATCTGAAAATTATTAAAATCTCATAATTTTTGAAAACAACAAACATAATACCTAATCATTGAAAACAAATAACAATACCTAAACACTGAAACTTAAAAGTCACAATATAATCTCATAGTAGAAAATAAGAAAGATGAAACCTAAAGCCCCAAATCTGAAAAATTATTAAAAACCATCAACAATACAAAAATAAAAGTTTAATATTAGAATCTGAATGAAATATTAGAATATAAATAGGCGACGATCAGAGAAAAAAGAAAGACCTAATATCATTCATCACTTAAATCTGAAAATAATTACAAAAAAAAAAACAATATATAAAAGGAATCGTATCAAGAAAGTAGAAAAAATGATTACCTTGAATGAGAGATAGAGGAAGACGAATGATCGGCGATGGAAACATAGAAAGAAACAGAGAAACATAAAAATCGATTAAATCAGTAAATAATTATAAGAAACAACGATATTTAACAGAAATCGTATGAAAAACAATGAAGAAATCGTTACCTTGAATGATATACACGAAGAAGATGAACGATGATGATGGAAGCTTTTGATCGGATGGAGATAGAGGAATCACCGAGAAGAAAGAATAATTGGCGTGTGAGAGAGAATGAGGGTAATTGATTGAGTAGGTTAATTAGATTAGGAAAGTAGTAAGTGATAATTGTTACCATATGTATAGATTATTACTCTATTTTTTATTTTTTTTAAATGAAAAAGTTTATAAATTCTCACAATGAGACACTTGGCACAATATGATAGGCTACACAATTGAGGATGAATGTGGGAGTGCCAAGTGTCCTCATGGACTTTAGTTTATTAGATGTATAGATATAGATATAGATATATGAAAAAAAAAAAAAAAAAAAAAACCAATCTTGATCTACAAATCTTCACCCTTTGAAGTATTTTCAATCTTGATCGAAAGGATCTTACGTTAAACTAACCTAAACTAAAGAAACGTAGAAAAAAACACGATGCTTGTGTTGTACTTGTGGTACTGTCTGGCCTCCACTTTTATGTGATGACCTAAGACTATGTGTTGTGGCGCGAGCCACAAGTTGATTTACGTAGCTCGCGAACACCAAAACACCCTTCCGTGAGAGCAGGCGCAAGCGAACTCACGCTACTAGGCTTGTGTAGGCTAGCCAGTTGTTCGGCCGTTGACTGAAAACTAGCTGTTGGCAATGGCTTTTGGACCTTTATAAAGCCACTGCTCACCTTGAGCCACAACAGGATCAAGTGAGTGAGTTGCAACTTTATCACACGGTCATGTCAACGCTTACATGGCACAATATCAGAGGATAGAGTTGTGACTCACCTTAAACCACAACACATAGTCTAAAAGCCGTGCATACGAATAGTACGACACACAATCATCTTTAAAATAGGGCATATATACATGTGTTCTCCACTTTTCACGGGGGAAACAATTGCACAAGGTTATAGGTCTTTGTTGTGTATCTAGCCTAGGAACATTCATCACTTCCTAAGTACTAAGAATTTAAAAAACATGAGGGAATGAAATACAAACCTAAATTGATCTATCACTTATCAAATATTCACATGTAAGTGTGTAACAAAGATTTTACAAACATTGTTCTAAGATCATAGTGAAAGTTTCAAAAATATTGTTTCGATCAAAGATATGAGGTTCTTCCTGCCTCCAATCGATCATCTGATGTTATCACCATTGTTGTTTTAAAGTATATTAGCATTTTGTTGTGAATCGCGAAAAGACTAAAAGTGAACCTAGCATCATTTCTCGAAGTGATTCGTTCATATATTGAAACTAGGGGTGTTCAAAAAAATCTGAATCCGAATTCGAATCCGAAAATTCCGAATTATCCGAAATTTTGGATAATCCGATTTTCGGATATCCGAAAATCGGATAATCCGAAATTTCGTATTCAGATTCGGATCCTGGTTTTGAAAATTTTCGGATAATCGGATTATCCGAATCCGAATATTAAAATATATATATATATATATATAAATATATAATACTATATACAATACATAACACAATACACAATCCTAAATCCCTAATCCTCCTAACCCTAAGTCCATACTCCTCCAATCCATAGCAGTCGCTCCCTCTTCTCTTCTCTATAACAGCCCCCGTCCACCAAACGGTAAGTGTTTTTTTTATATTTTTTTGTTCCAGTTTCGTTTATCTAACTTCGATTTTTGTTTTTTTAACAGGTTCACGTTTTAGACATAAAGGATAACGTTTTTTTTATTTTTTATTTTTTATTTTTATTTTTAAGTTTCGGATTATCCGTTGGATGATCCGAATCCGAAATTCGGATAATCCGAATTTTGGATATCCGAAATTTCGGATTCGGGTTCGGATCACAATATTGACTATCCGAAATTTCGGATTATCCGAATTTGAACACCCCTAATTGAAACGATATGTATTTAACAGCGTTTCTTGGAAAAATTCATAATGTACCTAGTCATGTTCATTGAAACAGTTCATAGTGCTTGTTGACGATAAGGCTAATCTTAATCTAATTATGTGATACAAATTGAGTTTAAATATATGACTATCGTTTTCGTGGGTGAAAGACGAGTTAAAAAATGAATTATATATGACAATTTATGTGAACATCGGTTTGTCATCTTGTAGATGACTTCTAAACTAAAGGTATCCTTTCATTAGAAAACAATATGATGGTTGTTAACTTATATATAGTGAAACAAAACATGACCAAAAGAAAAACACTAAACTAGTAAAAAGAGCATCAATGACCGATTTACTGAGAAATGAAATCCCACCATCATTACTATGGGATCCCGACGATAAAAAATAAATTAGTTAAATAAGACAGTTGGTATTCAGTTAGAAACTAGTTGCCTAGAATATATCCCTTATGGTCTTATCCGTCGGAGACAAACACTTTCGACGACTTTACAATAGTTGTCGATGATCCCTCTAGCTAATCCATCAATCACTTGGTAAAATTTGTCGGTAATCTATCAAAATGAGATTACCGACTAACTAAAATCTTCTGGCCTATTGCCAACGGATTTCCCTTGATAAGTGCATGTTACGAACAGATTTTCGTCGGTAACCACCTTTAACAACGGATTTCTATCATAATAACCTTTACCAACGGATCGCTGACAGATATGACTTTCGTGTTTGTTCTGTAATGTTTCTATCCATGATTAAATCACTCGCTTTTTTAGATGGCATATAACTCAATATAATGAACCATATAAATCCATGAGATTCTTACTCAGCAAATAGTATCTCTACTTTTATATAAATAGAGGTTTCATTCGTGTTGGGTTTTTGGTCTGAAAGTTGAATCAATGAACTTGTACAAAACCTATACATTTAATTGTGTCAAATACATCAACTCAAGTAGACAAGCTTAACATCATGTAGCCTGAACACACTCTGTTTATTTCACCATCAGAATGAATCAAGCGGGTTGATAAGTATAGGTTGTAGACCTGTTAAATGGGTTCACGGGTTGAAATGGGTTAAACAGGACATAAACATGTTTTCTAGTTAACCCTTTTATCTTTGTATTATAATTATAATTTTTAACACATTAATGGGTTAATATGCTAATCAAAGGGTTAAAAATGTTGGGACTTATTTAAATAAACAAATTATACATGATAATTTTAAGCTTAATGAACCTTGTTAGGAATCATCACCTCTCCATGTAAATACATATCTAGTCTCATACATAGGCATACATCATAAATTTTGTAGGTACTAGGTAGCTAAATATTTACTTCACTTCATTTCAATGTCTACCACTAGAAACAAGCCATAACGTCAACCAATTCAAAGAAATTAACCTGTGATGGGATTGGGTACCAAATAGACCATTGCGCATACCCAAACCCGAAACAACACTGGCGCGCGGAAGAAAGCCACGCGCAGGATTTGGTCAAAGCTCATTAAATACACAGTCAACAGTCAAGGACCGGTCAAGGCGAATATCATGCATGGTCAATAGCCATGCATGAATCACGTAACTATGCCAGTTAAGGCGGTATTCGATTCCACTGTTTCCTTAAATCTAGCTTTCCATATATCACCTTATGAACATAATTAAGGGTGATGGAGACAACCTAACCATGGTTAGGACTTGGGTAATGGTGGCATACGGACTCTCCTATAAAAGGGATCACATCCCCAATTGGAGAGGACACTTTCTACTGACCTGGAGAGCTATCATACTAGATAGTATCCCCATTCACCCCGTTTTTGTCATAAACAACTACTTCGAGTAGTCGTCTCCACACCCATACTTTCACTCTTATTTGCAGGTATCTCCAAGCCGTAGCTGTTAGTGAAGGATCAACTCTGTAGCAACTGATAATCTTATCATCCTCAATCGGTGGTGAGACTATTTGTTTCTTCATTGGCGCCATCCCATACGGTTATACCAATCTTTCAAACTAGCACAATGGCTTTCTCAAAGGATGGAAACAACAACATTGATGCCGAGGCCACAGTCAACGAAGAAATCCAAGACGTAACGCCAAACACAATCACCAAGAACGTGGCCCAGAGGCAACAAGCCTCAACATTCCAATTCCACCCAACAAAGGGAGGAACAAGTGGAGGAAAAAAGGCACAGGACAACCTTTCTTCGGTTGACCCGGACGAATGGTTGGCCCAACAAAACTCAAAAACAATTGCTGAATACCAGAAGATGGTAATGAAACAAGCAAAACTCAAGACTCAGAAGGCGTTAAGTTTTGACCTAAGTGGGGATGATTCAGAATCCCCACAGAAGAACAACAGTGGCCGTCACGCAAAGGGACACCGTCAGGCGGTACGTGGTGGAGGCCGTGGTAGAAATACTCACGGCCAGGACCCCGTCAACCTGAACGGTGAACCAGATGGCTACGAATCCGAGGACGAAGTGTACCATGACACGAGTAAGAGGCAGCATTCCAAAACCGCTGCCAGCAGCTTGGCTCCTAAAGATGATGATCTGTACAAGCCATACAGACCAAAAACTTTCGCAGAACGTTCGAAGTTCTGCGCAAGAATCGCAGAGGCACCGATGCCGCAAGAATGTAAATTACCAAGTACCATTGGAAGATTTGATGGCCTGCGTGATCCTGATGATCACCTGCACGCATTCGATTGTGCTGGCAGCTCCAAATTGTGGCCAGTGCAAGCCTGGTGTCACTTATTCGTACAAACCTTAACGGGGGCAGCTAGAGTTTGGTACGAGAGTTTGCCAGTTGGAAGTCTCGTTGACTTCGATGACTTAATAAGGAAGTTCAAAAACCATTTCTCTCATTTGCGCAAGCATAAAAAGGACAAAGCCCATATCCTTTTATGTTCGCGCAACGATAATGAGTCTTTGGAAGACTATATAATCAGATACAACAAGGAGGCACTCCAACTGGGATGCGGAGAAGAACTTACCCGCGCAGCCTTTATACACGGGGTAAAAAACGATGATCTAATGAGATGCTTAACCGGTAAAGACGGCGTATCGGAAGCTTGGGATGAAGTAATTGAAGCTGCCAAAGTCTACGCGTCTTCAGAGCGCTCTTTCCAGCGCAACAAAAACACACAGCAAGGTAATGGTCATCACGGACCATCAAATAACAGAGGAAAGGGTAAGCAATCCGTTTGGTCAAGAATCTCAGGCGCAGCTGAGGAAGGAAAATATTCATCCTCACAAGACGCAAGAAACATGCTGAGCTCCAGAGGATCCCGTGATAATAAGGGACATTCAAAGAAGAACTATGATTGGACACCACTGTCCAAAACACCATCTGAGGTGCTAAAAACAGAACAGATTCAATTTCCAAAACCACAAGAGCTTCGCAGTGACAGGAAAAACGTGGACAGGTCAAAGTACTGTGAATACCACGAAGACCACGGTCACATGACGGATAATTGTTATAGCTTAAAGATGGAAATCGAAAACGCAATCAAATCTGGTCAATTGACGCATCTTGTTAAAAACATGAGAAGAAAGCAGAGGGACAACACAGAAGCAGGAGAACCCTCCCAAAAGAAGATACGCAATCTCAACGCGCATCATGTCTACAGCGCCTCCCGCAACACATGCAACATGATTCACAGGAGCGCAAGCCATAAGCGTACCTTCATCGAGGCGAAGAACGATTTCTGGAAGGAAGAACAGGTAATTATGCCAAGGGTAAAAGGCGGAGCATGCTCCACAGCTCCATTAATCATAACAGGTGTTGTTGGTCATTATCGAACACGATACATGTTCCTGGATAATGGCAGTAGCACCGATATCATGTACCAGCAGTGTTTTGACCAGCTGGATGATGAGGACAAAAAGAGGATAGTACCAACAACGGAACCGATATCCGGTTTCATTCATGAATCCATTTACCCATTGGGCACGCTGACTTTCCCCGTAACACTCTCTGACGGGAAACATTCACGCACCGAAACGTGCGACTTCACCGTGCTCCCAGTCAATTCCTCGCACGACATCCTCCTAGGTCGAGAGGGATTGGCAAAGTTCAACTGCAATGCTTCTACACCTCACCAGATGATGGGTTTCCCAACGCGAACAAGAGTCGCGTTCATCAGGGGAAATAAAACGTGTCATGCAACAGAAACATCCAGGCCTTCAAAGCAAGCAAAACCAACTGTTCGGACCGAACCGGAAAAATGGGTTATTAACCCTCTATTCCCGGAACAAACAGTTGTCATCGGCCATGCAATTTCTGACCCCATCCGCACTCATTTGAAACAGCTGCTGACAAAAAACATGGACATTTTCGCGTTCAAACCATCAGACATGGTCGGAGTTCCGCGACACGTTGCGGAGCACAGGCTCAATGTTTACAAGAATGCAGAGCCTATTGTTCAGAAGAAACGAAGCATGGGGCCAGAAAAAACAAAGGCGATGAACGAGCAAGTAGAAGAACTCTTGAAGGCCGGTATATTGCGCAAAAGCAAATACCAAACGTGGGTAGCAAACCCGGTTATGGTAGGGAAGTCTAACGGCACATGGAGCATGTGCGTCGACTATAAAGATTTAAACAAGGCATGCCCAAAAGACTGTTACCCACTGCCTGAAATTGACCTAAAAGTCGATTCTTTGGCGCCATACAGATTCAAATGCTTCCTCGATGCTTACAAGGGCTACCATCAGATACAAATGGCCAAAGAAGACGAGGATAAAACTGCTTTCCGCACAGACATGGGTACCTTCTGCTACACCAAAATGCCGTTTGGGCTAAAAAATGCAGGGGCAACGTATCAAAGATTAATGGACACCGCTTTCGTCAAACAGATCGGTGTAAACCTAGAGGTATATGTCGACGACCTGGTGATCAAAAGCAGGGAGGAGGATCAAATGTTACTCGACATACAGAAAACATTTGATCAGTTACGAAGTGTGCGGATGAAGCTCAATCCGGGGAAATGTTCCTTCGGAATGGAGGAAGGAAAGTTTCTCGGCGTATTGGTAACAAAAGATGGATTCCGTCCAAATCCAGAGAAGGTTCAAGCAATTGAACGGATGCCTTCACCATCCTCAATCAAGGAGGTACAAACGTTAATGGGACGGCTAGTAGCTTTGAACAGGTTCCTGTCAAATTACGCGTCCAAATCTTTTCCTTTCGTGGACACGCTGAAGAATTGTTTAAAAAAGTCCAATTTCAACTGGACGAAAGAAGCAAAATGGGCAATAGAGTTGGGGGAGCACTCAATTTCGTACAAAACAAGACCCTCCTTCAAAGGACAGGTCCTCGCAGACTTCTTAACAGAGGTCCCAACAGATAAAATTGAGGAGTGCACCAAAGAGGCGTCGTCCAATTCTATCACACCCGATGAAACCCAGGTATGGAAGTTGTATACCGACGGAGCCTGTAATGATGAAGGCGCGGGCGCAGGCCTACGCCTAATAACACCGGAGGGAAAAGAATACACGTACGCAATTCGGCTCGAGTTCCAAACAACAAACAATGAGGCAGAGTATGAAGCTCTGCTTGCTGGTTTGCGGATTGCGAAAAAGATGGGCGCACAGCACATTGAAGCACACGTGGATTCAATGTTAGTCGCCAACCACGTTGACGGCACGTATGAAGCAAGGGAACCAACCATGGTCCTGTACTTACAGCATGCCAAGGAATTAATGAAAGACTTCCATTACTGCAAAGTAATCCATGTCCGCAGAAGCCAAAACAAGCCAGCGGACGCATTGAGCAAAATGGCGTCAACCGCATTCGACCACATGGCAAAAGACATCCGAGTCGAGACACTGGCCAAACCATCCGTCCCGTCAAAGCAGGTGAATGTAATCCAAACAGGTAAAGAATCCTGGATTACTCCAATAATGGCTTTCATAACCAAGGGTGTTCTCCCAGACGACAAAGCGGAAGCAAGGAAACTACAACACAAGTCTTTGCATTATGAAGTAAATAATGGCATCCTGTATCGGCGGTCCTACCTTGGGCCATTACTCAGATGCGTCGATTCCGCAGAAGCAACATACCTGATTCGAGACATTCATGAAGGTACATGCGGACTACATGCAGGACCTCGCATGGTCGTTGCGAAACTTATGAATGCTGGGTACTTTTGGCCTGGGATGCACCTTGACGCAGTCAGAGAGCTGCGGAAATGTGACGCATGTCAAAGACATGCGCCAGGAACACTCAGGCCAAAGAATAACTTGGTACCGGTCACTGCAGCATGGCCATTTCAGAAATGGGCCATAGATTTAGTGGGACCTTTTCCCACTGCGCCAGGCAATGTAAAATACCTATTGGTCGCTATTGACTATTTCACCAAGTGGGTAGAAGCAAAGACGTTGGCCACAATCGATGGGCGCAATATCAAGAAATTCATATGGGAGTTCATAATTTGCAGATTTGGACTACCCATGGAGATTGTGAGTGACAACGGAACGCAATTTACGGACCAGCACTTACAAGAATGGCTTCATTCTATGAAAATCAAGCAAATCTTCACTTCTGTGGCACACCCCCAAGGCAACGGACAGGTTGAAAGGGCAGACAGAAGTATTGTAGAGGGGATCAAAACACGCTTGGGAACAAAGCGCAGCGGTTGGGTAGATGAATTACCACATGTTCTTTGGGCCCACCGCACACTTCCCAAGACAAGCAATGGGGAAACACCATTCAGGCTAACTTACGGAACTGAAGCGGTCATCCCAACAGAAGTTACAAATCCTTCCCCAAGAGTCTTGCTTGCGGAATCAATCGACAATGACAAGGAGCTGCGTATGAATCTAGATTTCTTGGACGAACGGAGAGATTCAGCTCATGTACGGGAAGCCGCATACAAAAGACAGTTAGAGAAATATTATAATGCGCGGGTCAAAGAACAAACTTTCCGCGTGGGTGATTTTGTCTTCCGCAGTAATGAAGCCTCAAATGCAGAAAAACCAGGAAAGTTGGCCCCAACTTGGGAGGGGCCTTACAAGGTTCAAGAAGTACTGGGAAAAGGGGCATATGCTTTAGAACGACTAGACGGTTCACCAATTCCACGCACCTGGAATGCAACCCAGTTACGTATATGTTACATGTAACATGCTACAATGATCATGTAATAAGGAATTGATTTCCAAAGTTCATTAACATTACAATAAAGCATTTTTATACAAACTGGTGGCTCGCAAATATAGATTACATCCCAAAATCGTAGATGATTATCACCAAAACAAGAGGGCACTAAACACTAAAACCCCATGACACAGTGATCAAACAATCACTCAAAAAAAAAAAAAGAGAGAAAAAGGAAAGACACAACTTTACACGAAGACTCTTACATAGGATATACACATCCTAACATGTAACCTTCTTGGAAGCCTTCTTCCTCTTCTTCTTCTTCACATCTCCTAGTTCAGATAACTTCTTCATCTTCAGGGGCTTTCCATCAACAGTACCTTGATCATCCAGATAATCTGGACGCATGTCCTCCTGTGACAGCAGAAATGAACAGTGTTCTGCTAAACGATCAAGGGCTTCAGTGGAAGTACAATCATGACCAGGATAACAGGACAAGAGGGTAATACCCTGCACTGCCAAAATCTCTTTGGCATTCAGAATATTGCTTGAAGTTCTGGACGCCATTTTTTCAGAGAAAGTGGTGAAAATTTTTAAAGGTATAAACTATTCTGATGATTATACTTACTATATATAGAGGAGAGAGGTTACCATCATTAATTACCATTAATGGTAATCCACTCGAGTACCTAGGGAAGACTGACAGGCGGCCTGTCACCGCCGTCATAACAGTCACGTCAAGGGCAGACTGACAGTCACCTGCGTCAGAAGCACATCAGATGACATCAACTAATGATCACCATGCACACGTGGAAAATAAAGTTAAAGGGAGTTGCACTGTTTAGCATACATGAAAATCAAAGTGTTCAACAAAGACATGCAACCACGATACATCAATATTGTCCATACATAAAAACAAACTAAAGGTTCAAATATTGAGAGATGTCATCACTCCCAGCGCCCTCTGCGCGTTTCCCTTCAGCATTGGAGGATGTTCCGGCTTCCGCATCAGTAGCCACAGCCTTACCTTTCTCTTCCGTCTGCGCCTTCTCAGCGAGCTCCGCACCGAGACGATCAGACTTGATGAAATAGTTGCGCAGTTCCCCAGCAGGATCATCAGTCTTCGCGCAGGCCTCCAACAGGTCGAAGACTTCGAACTTCAAGTGCTCATAGTCGTCATAGGCTTTGATCAGCTCATCATCATATGCCTCACTCTCGTAGGGACCGGATTCTTTTTCTTTGCCCTCAGCACAGTGATTGAAGCCTTCAGAGAAACCAACCTTAATGCCCTGCTTCACGGATGAACTTGATATACGCGCAATCACTTCCGTCAGCACAGGATCGTTCCAGACACGTTTGAATACCTGCGCAAAATAATAATCAGCATATAAAACACACTTTAAAGTAAAGAGGATAGAAGAGTTTTTGACGTACACCAGCAACTCCATCGCCCATCAACCAGGCAATCCTCTCGTTGGCAGCAACGGCTAGATCAGTGGCTTCCTGGAACAAAACCTGCACTTTGTCCAACTCCACTTTAGCCTGCGTACATGAGGACTCCGCCAAGGCTTTCTCTACCTGGACCTGGGCGTTCTCCAAAGTCAATTTCTCCATCTTGGTCTCCGCGTCAGATAAAGAAGCAGTTGCGCGAATAAGCTCATCATGTTGAGAGTTGTATTTTTGAATAACATCAGCGAGCTCAGTTTGCTTCCCTTCGAATGCTGCTTGAGTCTGCTCCATCTCTTTCTTCAAGTTAGAATTCTCAAGTTTCAAATCTTTAATGGAGGACCGCAGCTGTTCAGTCTCAATGTTCGTCCTCTTGCAAGCTACTGACCAAGCATGAGACGCATCAGCCTTCTCCTTCTTTACTCTCTCCAACTCTTCAAGGGCATCACGAGCAACTTTCTGGTGATGCTCAATCTCAGCACGTACGTCATGACGAGCACGCTGGAACTCCTCTTCCCGCCCCAAAAGCGCAGCCTCAGAATCCTTTAAATTCTGGTAATCCCTTTGGAACTCATTTTCACGTCTGATAAGGGATCCAAGACCGCTGACACCAAGAGAAAGATTCATGGCCATATCAATAAATAAGGAGCGACGGTCAACGCTATCCTGATAGTCACGCTCCGCAGGAGGAACGGACATCATAACAAACTCTTGCGCATCAAGTGCATTTGTGAAGCGAGTAGTGTCCATGATATCCCAGCGCGGCTGATATGGCCTTGACGAATCAGAGGGGCGAAAGGAAAACGCTCTTCGCCGATGACCAGAACTACTACCACCACCGGAGGAGATGTCGGTATAAACAATGGTAGAGTCAACAACTGTGCGCTGGAAGTTGGATGGATTCTCAGTTACAAGCTCATCGACCTTCTGACTATCAAGCGCTGCTTCAAATCCTTGAGACGAGCTCGGCTCATGTGCTTGCTCCGTCAAACCAAGATGACCAGTCTCCAAATTCGGTGTTACAGATTCATCCACCAGCTTACCAGCATCTTTCTCAACATCAGTCACTAACTCAGCTTGAACAGGTCCTTCTTGCTGCATCACTTCTTTTTCCACTTGAACATCTAAGTCTTCCGGGACAGGAGTAGTTTGAGAACATAACTTCTCACCAACCGTTGTTTCAACAATAACCGGCATCACTTGCTCGGTCACGTCAGTTGGTCGGGCAGATGTAGATACTTCCTTCAACAGAGATGAGTGCTTCTTTCGAGACTCTGCAAAAGGATGTTGCCCTACATAAAATGCTGCTCACAATACTTCAACACATTTATCACAAACGTGGTAAAAGGGTAAGAAAAACATGTGTACCAGACAAATGCCTTAGAGTTTTCATTGGCAAGTTCTCGCGCACAGGCGGAGGCTTTACTGGGATATCCAGCTTGTCCGTAGATGGCCACGTCAAGGGCTTGAACACATTCACAGGAACCGCGGAAATGGGTCCCGGCGAAGTAACATCCAGACTTGCAACGGAGGATTGCGGAACTTGCCCTTGTTTCTGATCAAGCTCAGCAACATCACCTGATTCTCGGATAGGAGAAGAACGCCTAGCGCGCTTGTGCTCCAGATCCGTATCAGACTCAGTCAAGTCTTCATCAACCTCTTCAACAATGATAGGCGCGGCGGGTGGTTTGGTCCTCTTACTAGCCACAGCACGCTTCCTAGTAGTACTTGTGCCTGGCGCGGTAACCACATCTGTATCAAGTTAACACATACGTAAGAAATAAGTTACGAATTTATGAAGACTAACCAAGGGACTCCTTGCGCTCCGAAGTAACTTCCTCAACATCGTCATGAACTTTCCTGCGGAGTTGTATACCCGCACCTAACACGAAGAACGCGCTGAATCAGTACGCAGACCGCGTACCAAGTGCGCTTCCTTCGCATACATAAAGCAAAAAATAAACACAAAAAGGTGGATAAGAAACGACACACCTGTTCGAACATACTGCTTTGGAGGATCTACAAAATTGGGATGCAAAAAATTCCCACTGGTCCTCTCAGACAAGCGCGGAACACCGGCAACAACCGGAGCATACGGCACGTTCGCTTCACCGCGCTTAGCGAACAATTGAAACAATGAGACATCTGGACACACAAAGAAACATGTGAGGAATAACACAAAGTATATCCGTAAAACAAAATACAAATATAACCCACATACCTTTTGAAGGGTTCGGGTCTTGACCCTCAGGGCAGATAAGGCTAATCCCCAACAAGTTCAAAACACTCTCAGGACATTCATCCATCATCAGGGGAGTTGCATGATCACAGAGTGTTTTGTACCAATCTTGATCTTTATAACCCACCATAGGGGGGAATTCAGCAATCTTCTCTCTCAAACCAAGCACCATCCATTGAAAGGGTGCAGGAATAACTCCATGTTTGACATAGAAGAACTTGTCTTTCCATTCATACATGGACTTCACCTTCTCCGAAACAAGCTGTTTCACTTTCCGGCGAATGCCCAAGCTAAACCAGCCACTTCCGCCACGGGCCGCTTCGAGGACATAAAAAACATTTAATCTTTCCCACGTGGGTTCAATCTCCAGGGAACGACATGTGGCTTCAAAATGTAGGATCCGGCACCAACCATAAAGGGTCAATTGTGTAGGATGCACTCCATATCTCAGTAACACATCCACCACAAATTTAGAGGCTGGCAACCGAAAACAGCACTTAGTGAAAGCAGCAGCATACAAGGTGATTTTACCAGGCGGAGCCTTTAAAGCAGTCTTTCCTTCAGCAGGAAGTTCAGGCTCCCATTCCGGCAATATGCCGTACCGGTCAATAAAGCCCAAATACGAATCTTCATCCCACTTAATAGTGGTGGCTTCTATACTCTTGGATGATTCCTTCCCCAGATCTTTCACAATGTCAGAGGTTTTACTCGACTCTTGCACATCTTGGGAATCTTGCGACATAGTTGAAGGAAAAGATAATTTTGTGAAGAAAGAGACGTTGAAGAGAAAGAAATTCAAAAAACTTGAAACAGTTGAAATGGAAGAAGCCACATTCAAAATTTAATATATAGGCTTTGCAATTAATATGCCTGACGTCATGGACAAGCTTTTCGGAGGTGAGTCCAATGACAGGATGGCACGTGTGCAATGGAAAACAAACCGACGTCACACGCGCCTCACGCGCCCACTCGCCTGACAACCGCCGGTCACACGTCTCTGCACACGTCCCAATGGACAGAGGTCATGTCAATACCACTCGCCATATGGTCCACAAATTTTCAAACACAAGGGGGAAATGACATCTGTCCACACATGACAACTGACGTGTCCCACCAATGCGGACAAACGACGTAAAATTCAAACCCGTTCTCCGCACAATGCTCACGTCAGCACATAACGCAAAATCGGTACGCAGAAGAAAGACCAACGGAAGGAACCCATTACAAATTAGTCCAGCATCCCTCACATCTAAGATGAGAGACACACTGGACTGGGGGGACTTGATGGGATTGGGTACCAAATAGACCATTGCGCATACCCAAACCCGAAACAACACTGGCGCGCGGAAGAAAGCCACGCGCAGGATTTGGTCAAAGCTCATTAAATACACAGTCAACAGTCAAGGACCGGTCAAGGCGAATATCATGCATGGTCAATAGCCATGCATGAATCACGTAACTATGCCAGTTAAGGCGGTATTCGATTCCACTGTTTCCTTAAATCTAGCTTTCCATATATCACCTTATGAACATAATTAAGGGTGATGGAGACAACCTAACCATGGTTAGGACTTGGGTAATGGTGGCATACGGACTCTCCTATAAAAGGGATCACATCCCCAATTGGAGAGGACACTTTCTACTGACCTGGAGAGCTATCATACTAGATAGTATCCCCATTCACCCCGTTTTTGTCATAAACAACTACTTCGAGTAGTCGTCTCCACACCCATACTTTCACTCTTATTTGCAGGTATCTCCAAGCCGTAGCTGTTAGTGAAGGATCAACTCTGTAGCAACTGATAATCTTATCATCCTCAATCGGTGGTGAGACTATTTGTTTCTTCAACCTGTATATCATATATGTTTGGCATCATGTGAATCGGAGAAACATTAATCCTACAATAGCTTAAATATCAAACAAACTTACTCATTTACGGGTTCTATAAACTTCACTTTATGTTTGTATGTCCTTAATGTTTAAGAGTATCAATTGTTGTGTCTTAAGTTTATTTTATGTTTTATGTTTCGTCCTTTATTGTAAACACGTTTCGTTTTTGAATTACGTGAACCAAATGCCTTTTTAAGGTTTCAGTTGGAGTATGAGTAGCAGAGTAGGTTGTTTTTTTCTTTTCTTGTGGAAGAGCGACTTTGACGAAATAATCAAATTATATCTGATATTTGACATTATAGTTGTTGCGTTTTTTATGTCATTTACTCAATTCAAATTTTCAAAAGTAATTTTGTTTTGATAATTAGATTTTATGGCATTTGCCAATGAAGCCACAACGGAGTGGTGGAGGTGTGAAGGTTTTCCCCACAGGTCTCAAGTTCGAGCCTTGGGGTTTCCCGCACTGGAATAATCAACCCTCAGGTCTGGGGTGGGCCAGGTTGTGCCCCTGTCTTTGCCACTGGGGGGTCGCTCGGTGGGTTTGGTCAGTAAAAAAAAAAAAGATTTTATGGCATTTGATTTGAACATTATTCAAAATTAATTATTTGTGAGGTTAATCAAAGCCAAAAGTCCAAAACTCATTAAGGTCTAAAATCGTAATAACCGTACATGGCCGGCCGAAAGAAATGTGAAACTATGGGTATGTTTGGCAAAACTAGCTGGAGGCTAGTAGCTGAAAGCTGTAAGCTGGTAGCTGCAAGCTGGAAGCTGATAGCTGGAAGCTTTTTAAATATATTTTGGTGTTTGGCAGAGTAACTGGAGCTTTTAATAAAATGTATAAAATGACCAAAATGGTCATAATTAAAAGCTTGTAAAGAAGGTTTTTATTTTATTTTTAAAATAGAATGAGTATTTGTGTCATTTACTAATTAAAAACTTGTAGCTAGTAGAGCTTTTTCTTAAAAGCTACTACTAGTAGCTTTTCACTGTAGAGCTTTTTCTCTAACCTAAAAGCTTCCAGCCTCTTCAACCAAACAAAGCTTTTTATTAAGTATGAGCTTTTTCTTAAAAGCTTAAAGCTTGAAGTTCCTAAAAGCTCTTAAAAGCTCCTTGCCAAACATACCCTATACCTATTGAAGTTAAAGAACGAAAGCCGCAAGGTACCTCAAACATAAAAGACAAACTATATTTTACCCTAAAAACTATAATAATGCTCTTCACACGTTTAAAAGAAAAGAAAAAAAAAAAAAAAAAAAGAAAGAAATTTGGGAAATACTTTTGTAAACAAAAACTATACTTAATGAAGTTAAAGGACGAAAGCTACAAGTTACCTCAACATAAAAGACTCAAAACTATATTTTACCCTAAAAACTATAATAGTGTCATTCACACGTTGTAATTAGAAAAAGAAAAGATCGAATAAAATTAAAAACTTGGGAAATATTTTTATAGTAAAAAAAACAAATTTGGCTATGAAAGTTTGCAAAAATGCAAGTGTTTGTGACAGGATCATTCATACCCATTCAGGCATTTCATTTCTGTCTATGCAACTTTAATTAAACGGATTACAAGTTATAGCTTTTAGATTCATTTGTAACTCGTTTATACTTTATCCGTCCTAAATGTGCTATTATGAGTCAAGTAACCTAACACCTTTTATAAAAAGCAGACCCAAAATGATAACCATGACTCCTATAGTCCTATTCAGCTAAAAAAATCAAAGTAATGAAGGCTTAGGTCTTAATTTATTGGTCTTCTATGAAACTGAAAGAGTAGAAGATGAAAAAAAAAAAATCATTCCATGAAGGCTTAGGTCTTATTTTATTGATCTTCACCCCTGGAGCGGCGGATCTAGGATATGACAAAACTCGTTAATTTGCAGCATTCAAACGTGCGACATGGGGAGGATATAAACACATGGAGAAGCGGATCTAGATGTCGAGTGCCATTACAATAGGACATGCTAAAAACAAAGTGATACCTATTTGATATTCAAGTGACACCTTATATTTTCGGACAATTACAGAGTAAGCACCATGGTTTAAAAAAGCTGTCTGAGGCTCGCCTCGAGGCTTACGCCTCGGCTGAGGCTATGAAAAAAACGCCTTAGAGGCTTAGCCTCATGGGGTCAATCGAAACCTAAGCCTCGGCCTATCTGAGGCTTTCCGAGGCTTCCTGAGGCGGTGAGGCTTAAGCCTCACCACCTAAGTCAAAATTGGGTCTAGGTGGTGAAAATTGGTTCAAGTCAGATCAAAAATTGTACTTGGAACGAGTTCCCACCTCAAAATCCAACCAAAACACACATGCCCCTCTACCTTATTAACTTTCGGTATTTTTACATTTAACCCCCTCAATGTTCACTAGTTTACATTTGATCTCCAAACTTAAGTTAAAGATTAAAATGCTATTAAAACTATTTTATGATGTTTGTTTCATTACTAAATTAGATTTTATAATATCGATGATGTTTTGTTTTATATTATATTGTATGTTTATGATATATATATTTTGTTGTTTTTAATAATGTTTTGAGGCTTACGCCTCGGTCCGCCTTGAGGCTTACGCCTCATGAGGCTAGTGGACAACGCCTCGAGGCCCGTTTCAGCCTTTTTTAAACCTTGGTAAGCACAAGCGAAATAGAAAAGATTTTGACGTTTTAGGTATCTATTTATATCCTAAGTGTGTATTACTATTATCTGGTGACCTGTGACATCCAAAACAGAAACATGGTGATAGCAGTAAAGAGATTTTCCGAATGCATGAATAACAAGCTACCGAACATGTCATGAACATGATGTATAGAAAAACACCAAGGTGATGGTGAAGATGAGGCATAAAGTTATCAACCACCATAAGGATGTTACTGATATTGCATAATCTAGTTTTGAATTTTCATTTTAAATGGTTCTTTAAGACTTACACATTATAAAACTTACTGGGATGTCAAAACAATGCGTCTCTTTGACACAGACATCCAGTTCCTATCATCTGCACAAAAGCAACGCAAAACCGTCAAAAAACTGTAATCTTATTAAGAGGGTGCTTGGGGTTGAGTTTTGAAATAGATTTTTAGATTATTGCGTTTTGAAAACGCAAATAATCAGTTGTTAGTGTTTGGGAAAGGTTTATAAAAATAGATTATTTGCGTTTAATAGGTTACCAAAACGCAATAATTTAAAAGCAGCTCCGCCCCTACTGCAACAAAACACATAATCTGTTTTCAAAAAGCGATCCCAAACACCCTCTAAGATAAATTGCACGAAATAAAAATGAAAACAGTTTTTCATAATTTCAGTTCAACAACCAACTTATATTAGTCGCAACATAAAAAAAACTTCAGATTATTATCGACTTTAGCAATCATCCTCATCTTAACTGATTTTACAAGTACATTGTATAATATATTGCAGGTGTTGCACTGGTTGATGCCATGTCAGCCACCAAATAGTATCAAAAATGCATATGTAAAAAATTAATTAATTAAAAAAATGTATTTGCAAGTTTGAAAACTAATCTTTCCAGATTTGGTGTATAAAAAAAAATAAGTATGAAGTGTCAAATTAGATGCCATGTGGCATAAACAATTAAAGGGCAAACAAGATGTCATGTTACAAACAATTGACAGCATACCGCAAATTATGATTCAACGGTTGCAAAGAAAGACTGAATTCCAAAGATGATGAATAGAACTCCACCCGATAGTGCAATCTGCATCGGATTCAGTAAAAATATCAATTTCGTTACGACCAGAAAAACCAAGAGCAAGCAAGAAATCGATGAGATCGGTGAGAAAATTACAAATTTTTCAGATATTTGTGTGGCCAAACTCTTCCCTCCAAAAACAGCAGCAGTCTGACACAAAGCTTGCCCTCTAAAAAACACAAAAAATAGCAAAACACAACAGTTTCAGCATTTGTTTAAATATGTCTAGAAATCAAAAATAACTAAAGATGATTAACATACAAAACTCCCCCAAGAACAACACCAAGTGGGTTCTCAGCTGCAGCCAATCCAATTGTAGCTATCTGAAAAAGTAGTAATTTTACATTCGGTAAGACGTAAGAGTGTGTTAAAAGTTGAAAGCAGATTGAAAAGTTCAGATTAATGGTTCTTCAAGACTGACGCTGACCTGGCTTTTGTCACCCCATTCTCCAAAGAAAGTTATTGAGAATGCCTGTTTAGAAAGAAAACATCAGTTAGATATGATACAGTTTAATAGGGAAGTAAAAGTGTCAGGATTGATACCTTCAAAAAGATGGGAGACAAAAATTGAGACAATAACGGTCTGTTCTTCTTTTTATCATCATCACCCTGTAGAAAAAAATATGAATTAACAACCATAAATTTTAAGTGGATAATATCAAAACTATACCGTCTGGTTTTAGGTCAAGATTGGAAGGGAAAGCGGTCAGGTTGGACCAGCCGAGAAGCACTTTTTACCCACTTTTTACAAATTTATACATATTTAGAGGCTAGAGTGTGAAATATGATTGGAGAAGTTACAAAACAACTTAATTGCTTTATAGAGTGATTCTAAATGATTTATACATTTGAATACACTTTGAGTGACTTTTTATTGTTTGACCAATAGCCCAACTCTTATAGTTAAAGCTTTGCGCTGACCCGTTTGATCCAGCATTACCCATATCGGGCCATTTATTGGTAAATGGATTGAAACTTTCAACTTTTAGTTAAAATAAAATATTGCATTACCTTGCCATTTGCTCTAGTTGTTTCACTGTTGGCTTTTAAATCAGCATCCTACACACGTAATCAGAATAAAATCATAAAATTTTAATTTGTAATATAGCAAGGGTAATCAAGAAAATTCAACAGTAACAAACCAATTCAGCTTCAACTTCAGCCAATTCTTCTGACTCCCTGTTAACAGAAACAAAATAAGACCATATAAATGCTAATTACAGTTTGTTGTGAAGATGTTAACATTGATCGAATTGATTGTGAATGAATATTAAAAGAAATATTTACCCTTCATGAAATGCATCCCATAAAGACCACAGCCCAAACCCCAAAAACAATACAGTGGCTATATGCTTAGTCAATGTTCTCGATAACTGCATTATTAGAATCAAAAAGTCAGAAAACAAAGAGAGAAGTGCATAAAAGCAATAAGGTCTAAAACCGAGGTGCAAAGCACCTAACGCAAAAGCGCACCGCTTCCGTACACGAGAAGCAAATAATTATATATTTTTTATATATTTCCTATAGGTTTCTAGCATTTTTACCCCATATTTAGAGACAAGTGAGCTTTATATATGTTTTAGAAATTAGAATACGAAATTACATACATGTACAACCTAAAACCTAAAAAGCATGTTGTACAACAACTTGTTGTACAAAAACATGGGTAATACATGAGGCGCACACCTCAGGGTCAATACTTTGCCAAGAAATTGCGCCTCATGTGAGCTTTTCGGAAAAAGCGTGCCTTATGCTACCAAAAGCACAGGGGCTTGAGCCTTGTTGCACCCTGTGCCTAGGTGTGCATAAGGCGTGCTTTTTTAAACCAAGTTAATCACATAAACGGTGAACTTTTTCTGTAAGTTAATTGTATAAGATCACAATGACACGGTAACATGATTAACATCAGTCCTTATCACAGCACAGCAATGTAACAGACATACCAGGTTTGGAGCAGCCCAGCCAACAGCCACAGACAAAATGGTCATAACCTTGAAATTAGAAAATCGATTAAATTTTTTAAGGAGTCAGATAATTGGAGTTAATATCCACAATTATAGTGAGAATGGCAAGGAGAAAAAACTTACAATCAAAGCTGAAAGACAGCCTGCCAAAACATATCTTCTAGGGTGACGCATAGCCAAAATCTAAAATAAGAACCATAATATGTTGTGAATAACGAACTCAAAGCTTATTTCTTCCTACTATATACATTAAGTCATGAATAGAGTTATAGGTAGTGATGGTCTCCCATCAAAGGAACCAAAAAAGAAACGAAACTAAATTAGAAAAAACAAATAAATAAAAATTAACAAAAAAAGAAGCAAGCACATGGTTCTCAATGAATGGTTTGTTTCTTAAGCATATATAGTACCACCATCCTAAAAACTCGAAACCTTCAAGGGGGTGGCGCAATGGTGAGCGCTTGAGCCTCTACTCTAGCAGAGGTCTCAAGTTCGAATCAAACTTCGACTGGTTTTCCGCCTTTAATCCCCTTGAAGTCCACATGCACATCACCAACAGCGTTTTACCGGCGCTCCCATTGGTTGGCAAGGTATTGGTGGTGTCCAAAAAATGTTGAAAAATATGTGGATCCATATAGAAGAAAACAACAGTGTAGTTTATCTTATTTAATGAACAACACAAGCACAAAACACTAAGTTTGATACTTTGATATCATGCTGACTACGATATTCACGAGGAAAGTTCCCAAGTAAACTAGACTTCAAGCAATAGCAAGACATAGAGTATTGCAAGTATAAGTTGTGCAACAAAACATGTGCTGATTTTTACATCAAAAATCTACAAATTAGACATGATGACATTAAGTAACATGGTGTAGCTTTTTTCATGGACAAGACTCATTTTTTGGAACTCTACAAATGACCTTTTTGTCCAAAAAGAGGTCCAAAAATGGCATATAAATTTTTTGAACTGATAAAAATATATCAATACTATCAACTAACTTGCTGCTGTTAAAAAAATTAAAAAATAAAAATTACTAAGTTGCTAATCATAAAAAATATAAAAAAAAATCTATTAATTTGCTAATCATAAAAATATCTACAAAAACTACACCTGAACACATATTATTGACAACAAAATTGAATAATAAACCATAGCCACAGAAAAATTAGAAATTCATAAAGTCAACGTTACAATTATTAGAACACTAGGTCGAATAAAGAAAACATGAACTGAAATTCATCAATAATCTTAATCAAACAATACAGTAATATCAACATAATAATAATAATAATAATAATAATAATAATAAATGAACTGACCGCAGCTGCAAAAAACGTTTTGTCCCCAATTTCAGAGAGCACAGTCATGGCAAGAGACTTGCTAAACCCCTATTTTCACCATACAGACAAATATAAATTAAATTAAATTAAATTGAGTTGAGCAGCAGATCCATATGCAGAATTAATTAACAAAATGAAGGAGAAAAAAAAGATAAAACTTACTTGAACAATTGATAGACTCATTATTAAAGTGAAAAATTGTATTAGCGTTTGAAACAATTATTGAAAAGAGTTTATTATATTATAGCAGAATGAATATGGAATGAGATAGTGTTGGAATTGGAATTGGAATTGGAATAGGAATAGAGGAATAAAGGGAGAGAGTGATCGGACGGTGGGGATGGTAGTTGGGTTGCCGGCGAATCCGTTGAGTGAGATTAAATAGTGTTTGGATGTGGGTGGTGGGAGAAAATCTGGGAATACAAGGGTGTTTGTTTGGGCTCTCTGTGTGTGTTTTGTGTGTGTGTGTGTTGGTATTAAATTAAAGATGGAGAAAACTATTGGATGGATTAGTATTTGCTTGGTCAAACAACTTTTATATGTTAAGCACTTAACCCCCCTATATTAAGCCGATTTATTTTAGGGCTTATAATGTATATCTAAAGATATTTGTATGATTCTACCTATTCAAGTTAAATTACCAATGAATGGTCCTTTACGGGTACTTCAGTTGGTTAATGGGCCGAGTATCTTTCTTGGGGGTCTTGGGTTTGATTCCTACGAGGGACATAATGAGAAATGATGGATGACTCATGGCCTATGGTCACGAGTTCGAGTCCTGATCTCGTCCGGGTTTTACCAATCCTTCACCGTCGTGCCTACGGGCGGGTGAGAGGTTGGGTTTTCCCCGGTTTCGGGAACTGTATGGACGGGCCTGACTACGCCAGCCGTCCGAGGTACGTATGGGCCTCCATTAGATTAGTCGTGGGGGTCTGTTCATAGTGTGGAAACTCCCTGAGTGGTCGGACAGAAATGTTTGTTGGTAATTAAAAAAAACCAATGAATGAGAATCTTTTTTTTTTACATGAATGGGTTTTTACTAGCAGTATCAAGATATGTAAAAAGATACCTTTTTTTAAAAAGTTGAGAATTCAGATGCTAATGGATAATGTATAAAATTAGATGTACATTAGATTGTCTTCTAGTTGAGAAGCCGCAGTTGTATAACTTTTCAAATGGGAGGTCATGACTCATGAGTAAGAAGAGTCTTGTCTAGAAAGAATTTTGATCTTGTTATAGATAATGGGTTTTCCCAGTTATGGGTTTCCTTCTGGGTATGTGGGCAGGCTGTGTCGCCACATTATGTCCTTATGGCGGAAGGATGGTCAATTTGTTAGGGTGATCCCAGGTGTTCAAACCTTTTTTGTTCTAAGAAAAAAACTATTATTAGAGTTATTAACGCTTTTCTATGATTCTATATATTAATCAAACGATTATCTTTATATAAGAGACCCGATACTTGTTAGAAGGTGTAAAATCGTAAAATTTATATTATTAATTTGGACATCTATGCATACCTCAACGTTGAGGTGACAGAGGTATTGACGGAGTTGAAGGTGGCGTTACATGCGACGGAGGATTGTAATGTTGTTGGTGTTTGGGTTATTGAAAAAATAATTTAATATTTATTTTTGCATTTAGTTTAATAAAATTTTTAAAGAAAAAAAAGCGCGACGCTTAGGGGTCACCCCCTCAAAAGTTATTTTCACCCCCTTAAAACGTCACGCTTTGGTCAAAGCACGCCACTTAAGGGTCACGCGTGACAACAATTTCATACCTTTATCAGGTGGGGTGGGAATAGATAGAGCCTAATTAAATTTAGAAAGAAAAAAATAGCATAAGCTTCTTCCTACTTCTCAATTGTATGTCTACATCAGTGTTGTGACACCCGGCAAATTCTGGTTAACAACGTTGTCTAGATGAAAGTCTACCTTAGCGAGTCACGCGTATATTGTACTTAACTGGGTTAGTTAAGTCGGGTTATGGTTCGGGAACTATTGGTTAGTCTAGAAGATCATTGGACGTTGGTCTAGAGGTTCGTTAGATGTCAGTCCTTAACCAAGTGTACAAACGGTGACGATTTGTAGGATCGTCGGGACATACGGAACGTACGAGTCTCGAGTCCCGGGAATTGGTGAACGAGTGTAAAAATGTGTATTTACTTGTGTTATGTGTTTACAATCATTATGTGACTTGTCGGTACGTGAATATGCATTAACATATGTTAAAACGGGGTTTAACGCGCAAAACGCACAAAACCAACCCCTATAGGCGAGTAGGAGGCCTAATCACCTATAGGGGAGGCGAGTAGGAGACCCTAGGGGCGATTAGGGTCCTACTCGTGTATATGTAAGGGCGAGTAGGCCCAATCACATGAACATTCAGGCGATTAGGAGCCCTAATCGCCTGAAACTGCTGCATACTCGCTAGTTACGTGCTGGACGACTAAAAACGACTATAAATACCATACTTAACCTCCTAAACTTCATTATACCAACCCTAGTCGTCCCATAACCCGCCCCAACACATAAACAACCTCTGGAAGGTGATTTTTGATCAAAACTCAAGGTTTCAAGCTTGAATCATCATATTTTCATAATCCTAAGGTTTGATTTTCATCCATAACTCTTTATAAACGTTTTTAATCAATCCCTAATGGTCCAGACCTGTTCTTAAACGAAAAAGCTTTCTGAAAATCGTCAATAAGGATTGTTAATCGGATTATAACTAATATGCATGCATTATGAGTGTGTATGATTAGAAAGCTAGGGTTTTTATGATTCATGATGATGATTTGATATGTTATTATGATAGATCAGTATTGATATTGATATTATGATAATAGGAATCTCAGTAATTGGATATTAGGGTTATGATTACGCGTGTTAGTATGATGTTGCATGCTATGTGAATGGTGTTTGGATTACTTGGTTGCATGCAGGACTGATTATACGAGGTTAAACGAAGGATTTTGGGTTAAACATGTTTAGGATAGTGTTTGGGATGATATTGGGTGGTTACACACGTTCTGGATCTGATTTGGAGCGTTAAACGCGCGAAAAACCGGAACAGCAAGGTTACAGGCGAGTAGCATTCCTAATCGCCTATGTTATAGGCGAGTAGGGTGCTAATCGCCCATAATATAGGCGAGTAGAGGCCTACTCTTGTGTAAGATCAGGTGATTAGCCCTAATTGCCTATAAGTTCATGTGAATAGCCCTAATTGCCTATAAGTTCATGTGAATAGCCCTAATTGCTAGTAAGTTCATGTGAGTAGCTCCTAATCGCCTATAATAGAGGCGAGTAGGATTCCTAATTGCTAGTTGACCAACCTAATTGCTAGTTGACTTTTCCTAATCGCGTGTACTGCTGCTGTAAGCGTAAATTAGCATTCCGAGACCCGATTTAACATGTAGTAACATGCTAGGAACCCCGTAACATGTCTAATAACTTGGTAACATATATTTGGATGTAATTCGGTGATACGTGAACTATGTGCTATAACTTGTTGTGCGTTAACGTATGTTAAGTGTACTTGCGTTATTGTATGTTTTGGAGCGTAAACATAACACGGGGAGTCTCGGGTCACCAATGGGATGTCGAGTCTTGTACTTTGGGTCGGTTAAACAGTCACGGTGTTTTCAAACGAACTTGGTTATGGTCTGGACATCTAGGGACTAATTAGCTTGCGGGTTATTAGTCTAAGTACTTGTAACTGTCGTATGTTAGGTCGCCGCTTACGGGACTAGCATAGCAGCTGGGTTTACTCGGGTTAAGGAGTAACGCAACTTAAGGTGAGTTTACGGCCCCTCTTTTAAACTGGTTTCATACTTTCGGGGGAGAAAACATGTGTTAAAACGATTATTTGGTAACTACTGTCATACTATGGGTTTCTATTGTGTACTACACGATCTTTGGAAGTCCCGGGGGGAACCATGAATGTGCGGGTTTGCACAACGGGAAATGTGAATAGCGCTATTGGGAGTGACCAACCCCGCTCGTCGACTTGGAGGGTCGGCGGGTGCATATTGTCTCAAACAGGAACAACAGGAACAACAGGAACTACATCGGGCATACTTTTGGTATTCGCGTTAGTAATGGTTTTCCAATCGTGGTAGTAACAAAACGTACGCCTAGCTAGCGTATACTGGTTTTCGATTATTATAGTATGGACAGGTGGACTTGGTACTTGGATACAAAACCTGTAAACTCACCAGCATTTTTGTGCTGACGTAAACTTTTGCATGTTTTCTCAGGTCGCTAAGGTAGCACAATGGAACTAGGGCGCACGCGTCTGCACGGCGTCTAGTTAGAGTTGCATGGTTTTACAAACGTTGAACATTGGTTTAATATTGAATAATTGTTTTGAATAAGCTTCCGCTGTAAACGGGGATTTTAAACCATGTTTTGAAATTGCATTTATATTCATTTAGACTTGTTTATTGTGATCGTTGGTTTGGATCCTGGTTTGTCATGCGCCTCGCGGTAAAACTCCGCAAGTGGATTTTGAGGGTGTGACAGATTGGTATCAGAGCCAGGTTATAGTGAACTAGGACTGCATGTAGAGTCTAGTCTATAGCCGAGTCGCACACACTAGACGATCACATGGTACTAAACATTATAGTGGTTTACGTATGGTCTTGTCGGGGTGTCTCTAAATCATTGGTCTTTCTACGTTACATCATCCGTTCTATCTTAGGTTGGGTTACTTGTTATCTAGGCAGTGTAGTCTATTGGAGTAACTCGTGTGCTCTTGAGATTTGTCCAAGGCTCGGACATCTCCCTTTCGCACTCCAATAGAAACACTTGCCATAGACTACCGTAGTATTGTAACACCCCGCCCCTCTCATCACCAATATTGTCCGCTTTGCCCATCCAGAGCTCACGGATTTGTTTTTGGTTGCCTAGTGGAGACTTCCCAGGAGGTCACCCATCCTGAAATTTCTCCCGCCTGAGCACGCTTAACTGTGGAGTTCTCCTCTCATCCACTAACATTAAGCCCCAAAACGCGTTGGTGATTTAAGAGGCAAGACATTACTTATGAACCAAGGATCTCTCCTGGCCACGGCCGATGTGGGATTTTTGTAACACCCCAAAACCATTCGTTCGCCTAACTACGCCATTAGGCGTGATTAACAATATAATAACACGAGACTTAGCGGATAATAATATGGGTTATATTCTAACATGGAAATAACCTAGTTAGTAATATTATGTTTGTAAATTAATAAAAGGTGTTTGAAACTAGCTTATGAGTTAGTTTTTATACAAAAATGACAGTGGGATAACTTGAGGGACCATTGTTGCCAAATGACAAAGTGAGTTTTATTAATAATAATAAAACAATAAAAACACACACTTGATGTGTGTGTGTCGTGAGTTATGATCAGGAGATCATCATCTCCTTCAAGACTCAAACCCTAAACACAAGAACATGCTTGAATCCAAGCCAAATCAAGGGGCTTTTCAGTGCATTAGCAAGATACGGGTTATCTAAGGCCTATAGAACATCAAGGTACCTTTTATTTGGTAGAAATTGATGTTATATTCGTTTTTGATTCTTATGAAAATTTAGGGTTTTGATAAAAACGTGGAATTGATGGTTAATATAGGTTACCCTAGTCTTAGGGAGCCTTAAACATGTATAATCCGGTTACAAATCACACTTAATATGTGTATTTGATTTTGATCATATGCTTATGTATATGTGTAGAATTTTGGGGTTTAACCTCTAGGTTGAATCAACTTATATCTAGTAATCTTTGTGACTTTTAGGAGTTGTTAATATGAGAAATTTAGGCAAAATGGTCTAAATAATGTATTATGATGATGATTAGACAAATGGTTATGTTTTGGCTAATCTTGAGCTTTAAAACTAAACAAATTGGTGGGTGCACACCAAGTGTTCGATTAAATGCCAAATTGGTGAACACTAGTGAAACTATGAAGTTAGAATCATGTAAGAGCTATCAATCGTATGTGATATTGGTTTGTAATAAGCCAAGTTAATCGGATATTCTATATAAGAAAATGGCTATGGATTTAGCTATAAATGGGTAATGAATACATGATTTATGGATAGTGAATTAAATCCATGTTATGTATTCTAATAATCAAGTTTGACATATCCCTAAGTAGGTACAAGAACTAGGGATGCAAACGGGTCAAACGGATGCAAGCAATGCGTATGGAAGCAAGAACGGATATGAGGTAAGTTTTACTTACGCCAATGTACTATAACATAGCTTAATTGTTATAAATATTAGTTTTAAATCTTGAGTGCGAGATAAAGATAAACCCTAAGGGGTAGAATCTATTAAGTGGGTCGCCTTATGTGCACTCAATACAAAATGCGGTTTATGACCTTAATCGAGATAATGAGTTATGACCAAATGGAGAAATCCATCAAACGGGTCAACTAATAAAGATATGTGAGAAATGATGTTTTAATCCAATTAAATCAATTGAATGAAGTTGTTAAGAATGTTGTTAAATGGGTCAAGTTTGTGGCACTTGAACCATATATAAAAACTTGGATAACTTAGTATTATGAACGACGTGTCTAAACGGATCAAATGGTGATATCCTCACCATGTGAGTCCAATACTTGATGCTTGTTTTTCAAGCAATAAGATTCATGAGGTTAAACGGCTCAAATGGCAAGGTATTACCATTTGAGTTTCGACGAATTAATGTGTATATTTAGAAAGCACGCAGGTAGATGCATTTGCGCATGCACGCTTGATGCTAAGAATCGTGGAGGATACGCACAAGGTATGAGAATGGGTCAACACCACCCGGTAAGTCCGTAGTCGAATAAACGCCTTCGGGCGAAGCAACATAGGTGATAAAAGTACCCACATGAAGTGTGGGTGCAAATCAAGTAAGTTATTTCCATAACTATGTCTAATGCGCGCTAAGGCGCTTAGAATCGACCACATTAGAACAATCTTGAGAAATGTTGAAAATCTAAGTCCGTATGGGCTTAGAAGTTTTTAAACAAGTCATTGAGTCCAAAACAATGGGTTTCAATCAAGAAGTATCGCCACGAATGGCTAAATCGAAAGATTTGGCTAGGAGGGGCATTTTGGGAAATTATAAAGATTTACTAAAGGATAAATCTAATAATCGGAATCATAACGAACAAATCGGACAAACACTTTAGTTGATCAAGTGTATAATGACTTGACAACATGAACTAGATGCATTGCGCATGGTCAAATGGTGTTTGGATAAGTTAAATGTCTAAATGGGTCAAATTGGGTAAAAGTCGCCATAAACATTCAAAACTAAGAACCGGATCATGGCGACATAAACCGGACCATAATTTCAGTCAAACAAAGGTTTATTTAGTCGGCGAGTCATTACTTAGGCTTCGGGAATCATCAAATGCGGTTGCGACATGATTCCCATGCTTAAAAATCACCAAATTCACATCAGAAGCTTCGAGCGGCCGCTCACAGAGGCCGAGCGGCCGCGCGCTTTGACCTGCACGTCAGCACGAACTTTAAAATTGCGTATAAAATCGTAGAAAAATCGTTAGGAGGTGTTCTTTATATGCCTGGAAAGCTCTCGGAGCGTAGAACAATTCTCATTTGAAAGTCGAAGTCAGATTTTGGGTTTTAGAAGGGGTAAAAGCGATCCGAACAGCTGCTGCGCATAAGTTGCAGCAGTTTGTTCTCCTGATAAAGGGCCGTTTGGCCTGGTTCGTTCCGTATCAACGTGTAACGAATACCGTACTAGTTTAAATGTATCATTGACAACCCACTAACCATTTTTGTGAAATGGTGCTAGGTAAACAAGTGAAGGAAGTCCCGGAGCAAGGATCAAGTCGCGAGAAGAACCGAACACGCCCGAACATTCATCAAGCTTCCGCACTAGAATCTAACGAACTCCCGTTAAAAACAAAAACTTTAATACATTCTTTTTGTAGCAATGATGTAAAAATTTATTGGAACTAAACGTGTATGGGATTCATTAAGTTGGGTTTTCATAATTTCAAAGTTTTAATCGGGAGTGGTTTTTAGTTAAGGTCCAAACCCGTAAGATTAGGCAATAATCGCGTGATTACGGGTTAGGGTCTTACAAGTGGTATCAGAGCCATAGGTTTGAGGGATCCGAGTGTCGGGAAGGATACTTGGACTCAAACCGTGCGCTCAAAGTGTTGAAGGGTGTTCGGTTCGAGACTTGATCGAGGAATCTGGTAAGTAATACCTATAATGAACATCCGTTTTGATCGGAAATTGTTATAGGTAATCAATAGTGATATCGTGTAGATACACGCTATCTCAAAAGCTTGATAAGGAAATGGTTAGGTACTCATGGGGCCTATCCAAAAGATTGATTCGGGCAACGAAAATCTCGTATAACAAGAATTCTAACATCACTATTGCAATGATGCATACTAATACTGAAATGTCATGTTACTAATTAATTGAAATTATAAATGTGACAGGGATGATAACATCTTATTTGATCGAGGGAGGATCAAATGATTAACCAAACGAGGTTGTAGAGTTTTCGGGAGCACGGCTGATAGCATGCTCACCAAGGACCAAGTCAAGTAACGACTCGGGCTAATGGATCAGTAACGAAAGGGAACACGGGATCAAGTATCAAACAGGTACATGCTCGAAACCATAGTAGGTGCATTAGTATGCAATTATCACATGAAGAGTGGTAATTGCATATGCAAGCAATAGGAAAAATGTGAAAGGTGCATAGTTCACGATAATGAACGATCAATGCACAAGCTTAACTTGAACATCGAGACCGGGTTGGGGGTAATCATCCCAAACTAATGTTTAGAAAGGCGTTGTGATCATACCAATGAGTGTGATCACACAAAGCTTATTAAATTGAAAACACATCGCTTTTCTTAATGAATAAAGGTAAAAACCTAACGTTGAATAATTTATCAAGGAAGGGTTTTACCAAATAAAATAGGGGGCACAAGCATGAGCTGAAAATTTGCTTGCATAGGGTGTGATGCCTTAATTATAATAAGTCTGTGCGTACCATATGCGAATTACTTACCCTGGCCAGGTAAGTGTTAAACATATGATACCATGGGTTTCTTATGATTAATACATATACAACCTATGTGACAAAGGCTTAGTAAGTGTCAGGTGCCGGGGGATTTTGGACGTAGTCCACTGTCTAACACGGCAGGGATGCGAACCATGCAAGACCTTGAGCGAGGCACCAGCTAATACGCTGGGCTAGCAAAGAGGACAACAAACTGGAGCGTTTGGACGTAGTCCACTGTCTTACATGGCAGGGATGCGAACCATGCAAGACCTTGAGCGAGGCACCAGCTTATACGTTGGGCTAGCAAAACAGGCAATATACGATACAAGATATCCTGGGTTAATACAAGAATTGACTTGAACCTTAATCAAGGTTTAGTCATAAAGAGATTCAGTTTGGAAATAGACTTGAACCTTAATCAGGGTTGAGTCATAAACAGATTTAGCTTGAAAACAGACTTGAACCTTAATCAAGGTTAAGTCATAATTAAACTCGGACTTTTATAGAAGGTTAAATTCGTAAAGAGGGACTTGAACCTTAATCAGGGTTGAGTCATAAATAGATTTAGCTTGAAAACAGACTTGAACCTTAATCAAGGTTAAGTCATAATTAAACTCGGACTTTTATAGAAGGTTAAATTCGTAAAGAGGGACTTGAACCTTAATCAAGGGTTGAGTCATAATCACATTTGGGTAAGTCGTGAATCTCCGGATTATAACATAAACAGCGGGATTGGGCCGTGATAAATCAGTAATTCTTTCAACCCTCGGGTTAAGGATGAAAAAGGGTGTAAACTACAATAACATCAGATTGTATCGTTGGTACAATTTAAAGCAAATTATGATAACAGTCGGATTGTGTAGTTATTACAATCTGATGCACACCGTGATAATAAGAGATTAGTCGATACAAATACGTTGTAATGACGAATCAACACCAGGTTTTATAAAAAGGAAACCGACCTCAATTTATATTGAGATTGGTAATCAGAAAGAGGACTTTTAGAAACTGAACGTTCTAAATATATATAAACGCTTTGAAATCTAAAACTCAAAAGTCTTTAAACGGGTCGGTTGGGGCAATGACCACCAATCGAGTTAGCAAAACGGGAACTTGGGCAAAACAAATAAATGGCAAATTCTTAAAATAAGGATTAGCCAAAGAAAGGAAAATGTTAGTGTAAAGCAAGGTTTGTTTATAACATTAGAGCAAACCAAGAAGAAACGAGGGTTGGATTCGGGGATGAATCCAAAAAGCTAGAAAACGGTTATGTTAAAAAGTCGGGCTAGTCTTGGAAACCAAGACAAATTACTTGTTAGTAATAGAAGCATAGACATGTATGCATATGCATGCTACAATCGAGTATTACAGTAGATGCCCTAAGGTGCATGATAGAATGACCCCTTAAACCATTACATCATTCGGGATAATGGTAGACAGGGATAGTCGACAGATCTAAGGAAGACCTATGAAGAACATAAGTAGCTAAAATGTCGGGTAGGGGGTAAGTATGTAGATATTGCCCCTAGTTAACCGAAATAATAGAATGACTCAAGTCATATTATGAAAGCTAAGGCTTCCATATAATAAAAGTTAGAAAGCCGAGTAAAGGG
This sequence comes from Ambrosia x helenae, assembly GCA_030844895.1. Lineage (NCBI taxonomy): Eukaryota > Viridiplantae > Streptophyta > Magnoliopsida > Asterales > Asteraceae > Ambrosia > Ambrosia x helenae. The sequence goes on from CM061225.1 coordinate 99,064,497, forward strand.
ATACAAACAATACGTATATAGTACTACTCGTTAGACTATAGAATGTCAAGGGATTGAGCGATGCACAAAATTGATTAGAGGCACTAAGGTTCTTGGCTGCGACCAAAGAAACAACACAAGAAAGGTTTCGAGGACGAAACCTCTTTAAGGGGGGTAGACTTGTAACACCCCAAAACCATTCGTTCGCCTAACTACGCCATTAGGCGTGATTAACAATATAATAACACGAGACTTAGCGGATAATAATATGGGTTATATTCTAACATGGAAATAACCTAGTTAGTAATATTATGTTTGTAAATTAATAAAAGGTGTTTGAAACTAGCTTATGAGTTAGTTTTTATACAAAAATGACAGTGGGATAACTTGAGGGACCATTGTTGCCAAATGACAAAGTGAGTTTTATTAATAATAATAAAACAATAAAAACACACACTTGATGTGTGTGTGTCGTGAGTTATGATCAGGAGATCATCATCTCCTTCAAGACTCAAACCCTAAACACAAGAACATGCTTGAATCCAAGCCAAATCAAGGGGCTTTTCAGTGCATTAGCAAGATACGGGTTATCTAAGGCCTATAGAACATCAAGGTACCTTTTATTTGGTAGAAATTGATGTTATATTCGTTTTTGATTCTTATGAAAATTTAGGGTTTTGATAAAAACGTGGAATTGATGGTTAATATAGGTTACCCTAGTCTTAGGGAGCCTTAAACATGTATAATCCGGTTACAAATCACACTTAATATGTGTATTTGATTTTGATCATATGCTTATGTATATGTGTAGAATTTTGGGGTTTAACCTCTAGGTTGAATCAACTTATATCTAGTAATCTTTGTGACTTTTAGGAGTTGTTAATATGAGAAATTTAGGCAAAATGGTCTAAATAATGTATTATGATGATGATTAGACAAATGGTTATGTTTTGGCTAATCTTGAGCTTTAAAACTAAACAAATTGGTGGGTGCACACCAAGTGTTCGATTAAATGCCAAATTGGTGAACACTAGTGAAACTATGAAGTTAGAATCATGTAAGAGCTATCAATCGTATGTGATATTGGTTTGTAATAAGCCAAGTTAATCGATATTCTATATAAGAAAATGGCTATGGATTTAGCTATAAATGGGTAATGAATACATGATTTATGGATAGTGAATTAAATCCATGTTATGTATTCTAATAATCAAGTTTGACATATCCCTAAGTAGGTACAAGAACTAGGGATGCAAACGGGTCAAACGGATGCAAGCAATGCGTATGGAAGCAAGAACGGATATGAGGTAAGTTTTACTTACGCCAATGTACTATAACATAGCTTAATTGTTATAAATATTAGTTTTAAATCTTGAGTGCGAGATAAAGATAAACCCTAAGGGGTAGAATCTATTAAGTGGGTCGCCTTATGTGCACTCAATACAAAATGCGGTTTATGACCTTAATCGAGATAATGAGTTATGACCAAATGGAGAAATCCATCAAACGGGTCAACTAATAAAGATATGTGAGAAATGATGTTTTAATCCAATTAAATCAATTGAATGAAGTTGTTAAGAATGTTGTTAAATGGGTCAAGTTTGTGGCACTTGAACCATATATAAAAACTTGGATAACTTAGTATTATGAACGACGTGTCTAAACGGATCAAATGGTGATATCCTCACCATGTGAGTCCAATACTTGATGCTTGTTTTTCAAGCAATAAGATTCATGAGGTTAAACGGCTCAAATGGCAAGGTATTACCATTTGAGTTTCGACGAATTAATGTGTATATTTAGAAAGCACGCAGGTAGATGCATTTGCGCATGCACGCTTGATGCTAAGAATCGTGGAGGATACGCACAAGGTATGAGAATGGGTCAACACCACCCGGTAAGTCCGTAGTCGAATAAACGCCTTCGGGCGAAGCAACATAGGTGATAAAAGTACCCACATGAAGTGTGGGTGCAAATCAAGTAAGTTATTTCCATAACTATGTCTAATGCGCGCTAAGGCGCTTAGAATCGACCACATTAGAACAATCTTGAGAAATGTTGAAAATCTAAGTCCGTATGGGCTTAGAAGTTTTTAAACAAGTCATTGAGTCCAAAACAATGGGTTTCAATCAAGAAGTATCGCCACGAATGGCTAAATCGAAAGATTTGGCTAGGAGGGGCATTTTGGGAAATTATAAAGATTTACTAAAGGATAAATCTAATAATCGGAATCATAACGAACAAATCGGACAAACACTTTAGTTGATCAAGTGTATAATGACTTGACAACATGAACTAGATGCATTGCGCATGGTCAAATGGTGTTTGGATAAGTTAAATGTCTAAATGGGTCAAATTGGGTAAAAGTCGCCATAAACATTCAAAACTAAGAACCGGATCATGGCGACATAAACCGGACCATAATTTCAGTCAAACAAAGGTTTATTTAGTCGGCGAGTCATTACTTAGGCTTCGGGAATCATCAAATGCGGTTGCGACATGATTCCCATGCTTAAAAATCACCAAATTCACATCAGAAGCTTCGAGCGGCCGCTCACAGAGGCCGAGCGGCCGCGCGCTTTGACCTGCACGTCAGCACGAACTTTAAAATTGCGTATAAAATCGTAGAAAAATCGTTAGGAGGTGTTCTTTATATGCCTGGAAAGCTCTCGGAGCGTAGAACAATTCTCATTTGAAAGTCGAAGTCAGATTTTGGGTTTTAGAAGGGGTAAAAGCGATCCGAACAGCTGCTGCGCATAAGTTGCAGCAGTTTGTTCTCCTGATAAAGGGCCGTTTGGCCTGGTTCGTTCCGTATCAACGTGTAACGAATACCGTACTAGTTTAAATGTATCATTGACAACCCACTAACCATTTTTGTGAAATGGTGCTAGGTAAACAAGTGAAGGAAGTCCCGGAGCAAGGATCAAGTCGCGAGAAGAACCGAACACGCCCGAACATTCATCAAGCTTCCGCACTAGAATCTAACGAACTCCCGTTAAAAACAAAAACTTTAATACATTCTTTTTGTAGCAATGATGTAAAAATTTATTGGAACTAAACGTGTATGGGATTCATTAAGTTGGGTTTTCATAATTTCAAAGTTTTAATCGGGAGTGGTTTTTAGTTAAGGTCCAAACCCGTAAGATTAGGCAATAATCGCGTGATTACGGGTTAGGGTCTTACAATTTTCCTGGGGTGTCACATTCACCCCCTGTTAGAGTCTCATCGTCCCTGATGAGGTATGCACCCACCATCCCGAACGGCACAGGAGTGGCTCTGATACCAATCTGTAACACCCCAACCGATGGCGGAAACATCGGGGTGCCACGTATTGATGATTGTTTTCAGTAGCACATGGTATAACATAAATTTTAAATAATTTATTCAAACATAATATCCAAAATGTGAATGATGTCTAAGAATTCAAATACATAAAATCAAATAACAACTTCAATGACTTCAAATAAACTTCAAGTAAAATCCTCATGCTAACTCAAGCCTCAGCTTCGTTGTTACCTGAAACATGTTAATTTTGAAAGTATTTTGGGTCAACATAAGTTGGTGAGAATTACATAGGTTTTTGATGATAAAATGAATAAAATGTTGTGCAATTCATGTGTCATGTTAATCTAGCCCATATGTGAGAACATATTAGAAATAAATCGAGTGCATAATCAACCCTGTTGACTGTTATAAAATGATACATACCATACACTTATGGTCCCAATGAATATGTTATGCGATAACAAACACCCACGTAACCTTGGTAGGAGGCACGTATCCGGGTGGGATTGTCAGTCCAATAGATCTATCAATGTATACCGTCGGCTTGTACGGAGTTAATGATTATGCTAGAATGGTGCTTACTCTAATCATGCTCAAGACATAATGCAACATAGAAAACACATAGACACATTGATGATTGAATTGCAATGATGATGTTGTAACATGTTTCACCCAAAAATGGTGATAAATAGAAAAGGGGCTATGTAAAACTCACCTTAGCAAATGTTAACTTGTTGAAAAGATGTAATAATTGTGTTGCCCAAAGTGATTCCAAATATCACCCTATAATAAGGTAATATGTAATAAGTCTAAGTCTAATTAACTTACAAGTGTATCCTAGGGTTTTGATTTGGGGATAATCAATTGTTGAAATTTAAATTAAAATGCTTAATTAATAAAGGAAAATTGGATAATTAATGAAAGATAGTCTTTTTATAAACTTTGAATTTTGAATGTGCACATTAAAGTGTTTGAAGCAATAAAATAATTTTTATAAAATTATTTCATTTAAAATAGATTTTTAAATCTATTTATTTATAAATAGCCAATTATTAACTTTAATATTCAAAAATACTAAAATTAAAGAATTTCTATTTTAAAAATCATATTTCTGTTCTAAATAATTAAAATAATTTGTATAAAATTTTGGTGCAAAAATGATGAAAATTGGATTTAATATGATTTAATTATGATTAAATCTAACAAAAATTGATTAAAAATATAAAATAAATGATTTTACTGAATTAAAAAAATTATTTCAGTAAAGTTTAACTTTATAAAAAGTCAGGATAAATTTTGGAGAATTTAATAAAATTGTTTTGATATATAAATGGATTTTTATAAATATAATAGTATAAAAATGATTTAATTATTATAAATATTAAATAAATGAATTTCTGAAAAATAAAAATTATAAATAAAACTTTTATATCAGATTAAACAAATATAATTTTTTTAGAATTTATAAAATAGTTTTGATATTTTAAAAAGAATTTAAAAGTTTAAAAGGTTTTAATATATATATAATATAATTGTTTGTTTAAAAAAAAAAGAAAAGAAAAGAAAAGAACAAAAATAATGGTCAGAGCCGGGACTCGAACCCGGGTGACCTCAGTGAAGAACCAGGGTCACAACCACTTGGCCTAGGCCGGTGGTTGTGATGTTTTGCGTTTAGAAATTTATAAATACAATACGCGAATTCAGATTTATCCCCAATTCAATCACGACGAACCCTAGAATTTCAATTGAATGATTCAGACAACTATAGCCCGATTAATGTTAGGGCTATTGTTGTTTGATAGCCGATGAATAAAACCCACAAAAGAATCATACTCACAGTGATGAATTGAGTGTTATCTTCGGGTCAAAGAAAAAGTCAAACAACAAGCAAAATAAGAATATTTAGAGTGAATTAGAGAGATTGGGAGGTTGAGAGAGAGTTGTGAGCGATTTGTAAAGGTTCGCAATGCATCTATTTATACTGAGGATTAGGGTTAGAGTTAATTGGAAAGTTTGACCTTCAATTGAATTCATACGCGTATAATTGATTAATTGGTCAACAATTGACGTGTAATCGATGTGTATTCGTGTTGTACAAGGCCGGTAATCAACTCAATTTACCAATTTTAGATCAATCACGAGTTATAACCTAAGCTTGATCCATACGCGAACCCACAGTTGACTTTCCATGTCAACTGTGAAGGTTCTTAAGATGTGTATATATAAAATAAGTGTCCGGGTTATTTCCAAATAGAAGGTCCAGCCCAGTTGGTTTGTGCATATGTGTATGTGTGGCCCGGCCTTTGGCGCGGGTTCGATTCCCACATCGGCCGTGGCCAGGAGAGATCCTTGGTTCATAAGTAATGTCTTGCCTCTTAAATCACCAACGCGTTTTGGGGCTTAATGTTAGTGGATGAGAGGAGAACTCCACAGTTAAGCGTGCTCAGGCGGGAGAAATTTCAGGATGGGTGACCTCCTGGGAAGTCTCCACTAGGCAACCAAAAACAAATCCGTGAGCTCTGGATGGGCAAAGCGGACAATATTGGTGATGAGAGGGGCGGGGTGTTACAGATGGTATCAGAGCCACTCCTGTGCCGTTCGGGATGGTGGGTGCATACCTCATCAGGGACGATGAGACTCTAACAGGGGGTGAATGTGACACCCCAGGAAAATCCCACATCGGCCGTGGCCAGGAGAGATCCTTGGTTCATAAGTAATGTCTTGCCTCTTAAATCACCAACGCGTTTTGGGGCTTAATGTTAGTGGATGAGAGGAGAACTCCACAGTTAAGCGTGCTCAGGTGGGAGAAGTATCAGGATGGGTGACCTCCTGGGAAGTCTCCACTGGGGCGACCAAAAACAAATCCGTGAGCTCTGGATGGGCAACCCATCGGGGCAAAGCGGACAATATTGGTGGTGAGAGGGGCCGGATGTTACAAGTATTACGGTGTATAGCTAAGAGTCTATATTTGGTGATTTGAACTTTGAACTAGGAGAACACTTGGAGGACCATGTAGAGCGGTTTATCATTTTGGGTGCACACAAAATCATAAACCAAAATGCATGGAAGCCCTGGTGAGCTCTGGGTTTGAAGGGATAGTCCTGGATTGGATCTAGCTTTGATCTTGTGAACATTAGTGGTTATCTTTATCTGCGAAACTAAATTTTCTCGCTCTTTCTGCCAGAATCATGTCTGGAGTACGAGGAGGACGTGGAGGTGGTCGCAATGGTGGACGTGGTGGTGGTCGCGCGGTGGTGCTGGTGGTCGTGGAGGTGTTAACCTATCGCAGGATGATCTGAACAACTTACTCCAAGCTGCCTTTCAGTTAGGGCACAACGGTGGTGGTAAGTTGATTTATCCATTTTCCTTGCCTCATTGGTGAACCTTGTTTGCATTCTTCGTGGTTTCTCATGCGTTTCATTTCAGGTGGTCCTGTTAACCCACCCCCACCCATGTGTACCTACAAGATGTTTCGGGACTGTAAGCCCCAGGAGTTCTCTGGCACTGAGGGTGCGGTGAGCTTACTGAGGTGGTTGGAAAAAGTGGAGTCAGTGTTTCTGATGTGTAACTGTCTCCCAGAGGATCGGGTTAAGTATGCTGCTGCGTTATTCCAGGATGTTGCTCTGACCTGGTGGAATAACATCACCCAGAATATGGGTATTGGGGAGGCGTATGCTATGCCTTGGGAGAATTTTGTGCAACTGCTGAAGCGTGAATACTGTCCGAGGGAAGAGGTGCAGAAGCTAGAGCACGAGGTGTGGAACCTCAAGATGACTGGGTCGGAAATTGAGAAGTATACTGTGAGGCGGAATGAGTTGGCAGTGCTGTGTCCCGATCTGCATGTGCCAGAATACCGTAGGATTGAACACTATGTCTCGGGGTTAGTACCGGAAATTGCAGGGTTAGTGGCTGCGGGAAATCATCCTACGTATGCAGAGGTAGTCCGATCGGCTCATAGGATGACCAACTTAAAGGTAAATGAGGGTATTTTGCCAGCGAAGGGTTCGACTGTTAAGGCCCCAGAGAACAACAAGCGCAAGTGGGAAAATGACGGGAAGGGAGCTGGGTCAGCACAGCAGAATAAGAAGTTCGACAATGGGGGTTCTTCTTCTTCGGGTAACAAGCAGGGTGGTTATGCGGGAAAACTGCCCAAATGCAACAAGTGTGGACGCCATCATCAAGGGAACTGCGACAGTAACCGTTGTCACCGCTGCCAGCGAACAGGCCACTATGCTAAAGATTGTCGGGCTACACTTCCATCGACTCAGGCTCCGACTAACAGCTCAGCTCCGACTACTCAGGGGACTACAGGGAGACAAGGATGCTACAACTGTGGTGACACTGGGCATTACAAGAAGGATTGCCCAAAACTGAAGCATGGTGGGAACAACGGGAATGGGAACAATGGGGGCGGCGGCAGAAATGCACGTGCCTTCGTCATTGGAGCTGCTGAGGCTAGACAGGACCCTGACACAGTCACCGGTACGTTTCTTCTCAATAATCGTTCTGTTAGCGTATTATTTGATTCTGGTGCCGACAAGAGTTTTGTATCCATGGATGTTAGTCGACTGCTAGATGTAGTACCCGTATCATTAGAGACTAAGTATATTATTGAGCTGGCTGACGGTAAAAAGATTGAAGCTACTAGTGTCCTTCGGGAGTGTCAATTAGAGTTGTCGGGTTTATCGTTCCCCATCGACCTTATGCCGGGTACCATTGGGTAGTTTTGACGTAGTGGTAGGCATGGATTGGTTATCATTGTATCGCGCGGAGATTGTTTGTTACGACAAGGTTATTCGGATTCCTCTCCCTGATGGAGAATTCCTTTCTGTGTACGGTATCAAGGGTGGTGTTCCGCTAAACATCATCTCTAGCATGAAAGCCCTTAAGTGTCTTCGAAAGGGTTATCCAGCTGTTTTGGCGCTTTTATCTGTTTCCTCTAGTGATGAGAAGAAGATCGACGACATTCCGGTGGTACGCGAGTTTCCTGATGTTTTTCCCGATGATTTATCTGGTCTTCCTCCTCATCGTCAAGTCGAGTTCGGTATTGATCTTGTACCAGGGGCGGCTCCTATTGCCCGGGCCCCCTACCGTCTTGCACCTCCCGAGATGCAGGAATTGTCTAGTCAGTTACAGGAACTCTTGGACAAGGGTTTCATCCGGCCAAGTTCTTCCCCTTGGGGAGCCCCGATTTTATTTGTTAAGAAGAAGGATGGAAGTTTCCGATTGTGTGTGGACTACAGAGAACTGAACAAATTGACCGTCAAGAACCGTTATCCTCTTCCACGTATCGATGATCTATTCGACCAGCTTCAGGGTTCTAGTTATTATTCCAAGATCGACTTGAGGTCCGGTTATCACCAGCTGCGCGTCAGGGAGGCTGACGTTGCAAAGACTGCTTTTCGAACACGTTATGGCCATTTCGAATTCTTGGTCATGCCTTTCGGTCTCACGAACGCACCGGCGGTTTTCATGGACTTGATGAACCGCGTCTGTAAACCATACCTGGACAAATTCGTCATTGTATTTATTGATGACATTCTGATCTACTCCAAGAACGAGACCGAACACGGGGAACATCTGCGGTTAGTTTTGGAACTCTTGCGACGGGAACAACTTTACGCCAAGTTCTCAAAGTGTGACTTTTGGTTACGCGAAGTTCAATTCCTAGGACATGTGGTTAATGAACTAGGGATTCATGTCGATCCAGCTAAAATCGAAGCGATCAAGGGACTGGGGAGCACCAAAGACGCCAACTGAGGTGCGGCAATTCCTAGGCCTTGCGGGCTACTATCGTCGTTTCATTCAGGGGTTCTCGAAGATTGCTCAACCCCTCACCACTCTCACTCAGAAGGATAGGAAGTTCGACTGGGGTGAACCACAAGAGTCCGCGTTTGAGGAACTAAAGTCTAAACTGTGTTCTGCTCCTATTTTGTCTTTGCCTGATGGCCCTGACGATTTCGTTGTTTACTGTGACGCCTCTATACATGGTCTCGGTTGCGTGCTGATGCAACGCGAGAAAGTGATTGCGTATGCTTCTCGTCAACTCAAGGTGCACGAGAAGAACTACACCACCCATGACTTGGAGTTGGGTGCAGTGGTATTCGCGTTGAAAATTTGGAGACATTACTTGTACGGTACCAAATGCACGATCTACACCGATCACAAGAGTCTTCAACATATTTTCGACCAACAACATTTGAACATACGACAGCGTCTTTGGATTGAACTTCTGAATGACTATGATTGTGCCATTAAGTACCATCCTGGCAAGGCGAATGTTGTAGCAGACGCCTTGAGCAGGAAGGAATCAACTAAACCTCGTCGCGTTCGGGCGTTGCAACTCACCATTCATTCATCCCTACCTGATCAACTCCGTTCTGCCCAGTTGGAAGCTTTGAAGGAGGAAAACCTTAAAGCTGAAACCATGCACGGTGCCGACAAGCACCTAGAGCGAAGGCCTGATGGCCTGCACTATTTCGCAGAACGTATATGGGTTCCTTTGTTCGGGGGACTACGGGAGCTTGTCCTTGATGAGGCTCATAAGTCCCGGTATTCTATTCATCCTGGTTCAGATAAGATGTACCAAGATTTGAAGGTGCTTTACTGGTGGCCAAACATGAGGTCGGACATAGCCTCATACGTGAGCAAATGCTTGACCTGTGCTAAGGTCAAGGTGGAGTACCAGAAACCGTCGGGTCTCTTGCAACAACCTGAAATTCCGGAATGAAAATGGGAACGGATTACTATGGATTTTGTCACACAACTTCCTAAATCACCAAGCGGGAATGACAAGATATGGGTGATTGTCGATCGGTTGACGAAATCAGCTCATTTTCTTGCTATTAAGGAGACCGACACCATGGATCGTTTGGCCCGTCTTTACTTGAAGGAAGTTGTTTCTAAGCACGGGGTACCAGTTTCTATTATCTCGGATCGTGACTCCCATTTTACTTCTCACTTCTGGAAGTCTTTGCACAAAGCCTTGGGTACCCAACTAGACATGAGTACGGCTTACCATCCACAGACTGACGGTCAGAGTGAGCGCACGATTCAAACTTTAGAAGACATGCTGCGGGCATGTGTGATCGATTTTGGCAAGGGTTGGGAAGCTCATCTGCCGTTAGTAGAATTCTCGTATAATAACAGTTATCACACGAGCATCAAGGCTGCTCCGTTCGAAGCACTGTACGGACGGAAATGTCGTTCTCCTCTTTGTTGGGCTGAAGTGGGTGAGAGTCAACTCACTGGGCCTGAGCTAGTGTACGAAACTTCGGAAAAGATCGTACAGATTCGAAATCGGTTGGCGGCGGCACGGGACCGGCAAAAGAGTTATGCTGATCAGCGTCGCAAACCACTGGAATTCCAAGTCAATGACAAAGTACTTCTAAAAGTCTCACCGTGGAAGGGCGTCATACGCTTTGGGAAGCGTGGCAAACTCAATCCGCGGTATGTTGGCCCATTTACGATCCTGGAACGGATTGGGCCGGTGGCATATCGTCTTGATTTACCGACGGAGCTCGGTAACGTACATAACGTCTTTCACGTGTCCAACTTAAAGAAGTGTCTGGCTGACGAGTCTCTCATCGTTCCACTGGAAGAGATCAAGGTTGATGATCGTCTTCGGATTGTGGAAGAACCTGTAGAGATTCTGGATTACAAGATTCGTAGCCTACGTCACAGCAAGATTCGTATCGTTAAGGTTCGGTGGAACTCGAACCGGGGACCGGAATATACATGGGAACCGGAGGATCAGATGAAGTCTAAGTATCCTCATCTTTTTCCTAAGGAAGCGTTCGAGTCGAGACATGTCTCTTCGGCAGCTGAATGAATCTCGGGTCGAGATTCCTTTTAACGTGGGGATGATGTGACAACTCGGGTAAATCTCTCTTTTGGGTTCTATCTTTTGTTTGTTCCTTCGTTATTTCTTTTGTTCTTTTTGGTACTTGTGCAATTTTCGGGACGAAAATTCTTTTAACGTGGGGATGATGTGACACCCGGCAAATTCTGGTTAACAACGTTGTCTAGATGAAAGTCTACCTTAGCGAGTCACGCGTATATTGTACTTAACTGGGTTAGTTAAGTCGGGTTATGGTTCGGGAACTATTGGTTAGTCTAGAAGATCATTGGACGTTGGTCTAGAGGTTCGTTAGATGTCAGTCCTTAACCAAGTGTACAAACGGTGACGATTTGTAGGATCGTCAGGACATACGGAACGTACGAGTCTCGAGTCCCGGGAATTGGTGAACGAGTGTAAAAATGTGTATTTACTTGTGTTATGTGTTTACAATCATTATGTGACTTGTCGGTACGTGAATATGCATTAACATATGTTAAAACGGGGTTTAACGCGCAAAACGCACAAAACCAACCCCTATAGGCGAGTAGGAGGCCTAATCACCTATAGGGGAGGCGAGTAGGAGACCCTAGGGGCGATTAGGGTCCTACTCGTGTATATGTAAGGGCGAGTAGGCCCAATCACATGAACATTCAGGCGATTAGGAGCCCTAATCGCCTGAAACTGCTGCATACTCGCTAGTTACGTGCTGGACGACTAAAAACGACTATAAATACCATACTTAACCTCCTAAACTTCATTATACCAACCCTAGTCGTCCCATAACCCGCCCCAACACATAAACAACCTCTGGAAGGCGATTTTTGATCAAAACTCAAGGTTTCAAGCTTGAATCATCATATTTTCATAATCCTAAGGTTTGATTTTCATCCATAACTCTTTATAAACGTTTTTAATCAATCCCTAATGGTCCAGACCTGTTCTTAAACGAAAAAGCTTTCTGAAAATCGTCAATAAGGATTGTTAATCGGATTATAACTAATATGCATGCATTATGAGTGTGTATGATTAGAAAGCTAGGGTTTTTATGATTCATGATGATGATTTGATATGTTATTATGATAGATCAGTATTGATATTGATATTATGATAATAGGAATCTCAGTAATTGGATATTAGGGTTATGATTACGCGTGTTAGTATGATGTTGCATGCTATGTGAATGGTGTTTGGATTACTTGGTTGCATGCAGGACTGATTATACGAGGTTAAACGAAGGATTTTGGGTTAAACATGTTTAGGATAGTGTTTGGGATGATATTGGGTGGTTACACACGTTCTGGATCTGATTTGGAGCGTTAAACGCGCGAAAAACCGGAACAGCAAGGTTACAGGCGAGTAGCATTCCTAATCGCCTATGTTATAGGCGAGTAGGGTGCTAATCGCCCATAATATAGGCGAGTAGAGGCCTACTCTTGTGTAAGATCAGGTGATTAGCCCTAATTGCCTATAAGTTCATGTGAATAGCCCTAATTGCCTATAAGTTCATGTGAATAGCCCTAATTGCTAGTAAGTTCATGTGAGTAGCTCCTAATCGCCTATAATAGAGGCGAGTAGGATTCCTAATTGCTAGTTGACCAACCTAATTGCTAGTTGACTTTTCCTAATCGCGTGTACTGCTGCTGTAAGCGTAAATTAGCATTCCGAGACCCGATTTAACATGTAGTAACATGCTAGGAACCCCGTAACATGTCTAATAACTTGGTAACATATATTTGGATGTAATTCGGTGATACGTGAACTATGTGCTATAACTTGTTGTGCGTTAACGTATGTTAAGTGTACTTGCGTTATTGTATGTTTTGGAGCGTAAACATAACACGGGGAGTCTCGGGTCACCAATGGGATGTCGAGTCTTGTACTTTGGGTCGGTTAAACAGTCACGGTGTTTTCAAACGAACTTGGTTATGGTCTGGACATCTAGGGACTAATTAGCTTGCGGGTTATTAGTCTAAGTACTTGTAACTGTCGTATGTTAGGTCGCCGCTTACGGGACTAGCATAGCAGCTGGGTTTACTCGGGTTAAGGAGTAACGCAACTTAAGGTGAGTTTACGGCCCCTCTTTTAAACTGGTTTCATACTTTCGGGGGAGAAAACATGTGTTAAAACGATTATTTGGTAACTACTGTCATACTATGGGTTTCTATTGTGTACTACACGATCTTTGGAAGTCCCGGGGGGAACCATGAATGTGCGGGTTTGCACAACGGGGAAATGTGAATAGCGCTATTGGGAGTGACCAACCCCGCTCGTCGACTTGGAGGGTCGGCGGGTGCATATTGTCTCAAACAGGAACAACAGGAACAACAGGAACTACATCGGGCATACTTTTGGTATTCGCGTTAGTAATGGTTTTCCAATCGTGGTAGTAACAAAACGTACGCCTAGCTAGCGTATACTGGTTTTCGATTATTATAGTATGGACAGGTGGACTTGGTACTTGGATACAAAACCTGTAAACTCACCAGCATTTTTGTGCTGACGTAAACTTTTGCATGTTTTCTCAGGTCGCTAAGGTAGCACAATGGAACTAGGGCGCACGCGTCTGCACGGCGTCTAGTTAGAGTTGCATGGTTTTACAAACGTTGAACATTGGTTTAATATTGAATAATTGTTTTGAATAAGCTTCCGCTGTAAACGGGGATTTTAAACCATGTTTTGAAATTGCATTTATATTCATTTAGACTTGTTTATTGTGATCGTTGGTTTGGATCCTGGTTTGTCATGCGCCTCGCGGTAAAACTCCGCAAGTGGATTTTGAGGGTGTGACAAGTGTTGCCGTAGAGTAGTTCACATTTCAAAGTTATTAATTAAAACTTACTTCTATCAAAAATCAGTTGTCTAGATATCACATGTTTAATGTCATTAAACACCCTATCATTTCATGCTAGCCAAAGTGACCAACTTGTCACCAAACTGATGCAGAGTCATATCATTTTTTTAAAAAGATTGTTGAAGTCTCTCATTTTGATTGATTCTCCAGCTTCAACCGAAATCTTACACTAATCTTGCGCCGTCTTTCATACCAAAACAACAAAAGGCAGGCTATCAGCAAATGATCCAAAGTTTCTAATGTCATCCCGCAAAAATCAGTAGTAATGACCATTGACAGTAACTATACGATCAACACTAGCTTCGCATCACTAGAAACTTGGTTGTCCGTTTAACCATCAATTGAATGGAAAAAAAGTCACCCACCCACCCATAACAAACCCAAACCGATGATAAACATTATTCCCGGACGATGCTTTTTTAGTTACAAGATATTTTTTTTTTTAATTTAACACTATTATTTATTTCATACCAAGACAAAACGAGTTACATTTTAAAATTGATTGTAGAACATATATATCAAGATTCAAAAAAAAAAAAAGAAATATCAAATTGATTGTAGAATATATATACAAAAAATAATAATACTAGTAATAACAAATACATACTATAATTCAAATAAATTAATAATATTTATACTATATTATAAAGCATGAGGGAAGGATTCCAACCAAATTTAAGTAATTACAATATATAATGCATATGGTACAATGTCCTAATGAAGTTAGTAAGAGAGCAAAATAGTATTTTTTATATGAATATTAAATTGCTCATAAAATAGATGTAAATGAATAATGCATGTATTAAAATTAAGGGAAGTTCATAAGTTTTCTACCAAATAATTTAATTGTTATAATATATATATATATATATATATATATATATATATGGGAAGGTTCAATTGAGAACTCATAGTTAGGGAGAGAACTCGAGAACTCCTACTTAAATTAAAAAAAATTATAACTCAAAATTTAAGTCAAAAACCAAAAATCTGGTTCGGAGCTTCTCTTTCCCACGTCATCCCGGTTCAGAAAAAAATAAAAAAAAATAAAAAATAGGCGACTTCTAAAGCACATGTGTAGTAAATGTCCGGTTAGCTTTAGGGTTTAGTTTTTGGGTTTAGTTTAGCTTTTAGGGTTAGTTTTTTTTAGTTTAGTTTGTAAGGTTTAGGTTTTTTGGAGTGGGGTGGGGGTGGGTAGGGTGGGCTTAGGTTTTTGGGTAGGGGGGTTAGGTTTTTTGGTGGGGGTTAGGTTTTTGGTTGTGACAAGTGGGGCTTAGGTTTTTGGTAGGCGGTGGGTGGGGTGGGTTTAGGTTTTTGGGTGGGGGTGGATGGGTGGTTTAGGTTTTTGGGTAATCGATTTAGGTTTTTTAGTGAGGGTGGGGGTGGGTGGGGTGGAATTAGGTTTTTGGGTGGGGGTAAGTTGGGGGTAGGTGGTTTAGGCTTTTGGGTTATACTACACATGTGCAATATCGTTTTTTAGGTGTGTTTTTTTTTTCGAACGGGTATGACGTGGGAAAGAGAAGCTCCGAACTAGTTTTCTATTTTTTTTACTTAAATTTTGAGTTATGATTTTTTTATTATATTTTTTTGTATTTAATTAGGAGTTCTCGAGTTCTCTCAATAAAATGAGTTCTCTATTGAACCATCCTCTATATATATATATATATATATATATATATATATATATATAATTACCGATCCCTACCGATTGTGCTACTGTAGTATGACGCGAACCACAATGAAAAACTAGACGATCTATAAAGCTAACCGTAGCATAACAACAAAGTCGGTTAGGGTTATGTGAGGTTTATAATAAAAATAAACACTTAATAGTAATGACGATAAACACTCAACATTTTCTAAATTGATATAACATTAATCTTGAAGTTCTTCTCATAAATTTGTATGTATAAAAAAATATGAATTAAAATAAAATACAAGTTTTAAAGTTGGAGTAATATTATGTTAAGAAATTATATATATAAATTTTATTGAAATCTATAAATGTAATCCTAAAGAATTTAAAAAGACTAAGAAGTAAATATCAAAATGAAATTAAACGTATATGAGTTATAGACTTAATAATTATGTGGTTAAAACTTCTTGACTTCATAAAACCAAAATCTCAAATAAAAAAATAAATAATACAACCTTTCATATACCGGTACATAATTAGTCTTAAATAGTCAGTTTTTTTTCGATTCTATAAATTGTGATGTCAAACAAGGGGAGGAAAAACCAATTATAGATTGTTATTTGATTCTCTCTCAGTTTCATCATCCGTTGTCCCATGGTATTTCCATAACCACCTCACATGGATTATCAAATCCTAAAAACATTAGTAGCTACCTACGGAAAAACCAAAGTTGTACTAGACTTCCAAACCATCAAATCTCGTTGTGTGCCACCTCAAAGACTCGTCAATAGCCGCGATTGTTTTCTAGGTGCAAAAAAATAGAGTTGCGTCTGATTTCATTTGAGTCTAAAAGAAGTAATTTTGTTTGATGTTAAAGCGATGTATAATCTAGACGATCTATAAAGCTAACCGTTGCATAACAACAAAGTCGGTTAGGGTTATGTGAGGTTTATAATGATAACACTCAATAGTAATGACGATAAACACTCAACATTTTCTAAATTGATATAACATTAATCTTGAAGTTCTTCTCATAAATTTGTATGTATAAAAAAATATGAATTAAAATAAAATACAAGTTTTATACTTGGAGTGATATTATGTTAAGAAATTATATATATAATTTTTATTGAAATCTATAAATGTAATCCTAAAGAATTTAAAAAGATTAAGAAGTAAATATCAAAATGAAATTAAACGTATATGAGTTATAGACTTGATAATCATGTGGTTTAAATTTCTTGACTTCATAAAACCAAAATCTCAAATAAAAAAATAAATAATACAACCTTTCATATACCGGTACATAATTAGTCTTAAATAGTCAGTTCTTTTCGATTCTATAAATTGTGATGTCAAACAAGGGGAGGAAAAACCAATTATAGATTGTTATTTGATTCTCTCTCAGTTTCATCATCCGTTGTCCCATGGTATTTCCATAACCACCTCACATGGATTATCAAATCCTAAAAACATTAGTAGCTACCTACGGAAAAACCAAAGTTGTACTAGACTTCCAAACCATCAAATCTCGTTGTGTGCCACCTCAAAGACTCGTCAATAGCCGCGATTGTTTTCTAGGTGCAAAAAAATAGAGTTGCGTCTGATTTCATTTGAGTCTAAAAGAAGTAATTTTGTTTGATGTTAAAGCGATGTATAATCTAGACGATCTATAAAGCTAACCGTTGCATAACAACAAAGTCGGTTAGGGTTATGTGAGGTTTATAATGATAACACTCAATAGTAATGACGATAAACACTCAACATTTTCTAAATTGATATAACATTAATCTTGAAGTTCTTCTCATAAATTTGTATGTATAAAAAAAATATGAATTAAAATAAAATACAAGTTTTATACTTGGAGTGATATTATGTTAAGAAATTATATATATAATTTTTATTGAAATCTATAAATGTAATCCTAAAGAATTTAAAAAGATTAAGAAGTAAATATCAAAATGAAATTAAACGTATATGAGTTATAGACTTGATAATCATGTGGTTAAAATTTCTTGACTTCATAAAACCAAAATCTCAAATAAAAAAATAAATAATACAACCTTTCATATACCGGTACATAATTAGTCTTAAATAGTCAGTTATTTTCGATTCTATAAATTGTGATGTCAAACAAGGGGAGGAAAAACCAATTATAGATTGTTATTTGATTCTCTCTCAGTTTCATCATCCGTTGTCCCATGGTATTTCCATAACCACCTCACATGGATTATCAAATCCTAAAAACATTAGTAGCTACCTACGGAAAAACCAAAGTTGTACTAGACTTCCAAACCATCAAATCTCGTTGTGTGCCACCTCAAAGACTCGTCAATAGCCGCGATTGTTTTCTAGGTGCAAAAAAATAGAGTTGCGTCTGATTTCATTTGAGTCTAAAAGAAGTAATTTTGTTTGATGTTAAAGCGATGTATAATCTAGACGATCTATAAAGCTAACCGTTGCATAACAACAAAGTCGGTTAGGGTTATGTGAGGTTTATAATGATAACACTCAATAGTAATGACGATAAACACTCAACATTTTCTAAATTGATATAACATTAATCTTGAAGTTCTTCTCATAAATTTGTATGTATAAAAAAAATATGAATTAAAATAAAATACAAGTTTTATACTTGGAGTGATATTATGTTAAGAAATTATATATATAATTTTTATTGAAATCTATAAATGTAATCCTAAAGAATTTAAAAAGATTAAGAAGTAAATATCAAAATGAAATTAAACGTATATGAGTTATAGACTTGATAATCATGTGGTTAAAATTTCTTGACTTCATAAAACCAAAATCTCAAATAAAAAAATAAATAATACAACCTTTCATATACCGGTACATAATTAGTCTTAAATAGTCAGTTCTTTTCGATTCTATAAATTGTGAGGTCAAACAAGGGGAGGAAAAACCAATTATAGATTGTTATTTGATTCTCTCTCAGTTTCATCATCCGTTGTCCCATGGTATTTCCATAACCACCTCACATGGATTATCAAATCCTAAAAACATTAGTAGCTACCTACGGAAAAACCAAAGTTGTACTAGACTTCCAAACCATCAAATCTCGTTGTGTGCCACCTCAAAGACTCGTCAATAGCCGCGATTGTTTTCTAGGTGCAAAAAAATAGAGTTGCGTCTGATTTCATTTGAGTCTAAAAGATGTAATTTTGTTTGATGTTAAAGCGATGTATAACTATAACATGAACATAAGTTGTAGAAATCTTAGATTTTTGGTAAAAATAAAGCTTTTGGAAAATTTAGAAATTTCAATAATTTGAAGATATCTTTTACTTGGTTATGGTAACAAAATCCTTCATATTGCCTATCCACATTAGATTTAAATAAGTATTATCATGAAATTTGATTATGATAACAATATCTTTTTATATCAATAATATCTTTGAATAAAAGCTATTTATAAGGTTGTGTACATAAATATAAATGAAATGTAGGATGTATAACAACCTCACATAGCATCCTCACCTTATTAATTGTCTTAATTATTTTGTCTTTCAATTGCGTATTGTCAACTCCGCTGTAAGGCGCGGGCTCCACACTAGTATATTTTAAGGTCTTAGGTAGTTAGGTATCCAACTTTACACAAAACATCTTCACGCAATAATATTCCATGATCCGCAATTAGCAAAACGTAACTGAAAGTAGTTCATTCAACCAATACATTTATTTAATACATAACGAACCAAACTTTCATATCTAAATTTTGTTTGATTTTTATATACTATATTAAAATTAAAATGTGTCTCCTGATTAAGAAAAATGCATTTAGACTTTTTCTGAGGATAAAGCTTAATTTAAGTATAAAATGAATTTATAATCTTTTTATGAATAAAGTAAACATATACTCACATCTTTATTTGGTCAGCAAGACATATATACAAGACAACGTTCATTTCACCAAAGTGTCAGGATGCAAATGTGCTGAGTTAAAATTCTAAAAATCTTATCCAGTTCTGATTAATCACCTATATAAGAAGTCAAAGCTTACTGTCTTAATATGGTCTACAACATCTAGTTAAAACTTTCAAGAGATAGGAGGTCAATGATTATTTTTTTACTTCTTTTACCGGAAACCTCTCCTCGGGTTCTCTACGCCATAGAAAACTAGCAGCTTCCAACCACCGTGGTTCAACCAAAAACTTGTTTTCTTTTATCGCCCAACGTGACTTCTCAGTTCCGATATCTGTGGAAATGACGTGTGTCACCGACAAGTCGACCTCAGTAGAGCATGTAGCTCCTAATCTCTCTGCCAGTATCCATAGATTGTGTTCTTCTGCCTGGGATTTTATTGGAATAACTCGGCTGAACACAATTTTACATCCTTTCAATACTTCACTACGAACCACACGCAACATCTGGCAAAACAATTAAGCAGATTAATAATTCAGTTATAATTAATGCTAGAGATGGCAAAATGGGTGAGGTCACAAGGGTGCATTTTCAAGTATCAATAAAAACTGTTTTGTCTATTTCAGAGAGAAAAAAATATATACAACTATTGTGTTAAGTATAATTAAAAGATAAATAATAATAATAATAATAATAATAATAATAATAATAATAAAAACAACAATTATAGATCTTTGAATAAAATGATCTAGTAGGTTGTGTTAATTAAATCTTTGACGAGTTCCCCCTATTAGTTCATTTCTTTTCACTTTTTAACCCACCTGAACACATCCCAAATCAACCCATTCATAAGTAAACGGGTCAAATCTCCAATTAGAAGTAATGAGTTTTTCCTTATTTTGTTGATGACTTGATGTGTCTATGCGCGTTTTTGGGTGGATAAAAGATTTTAGATATGAATGTATCCAATCGTCAAATGTTATCTCACCTCTCTTGCATCTCGGCCTGCGAAATTCTCCCCAAGTTCCTATTTTTACATCAATAAAAGAAAGCTGTCAAAACATATTTTTGTTTGTGTAAAGTAATAAAAAAGATTACCAGGACATACCGGGTCATAAAACATATTGTGCACCCGTTTAAGAACTTTAAGAACAGTGGCAAGAGCACCATCTGTATCACTTTCATCACTTCTCATCTCAGAAAGAGATTTAGACTTGTAACCAAATTGTTTACAACTTGAAGCAAAGAAATGATATCGTTCCATCGAAATCAAATTCTTCATGTGCTTCGTCCATACCTAAAAAGAAAAGAAACCATCACCTACACAAAATCTATCATGCGACAGATTTGTATTTAAAAAAGACAAAAAAAACAATTACATGTTCTGTGTCATCAAGGATCAAAACAGCACTTTCTTTCCCTAACAATACATCAAGTCCTTTTTGATGTCTTTGCGTGCAATCACCTTGTGCAATGACTTTAGAGTCAAAGTAAACCTTACCCGGGTCCAGTAAATTTGCCATTTCTAATGCATAAGCCCGCTCCCCCATGGTGTAGATGTACATTTCAAAATAATTACTTGCTTCTTTAAGGAATGTGTGAACAAATGGCCTCAATTTGGTCGCCATGTTCATGAATGGTAATTTGAATAAACTGCCTTTTAGCGCATCTGCCATTACAAAATAGGACGTTATGCCCATGGTTACAGATTATAATATTATTTTCCCTTCTAAAAAAGAAAATCATGATGCAACTTGTAATGAAATTAGAAGTTAGAACTTTATGCATATAAAGCAAAAGAAGTACTGTGTAGAAACCATTATCTTATTCACCAATACAAATTACTAAAGGTGGACCGATTTGAGTTATGTTTTATATCTAATGGATCAATCAGATATTATAAAATCATAAAAAGACTCTTTAAATTTAGAGAGTTGAAAGGTGTCCAAAATCCAAATGTATTTTACATGTGCAAAACAACCTAAGTCATTATATCAAAACCATGACTAAAATTCAATAACTTTTTGTAACCATACCTAACACAATTACATGAAAAGAATATTAGATTATTAGATAGTATAAACAAAAAGTGTTTTGAGTGAACCGACCTATACATTTTAATCTCACCCAACCTGCTATCTAACCAGCTCATTTTGCCACCTCTACAAATTTCTTTCATGGCCACATGGGATTGGGGACATATATTTAGAAGCAAGGAAACATAATATTATTATAAGATATACCTTGCATAGGGTCATCTGGGTTCATTAGATATCCTTCATCTTGAGTTAAATCTGAAAGCCTGGTTGAGTTTAGTAAGGTGTGGTCTAAATCAAGAACCAAGTAAAGCTTTTTATGGCGTAGCAGATTTTTTAAATCTCTGTCACGTAGGCGAGCAATTTCATCAGTAGCAAGTCTTAGATCCTGCAATATTATAACATTAACTTGTTACACAACTTTGAGAAACTTAAGTAAGAATGTATGCACATTTAACGTAAAAAAAATAACCCTGTGTATATAGCCAAATGCCACACTAGACTGATTATCATTATCCGTTCTCTCTCCACATTTTATGCACATTCCTCCAATATAACCAGGATGTGTACATATATCCTCCTTCACTGATGTTTCTGAACATAACAATTAACAGAGGTTACAAAATTTTCTTCATTAAGTTTTAAAGAATTCAAAAAGTATTTTTACTTGCTTCTTAAGTATATATTTTTTTCTTTCTCTAAAAAAAAATCATAGAAACCAATGTATAAACAAAAGAATAAATGCATCACCTATTACTTCTGTTTGAACTATATGAGATGTTGAACCATTGGGTTCTTCTGTATCATCCTCTACACTGATCTTCCTTCTCTTTGTCCTATGGAAGACCAAACCGTTTAAAAAAAAACGAAAATAACTGAGAAAAGAATTGGATATTACAAGTACAGCTTCTGAAATATAAAACATATGTATACAGAAGTAAGTCATCAATCATACGTGACTCCTAAATGTGAATCCCCTCCACGGCTCCACCCTAAGAAGTTTTCCGGAATTACTTTGTAAGCTTATTTTACAAAAGTATTTTCATCACTAGAAAATGTCTACAACTTGGCGTAATGCATTAAACCAAAATTGATATCATAAAACACGAAAAGATATTTTCTGCTCAACTTAACACGCGCACACATTTGGTTTTAAAAAGCGAGAAGCAGTCCGAGTAATGCAGGTCCAATAAACTTTATGTACAATAATGCCAGGTCCAGAAGCTACATCTCTAGTCTTATACATATCAGCCTTTATATCAAGTAAACCTTTCATAATTCCATAATACCTAATTTAGCCTTATATGTACATATTGGAGCGTTTTCAAGATTTCCTCATGCTTTTTAAAATCAAGCAGACACGCAAAAGGTTTGCAATTAGTATGGAAGCAGAACATCCCTATATGCAAGATGGAGGTCACTAGATGCATAACAAGAAAAACAACCATACCCAGTAAATCCCACTCGTTGCTGAACCATTTGTAGGGTCTGGGGAGGGTGGGACGTAGGCAACCGGCAAGACTTACCTCTATTCCAAGGGATAAAGAGGCTGCTTCCCGTTAGACCCCAAGCTCTAAAGTCATATCCAGGCATCAAAGTCGCATAAAACATATAAAGGCACGTAGCTACTCAAAAAACAACAATAATACATAGTGCCCTAAAGATATTCTCAGTAGCTTACCAAATAGGCAATCTGTAAAACGCATAATAGGGACATATAACACATCATAAAGCACAGACTAGCAATACCATGCAAAGGCCACCAAAACAAAACCACACACTAAGCTCCTTAGGAAAGACCGACACCCTAAGCTCCTAAAGAACTAGTTTAAAGCTTAACTATACTATCCTTCTAAAAGTCCTTACCCGTATAATCAGGTGCCAAATAATCAATTAACCGTATTATCAGGTTTAGATGTGCTAAACTACAGATGTTAAAACCTTATAATCTGGTATATGTTCTATATTTTAAGCCTATTAACCTATGCAGTTAATGCGGTAAAAAAAATCGGATATCGGTCAAGGACCGATATTTGAGATATAGGTTATCGCGGTTGGATATCGGTAATTTTAGTATCATGCAGAATTTTTAATATATAGCAATCTAACACTAATAATTCAGTATACTCTCCTATCATTAACAAATTAACCTTTTGCAATTTGCAAAAGACTAACAATTGCAGCAACTAGGAACGGATTAAGACTTAAAACACTAAGAATTAACAATTAAGACTTAAAACACTAATAGCAGCAATAAGAAGAAAGATGAATGGAAGAACTAAAAAATCGGTGATATATCGGTCAACATCGCCGACAACCAATATATCACCGAAAGTTTACAAATAAACCGTATGTGAGCAATCCATCTCAGTAACATGTTAATTACTACTACTAATCAAAAGGGATATCTCACTGAAGACACTAAGAGTCCTAACTCCTAAGCAAATCACACATTAGCTTTCCATATTCACTGAAGTTATCAGCAAGCAAATATAAGTCTCCAGCTCTTAAACAAAATTAGACAAGTAAAATAAAGTTATTATGCACCTTTCAATTACTGCATTAAGCTCATCATCATCATCGTCGTCGTCATCATCAGATTCTTCTTTTTCTTCTTCCTCTTCTTCTTCTTGAGGAATAGTATCAGAGGTGGATTCCAACTCCGCATCCAGAAACGCAGCAAAATCATCACTGCTTGACGAGTTCACTGGCGATTCATCAACAAGACTCATTTACAATACCTCCTATCTGATTCACAGTAAAAAAATATACACACACAAATCAAAACAATCATTATCCACATTCTGGAACAAAATAATAATCCCAAAAGTAACAAAAAAAACAGCTCTATTGCTCTAACTTATTCTAACTATCTGTATTACACTGATAAATTATTATTATTATTATTATTATTATTAGAAACAGTTAGCCTGGTTTCAGAGCACCTACATCGTTAAAAGCTTATTTTTAGGGTTTTATATCGAGCACCTAAATGACACGATTACACGCACCTTGACGCATACGTTAGCGAATATTAAACAATTTTATACAAATTAATAATATTATGCGTAATTAATTACGAAATTTGGCACTACATTAAGCGAAATGATCCTCAAGTGAACAAATATTATTATTATTATTATTAAAGAGATTAAAACATATATAATGAAACTTACGAGAGAATGAAGGCGGTGCCTCTGGAAGCGTGATGGTGACCGGAGATGTAGTGAGGTTGTCTTAACGCCGCCAACGGTTGACGTTCGCCGGAGAAAAGGACGACGGTAGACGGCGGCAGTGTGGTAAGGCGATCCCGATAGAGGTTTTTTTTTTTTTTTTTTTTTTATCCTGTATTTTGGGGGACTTGTTAAATATAAAAATAGAAACAACATTTGATGGGTTTAAAAGCTCGTATGGGCCGCTAAAAAGAAAAGAGCTTGTATGGGCCTTGTCATGTTTTTTATGGGTCCATATTGCATAACGCTCTTCAATCATTAGACACCAAAACTTTTATAGTTGTAGACTTAACCGGTTATTACTAGGGCTGCAGCGAAGAGTTCACGAACCATTCGGCGGAAAGTTTATTTGTGTTCGTTTGTTTATGTTCGTGAACGTTTGGTAACGTGTTCGTAAATGTTCGTGAACGTTCGATAAGGTGTTACTTTAAGTTCATTTATGTTCGATAGTTTAATAGGGTTTTTAATTTTTATAATGTTTTTAAATTCTTTAATTTTTATTTATTTTGCCAAATAAGTAATAATTTATGTGAGATTAGTATATGGCTATACAAGATCAACAAACCCTACTTTTAATATAATCATTAAATAAATACTTAATAAAGAGTTCTAGTTTAAATAACCAATTAATGAAGACTTCAAGTTTAAGATGTGAGCTTAGTTTTTTTAGACATTACTTTATTATGTTTACCAATATTATGTTAAGTGTTAAGTATGTTTGTATAACTAGGTTATATTTTGGATGGATTTAGTTAATTTCTTAGTATATGTGAATTCAATATTATTTGGAAGTTAATATATGTCCCTTTGTGTTTGTTTTCGTTCGTGAACACTTTGTATTCATGCACACCTGTTTGTGTTCATTAATGTCCGATTGTGTTCATGAACAAAATTAACAAACGAACACGAACACGAGTGTTTTCTTAACAAACGAACAAGAACAGAAAATCTCATTCAGTAAGTGTTCATGAACTGTTCGTGAACACATGATTACCTTAACAAACGAACACGAACAATGCCTTGTTCGTGTTCGTTCGGTTCGTTTGCAGCCCTAGTTATTACTTTAACCTGTTCGGTTGTTCACTTTTTACGGTTTGATTAATAACATGTTTTTTCCTATTTTTTTAATTTTTTGGTTTGGTTAATAACCGGTTAAATAACAGATTCCTTCTAAAAAAATCGTGTCTGCCTTTATACAGTTAGATACAAAATTATCTATTTTTGTATCTGAAATTAAAGTACTAACTGGTTACTAACCTGCGGTTTAAAATAATCACTAATCGGTTCGATTATTAACCAGTTACGGTTTCTCTTGTTACGGTTTCTCTTAATAATCGGTTATTTTGTGCACATCTACTTGTAGAATTACATTTTGTTCCCAAGTTCAATAAGCGAAGGAAAAAAAAAAAGAATAAGAATTAAGGAGAGAAAAGAAAGTGAGTGGAAATATAAGATTTAATTAACTATCGCGTTTCCTAGTTTGAGAAAAATGAAAAGGAAAGTAACTATTTTATGTTTAAAAAATCGTTTCCTTCCAAATCTCTCAAATTTGGAAGAATGAGAAAATGAAGGAAATTAACCAAAATTTTCCTTCTATTTCCCTCCCTTTTCTCTTCTTAAACAAATTGTGGAACATGATTTTTTCTTAACATTTCCTTTCTTTTCTTTCATTAGATGAAAGTCGGGAACACAACGTTAGAAAGGAAAGAAAATAGAGGGCAAGGAAATTTCCTCTATTTTATATTCATTCCCTAATTAGGGTTATATGTCTCTGTTAAGTTAAAACTAGTATTAAGCCACCACGTGTTACGGCGTGGGTGTAAAACCATACCAAGTAGCACTAATGTCACACCTTCACCAGCGACCGCTAACATCAAAAAGTTCGTAAATGTAAAATAAATAAAAAAAGGAAAAATAACACCGAATGAAAAGAAGGCGTAAAATCGTAGAACCACACACGCTCGTTACGACGTGTTAATGCCAAAGGCGTAAAATCGATGACATTTAATAACTATGGTTAATGTGAAGTAATTAAGTCGGTCTAGGACCCGCGCATTGCGACGAACTTGTTATAACTCGCAAAATTTAGAACGGAACTTAAAACGAAAAAATTGCGTAAGATGAAAACTATGTGGGACCAAAGTTGAAAGAAAAAAGTTTTGGGGTTAAATTGTAAAAGATGAAAATCTTTGCGTTAAAAGTAAAAAAGTGATAAGTTTTGGGTTAGAAGTGGAAAATTAAAATTGTTAGTGTTAAATTGTAAAAGATGAAAATCTTTGCGTTAAAAGTAAAAAAGTGATAAGTTTTGGGTTAGAAGTGGAAAATTAATATTGTTAGTGTTAAATTGTAAAAGATAAAAAATTTTGTGTTAAAAGTAAAATAGAAAAACATTTGGGTTAAAAGTGTAGCATTAATTTTTTTTTTTTTTTTGAAAAACTCACTAAGCATAGAGTACAACCCCTCTATACACAAAACTTTTTAGTAATTAGAGTATTTATAATTATAATGATAATGCCCTATTAATCAATTTTTCCTATTCCTTTAAAAAAAAAATCAATTTTTCCTATTATTTTTCGATCTTCTACTCACAAAACAATTTTAAAGGATGAATAGTGAGTATGTAAATATAAGAAATCACTATTCAATTAACGTATATAATCCTGTTTAGAAATAAGGAAAATTATAAAATATAGGGTGGAGTGAGTAATTTGTAAGGTTTTTAAAATTTACATACATAAGAATAAGACATGATTTATCAATTTGAATGTGAATGCTCTAATATATATACTACTAGTAAAACTTCATATAACAATATAACATGTTATTTTAAATCTCTTTAAATGTAAATAGAATATGCAATTATTAATTAACCAAGTCTCGGGAGAGTCCACAATAAAAGACCGTCATCGTGCCACTA
Source organism: Ambrosia x helenae (assembly GCA_030844895.1). Taxonomy (NCBI): domain Eukaryota; kingdom Viridiplantae; phylum Streptophyta; class Magnoliopsida; order Asterales; family Asteraceae; genus Ambrosia; species Ambrosia x helenae. The sequence continues at coordinate 99,092,156 of CM061225.1, forward strand.
CTATCACCACAAGTGTCTTGGTCATGGCTAAGTCTTTGTCGACTTGTCATTTGGTTGAACCAACTTTAATTTTATATATTGACTTGTTTAACTAAAAGTAAACTCGTCAATGATTTTGGCTCCAATCGGAAACTTAACTTGCACCCACATTCTACCTTCCATGCACCCACCCACCACCCATTGACCAAATCCAAATCATGTATAGTCACATTTATAATTTATATTGACTATAGTCTATATATACACACTCCCTTATTAACCATCTACACAACACATAACTTGTAACACATCTATATTTCATATATTTTTTTTCACCCTATTATACATACAAAAATGGATTCATGTTGGGATTTTTCAAGTCCGGTTGATACCGATGACAACATGTTTTACGAAGAACTCACGCGACAAATATTGATGCTTACGGATGAAGATGATGATAACAAAGATGTGTATGTGAATGGTGTGACGCCGTTTAAGGGGACACCAACACGTTATAGTGGTGTTGGGACAAGACTGGTAGCTAGGAACTACTATAGTTGGGCAGAGGCCGAGAGGTATCCGGTCCCTAGTTGGTTGGAGACCTTGTGGGCTAGTGGTGGTGCAGGGACCGGAGTTTTCATACCTAGTGGTGCTGCCAATGGCCGTCGTGGCAAGAGGTCCGGTAGAAGAAGGTATAATAACAAGAAAACAAAGAATAATGATAGAGGAAGAGTGAATTCAGTTGGGAAATAGGTATATGGTTGGTTATAGGATTAGTTTTTGTGTTTGAATATAAGTTATACATAGATTAATAAAAACTTTATGTGTTACATATTTTTCCAATTGGGATTTGTGTTAATAATATGATCTATTGAATTCATTCTTTCTTTTCCTATGAAGTATAATGGACTCGTTTTCATTTGAAAAGTTTATGTAGATTAATAAAGGGTTTGTTTTACAATATTAAGCCATTGCTTCTTTCACCTTGATTAATGATTTCCCTGATTTATCGGCCTTTTTTGGGTTTTGCGTTGTAACAAACGACTCGTTGCGAATTGCAATACATAATTCGTAAGTAGTCATTGTTTGAAGTTCGATGTTTATGTGTATGACATAAGACATGTAACAACACCGTTAGCCTCAGAACCAAGTTCTGGTGTGGGAGTACGCCAGGAAACATATCTAAAGAGATGGAGAGTAGTTTTGTGATTAAGAAAATTAAATGCTCATTTCATCCCGACCTGAGTATCTAAAGAGATCAAAGATTGCTCCGATATTGTTCACTTATTGTGTGTTGACAAGGAATGGCTCATCGCATGTCTTGTCCGGACAGTTGGTTGTGTCAATCAGAGTTGGCCTTGAGCATGGGCCGGACAAAAAATCAAATGTTTGTACGTAAATGGCACATTGTAACAAACCACACGGACAATTTTGGAAATTTACTCTAAATTAAAATAATAAAAAAATGTTCAATAGCCAATGGAAAATATTTAAGATTTTAAAATTGATGCAGGGCCTTCATCTACACAATCGGACGGTCCTTGGGGTCGAACACTTCTTCCTCGAACCCATTCCTTTAGCGGGTGTGGATGGTTCGTGGGATGGGTTTGGGTTTGCGGACGGCACTCCAACATTCGTTTGACATGCTCTTATAAAATAACATGATATTTTAGGAACAATGTTAGGTTTACAAGTTGATTAGTCTATTTGTATCATTTCTATATTCTAATTCAAAACCTATGAACCAAACCACCATAATGGGAACCATTCACTTTCCTAAATCCTAAACTCATGAACCAAGCACACCCTATGATTAGAAAAACCCATGTCACACTGCTTCAATATCTGCCAGAACCATAAACAGCAATATCTTCTTGCTAGATATAGAAAGGGGTATATGGATGACATTACAGCAATACACATGCAATTGGCAAAAACAGATAAGACAATACTAGAACCACAAACAGAAAGATGCACCTATTAAACTGTTTAGCTAGACATCATGACTTGGTCAATCGATTGAAGGGCTTGGTTGGCGAAATAACGGACATCGACATCTGGGTCCTCCGCCAGCTCTACCAGGCATGGCTTGATGTTTTTCTCAACCACCTGCATCATATGCAAATGTTGGTTTAGGAGGTGCCGGCATCAGTGTGTTCAAGTTAAAACACCTAAACGTTTAGTACATGTCGAGCCAGTCGATGCGATACACTTTTTTTATCCATATTCAACTTATTTTTCAGAAAAGTAACAGCTCTCTAAATCTTTGGGAAGTGAATTACTTTTTAATTTAATGCAATTATTCCTTACCAAATAAAATACACTAATACTATCAAAAATGATAATAGATCTATAAATGAAACGATTCAGACGGTTGTCTAACTGTATGTATTATAAATAGACAATGGAAATCTCACTATGTTTGACTAGGGCGTTCAATACCCTTTAGAACCAACCAAATCACCCAAACCGAAGCAAATCGGTTGGTTCAGCTTGTTTGAGATCCAAACGGTTCGATTTTCACACTTTAAGGGTTCGGTCCGGTTTAAAACTTGAAAACAACCATGTAACCGAATGTTCAATCGGCTAAGCCGACCGTGAACATCCCTCAGTTTGACAAGTTCTTCTTTTAACTAAATATCTTGATTTGACTCACTCAAGATAAAAGTATAAAACCACAACCCAAATACGGCCCACTCAGAAGCAAACGGGTCAAAGTTTTCATCTCTAGTAAGATTTCAATGTCTACATAATAAGGAAATACCAAAAATGATAAAAGATAATTATTACTTACCGAATGGTCAACTATAGGAACTAGTGATTGCAAGACCTTTGCGACATTAAACTTGATATTCGGCACTCTGAAGAACAAATACATTATTAATCAGAAACAAAAAAAAAACAATCAGCTAAATTAAGTTCAACAAATGCAATCACCTGTCCTTTGATGCAGTAACAACTACAGGAAGCAGTTTAGAACATGTAATGTCTGAGCCCATAACAGGGGCTAGCAAAGAAATAGCACGAAGAACTGTCATACGATACAAGTAATGCGGGTTCTTAATCATATCCAAGACCTGCAAAGAAAACGATAACATAAATTACACAGTGTGAGAAAATTCATGTGTTAAAAGGAACCGAGTGTCACCCATGAGGGTCAAAGTCAAACCTGTGGGACTATGTGCTGCATCGCCCAATCTGGGCCAAATTCCTCTGCAAGGCGTTTCAAGTTATTTGCAGCCGCATCTCTGATGGAGTAAACCTGCGAAATATACAACTGACTGTAAGCAACAAGAGTAATGATAATTATAATAACTTAACACAACACAAATAATTATCTTAAGCTAAATAACCTTGTCTTGTAACCATTGCATGCAGAGAGCACCAAGTTTATCATCAAAAAATCCTACGCCTAATTGACTAGCCAATAGAGGTATGTACTCTATGATTGCCAAACGAACCCTCCAATGTCTATCCTCTGCAAGTTCGACAATTGCTGGCAGTAAAGATTGAGACAAAAGATCGATTCCAATAACCTGTAAAAACAACCAAACAAAATGAAACAAAATACGCAAAACAGGTACAGATATAAAACAAAATACTGAATAGAAGAGTTATATCAATACCTGGTTCACTTGATCTAGCTTACTAATAATATTGAGGCGTACATCTGGAAACTCGTCTTTTAGAAGTGAAAGAAATATGGGAAGAAGTTGCTCAATTGTTGCATCCTGCAGTTTACCGACAGAAACTATCAACATTTGCAATTGGCATACAGAAAATATTGGTTTATTTAAATGAGAGATTACAGACTAGTATAATGTGATTAACTAAAATCTCACCATTTTATCTTCTTTCTAAAATGTGTAAGGTATTACACGCTCACATATACAGCTTGATTCAACTAAGTAAGATACGAAAAGATTAGGGCAATGTGATGGGTTCAGGAGTCGGGACATCTCAATCTGGGTTCCCATCACCAGAATTACGCATTCCATCTCACCTCAGAAACCGACTTGAAATATCAAATAACCAAATAGAATTCTAACAATTTTATAGTTTGATAACTTCGAGTTTCTAACAGCTTCAAAATTATATAATATATTTGGGTTCAATGGTGGGATTAACTGAGTATGATAATGATGATGATTTGGGTTCAATGCAGGTAAACTCGTCCCACTAGCGGTACCAAGTGTTTCAGGTTTCTGTTTTCTCCCATTGGGTTCAGATTTTTCTGCCATCACATTAAAATGGTGAAAAAAAAAATTAATTACCTTTCCTAGAACAGGAGCCATGCCCATTATAACAGATGCCAGAGCAGACCTAACATGCTGAGAAGAATCTGATGACAGCTCCTACAAAATTATTTTCCGAGTATTAAGATAACCAAATCCAAGGACATAACATAGTAAAGAGGTGGCAATTTTAACTCATTTACTTATAAATGGGTTTATTTGGGTTAAATTTATATGTGACAGGTCAATGGGTCAAACAGGTCAAGGTTGCCCCCAAGTGCATTTAAAAGGTTAAAATCTATCAAATTTCATTAATGAAGAATAATAGTTAGTATTATAATGATACAGTCTTTTTTTAATCAAATTTAACAAATTAATTATTCACAAAATTCAAAAAGAAGGGAACAAAAATTGTTGCCAGGGCTAACCCAATCTGATTTGAGCTGCATTAAAAACTACGTGTTCGGATCTGAACCATTTCAACCTGTCACCCAACACACCCGACCCGCCCAACCGGCCACCTCTATATGATACCAACAAGAGCCATAGAGAGCGTAAAGATATCCTTTACAAACAATGCACCTTTACACATGGAAGAATATGCTGAATTGCAAGTTCTGGGCTAAGAATCCTACTAAACTTGGTAACTTTTCCAGCAGCCGCAATACGTACTTCAGCTTCGTTATCCCGAAGTAGCCTCACATATGCTGGGACTAAGTCCGTCCTATCACAACCAGCCAGGTTAAGAAAAACTTAATAACAAAAAGTATTAACATATATAATTGATATAAGGATCACATATAAATTCTCTAATTCAACATAGAACATTGTCTGAAATGTATATATAGACATTTACAGTAATGAATAAAAAAAGATTCAAATTTTAACATACTTGGTTGGTTCAGGACCCACAGCTTCACACAGTTCGTACAACTGATTAGCAACCATATAGCGCACACGCCAAGATTTATCCTGATTTGAGAGAAAGCATTCAAACAGTAAGTATTCTAGGGAAGTACAAGGTCTATAATAAACCATAAACAAGATAATAGAACACACAGTTTTTACAATGACATTCCCAAAAGTAAAATACCCTACAAAACTGATTGCTTGCTAGGTATTAGTATTGATTTTCTTTACATAACAAATCACATCTATCAAAACCAAAAGAACAGAAAAATAACCCAAAACTCAGTAAACAATAAGTATAAAACTGATTCAAATGTATATATAAAAAAGGCTCACCTGAGAAAAATTAACAATGACAGGAAGAATATGTGCAACACAGTCCTGGGGTTCTAGCAACTTCCCAAGGGCAGCACAACCCTCAACAGCTAGTAAACGAACAGAGTCTTGATCTATAACAAGGAGAAAAAGATGCACCATCATAAGGTCATTACGTCAATAAACCTAGAAAAAAATACTAAACCTAAAATTGAAGAAGAAAAAAACTAAATGGTAGCTGATATTCTGAATTTAAAACAAAACTAATCATCTTATGATTGATAACATATATGTGGTATCGCTTCAAACAAATGCTCAATAGTCAATACTTAAATCTGCCATCGTACAGCTTCAATAGCAAGGCAAATGATTCGCTTTCATCACATATTGTTCATCAGAATAATTAACCTAAGTTTAAAACATCAAACTTAAAACACATAAAATAAACAAGTTACCATCCTGCGTAAGATCCTCAAAGATTTGCATGATGTCAGTCTTGAGATGAGCAGGCTCGACAGTAGCAGCAAACTTCCCCAAGTTTGTCGCAGCAGCTCTCCGGACCATCGGCATATCATCTTGACATAGCTGACTAAACACTGCCCTCAGTTCTGCCTTCAACGTCTCCGATGCACTAGGATACGCAATGTGAAAGAGTCCACAAGCAGAAACCCTAGCAGTGAACCACTCACCAGCTGCCAGCCTCTGCATACAAAGAATATTAACGCTCCAAGAATGACACGAGATTAATAATATTCGATCACAAAAATAACAAACCTTAACCAGAGGCACAAAATAATCAACCAAATCATTTTCTCTCATCTGCGATCCAATCCTACATAACGACTCCACCGCTTTATCCCTCACACACGTCTCTTCAACCGTACACAACGTCTCAAGCGGTGGCAACAACACATGCGCAAACTCTATCCCTCCAACATAAGGAATAAAAACACCCAACTCCTCCGCCATCGCAAGCAAAACCTCATCATCATCGTCATTATTCTCACTCAAAAACGGAATCAACTCCTTCCTCGTCCTCTCCTCGCCTAACGCACGAGCAATCGTCGATAACCTTCTTATCGAATTCAACCTCAGTTGGATATCATCATTCTTCAACTCGTCTATCAACACCGCTATCGGATACAAAGGCTCGTCCACCATCGACATTGTTCAATTGTTCAAACTTCAAACCCTAACAGTAACATGAAAAAATCAAACATTTTAATTTATAATATACCAGCCTTTCCAGCTAAAGTTAAAACAGATGACACTAGTAGGGATGAAGTCAGTACCATACCGTACCGAACCGATCCCGATTATCGGTAATTTAAGGTCAAATACCGGTTTGAACTGGTACCGAAAATACGCGGTTCGGTACGGTATCAGTAATTTAGTAATTTAAGGTAAAATACCGGTTCCAACCGATACCGAAAATACTGATACCAAAAATCGCCAAAACTTGGTACCAAAAATGGACCGGTATCGGTTATTTCGGTAATTTATACCGAAATGCTAATCCGTAGATGACAGTAATAAACTAATCACAGTATCAGGAAATTAAGATCAGTAAATATTAAATTACAAACTACAATATATTAAACGGGTTAATCACTTAATCTAAATAAAACGAGATCCGGTAATAACCTAAAATTATTACAAATCTAGAGACAGGTAAGGAATAATAATTGAAGGAACGGAAATATGATATTTAGGGTTAAGTAATTTATATATATATATATATATAATTTGGATCGAATAATTTGAAATATGAAAGATAAAAGGAGAGATGAGGGAAAATTCTATGGATCTTACCGGCGGAGAGGTGTAGGTAATACGACGTCGTTTGGTAATCGGTAGGATTGTAAGGGTTTTCTGGTTTGGTTTGGGGAAAGCAGAAAGGGGGAAGGGACTTGGTATTATTCTATGGAATCGAGAGAAATGTTTATAAAAGTTAGGAGAAGGTTACACCAAATCAGACGTCGGTTTGTCCGATACTCATATTTTCAAACGAATGTATTTGTTGTGGTTTTTATATTTTGATATTTTTGTCACTAAATTTTTATTTTAACCAAGTATGTATATGGATCAATGTTTTAAAAACCGGTTTTTAAATCATACTGGATTTGACATAAATATGGTTCAACCGTTGAACCGGGTTGTATCGGTTGAACCGGGTTATATCGGGTGGTTCAACCAAAAGTTATTCCACATAAAAAAAAAAAAATCTAAAAGTATTTAATTTTTTAACATGTTCTTTTAAATGAAAGTGTACGATATATTTAAACCATTGGAGTATTGAATACATCAGGTTCACAATTGCTTAAACATGAAATTTCACTATTATCGCCTTTCTCAAAATCTAGAGCATAACCATTTTCATCCTACATTATTACCTAATAAGTTTTAGTAGAAATAACAATCATAATATACTTAAATTACGAAAATAAGTAACATATATAACAAGTAACAGTGTGTTTGAGGAACCGATTCGCGCTCTTCCTTACCAAACATGTTATCTATATCATTATTATTATGAAGTTCTCATTCTTGCTTTTCGTGAACCACAAACAAATCAATAGTTCAAAACACAAATTTTTACCTTGTGCCGGTACCGGTATAAAGGTTCAAACCGGTATAACCGTATTTTACCGGCGGTACGAACTTTATACCGTTTCGGGTTTATACCGGGGTGTTTCATACGGGCTCACCTCCTAAAAACGGTATTACCGGTATAACCGCCCGGTACGTACCAGTTTTTAAAACATTGATATGGATACTAATGAGGTAGTGGCGGTGTGATTGGGGTAAGACTTGTATTCTTTGTGATCCATGTTCGATTCCTACCCTCATTATTTTATACAGTATTCGGACAATGATGGTGACAAACGCACCGAGGAGCGTTTGATCCTGAGTTGCACCCCCGTTTTCACCCGGTTTGTTACTCCAGCGAGGAAACTCGCAGCGAAGTTAAAATACAAATTTAAGAGGTCTGAATGGTTAAGAGGTTCTGAATGGTTAAGTGTTGAATCATTAAGAGTTTCACGTATCCGAGCTTGCAGCGACCGAACACAGGCAGCCTGTTACTCCCGTTTTTGTAGACAGCAGTAGCGACCATCACCTTCACGTATCCGAGCTCTGAATTAGTCAAAGTTGATCCGAAATTTGACCGGATCTGAGCCTAGGTCAGATTCGTTCCTCGTTCAGACGTCCCGACCCAAACACACCATCATCTGACCGAATCAGACGTTATACCCAGTCAGAGGCTGTCAGATGCAACCAAACGGGCACTAAGTCTTGCGTTGATGACTTTAAATGGTTATAGAATCAAATGTTTCGAGCCATTAAATTTAAAGAATCCTTTATACTTAAAGACCACAATATGTTTAATAACTATAATTGACGCTTAAAGACCACAATATGTTTAATAACTATAATTGGCGCGTTTAAAATTGAGTATGAGCCTTAAACAATAACAAGTGAGATCCGAAAGCTTCTTTTTATTTTTTATTTTTTCCTTAATCTGGTTTCTAATGAATGAGGCCCATTTGGTGGTGAGAAGTAAAAGTGTACTCTAAACCGGTGTATAACCCACCCTACTTCATAAAAACATTGTTTGATACAAACCGGTTTGGACCCAATCTGCCAATTTGTATACCAATTCGTAATCTTGTTCCTTGAAACCGATTTGGTCCCGACCCAATTTGAAAAACATGTAAACGTCCCAAACTGGCCTGAACCAATTCTAATCGATTTGACATGGTCAAACATTTATCCTCCTAAATCGGTTTATAACCCGAACCCATTTTTCAAACCAACCTCATTTGTACACCTCTAGACTGAATTGTGGGCCGTATTATGAACCATCAATGGAATGGGCCTTTAGTCTAGTACACACTATACATGGTCAAAACAGCAACTCTTACAGGCCCAAAGCCCATATTGAAAGCCATCTTATTGTATGGCCAATATGATCCCATCACCCCTTATCCAAACTATCAAATGCTCTGAGCTTAAAATCATACTCCAAACTTCATTAATCTCTTTTTCTATCTATTTCTTAAAAAAAAAAAACAAGATGTTGTCAATGTCTATTCATCAAGGAATCAAACCTTTGCCTTGTCAACAAAATCCCAATGTTGTTGGATTCATGAAAACTCCTTGTTTATTCAAGATTCATCACTCTTTGTCTTTCTGCAACAAGTCCACTCAAGTTCAGAGATTTCATAGACTATCTGTTGTTTCAGCAGCTGTTGAAGAAGCCATTGTTGCAGAAACTCCATTGCCACCTGTCCCTGATCAAGAAGATGAGGTCTTTCTTTCTCTCTCTCACACTTTATTGTATGTTCAAATAAATTGAATTTATTTTTTTGGCCAAAACTTTATTTATTTATTTTTACTTTTTATTAAAAAAAGTAAACTGAATTTGGGTTGTACGAATGAAGGAATCATCATGTATTTTAAATAATTATGATATTGGCGCATATGCGGTGTGAATTAATGAAATGCCATGAATCTAACATGAAATCTATGAGTTTGGGTTTAATTAAACGTGAATGTGCCTATGTCAGTATTAGTTTCAGGTCGAACTAGCAAATATGAATAGCTAAACGGGTAGTGTCTAGATAAACTTGACACGAAATTGCATACATGTTTAGGCGTTTAGCTAAACGGGTCCTTTTAATGGGTTCATGGTGACACATTTAACATATTTATTTAAGTAAAAATATAAATGTGAACTTTTATGTCATAGTTTAAACACAGTTATCCGAACTGTTTCCACGTTTAGCTTAACGGGTCATGTTAACAGGTTAATGGTGACACATTTAACATGTTTATTTAAGTAGAAATAAAAATGTGTTATAACTTTTATGTCATAGTTTAAACCATCTTGTTATAAATGTGTAATTTTAGAGTATTAATATCCAAACAAAACATCCTGGTTAAATATGCTGTGTTTTTGTTAATCTGAGAAAACTTATGTCGTGTTCATTTATCTAACACAACTTTTTTGTAAGTATCGAGTTCAACATGCCAATATGCAAATACGGTCCATTTAACAACCCGATTAACGATTATTCAAATTTGACAATATTAGAGGGACAAGGTGCCAAAGCCAAGAGTAGTGTTGAAGTTCATATGGATGGAAAAGAACATAGGGCTTGGGCTTGATCAAGAGATACCAGGACATGGAACCATCCCTTTGAGCCCTTACTTCTTTTGGCCAAGAAAAGATGCTTGGGAAGAACTCAAAACCACTTTGGAAAGCAAGCCTTGGATCTCTCAAAAAAAGATGATCATTCTCCTTAATCAAGCCACTGATATCATCAATCTTTGGCAACAAAGTGGTGGCAATTTGACATCCTAAACATGTTGTGATTCCAAACATAAGTTTCATTTGTTTTGTTTTCTTTTGTTAAATGTAGCTTTCTTGCAAAAGTGATTCAAAACCTCAAAAAATGATTTATGACTCACTATTTCCACATCAAAAAAATATATATCTAAGTCATACACATTTTGCATTTGTCTTTTTGGAAAGGCTTTGCATTTGTTAATTAGTACAAAGAATTTTTCTCCATGAAACCCGTATATGTTTTTCACGTTTTTGACTAAGAAATCATACAATACTTATCTTAAACATGTTATGTCTTTTAGCACAAAGATGCTCAAACTCTGTTTTTTACTCTAATATGAAATTACTAAGAACCAATTTGTCAACTTAATTATTTTCGATAGGATATTAAGTTTCGTAGTAATTAGCTATGTACATACGTCACCCAGGTATTCATGTATTGGCATTGCTCCAAATCCTAAAATAACTCTTTTTTTAGCGACTTTCAATTTATGCAACCATTGGTTGCATTCCCCGCATTTGGAGACCCACCACTCTACTCCAACCAGATATGTTGTCTAACCGTGTCCAGTCGTCCACATTGGCTTCCAAGTCTAACTGGGCGTTCACAGGGAAAATCACACAAGTACTTACGCAAGTGATTACCAGGGAGTGACCCCCACCTATGTGTAAAACCTGCTAGCTTCAAAAAGTCAGTTTCCAAGCTTTATCATTGCCTTGGTGTCCACTGGACCAAAGGCCAGGAACCGCACATCTTCATCGGATATCTTCATAAGACAATCTTCTCTACTAGCTACAACTAAAGTGTCCAAATCATTTTTTTTCTCGAAATATCTCAGATATTATGTATAAAATTTCAATAAGTTTCTAGAGTCAACAGACCGTTTTAACCCTCCATGTTTCCACGTGTACATAAATGAAAGTATATAAACCTTGTTTCGTATAAAAATACTTTTAAGGGCTTTTCAAAAAAAAAAGGTACGATACGGCGTCGTATTGGAGATTTGGAGCCCCATGAACCCGTATAACCAACCGTATACACATCACACTTTCACTTCCATTTCTGATAAAGTTTTCCCGCGCTCTCTGAAACAGTCTAAACCCTAAATCGATACCATACAATAACCATACGATGGCTCCCAAATCCGATAGTGCCGAAGGTTAATTTCAATTTCATCTTATTATTATTATTATTATCTCTCTAAATTTAAACTCTCATAGATATTATCCATAATAACTTGATTAATATGTGCACCGTTGTATAAACTGCAGGAATCGTGCTTAACTTCGTCAACGAGGTATCATCAATTACTACTACTCTATCTCTGTTTTTACATGTAACCGATACTGTTATACCTATCAACACTGCTTGCTATCAAGTGTTTATATGTTTATATTTACCGTAATATTGTTTAGTTATGTAGGAATTAGGATCTAACAAAAATGTTACAGTTTTTGTATGAATTATGATTTCCATCAGGTCTTTAAACTTGATTGCAAGTATTGCGAGCTCGTGATATTGTTATTAGTTTGTTTTTATGTGTTATTTCCTGGCAATGTCGTTGTGCAGCTTCGGATCGGTTAATACAGTCATTTGTTTTTACTGATAAGGCTCTGATGTAGCTCGGTTTTGTAAGTGCGAGCGTGACAGTGTTTCACTGGTTTATTCAGGATGCATTCATTTTTCTGTTTTGTGTTTGGTAGAGCAGTGGAAACTCTCACTGTGGAGGAGTGAGGAGTAGAGGTCCAGAATAGGAACTCGGGACGAACAAATTCGGCATGATTTAATAGATTTGCACCTCTCTGAGGACATGGTCCAGAATAGGAACTCGTGGAGGCATAGGATTAAGGCTAAAGAGTTTTAGGAGAGGGCAAAGTAGTGCTTTAATCAGGTCTTACGGGCTTAGACCTTCCTACACTTTAGGGCACCTGTGCTCGAGAGTTTCTTCATGTGCATATGTTGATTATTTATTTATTTTTTTATTTATTTATTATTATTATTATTATTATTTTATTTTATTTTATTTTTGGGTCCACTACGTTACCCTATCATCAGTGTGTGATATTTGGTAGCTTTCTACCTTTTTTTAGTCATGTGTCTCTTGTGTGTTATCTAGTTGGGGGTCTCTCTGGAAGTAGCCTCTCTATTCCTAGGAATAGTCCTAGGAATAGAGGTAAGGTTTGCCTACATCCCACCCTCCCCAGACCTTATTAATAGTTTTTGCTATTTATGGGATTTACTGGGTTCGATTGTTGTTGTTATTTGGTATAACCTGCATGCAGTTCATTAATTGTGAAATCCTGCTTCGAGCTTCTTCTCTTATTCGATAGACAGCTTTCTGCATAACATGGTTTTGGTGCTTAAACTTTAGTGGTCGCAGACTACTTGTATACTATGTGGTGAATTGTATGTAATTATGTATTTACTTTAATAATTTGACTTGCTGCCTAAAGTTTAAAGTTCAGGAGAGAGTTATCTGAATGGTGATACTGTAGGACCAACGGACGTGATTAATCAAAACACTAAGGGGCTGTTCGGTTGATTAAGTGCTGAATCATTAAGATGGTCTGAATGGTTAAGAGGCTCTGAATGGTTAAGAGCTGAATCATTCAGCATCCCTTATTAGCTTAATGATTCAGCACTTAATCATTCCATTCAGATGCTGAAACAAACAGTCTGAATGCTGAATGATTCAGACCTGAATGGTTAAGAGGCTGATTAAGAGGCTACCAAACAGCCCCTAACCCGTTTAACTTTGTGTTGAGTCATGTTATGTTAAGAGGTTGTGTCTTAAATTATCAGCTCCATATTAGGTCAAGATAATTAATGCAAAGGGGTCTGAAATTAGTGTATTTTAGTTAACCTTGGAATCAGTGAACCGGTATCTTGCATTTTGAGTCCATTAAAATGAGTGTACAAAAAGGACAAACAATGTTAATAATTGGCTCAGAGGTGTAATAGTTTGAAGGACCTTTGTGCTTTTATACTAAATATACGTTTGTTAATGAGCAACTTGACGGTTATAAGTATAGTTCGTTTACTAGCTTCACTTCGGCTAACTTGCCATGCATTATATATATATAAACTATGGATTCTTCTCTTGTTACAATGTCTTCTAAGTAATGAATGAAAGATATTGCTCGTATTTCTTCTGTATAGCGTATTATGAAGAATATTGAGTTCTAGAGTTACTGTTTTTGGAATGTATTTGAGTTGCAAGGAAAATGCGCCACAAAATCTCTCCATCCACTTTATTGGAGTATGTTTTTAAATGAATTACTGGCTTTTATTATGTTTCTGATCTCTTTTTTTTTTTGGTGTTGCATTCTACAGCAAAACAGACCCCTGAATTCTCAAGTTGTTGCTGATTTCTTGCAAAAATTTAACTTGAAAAAGACTGCTGTACAGAAGGCTCTTGATAGTCTTGCTGAAAGCGGAAAAATAACATTCAAAGAATATGGTAAACAGAAGATATATCTTGCTAGACAAGATCAGTTTCAGATTCCAAACACCGAAGAGCTTAATCAAATGAAGGAAGAAAACGCCAAATTACAAGAGATGCTGGAAGAACAAAGAAAGGCAAACAGTCAGCTCGAGGGAGGTACTCTTTTAAAATGGTTTAATTATATTGTTTATATGATTCACTAAAAATATTAGTTATAACATCGCTGCTTTTGCTTTCACAGTTCTTCAACACAATTTCATACATTAATGTGATAATCTTTATTATTGCAGAGATCAAGTCTCTGCAGTCAAACCTAACACTGGATGAGATACAATCTAATGATGCTAAGCTAAGAAAACAGGTTTTTGAAATGACTAATCTGACCTCTTTTTATGTTGATATACTTATTGATTATTTCTAATATTTCGACTAATCTTATAATTGTATCAGGTCAAAGAATTGGAAGAGAGATTGACTAAATTACGTGAAGGGGTAACTTTGGTAAGCCCGGAAGAACGAAAGCTTGTTGAGAAAACTTTCTCAGATGTAATCAGTCAATGGAGAAAGAGGAAGAGGATGTTTAAAGACGTTTGGGATACTGTTACTGAAAACTCACCCAAAACTCCAAATGAGTTTAAGGTTTCTTTTATTTAATATATATTTTAATATTGCAAATGCTTATTCGTGCAAAAACTATTATGTAATGTGATATATTTCTGCAGGAGGAACTTGGTATTGAATATGATGAAGACATCGGTGTGAGTTTGCAGACGTATGCTACTCTAATGCCACACAGCAATAAGCGTCTTAGGGGAAAATAGCTTTCATCCAGCCTGGCACATTTATAGATGTTTCCGCAAGTAAAGATAAGTCAGATTTATAAATTAGTAGTCTCGTTACAGGTAAAGTTGTTGATGATCTTTACCTTGATATTGAATTAGTCTTTCCAGTTTCTTCCATATCTCATGTAAAATGTTTCTAGAATATATAGAAAAGTTATTAAGCTTTTGACATCTATCATTTAATATAAATTGTCCCTTAGAAAATTTGAAAAATTCTGAATATAGTTTACAGTTTTATATAAAAGGCACGTGAAGTGGTAAATTTGTGAAAGAAGTGATTACGATTACAGTCGGTAGAAAGTAGATTTCCTGGTCAAAATTGGATACACCTAACCTGAGAAGAACCTAGTACACAAATAGTCATTTACCAAGTTTGATGCTGGACTATTATTATATCTATTTACAAGGGTTGCTTGTAGGTGTGATGTAATTAATTTACAATATTATTTTAGAAATGACCCGTTTAAACCCGATCCTGTTTTGACCCATTACATAACCCACTCGTCCTTCCATCTGATACCTCTGCTAACACTCTTATGGCTAAATATGTTACTCTTGCAGGAAGTTAATAAAAAGAACATGACCCGCTACATAATCACTACTAAATTGAAGCCCTCTACCGTACATAAAAATAATCAAAATAAAACAGCTAATAATCCCTTTTTTTGAAAGAAACCCATCTACATAATCACCAAAACACTCACAAAAGCCTATGATCTAGTTGTTGCACATAGTGCATCTTCAACACTTCATCGACCTAACCCAGTCTCAGGGTTAGTTTGATGCTTGAACGGAAACTGCTTATAAGATGAAAAGTATGCAGTCCTAGGTGGAAGCCCTGTTTCTTCTTTTTTAATCTTGTACTTGGTTCCATCAAAATCCATCTTCTCAGATGACTGTATATTATCCTCATCCGAATAATTATCTGAATATAAATCATCATATTTCTTCTGCTTCCATGTTGTGTTTTGATCTTTCACCTTCATCTTCTTCAAAAATCTCCTCATGATTCGATGCAGAATCATATCTTGAACTCGAGTCACTCATGTGAAGATTTGACTTCATGGGCTCAGAATTATGCTCGTCTTCCATGTGTTTTGATCTTTCACCTTCATCTTCTTCAAAAGTCTCCTCATAATCCAATGCAGAATCATATCTTGAACTCAAGTCACTCATGTGAAGATTTGACTTCATGGGCTCAGAATTATGTTCGTCTTCAAGTCTAGAATCAAAGCTATCGGGGCCATCAGAGTTAGATGACTCTGAGCGGGCGAGTTCCACCGCCGCTTTGGTGGCAGCTGCTGATTCAGACAAACTCAAAACCTTTTCATCTTCTTCTGGAAATATCGTTGCTTCTAGTTGCAAAACTATGCCGTCTTCTTTAGCAATTCCTGTCAGCGTCATCTTTCTGCTCTCCAAACTCAACTCCTTTGATGACAGTTTTTGAATCATCTAAACATCACACAAACATGTTTTGTCTGTCAGAATTATAGAACAAGATCTATTTGTTAGGTGAAAACATGAATACCGTATTTTCGTGTTTCTTACTTTTTGGCAAACTCCAATGTTATTTCTTGACTCAATAGCACCATCAGCAAGCTCCTTTCCAAAGCGAGCGGTCAGGATCGCTCTGATCTCTTTCAGCTCCGGGAACTCCCCACATCTTGGAGCTGCATATATCAGGCTAGATACAGCCTCTTTCAGATCTTCCGGACAATAACTGTGGAAAGAATTCATAAAAAAAACATAAACCATCTATCGCGAAGATGTCAATAGTCATGTATCATATCATATACAGAAAAGTACATACGTCGATTGTTCAATGAGGCTGGCCCTTTGTTTGAGAAGATGGCAATAGTCATGTATCATATCATATACAGCTAACATGTTCTTATCCTTGATCACTTGCTCAACCTGTCACATCACATATAATTTAATCAATATCAGATGTATATCCTGGGGTTGTTTACAAATTGGATCGGCCGTGACAAACACTAACTACAGTTTCGGCAAACAACAAACCAAACTACCCAGATTGGGTGGGTCAGCTGGACCAGTCTTGGTTTTGGCGGTTTGAACTGATTTTTTTTTCTTTTCAAAATCATTAGTTTTTATTATAATGTTAAAACAATAAATATGGAACTTACGATATGTATATGTATATAAACTGTTGGTTTGGTTTACACAGTTAGGATTTTAAGCAACCCAAACTGGGCTGAGTTGCTTTGTTTTAAGCAACCCATTCAGTTTTAACGGTTTATAAACACCGATGGTATATTCATCGTTTACTAAGAAATAATGGGCAGTGAGAAAGTACCCGAAGGAGGGCTTGGTGGTGGTGGTTAAGACGGAGGAGTTGAACAAGATCAGAGCGTGCTATGTTGTACCGAGCATGGCGGTGGTTTTTTTAGGATGGCTAGGCGCGATATGGCGAGGTTTACGGCGGTTTTAAGCTTAGAGGTCTTGAACCTCCCTCCAAGGAGTGCATCAAGCTTTCTTCCCATGGTGTTAGTGTTTGTGGGATGAATACTATGCTATGCACAAGTTGATGAATTAAGAAATAAGAACATGAGATCCTTTTATGGATAATACAACATAGGAGACTTTTCTATTGTGTTAAGAAAGTGATATTTGGATATTATCAATATGGTCCCTTTAGGTTTGTTAAATGTACATTTTAACCCCTTTGACTTTGAAAAAAGTGTGTTCTATCCGTGTGTTGTTTTAATTAAGGAACAAGCAAAAAGTGCATATAGGTCTAAATTATACCACTAGAGGAAGAGGGGTTGTTTTGTCATTTGCAATTTTATGCATGTGACATTTAATTTTATGCGTGTGACATATTGAAATGGCTTTCAAAACGTGGACCAATTCCAGTCTCATTTATACTACGATTATAATTGAATATGACCTTTCTTTAAGTGAAATACTACTAGTCTTCAGAAAATAATTTAAAATCCAAAAAAGTTAAAATCTTTGAACAGGTGTTCTATGTCTTTTCACTAGTTAAGAACAATAAGTTATTATGTGAATTGCACTTGGTGATTAGAAACTAATCCCACAGTTTTTAGAATCAATAGCCTTCAAATCGTTCATTTGAAAAAATTGAAACCCTTCTTATTGGATGATTATGAGACTTGCCAAAAATCGAAATTCTTGATCAATGGAGGAACAATATCACCATTTTTGTTCAATAAGATACCTCATATACGAAAAATTGATGTATTATATAATCACAAGAATCTAATTGAAGTAATGTAAAAACCAAGGAATGAATGTGTTCTTTCTAAATATTTTTATTTTATTTTATTTTATTTTTTAACAACTCAAATATGAATACTTTTTAAAATAAGTAGATGAGTATGTGACCATAAGAACATAACAATGTGTAGTAACTTGAGTGGATGTTAACAAATTCGTTTTAGATGTTTGTTTACAACCTCTTGCTAAGAATGGTAATGACAACAGTTTGTAAATTTAAAGCACCCATAATACACAAACCTCAAAAATCTTTATAAATTGTTACGAGTGTTATTTATTGTATTGTGAGCTCATATGGTAGACAGCGAGCGTGCACCCCTTTGGAGAAGAGATAGGGGCGAGTACGGAACGAGCCTTGTCTACGAATCAGAGCGACCTCGTCTTGCTAGCTTCCGGCGAAGCTTCTAGCACTGGATAATAGGCATTGAAGGAATACGACTTTTTAGGTCGACAACTACACTACATAGAAGCTATAGCGAGGGTAAGCGTGCCATAAAGACTATTGGTACCTATTATAGACTTGACTCATTTTATGGGCTTGAATTTCTTTCCCTGAGTTAGAGGGGTTTTCTGAAGTCTTCCTCAAGGGCCACTTGGTTCTCAAAAAGAAGGTTACCCACAACCAGAGTAGAAGTAGGCAAACGGATGTTTGGGGGGGGGGGGGGGGGCAACGGGAGACGGAGACAGGTGGTTAGGCGATATTCTAACTTCTGGCTCATCGCAATTCCATTTCTTAAAGTGCAAGTCTAGTTTTCTCTTTTTATGAAAGTGAGAGTCAGGTTAGTCCCTTCTTTCAATTCCAAAGATGCTCTCAAATTGCTGTTAAAGTTACCCTAAGGTTTCTCGTGGTCAGGCAAGCGGGGAGCATAGCATGTATCCAGCCATCCGAACTACTTACTGAAGGACAAGCACCAACGAATTACTCACTTCATCCACAGTGCATTGGAGAGACAGAGAGGGGCGAGTATTTTTAGATAAAGAAAGATTTAAGTTAAAAGATCAAAGAGGCAAAAAAAAAAAAAAAAAAAAAGCCATGCTTGGAATTCTTTAGCCTTTAGCCTTTCTTGCAATTTTTTGGTAATGACTCCATTATCTTAGTGGAGAAATTTTATCATTATGGTTAGTGATTTGTGAAAGTGGTGCTCGCTACATATTAAGATTAGTAAAACGAAGAAGGTAAGCACTACCTTTGTTTAATGAGACGTAACGTGATAGCTACTTTTGTATAGTAAAACGCTTGTATACCGTTGATCTCTTCCGTTCAAGAGAAACGTTTAGCGAAGCAACTCTCAATTGGAAAATCGGAAAGAGAACACAGAATGGATTAGATAACTCTTTACATTTCTTGCACCTTAATGTTGTCAAGTTTCAAATAAGTTATAAATATTCGAAGTTAGGTTAAAAATGAAGGAACAAAAAGTATAATTTATTTGACAAAAAAAAAAAAACAGATAGGTTAGTTAAAATAAACAAATAAATACGGATCTGAAAAGAAATTTCAAACGTAGCGAAGAGAAGAAAATTTAATGTTCAGGGATATCCTATACATAAAATATGGAGAATAAAAAAGGTTGCATCAACTTTCCACTTCGCCGACAAAGTTGAGGGGTGGCAGATGCAACCACTCGGTCCCACATACATCCGCCCCTTGCTCAACGTAACTTCTGCTTGAACAAACCCCAACCCAAGGTTTGGTTGTAGCAACACCACCACATACATGCATGTTTAAACCGTTCAAAAGTGATAGCCAGTAACTTGGTTATTTCATTACTCTTAAATCAAACATTAGTCATGGAATACGGTTGCATAGAACTTAAGTCGAACTCGCAATACCAAGGCCTCAATCACGTTTCGTTTCATACTGATCCTTTGTCCATGTTAAAAATAAAGCAACATCATTTGAAAAAACTCTTATGCTAGAGCAAAGTTTGATGTCTGTTATCAATTCAAGACCTCTATCTTACCGGTACGGAACTTGCATAAGATTTTTTGTTTGTTTTTGTATATTAAAGAAATGAATGTGTGTTTGTTAATTTTAGATACCAGAAAAACGGACATAGAAACACAAATGAACATTCATGAGCATAGACGCTACAAACATAAACAAGAGTTCATGAACACATTAATTTTCAAATACAATCGGTATATTTCTTCATAAACATCACTTAGATCCACCAAAAATACACTAACCCCCCATTTTCACATTTTCATACTTATTTATTGAAAATTACATAATTGGTACCAACTTTTACAAATGGTTTCACACCTCACCTTTACTAACCATGCAACTAATTATATAAATGATTTAACCATTACACAATGTGGAGTACTTATAATGAAACCATTTCTAAAAGTTGTACCAATTGTTTAATTTCTAATAAATATGCATTAAAATGACCAGATGGGTAAACCTGAGGTACTAACCATGCAATTAATTCTAGTAATAAACTTAAAGTCTTCATTTAATCTCCAAAATCAAGCTCGAAGTTAACAGCAAATCAAAATAAGTGAAGCAACACTAATAGTCAACAAAAATAAAAATTTAAAACTTGATGAACATAAAGAACAAACGTGTTCTCTATTCATGTTCGCTTTTTTTTTTATCTAAACGAACTTCTTGCCAAACATTTCACGAACTGTTTTCTGAAAGGTTTGTTTCATAAGGCAGCATACTCCCTATCCTTCTCTTTGACCCAATCTTCCAACTTTTTCCTCCGATCACACAATGTTAGTCTAGCGACAACCGCCTCAATACAGCTATTGTCTAAACAATTCTACACTAGACCACCACAAGTCCACAACCATATGACAATCCCAACATCATCAACAAGCAAGAAAAAAAAATCCAGTCAAAATCCCATTAAAAACAAGACCCTTTTTCTTAACCTAACAATCTTTCATGAGGTATCCAAAAAAAAAACCACGATAAAAAATCTGGAAAAGGGAGAACTAAGGGTCACCAATGAAAATGGTGAAGAATAACATCACGGGGTGGGGTGGTGACACCTCCTTGAACTACATAAGAAGCCAACAACCCGGTTCCTAAACAATCTGATATGAAGAAGATGAAGTGCATCAGCCACATACCCGTTGGCGATTGTGTGGGGTTTGTTAGATGGGGAGATTAAGTATCCCACGAAGATGGCATATGGAGGCAATGAGTGCTCGTACTTGGAACAAGAACATGTGGGTAAACATAGCGACATAATATAACATTTTTAACTTATTAAAGACAGAGCAACGCTAATTAACGCCAAAATTTCAAAATCACACACAAATATGAAAGTGTCAAACCACATGGCGCTAGAGTTTACTTTTAAAAATATCATCATGACCTTGCCTTCTAAAATAAAGGTAGAATCAGATTTCTCGACACATTTTGAATAAACCAACTATAAACATGTAATTTAAAAGGTATACAAATTCTTCAAAAGAGGTTATTCTTCAAAATACCCAACAAAAAACCACCTATAAATAGACATGTACAAACCGGGTTTTTTTTATGAAGATAAAACCGGTTTTTATCCAAACCGGTCCGGTTTTGGAACCGGTTTTTAGCACCAAACACTACCATCTTTTGAAATCGATTAAGACTGGGTTTAAAACGGTCCTCCAATATCCAAAATACCTTGCTTATACGGTTTTTTTTTTTCTCAAAAACCGGTTTTTTCCCAACCGGTTCTTCTCTCAAACCGGTTTTCAAACCAAACGGGTTTGGACCGGTTTCTCTCCAAACCGGTTTATCGGGGTTTATTTTTTTTCAGTCCGGCTTTAAAAAACCGGCTTTTTTATACACCTCTACCTATAAATAAAACTAAATAATATATTAATTTGTGTAACCGATTCCAAAATTTAATCAATCATACACAGGATATGTTAATTACGTCAGGATATAGACATATTTGCTAATATTATATAAATATATTCACATAGTAGCCTTCAATATTTAAAATTTAAAAATGTAAAACACAGCTTATTTACCGCACAGAAAAACATATTGCTTTGGTTTAAAAAATAGAAGAAAAAAAAAGAAAGGCAAAATTGGTGTGACGCGCACAAACAAATGATAAAATTAATATCTGCTCACCATGATCTACAAACCTGCTATTCTCGTTCTTCCTATACATAACACCAGTCCACAGCATATGAACCAAAATTATTGGTTTGGTGCAGCTTAAAAACTTAAAACAGGTAGGGTTGGGTCAAATGTAAGAATTAGCTGTCTATTGACATACCTTCGAAACAATTTTACCCTACAGACACAAAGTTACCAATTTGCCCGAATAAAACCACTTAACCATTATCATGTGGGTCAGGTTAACCTCAAGACTAGTTGTCGATTGACATATATTCCAAGTTTGGAAAATTCAGATCAATGATCAGCAAGTGCTTTAACGATAAAAGTTTGGAAAATTCCAGTACTCATGTTCAGTTGGCGTGTCTTAGAGGATGTTTGGGATTGCTTATTTAACTCCAAAAGTGTTTTTGGTTAAAAAAGCTTATTGACTTAACGACTTTTTGAAAAAGAGTTTTTAAAAAAAGTGTTTGGATTTAGCTTTAGTGATGGGAAAAGCCAATAAGTCAATAAGTCAATAAGTTGTTTTTTTAAAAAGTGTATGGCTTAACTATTGTGAAGATTGGTTTGTCTTCCAAAAGCCAAAACAATAAGCCACGATTTGTGACTTTTTGAAAACGGCTTTTCAACTCATATCAAAAAACCAAAACAGAAAGTGCATCTGCTGTAGCAACTACTAACAAAAATATTCGAACAGGTTACATACTTGCAGGTCATAACTTGATATGTGACGTATATGTCAACAAATACCTTTTATAACAAATTGTGCATCGACTTTAAAGTTTTCTGCAAAGGCAATTTATTTTACCCAAAAACCATATGTGATCAATAAAAGTTATTTTAACTTCTTAAAAAAATAGAAAAAAAAAGAAAAAAAAAAAACCCTTTCTATACGACTATACCTCATTAAAGAAACTTGAAGGTTTGGATGCTAGACAAGCAGGTTAACCCAACCCTGTTTTGACCTGGCACCTAAAAGGAAACAAAACCGACCCACCTGTTTTGCCACCTCTAGTAAGCTTAAAAGCAAACTCAACTTACATCTTCTATTGACTAATGAAGCAATGACAATCATACTTTGACTACGCGACCCTAAATTCAACGCAGAATGTATATACCACTAGTAGATGTGTGGGTTCACAGTTAAGGAACATCTTATACTTACAGAAGTCGAAGAGGCTGACAGACTGTACCCTGCATGACAAAATTAGAAAAAAAAAAGTCAACACATAATAACTTTGAAGTAACATCTGGTATTAAAACGGTAAAAGCGGGCAGGATCACTCACCGAATGTAATCATGCTTCAAAGCTCCAGCACAAACGCGTCCATGCATGATCATCCAGAGTAACCAGACCATGAATCAGGTGGAACAGAGATTCATTAGAATACAGATTTGATTGTGTAACTAGCTATATGATATCTAAAATTCTAAATCAGTACACATTAAACTAAATGGGACACGAAACCATCACACTAGGACACCTATATTTCCTTTATAACTAGTCACAATAAAAAGACTCCAAACAGACAAAACCAAGATACCTTCTCCAGAGTGCCATTAAACATCTAAAGCACTGCCAGGTGGCTTCATAACACTGAGAGCTTCCTGAATGAAAAAATAAATTAGACTCATAAAATCTTTAGCACCAAAGGAAGAAGTAACAACACGTCATCATTAGAAACAAAGAAAACTGCAAGATGGAAGCACTAAAACAGTATTTCGAGCAATCAAACAAAAAAAACAAGACTTCTACCATTATCCAGATACGGCTGGAGGAGATATTGTTCAATATACAAAGTCAAGTAATAAAAAAGAAACTTGAAACAAGTTATTCCTTAATGGCGACCATCAAGAATGAGTACAAGAGAAGAAAACGCCATGTGGCGAGTTATCTTACAATAGAACAGAACACATTCCACTGCCACGAGGTCATCTGCTGACTTGGGCCATGTCAGGAACTCTATCCAAACTTCTTAAGCCACCACATAAAGATAAAGACAGATAAATGTCCAATGATTAGAGAATGAAACGAAATTAAGATCATAATTGATAAAAATGCAACATCATTTCTCTCAGTCAGCATCATTGTCACTTGCCCGTGATGAATGGATGGCTCAGTGCCTGCTGCACAGTTAGCCTCTTATCGGGATCTAATATAAATATCTTTTCTAACAGATCCTTAAAGTTGGCTAACATCTTTGGATCCTCTCCAGGGGAGCTCGTAACAATTGAACCAATGTCTTTTGCCTTCATATTAACCAGCCGTTTTACAGTCTGAAAATTAAAGTAATCAATACACCTCATATTATAGAAGGGTAAGGTAGATTGAAAAATTAACGACTACTTATTTTTAGTGTTTACCTTCTTGGTAACAGGGTCCTCTTCTATGGCAACAAAGTTAAGATCTTGATCAAAATGATGTTCAGTGAATGCTCCCTACAAAAGACAAGGAATCAAAAGAACCCTAAATTATAAGTAACATTTTTCATATAAGATTTCTGGGCAAAAAAATATAAAAATATATAAATAGCACCTTTCGAAGCATCTTTTTAGGGAAAGGACCTTTGAGTTCCATGTGAAGGCGAAGCATATCATTGTTTGTAGCACCAGGGAATAGAACTTTCCCAGTATAAAGCTCAAACAAACAGCAACCAATAGACCACATATCAACAGGATGATCATAAGTTAACCCTAAAACTGCATAAAACAATGTTCGACTTGTCAACAAACTGAATAGCAGAATAGATTAAAAATATAATATATAAAATGCTTACTTATTTCAGGAGCACGATAAAATCGACTCACGAGATACGGTGTGATCTCATTTTTTCCAGCAAACATAGCGTTTCCAAAGTCACAAAGCTTTAGAACATTTTTGGCATCATTTACCTGTTAAATCATACAAGTTAGAATGTCTACAACATTATAACAAAAAATACATGACAAATAAAAGCAGAAGTTCAAAAGTACTAACCAGCATGTTATCAGGCTTAATGTCTGTATGGAGGACCCCACAGTTTCTAAGATGTTTTAGAGCAATGAAGAGCTGTTTACCATAAGCCCTTACAGCAGTTAATTTAAGACCAATATTACGACCAAACTTTTTTAATACTTCACGAAGATTCATATGAAGAGATTCAAAAACTAAACAAAGATGATTCCGGTACTTGAAACTAGAAAGAAACCGAACGCAATGTCGTCTGTCCTCCAAATCAGCACCAACTAATTTCTTCAATATCACCAATTCTTCTAAACCAGCTTTATACCTGTTTAAACCAAATAGACAAACAAAAAAGTTAACACGTTTCACAGTTTAAGAACTAGATATAAGATTATGAACTTTATTATTGATTACATTTTATCATTGTTGCGTATGATCTTTATGGCTACTTCTTCTGGATCATTAGACCCAGCTTTAAGATCTTTAGCACGGACGACTGTTGAAAAGACACCTTTACCATGAGCAGCAATAACTTCATACCTACCATCAAGTATTTCCCCAAAACGGTAACCTGTAGGATGAACATAATGTAGAATTTAAATCTAAAATGACAAATTCAACTGTCATAAAAGAGGATAAAAAGTCAATTATGATACTTACTGTAGTAACCTTCGGCATCATCCCAGTTATCCTGAAGGCCACTTTTCTGAATGGTCAAACCGTCACCTTTACCCTGCAAGCATAACAACTAACTGAGAATGGAAAAACTGGTGTAGAAAACATTTTTAAACCATTAACTATTAATCGAATAAATGCATGTTTTACAAAAAAAAAAATATAGGCTATTACTTACAGATTTCCGCACTCCAGCTGGTGATTCTCCAAATATATCATCAGAAAACATGTCATTTGATCTCTCAATCTGTATATTTCAAAGATACCAAAGTCATTAACTGAACATTTCGGGGCTAACTTGTAAGGTATACAAAAATAGCAATAACTTGCCGTTTCACGTGCTCGAGGTGGAGATTCTCCAAATATACCATCTTCGTTTGATCCCTCACTCTGTAATATTTGTTGAAACATAAATGACATCAGTCCAACATAGAGAAAGCCTACTTAACTTTTAAATTACATAGAAAAAAACGCACCTTTGGAGTACCCTCTCCCAGACCGCCAGTACCAGAGGTCCTCTGGCCACCAGAACTACCATTTTGTGGTGGAGATCTCCCAATAGAAAATGGTGTGTCACCAGTATTAGTATCGGATCCTTCTCCTTGGCCATCAAGAGTGCCTAACTTTACATTAGCTGCATCTACAGACTCTTCCACATTCTCTTTAGCTGCTTAATACAATAGATATTAATGCCAAACGTGTATTAAATTAACCATTAAATCATCATATTCAACACGGTTCATACGAAAGACTCACCTTTATCCACTAACTGAGGCTTTTGCTGTTGCTGCAATGGCTTAGTCTTGTACTTTTCAAGAATTGCTTGAATACGCCTTCTACTCTCTTCCTTTATTCTGTTCAAATCTTCTTCTTCATCATCCTCCTCAATTTGCATGGCACTTCGTTCTGGATAAACCTCTTCAACAACCTCCTCCCTACAGCAAAGTTCAATTCAAAACATATGTAAAATGATTGACTGATAAAATAATTATTAATAATAAAAGAGATACCTATTAATCTTCTCAGTATCTGCATCTACAGCTTTAAGAGTATCATCTTTTTGTCGATCATAATTCCTATGGTTATCTCTGTAGTCCGTTTCTTCATGTCTATGGTGTTTGTAATCATTGTTCCTGTTACGATCACCATCGTTGTAGTTATAACTTCTTCTATTTCTACTGTTTTCTCTCTCCAAATCTAGGTCACGCTCACGGTTTCGCCTTCCCCGATCTCTTTCCCGCTCCATATCCCTCTCCCTATCCCTCTCTCTCATATCTCTCACCCTATCCCTCTCTCTCATGTCTCTCTCCCTATCCCTTTCCCTGTCTTTTCTCATTCTCTCCCTCTCAAACTCTTTCAAATCCCTCTCTCTATATCTATCTCTATCCGCATCACGGGTATCTAGACTACGTCTGCTATGACTAGAACTACGTTCTCTTTCTTTATCCCTAACCAAATCTCGACTCCCATGTCTGTAATCTTTCATTCGTGCATTTGTCCTTTCATCGTCACTATTCCCACTAGCCTTCTTGCTTCTATAATACTCACTATCCTCCTTCAGTTTCTCGAGTCGAGTAGCTCCTCTAGAAATGCTCTGGGACCTAGACCTAGAACGAGCCCTACTATGGTCATGAGACCTAGATCTACTTGTTGTAGAATCGTCTTCCCGCCTTCTTTCATGCACATGCTTGCTTGACGAGTCTTTATGAACTTTCACATAGTCTTCATTAGGCTTCTTACGTTCCCTTGTTTCATAATCATCATCATCATCATCATAATGACTCTTTCTGTTCCCACTTCCTTTTTTAGCCTCAATTCGAGGATGTCCATTATCACTATACTCCTTAGTCTTGGAGCCATTACTTTCATCATCTAAAGGCAAACTAACGCTTTGATTAGGCTCCACCATATCACCATGAACTTCCTGCAAATAAAACATAACAAAAAAAACATGAGTACCCATTCACAACGTCTAAGCGTCCTACAACACCAACGTTAGACAGCACACTGAAAAAACTGAGATTAAAAAAAAAGTACGAGAATCACGTCACCAGTTCTTACAAATCAGTTGAAAATCATCAGAAGTCTTCAAAGTACGCCTAAAAATTTTAACTGGTGGTGGAATGCATAGCTCATTTTCTCTGTGTCGGAAACACGATCTTAAAACATTCGTAAGCACCCGAAACATACCAAAAGACTCCATAACACCAATAAATGAATAAACATTAAGAAAAGAAAAAAAAAACAGAAAACAAACACCTTTAATATTAACTCTCACTGCAAGTTCTTTAATATTGCAAAAGCAACAATAAACTCCAGATTTAATAAGTTTTTTAAATCAAAACAAGTCTTATTGTTAGTTATACAATAGCAAACTTATTTATCCCATCAAAGCAATGTTTTACCCAATCTAAGATATTATAAAGTTAAAACCCTAATTCGACTCAATTCCTATCGATTTCTAAGCAACCAAAAGTAATTACAAAACAAACTCACTAAAAATTAACAAATCCGAAAAAATTAGGGTTTGAAACAGACCGTGTGAATTTCTCCAGACTCAGCATCCGAATCCCCAACCTTCTTATCCACGTCAGCACCGTCATCTTCCACAATCTCTCCTTCCTCCATATCATAATCACTCAACCGATTATTAACAACCGGAACAGGAACAGGAACCGGAGGCGGTGGCATATCCGTAATTTCTTCATCGTCATCTTCGTTGCGTTTATCGTCGTCATGTAAATCGTCATGCTTACGGCTGTGATGACGGTGGTGACGGCGACGGTGGTGGTGATGGCGGTGTTTGTGGCGCTTGGAAGGTTCTTCGGATTCGTCGTCAGATGTACGGTGGTGCTTGCGTTCTTCGATGTCGGTGGTCATGGAGGGACCTAGGGTTAGGGTTTTTGTACAGAAAAGAGGGGATGGGATGATTGAAGGAGATTGTGAGTGAGGATTGATGAATGATTTGATGGATATTTGTAGAGAGGTTTGGTTAATTGTAGTAATAATAATAATATTGTGTTGAATCTGAGAAAAAGGGGTTTTTTGGCCAAAACCTAGAATGGGAAGTCGTTTATGTTAAGATTGGGGAAAGGGTGTCTTCCTTCCTTGCATTATTGGACTATTGGTCATTTGGTTTGGTACAATAAGATAACTAGTTGTATAAAATCACGCGCGTTGCGCGTTTTACAATTGAGATTTAGATGAGGGGTATGTTTGGCAAAATTAGCTGGAGGCTGATAGCTGGAAGCTGGTAGCTGGTAGCTGCAAGCTGATAGCTGGAAGCTGTTAGCTGGAAGCTTTTTAAATATATTTTGGTGTTTGGCAGAGTAGCTGGAGCTTTTAATAAAATGTATAAAATGACCAAAATGGACATAATTAAAAGATTGTAAAGAAGGTTTTTATTTTATTTTTAAAATAGAATGGGTATTTGTGTCATTTACTAATTAAAAGCTTGTAGCTAGTAGAGCTTTTTCTTAAAAGCTACTACTAGTAGCTTTTCACTGTAGAGCTTTTTCTCTAACCCAAAAGCTTCTAGCCCCTTCAACCAAACAAGGCTTTTTATTAAGTAGGAGCTTTTTCTTAAAAGCTTGAAGCTTGAAGCTCCTAAAAGCTCTTAAAAGCTCCTTGCCAAACATACCCGAGGTGTTAATCAATCAATGAATTATACAATCGAGACTCCATTTTGGTTGTAAACGATAAAAAAAATAAAGAAATCTACACATAAGGTAACATATGAAATTTGTAACGAAATTACATAAGATTATGTTATTTATATTAATAGTATATAATATAATAATTTTTTTTAATAAAATAATACGAATAAAATAATAGTATATAATATATTAATAGTGTATAATATAATAAAGTTTTTGAATAAAATAATAGTATACAATATATTAATTAGGGATGAACATATAAGACCGAATACCGATCCTGTCCCGATCCCGATCCCGATACCGTACTGAACCGATACCGAACCGAGTGGTTTCGGGATCGGTATCGGTACCCATATTTATGGATTTTCGGTTTCGGTGTTATCGGTATCGGTATGGTATCGGTATTTTAAGGTAAAATATCGATACCATACTGGTACCGTACCGATACCGTGCCGTTCGGTATCGGTATTGTCGGGATCGGTATAAAGAGCTTTTGAATAAAATAATAGTATATAATATATTAATTAGGGATGAGCATACAAGGCCGAATACCGATCCCGTCCCGTCCCGATCCCGATACCGTACGAACCGATACCGAACCGAGTGGTTTCGAGATCAGTATCGGTACCCATATTTATGGATTTTCGGTTTCGGTATTATCGGTATCGGTACAGGATCGGTATAATATATTAATAATATAATATAATATATTAATAGTATATAATATAATAAATTTGTTAAATAAATAATAATATAAATAAAATATTAATATAATTACTATTCATTTGAGTGTTACTATTCAAATGAGTTTGCAAATTAATATATTATAATGTGCACATTTTATTTTTATTAATAAAAACATTAGGATGCTATATGTTGATTAGTTTCGTTATAGCCGTAAACGAACTAAACTTTCAGTGAGTAGTTCATGAATCGTTTGGTGGAAAGTTCGTTTGTGTTCGTTTGTTTAGTAAATGAATGAACACACACAAAAAAATGTGTCACACCCTCAAATTTCCACTGCGGGGTTTATACCGCGAGGCGCATGACAAACCAGGATCTCATAGCCATAAGTCACATGAACGACTCTAAATGCCCAAACCATTTAGTTCGTTTTTGTAAAACCAAGTTGAAAAGTTTTAACCAGACAAAATTTAGTATAGCGGAAGCGAATAAATAAAACAGTTAAATAAAGTCTGCACAAAACACCGCGCCCAAAACCAGAAGTAAATAGTTTAATGTTAAAAACAGTTTAAATGTTTATTGTCCCATGACATAACATGATGCATGTCCTAGTCGTGCTCCATACCTAGTTACTCTTAGCACAAGATATACGGATATAGAGATATAGAATAATATTTGAATTATTTGAATGATTTGTATAGATATAGAGATTATATTGTTTCCTATTTTATCTTGTTCCATTCTCCCTATATAAAGGGGATTGTATTGTATTCTCAATTCATCAATAATAATATACCATAGACCACTTTTATGGTATCAGAGCTACGGCTCTTTGAAAACCCTAATCGCCGGCCGATATTCTTTTCTTTTTTTTCCGATTCCGATTAAAGGGCTAAGGATGCTGACGAATCAGAAGCTTTTGGCCAGGCTGCTAAACCTTCATCCCTTCACCCGGCCTATTCTGTGACCAATATTCACAGCAAGGTCCGCACCTTGGACGGGAAGGCTGTCACGTACACTTCCTGGGTCAAGTTATTCCGCCTACATGCCATCGCATACAAGGTTATGGATCACCTTGATGGCACTGACCCGCCACCTGTTACCTCAGCCGAATACACCCAGTGGGTCGAAATCGATGCTCTCGTCCTTCAATGGATCTTGAACACCGTTTCCGACTCTAACCTCCCACGTCTGCTGGGACAGGTCTCCACGGCTCGGGCCGCTTGGCTCAAGCTTGAAAAGACCTTTCTCAGCAATAAACAAGCCCGTGCAGCCGCCCTCGAAACCCAGTTCTGCAATCTTACCCTTGCAAACTGCTCCTCTATTGACGATTACTGTAAAAAACTCAGTGATCTTGCCAACCAACTCGAGGACGTTGATCACCCGGTCACGGAATCACGGTTGGTTCTTCAATTAGTTCGGGGCCTTCCACAAGAGTATGACACCACTGCATCTCTCATCCATCAACAGAATGCTGACTGGGACTCCGCTTGCACCATGCTACGCGACGAGGTTATTCGTCTGGCCGCCCGTCAATTGTCTGCCTCGTCCGTTCTGGTAACTCAACAGCAACAGTCTTCAACCTCATCACAGCAGCAGCCGCATCCTCAACAACAGTCGCACCATCAGCAGCCACACCCCAACCCAAGCCCGTACCCGTACCCGTACGCACCATCAGGGGGCCGGGGGAGGGGCCGGGGACGCTCCAGCAGAGGCGGCAGAGGCAGGGGACGCACAAACAGCCCCTTTTTCTGGTTTCCACAGCAGCCACAATATCCAAACTAGGCCTAGTGGTCCGTACCACCCTGTCCTTATCCGACCCAACAGTGGCAAACCGGCCCACAGCAGCAGCCCAAGCAGCCTTCGAGCTCTTCTTCTTCTTTTTCAGGTTATGGTCCCGCGGTCCAGTCCAATGCTCCCGAACAAGCTCCTTCGGCCCAGTACACAGGATACGCTCCTCAGCCCTCGGCCCCGCCCTCAGGTTACAGTTACAACGCCCTTTGTCCATCCGACTTGAGCGCAGCTTTTTCAGCTATGCAAATGCAAGCCCAAGACCCAACATCCTTTATGGACACCGGAGCCGAGGCACATGTTACTCAGGACCAAGGTATGATCAAAGTCCCATCTTCATATACTGCTTGTAATAAACTTTTAGTCGGTAACGGCGAATGTGTTCCAATTCTAAAATCCGGGACCGGCTTTTATAAATTACCCAACCGTACCTATATCTTGCCCAATATCCTTTATAGTCCCCAAATTATTAAAAACCTTATTTCCGTTAGACGTTTTTCACGTGATAATTGGGTTTCCATCGAATTTGATCCATTTGGTTTTTCTTTGAAGGACCTGCGCAATGGAAGAATTCTTTCTCGCCACAATAGCACTGGGGACTTATATCCATTCACCGCACCTGAACTGCCACCACAAGCCTGTTTTCTCACCACCGCTTCCGAACCATGGCATGACCGTCTAGGCCGCCCTGGATCTCAAGTTTTAGATATTTTGCATCGTAATTTTAATATTTCATGTAATAAAGACCATAGGTCTACTTTTTGCAATTCATGTCAACTTTCTAATAGTAAACGTTTGCCTTTTCATGCTTCTAATACTTACACGTTTGCACCTTTTGACATTATTCATTGTGACTTGTGGACCTCCTCGGTTCCTAGCAAATCCGGGTATAAATATTACATGGTCCTTATTGACAACTTTTCCCACTTTGTTTGGGTTTACCCATTAAAATATAAATCCGAAACCTTTCCTACCTTCGTCAAATTTCATCGCCTAATACACACACAATTTCACTGTCTTATTAAAACCTTTCAGTGTGATTTGAGCGGCGAATTTGACAACAACGCCTTTAAGACCTTTGCCCATCAAAACGGCTTACTCTTCCGTTTTGCTTGCCCTCAAACCTCCTCCCAAAACGTCCGTGCGGAGCGCATGATACGTCGCCTAAACGACATAATACGTGCTCTCCTCATTTATGCCCACCTTCCCCCTTCCTTTTGGGTGGAAGCACTCCACACCGCCACCTACCTCCATAACATCCTACCTACAAAACGCCTAAACTTTTTTACCCCTACATTTGCCCTTTACCTTCGCCACCCCACATATGACCACTTACGAGTGTTCGGGTGTGCGTGCTACCCCAATACCTCTGCCACCCAGCCACATAAACTTCACACACGGGCTATTCGTTGCATCTTTCTTGGATATCCACCGGACTTTTGTGGATACCGGTGCTTCGATCCCACCACGGGTAAAGTCCATATCTCTCGTCATGTCACCTTTGACGAGTCTACTCTCCCATATACTATTCCCACACCACCCACCTCCTATAATTTCCTCGATGATGACATACCCGCCCCCTTCACTTTTTCACCCAACCCACAGCCCGCCCAGCCTACCCAACCTGTTCCACCTACTAGCCCAGTCCGGCCCAACATCAACCTGCCCAAAACTCCCATTACCTATTCTCGTCGGGCTCGTCCTCGCACGCAAGCCCATCCACCCACGGCCCAGCCTCCTACGGCTGCCTCACCCCGACCCGCTAACTTATCCAGCCCACCAGGCTTTCCTACTCAGCCCACAGCCCCACCTCAACCGGCCCAAAATATCCACCCCTCCCAAACCCAACAGCCTGCTCACACTAACACCCACCCAATGTCCACCCGGTCCAAAACCGGCTCTCTTAAACCACCCTTAAACCTTCACACAGCCACCATATCACCTATCCCTAACACCTATGCCAAAGCCTTCTCGGACCCGAATTGGACACACGCCATGCAGGCTGAGTTTAATGCATTGCAGGAAAATGAAACATGAGATTTGGTTCCCCGTCCGACAGATAGTCCAATTATTCGTTGCATGTGGCTATTTCGCCACAAGTTTAAATCGGACGGCTCCCTGGAACGCTACAAGGCACGCTTGGTGGTAAATGGTAAGTCTCAGACGGTGGGTATTGATTGTGAGGAGACTTTCAGTCCCGTGGTTAAACCTGCTACGATACGGACTGTCTTATCTTTAGCTGTTTCACGTTCTTTGCCCATCCATCAGTTGGATGTCAAGAACGCATTTTTACACGGGCATTTACAGGAAACAGTTTTTATGCATCAGCCACCGGGTTTTGTGGACAAAAGATGTCCAAATTTTGTTTGCCGCTTGAAGAAGTCCTTATACGGGTTAAAGCAAGCCCCTCGAGCTTGGTATACTCGGTTTGCTACTTATCTTATTTCCCAGGGATTTCGCAGCAGTGTCTGCGACACTTCATTGTTTATCTACAACAAGGGTATACATACGACATATTTACTCTTATATGTAGATGATATTATTCTCACTGCATCCACGGATGTATTTTTACAGGACATTATTCGTTCACTCTCACGAGAGTTTGCTATGACCGATCTTGGTCGGTTACATCATTTTTTGGGGATAAAGGTGACACATCAGTCTCAGGGTTTATTTCTCTCTCAGTCACAGTACACGAAGGATATTATTGATAGGGATAAAATGTCCTCGTGTAAACCCTGTGTCACACCGGTTGATCTTTCATGCAAGCTCAGTGCTTCTGACGGACCCCTCTTTCATGATCCCACTTTATACAGGAGCTTGGCTGGGGCTTTACAGTACCTGATGTTCACACGCCCAGACATCTCCTACGCGGTTCAGCAGGTGTGTTTGTTTATGCATGAACCCCGGGTGCCACATTTTGATTTTATGAAGCGTATCATACGATACTTGCAGGGCACCATCTCTTATGGGATTCGTATAATTAAATCTAACGTGCACTCTCTCGTGGCTTATTCTGATGCTGATTAGGGCGGATGCCCAGACTCACGACGTTCTACGAGTGGCTATTGTGTATTCTTGGGTGATAATCTTCTCTCCTGGTCCTCGAAACGCCAGCCTATAGTCTCACGTTCAAGTGCCGAAGCGGAGTATCGAGGGGTCGCAAATGCTGTCGCTGAGGCGACTTGGTTACGTAATCTCTTGCTTGAACTGTATGTTCCTTTACAACGTGCTTCAGTGGTCTATTGTGATAATGTTTCCGCGGTTTACTTATCGAATAATCCTGTTCAACATCAGCGTACTAAACATGTGGAAATTGATATTCATTTTGTGCGTGAAAAGGTTCGCGTAGGGCATATACGCGTCCTGCATGTTCCTTCCTCGTCTCAATACGCCGATATCTTCACAAAAGGATTATCTCGAGAGCTGTTTCAATCCTTCAGATCCAGTTTAACCGTCTGCTCTGCGCCCAATCAAACTGCGGGGGGATCTTAGCACAAGATATACGGATATAGAGATATAGAATAATATTTGAATTATTTGAATGATTTGTATAGATATAGAGATTATAGTGTTTCCTATTTTATCTTGTTCCATTCTCCCTATATAAAGGGGATTGTATTGTATTCTCAATTCATCAATAATAATATACCATAGACCACTTTTAGTTACCTGCAAAAGCATGCTAACGTGTATCAACATAAAGTCGGTGAGTTCACAAAGTAATGCAAAAGAGTATATAAATGCACTGGTTTCCAAAACCACATAACCAACCAAAAGTGTAGGTCCTCCAGACCAAAATGTTCAAGAGTAATCAGTTTAAGCGTGTCAGGGGTAGCTAACCCACTCATTGCAACTAAACAGAATTATTGGGACACCTTCAGTAACATAATAATTTGCCTCAATAACTGGTGTCTATCAACACCAGTTCTCAAATTTGGTCAGAAGTTCATGCCCGTGCCTCAAGCACCTCAGGCATGAGGTTGCTGCACAACGTAATAGCGCTATCAACTAATACCCCGTTCGCCTCCAGCGATTAACCCAATAATATGCAAGGACTTTCCAAATGATAGAGTGTTTAGTTCACAAAGGACCAATAAGTTTTAAACTGATCAAAAACCCGATCCACGCAAGGAATCGTAAACCCGACCCACACAAGGAGTCAAACCTGAGTAGTTCCAAACCGGACTAGAAAACGTTTACCAAAGTTGTCTCCACCCGAGACGCATGCTTTTGAGAAAAAAGTAGTGAAACTCACCTTAGTATGCAAGCAAATAAATCCAAACTCCAAGTAGGGTGCACTACCGACTCCCTAGTATAAGTGTCACTAAGTAAGTATATGTGTAATACCATTACACCATATAACCCGTTTGTCCAAGACGTTTAAATGTTCAAAAGTGTGTAGGTGACACCTAGTAATTCTACATGCATAAGTAAACCCTACGGACCCGTTGGTGAATATGTTGGTTACATTTAGTTTTACACTCCATATGCGTCAAATACAAGTGCCCATTCAAATACATATCAAACACATAACACATAGGACCTCAATTAGTCATGTAAACACATAATACACCATCTGCGTTTTTAGGACAGATTGTGCGTCACCACAACTAATTTATTTAAAATACTAAATCAGTGAGTTAAACTCCCAAATTTTTACTAAATATTCTTTGGGATTCGTTTAACAACCCATATTTTTTTTTGTCTCAAAACAGAACACAAAAATTATTAAAATTCGTTCAACACAGCTATGTTCAGAAAACTTTCATAACAGGTCAGTTTAGTAGAAAAATTCCCAAAACTTGTGTATTCATCCAAACGGGATGAATCCACTTGGAAAAGCCAAATTATTCCCATGTTAATCTTCTGTAAAAATTTCATAACTTAATTCTTTATAAAACTCGAGTTATGACGGTTTAAAGTCGACTCAGTTTGTTAACCCGAAATTCTGATATGACCTATTTTCAAAGAAAATTCAAAAAACGACTCAAACGACGTCCAAATCACTCGATTTTACCCATCATAAAAAGCTAAGACCAGGTGTGATTTAACCATGCAAAGAAAACATCAAAACCATCATGTTAAAGCCACGTAACAGACCCTACAAGTTAACCTAAACATTATGTCCAGATTTTAATCATGCATAAACCTTTATTTAAATGACTCACGTGTGCGTATAAACGATCAGAAATCATCAAAAATCATTACAAAACATTCCTAAGACCTATTAAGATCAGAACCTATCATAATACATGCAAGAATCATAACCCTAATGATCAACCTATCAACAACTTGCGCAACAAGTAATCTGTTATATCACTAATCGCCTATCATCATGTTTAACTCGTTAAATCTTCAAAAACTTCAAGTTTTAATATTTATAAAAAGGTCTCAGACCTGGAAAAACTTAGTTATAGGGTTTTAATAACATAATAATAAGATTAAAACATAGTAGGTTAAGAATTATACCACAAGCTCTTCGAAACAACCAACCGAATGCTCTTGAAGCTTCCCGATTGATGTTCTTGCGCCTTAGCAGGTGGTTTGGGGTTAATATTTCGTAGGTAGGGCAGTAGGGGCGATTAGGGTTTGAATTTAGGTGATACAAGAGGCTTAGGGTTGCTTAAATAGGTGATTAAGTCGGTTTAGTGGCGTCAGTCACCCGCGCGCGGCCGCTCGGTCCCTGTGAGCGGCCGCTCACAGGGCCTTTGTCACAACCCGGCCACAGGGGGGCCTGGACGAAATAACAGTTTGGTACAACATTCATGCAAATGCAAGCAACAGCGAAAGCGGTATAAAAATAACTAACTTTATTAATATAATTTATTTACATAATACAATTCCTTTAACTAAAACTAGTCCCTGATCGTACTTGCGCGGTAATATCTACGGTTACTCGATCGTCTTCTGGTTCGTCCACTGGTTGTGACTCCGAGTTGCAATCATACGTTCTTCATATCTCCGAAGCCGGTACCTGAACACATGCTTAAAAGAGTTTGGGTCAACAATAATGTTGGTGAGTTCGTGTGTTTAGTTACATAGGCGCCCGAAATAGTTTATCAAGACTTTTTCCGTTATTCAAACAAGTTTAACAGTTTCAAGCACGTTTATCTGGTTATGGTGTTTCAATTCTACAAGCTGGCCACTCAACCCTTGGCACCTAGCCCATGCCTAACCATGTCTAGATGTAACAACAAAGTCTATGCCCGTTACTG
Organism: Ambrosia x helenae; assembly: GCA_030844895.1. NCBI lineage: Eukaryota > Viridiplantae > Streptophyta > Magnoliopsida > Asterales > Asteraceae > Ambrosia > Ambrosia x helenae. The sequence goes on from CM061225.1 coordinate 99,130,539, forward strand.
TCATAGCTTCTCAACCTATGTCCTGCCTCATAGGTTCCTCAATGGCAAAATATATGCCGCAACGACCCGTCGGTCTCAGTGGGGGTTTCCGGGTCTAGGCCGGACCACTGTGCGTGGGGGTTTTCCCCAAGTAGTACTACCCATATATTAAGTCGGCTCTATCCTAGAGTTAATGAGTGCCTGGTTCAGTATGCATAACAAGCAAGCAGGTAATCACGCTCTGTAAAACTAACACCATAATAATTTACAAAACAGTTTAGAAGCATGCGTCACCCCAAAACAGTTTAAAAGTAAAAGAGGGGAGTTCACGAAACTCGCATGTTTGCATAGCTCATTTATAAAATCTGGTGCTCGGTATCGAATACCGACATCCTCCTGGTTGGGCCCTATGTCGACACACCTTATTATTAGTATTTGGTTTCATTCATTATGGTTACGCGTGGGGACGAGCACGAGCGTATGGTTCATTATTTATAAGGTTCCATGTCTTTTTGTGGTTTTAGACTATGGCTTGTATTAGTATCTTTATCCAAATCTTAACTTTCTAATGTCCAAATTATCGAGGTATTATCCGTTTCAATACACATGTTTGTACTCTTTGTCTTAGTATGCGTTGGTTAACATCACGCCTAAGTCTTTGAGTCTCATTGTCCAATGTGAATATTATTGTCCACTTTAATTTATGTATTTATACAATGTAGTTAATGCACGTTGATCTAATTAAGTCCATGTCTTAATTGATAATAATGTCCACAGATCCAAGTTCATACAACTAGTCCAACCATCCAAATTACCAATGTCCAAATCTAAAGTCCGGACACAAGTTCTAGTCTTACGCCTCCATGCACATGTCCACAATCTTCAATTGTCCAATTTAATGCTTAAGTCCTATAATTCTCATATGACTAGTCCGCCAAGTTAACTAATGTCTACGCCACTAATCCGAGAGTCCAACTTATCAAGTGTTTGACCCAATCCTATCTATACTTGTTAGTATATGTATTTATATATATGTTCGTCATGACGCTCGTCAAGGTCCCACACGCAATATGAATAATTATCTAAATACTAGTGGGAATGCCCGCGCGTTGCGGCGGGTGTCTCAAACCCAACACAGGTGGCAAAGTTTAAGGAAGTCAAAGTCTTGCTTAAGTCATATTTCGCTGGACAACTTTACAATAACACTAATGTTTTCAAGTCAACACCTAAGAAAATAATAAAACAACATACTTTAATATCTTTTAACAAAGATGGCTACCAAGAATTAGAATTATTTAATGAATATTGTAGTATTTTGTTTTTTTTTTGAACGGTCAACAAACATTTCTGCCCGACTATCCATGAGAGTCCCCACACTATGGACAGACCCCACAACTAACCCAATTGAGGGCCCATATGTACCTCGGGTGGCTGGCATAGTCAGGCCCGCCAATGCAGTTTCCGAAACCGGGGAATCAGGACTCGAACTCGTGACCATAGGCTAGGAGTCATCTATCATTTCTCATTATGTCCCTCGTGGAAATCGAACCCGGGACCCCCAAGAGAGATCTCTGGTTCATTCACCAACTGAGCTACCCGTGAAGAACAATGAATTTTGTAGTAATGTATGCATTTTTTGGCTTATAACTACTAAACCACGCAAGGATGCAGGCATCCACTGAAAGGCTGCAGGCATGAGCAACCTTCAATATGAAGCCTGAATAGTCTTAGAGCTTCAATAGGGTTTAGAAATTTTAGATTTTTAATTAAAAAGAAAAGTCAAGACTGATGTGTACTGTTACCAGTGTTAATTTATTGACCAAGAGAACCTTACCCTGACTTTGCAAGCTCCACCCAAATGTGTCATAAAGGTAATAAGATCCATTTTCTAAAATGCTAAAAATAAGATCCATTTTCTAGTATTAATTTTCATGTAAATTTGTCATCTTCCTTAACCGATCAAGTTCAATAGAACTGTTTTGATCTCAAACCGGTTAAACAAAAATTTTAGATAAAAGGGAACAAGGCAAACGGGTTGAAAATTGCTCCAAATCTAGTTTTAATGCATACCGGTATAATCTCATGGATCATTTTATTTAAAACATAAATTCTGACTGTCATAATATTATTTTTTGCAATCATAAATAGCATGTATAAAAATGAAATCTGATTTAAAAAATCTTACAATCAAGTCAATCAAACATAGATTAAAATGAAAACATGTACATACCTAGTAGCCATTGTCATCATACACATTTGCAGATAAGCTAGATAAAACAAACAATTTAAGTGTCCCATAATCACCGCTGCCATCAGTTTGCGGGTTGGTGTCATATGGAGCAATCGAACCAAATAATCAGTTGTAACAAAACTAATAAAGTCAAAATAATCAGCTGTAACAAAACTAACCAAACTTAATGAAGTTCTTACCTTTCTCTGTGACTTCTAAACTAAAACCTCAACGTTATTTCTTGTAACAGGCTCAGTTATGGAAATTTAGAACCAGAGAAAGCGGATCGGACACAGCCATGACTGCAACACAACCTCGAAAAAGTTACATACAGAAAGTTTCATGGCTTAGACCAACAAATCATCAGTCTCTAGGGACAAAAAAAATGAAGATTAGGGTAATTTTGTTTACAAAAGTAATACATCTAATGACTCGTTGTGGGGAGCATTTACGATGACCTCAACCTCGTTACCAGCTACTTGTGTTGTTTGTCTCTGATGTGCAGAACAAAGCTGCCTACAATCACCCGAAATGACTTACCGTCCTTCACAATGACCTCAAATTTCTCAGACTTCAAAACTAAGGTTACATCATCAACCAGGCCTCGTACTTGACTGCATAACAAGAACTTCTGTCACTTTTCACGAAAATATAGAAAATATCAATTGGAAAAATAAAAACAGGTACAAGTTAAAGAAAACTATAAAAAGGCTTACCTGAAGCCTTAACATAAACAGATCATACTCTGATCGGGTGTATCAGAAGGCTAGTAAACACCGACGTCCCTATACGTTAGTCGTAATCTTAGAAATTTAAAAAATGCACAGAACCTTTGTAGATAAACAAATAACACTTAATCATAATGTTACAAAGGTAAGAATCAAAGTGGAACAAATGTAAGTTACCTTGATAAGAATTAAGGTGCAAATGGAAATAACTGAAGTCGTTAAATGAAAACATATAGGACCCACATTGTCCACCTCAAATTACTTATCCAATCACCATCTCAACCACAACCACAATCACAATCACCAAACCTAGCATCCTGATATCAGTGGCCTAACTTAAGAATTCGACAAACTGAGATATTTTATTCACACCCATTATCGATCTTGATGAAGCAACATGAAAAAGTGGGATCGCTGATGACGGGAGCAAAACCGCCACCATAATTTGAGTAAATAGCATAAGTTGATCTGCTTGAATTCCAAAGATTATACATGTGATCATATCATACTCCTCAGTGCAAATCTACATCATTATATAGAAAGAACATGATTTGGGTGATGAAAAACAATCCACATTTATTTAAGGGAGCTGATTTGTACACAGTTTATTTTGTTTCATACACAAGAACTATATATGTTAGGATAAAACTGTAAAGATCCCACAAACCCCAAGCATAAACACTTAAAAAACAAACCTGAGCAAGATTTTTCCCACTAACAATAGCAATAAAATATTTATATCATCTTTAAAACAGAGGCTACCATTAGAATAGAACGAAGTTGATTCAGTTACATATTTAAACAACCCCAATTATCAACAAAACATATATCCGCTAACAATTGTCTATCAAGAAAACAAGATACGAAACCAATGCTGTAAATTAAAAAGTTAAAACAAAAATACATAAAAAAAAAAAGAATAAATGCATACCAATTAGAAGCGGCTGAGAATCAGGAATGCCATGACCATTCTGCTCATATATTATATTAATAATAACCATTTGTTAAATGGCATCCTAAGCAGTTAATGTCGGAAAATATCGGTTATCGGTCGAGGACCGATATTTGATATATCGGTTTTCGCGGTGAGATATCGGTGGGATATCGGTAATTTTATATCATGCAAAATCAATATATATATAGAGATTTAACACTAACAATTAAATATAATCTCCTACAATTAACAAATTGACCTCTTGCAACATGCAAAACAATAACAATTGTAGCAGGTAGGAACTTATTAAGACTTTAAACACTAATATTTAACACTAATATTTAACACTGACAATTAACAATTAAGACTTAAAACACTAACAGCATCAATAAGAAGCAAGACACATAGAAGAACTAATAAGAAAGATACCGATATCGGGAATATCGTTGATATATCGGTCAAATATCGACAAGATATCGGTCAAATATTGGTCAATATCACCGATAATATCGGTAGAAAATATCGGTCAAAATATCGGTATCAATATATCGGTTGATGACCGATAACCGATATATCGGACCGATATAGCGGATATATCGGTGATATTAACTGCTTAGATGGCATCCCACGAAGAAAGAAAAAAACAAACCCAAAGAACCGGTCATGGAGGTCTCCATCGTCACCCCTTTCTTCTCCGGTTCGTATAGCCGCCGCACATGTGACTCCAGCAACCAACCACGCGATCTACGAATATCCTCAACATCTTTCTTATGTCTGTAGGCCTTCAATCGAATGTTACAGGGAGGGGATTTGAATTTCGCAATTAATCTCATTCAAGTTGATCATTAGGGTTAGCAAATATATTATTCAGCAACTATATACAAATGAAGCATGAAAATTACACAACTAAAACCCTATTAAAACTTAACAAAAAAAAAGTAAAGAAGAATAAAAACACGAACAGATGTATAGAAGATATTGAGAACATAATGAAATGGAAAGGGAGTAGATTAATTGGAAGATAGACCTTTCAAATACATAGTAGAAATCGGTTTCAACAAGAATGGCTTAACTCCTGCAATGAGTTGCATCATTGGTTTATACCATTGCCATCATTAGTTGTACTAAAGGGCATAAATGGAAGAAAAGGGGTAAAAAATAGCTAATTACATTTGAGACTCTTGGAATACCATCTTAAAATGATGGTGAAATGACTAACTTAGTCACCTCTCCTCCTTAATAAGGTAACATAGATACTTGTCTAACTATTGGGTTTGGTTATACCTATAGCTCGTGTTGACCCGGTTGACCCGAGTTGACTGCCACGTTGACTGGGTTGACCATTTGACTTTCGTTGACCATTCCTTGACCCGCCTCTGAACCTGACCCGAACCCTCAACAACATAACACCTCCACCGTTGTCCTGTACCACCTCCAATATCCATCATCATATCGTCACCACCACCTGACCACCGTAACCACCATTAACCGCCACCCTCTACTGTGAACCTTCTTCGTAACCACCTTCAACCACCAAACTTCCATCCAGCACCATCACCGATTACCCCTGTCACCACCGTGACCTTTGACCTGTATGGTTCCTAGCTATCGGCCCTGTTACTGTAACAACCATCCGCTCCAGTCGCCTCAACAAACATCATCACAAATCTTAGATTAAAAAGGAAAGGAGGTTGATTTGGGTTTACCTTCACCGTCGGAGGCTACCATGGAACCCATCGGACTCCTTCACTCGAGCCACCACCGCCGCTACACAGAACCACCACCACCGTCCGGTGGTGACGGTCGGTTAAGGACCCAGCCGGTCCCTCCTCCTTCTGCTTCTTCCTTCCTTGATCTCTCTCTCTCTCTCTCTCTCTCTCAGTTTTCTCTCTAGCTTCCTTTCTCTATCTCCGTGTTTCTCTCTCTAAATAATAATCAGAAGAGGTTGTGGAGATGATGGTGTTGGTTGTGGGGTTGGGCCGCCGGAGAACCACCGTCAGCGGTGGTGGGAGCCTTCGGCTCCTCCTCTTCTCTCGGTTCTCTCTCTCTCTAGTTCACCCCCTCTCTCTCTACAAGTGTGTGTGTGTGTGGAGATTGAAAATGTCCAGATATGTGTGTGTGTGTGTCTGAGTTTATAATAAAAGGGGTGGGGTGTTGTGTTAAACATTTAGGTTGGGCATGTGTCACCTTGAAATGGTGACACATGTCCCGTGACTAATCAAGTTCGCTCGAGTTTGGTTCGGGTTCGTAACGCGTATTAGTTTCGTCTCAGGACATGTACGATAATAATATTTTATATATTTAAAAGTTCGGTTTTTAGTTTCGCACATAACCGTCTCAATCATTACCGGCTCTGGTTCACTTTTATACACGATACCAATATTAATATGCGAAAAAATTTTGGGGGTCTGACCCGGGTTGTTACAGCCTTGGCCCGCGTGGGTGGCCCGTTTCGTCACCCGACGTGTTTTCCTTCGACGCTTTCGCTATTTCGGACCGTAATAAGTGTAACCCCATGTGTTAAGACCCCAATCATCCTAATGGTCCACCTTTAACGATTTCTATTAACGTATTCGGTTTAAGTTCACATAATCACATATGGTTTGCACATAGTTTCACCGAATATCACAGAGGCACATAATCGCAATCAATCCAAATCAATTAACTCACTATTATTATACTTCATTATTCACCAACGTCCGAGGTTCACTAATCATGTATACAGTCTTGAATTACCACCTTATGCAGTTATTAACTTACAACTATGTAACGTGTGTCCTATCTAGCTAACCCTAGTTAAGTATAATGCAAGGAACGTAACTAGAGTTTAGTTAAAGTGAGAACCTGAAATTGCGGGGTATCACATCATCCCCAAGTTGAAAAGAATTTCGTCCCGAAATTCAGCAAGTAAACAATAAAGCCAGCTAGAAAAGTGTGTTCTTGGTTCCCGGATGTCACATCATCCCCAAGTTGAAAGGAATTTCGCCCCGAAATTCACTTTGAGCGAGCTGCTTTATGTTCGGCATTCGATCTATGCACCGGTTCAGGTTCAGTAAAGAGGTGTGGATATTTGAGCCGCATCTGATCTCTGCGCTCCCACGTATATTCTGGTCCTAGACGGGAATTCCACCGTACCTTAACAATAGGTATAGTGCTTTGTCTGAGTTTCTTGACGCCCTGCTCAAGGATCTCCACTGGTTCTTCCACGAATCGTAGCTGGTCGTCCACCTGAATCTCCTCCAGTGGCACTACTAGTGTTGTATCCGATAGGCATTTCTTCAGGTTTGATACGTGGAATACATTGTGCACTCCACTGAGTTCATCAGGCAAGTTTAGCTGGTAAGCTACCGGACCAATCCTTTTGACAATCTCGAATGGTCCAACGTATCGTGGGTTCAATTTTCCCCGTTTCCCAAAGCGTATCACCCCCTTCCAAGGTGACACCTTTAACAAAACCTTGTCCCCAACCTGGAACTCCAAAGGTTTCCTACGCTTATCAGCGTAACTTTTCTGTTGATCCCGAGCAGCAGCCATCCGGTTTATGATTTGTACTATCTTCTCAGAAGTTTCGTACACGAGTTCGGGACCTGTTAGCTGGCTATCCCCAACCTTAGTCCAGCAGATGGGAGACCTACATTTGCGTCCATAAAGTGCCTCAAAAGGCGCACACTGTATTGAAGTGTGGTAGCTGTTGTTATAAGATAATTCAATCAAAGGCAAGTGCTTATCCCAACTGTTGCCAAAATCCACCACGCACGCTCGTAGCAGATCTTCCAATGTTTGGATGGTACGTTCACTCTGTCCATCTGTCTGTGGGTGATAGGCTGTGCTCATATCTAAGCGAGTTCCCAAAGCGTCTTGGAGAGTAGTCCAGAAATGAGAAGTGAATCGCGCATCGCGATCCAATATAATAGAAGTAGGCACCCCATGCCTAGAGACTACCTCCTTGATGTAGAGATTTGCTAGTTTCTCCGGCGAGTCCGTTTCCTTTATTGCCAGAAAGTGTGCCGATTTGGTTAAACGATCCACAATAACCCAAATCATGTTATGGCCCGTTGGCGTTCTAGGAAGCTTTGTAATAAAATCCATAGAAATCCCATCCCATTTCCACATAGGGAATTCTGGTTGCTGGAGTAGGCCTGAAGGTTTCTGATATTCGATCTTAACCTTCGCACAAGTCAAGCACTTACTAACATAAGTGGCTATTTCGGCTTTCATGTTTGGCCACCGGTAAAGAGTTTTAAGATCTTGGTACATCTTGTCCGAACCAGGATGTACCGAGTATCGAGAGGTGTGAGCTTCATCGAGCACCAGTTGTCTGAGATCCCCAAAACGTGGTATCCAGACTCGATTCATAAAGTACTGAAGGCCATCTGTCTTTAGTTCTAAGTGCTTATCAGCACCATGTAATATTTCAAGCTCAATGTTTTCTCCCTTCAAGGCCTCGCCCTGGGCTTCACGTATCTTATCAGGAAGATTAGAATGAATGGTAAGTTGTAAGGCTCGCACCCGTTTAGGTTTCGTTTCCTTCCGACTGAGAGCATCAGCTACTACGTTAGCTTTCCCTGGGTGGTACTTGATGGCACAGTCGTAATCATTCAGAAGCTCGACCCATCGACGCTGTCGCATGTTCAGCTCCTTTTGATCGAATATGTGTTGGAGGCTCTTGTGGTCAGTGAAGATCGTACACTTCGTCCCATAGAGATAATGCCTCCAGATCTTTAGAGCAAAAACCACTGCTCCTAGTTCCAAGTCATGGGTGGTGTAGTTCTTCTCATGGACCTTCAATTGACGTGAGGCATACGCGATTACCTTATCACGCTGCATCAGCACACACCCTAACCCTTGGATAGACGCATCACAGTACACTACGAAGTCCTCTGTACCCTCAGGTAATGATAGTATAGGTGCACTGCAAAGTTCCGACTTCAGTAACTGAAAAGCAGATTCTTGGGCATCTCCCCACTTGTAAGTAATACCCTTCTGTGTCAAGGCGGTGAGAGGTTGAGCGATCTTAGAGAATCCCTCAATGAATCTGCGATAGTATCCCGCGAGACCAAGAAACTGGCGCACCTCAGTAGGAGTCTTAGGAGCCTCCCACTTTTTAATAGCATCAATCTTGGCGGGATCAACATGTATTCCTGCCTTGTTAACCACATGTCCAAGAAATTGGACTTCTCGAATCCAAAAGTCACATTTATAGAATTTAGCATACAACTGCTCATTCCTCAATAGTTCCAAGATCAGCTGCAGGTGTTGCTCGTGCTCTTCCTTGCTCTTGGAATAAATCAGTATGTCATCTATGAACACTATGACGAATTTGTCCAAATAGGGTTTGCACACACGGTTCATTAGATCCATGAATACAGCCGGTGCATTACTTAGCCAAAATGGCATCACTAAAAACTCATAATGTCCATAACGAGTTCGAAAGGCTGTCTTTGCCACATCCTCCTCTCTGACTCTCAGCTGATGGTATCCTGACCTCAAGTCAATCTTAGAGTAGAAACTCGACCCTTGCAGTTGGTCGAACAAATCATCAATACGAGGCAAAGGGTAACGGTTCTTAACCGTCACTTTGTTCAACTCCCGATAATCAATGCACATGCGGAAACTCCCGTCCTTCTTCTTAACAAACAGAACTGGAACTCCCCATGGCGAAGAACTAGGTCTAATGAAACCCCTATCCAATAGCTCTTGGAGTTGGGTAGATAGTTCTTGAAGTTCGCCCGGTGCTAGGCGGTATGGTGCGCGTGCAACTGGAGCTGCTCCAGGCGCCAGATCAATTTGGAACTCCACTTGATGAACAGGTGGAAGTCCAGGTAATTCCTCTGGGAAGACATCTGGAAAATCTCGGACTACTGAGATGTCCTCAATCTTGGTTTCAGTTTCAGCTCGAGTGTCAGATATGTTAGCCAAAATGGCTGGACAGCCCTTACGAACACACTTCTGGGCCTTCAAATAGGAGATGATGCCCACCATGGCACCACCTCGATCACCCTGTATAGATAAAAGTTCTCCACTTGGGAGGGGAATACGAACAATCTTCTCCTGACAGAGAATTTCAGCATGCTGCTTGGACAACTAGTCCATGCCAACCACGAGGTCAAAGCTACCTAGGGTGATAGGTAAGAGGTTGATGGCGAACAATTGCCCATTCAACTCGAGCTTACAGTCATGATGTATATGGGTTACCTCGACAGGCTTCCCATCAGCCAATTCAATAGAGTATGGGGTATCAAGAAGAGTAGGAACCATCCCTAATCGTTTACTAAGCTTTGATGATACAAAACTATAGTCCGCACCAGTATCATATAAAATAGAAGCAAGAGTGTCGTTCAACGAGCACGTACCCGTCACGACGTTATTAGGTTATATTTTGGGTAGATATGGTTAATGTCTTAATATATATGTGAATTCTTTCATAATCAGAAGTTAGTAATTGTTCATTTGTGTTTGTTTCAGTTCATGAACACTTATTTGTATTCGTTTGTGTCCATTTGTGTTCAAGAACACTTGTTTGTTTTCATGAATGTCCGTTTGTATTCGTGTGTGTTCATGACCAAAATTAACAAACAAACTTGAACACGAGCGTTTTCTTAACAAATGAATACAAACAGAAACTCCCATTCGGTAAGTGTTCATGAACACATATATTTCCTTGACAAACGAACACGAACAAAGCCTTGTTCGTGTTCGTTCGGTGCGTTTTGCAGCTATAGGTTGCATTAACCGTTTAACTCATTTATCTCAATGGATTAAACGGGGTCGCAGGTAGTAAACAAGTTGTCACGTACTAATCGAGTTAGTGAATTAGAAAAAGAAACTTGGTTAAACATGTTGCTGGGTCAATGTATTTTATTAAATGTGCAAGTCTGAAGATGACGAGTTTATTGAACATGAATAATGTTAGATACAACAACCCAAAACCTGATTATTTCCATGACATGTGTATATTGTCACCTCTAAAAGTATATTCATTTTTTTTTACTTTTTGTCAAAATGTTAAAAAAAAAAAGTAGCATTAGTATGCTTAAAACATTTGCTTTTCGGGTATAATTGACTTAATATAGTTCTACAATATTGCAATAAATTAGTTCGCTTATATAATGGATACCCCGTCCAAAGTATGTATTTAAAAAAAAAGAATACGAGTGTGTGTCTGTTATGTATAATTGCTTTGACATAAGCATTATCCGTCCCAAATGTAAAACAAAATGTTAAAGTAGCTACGTTGCTCAGGAGAATGATATGTGTCTAAGTCTAAATACTAAAGAGCTTATAGCCTAGCGATACCAATACGTGATACCAATACGTATTAAATGTGTTGTCCCCTCCTTTCTCCCTCCACCCACTTGAGGGCTTAAGTCCTATAATGGACATATGTATAGGGAGTGGATTAGAGGGTCTGATATAACTAAATTAAATCAAATTGTATGTGTTGAATTGTTTCAATAGGGTTGCAACCATCAAATTACTCCAAGGACGAAAATTTGAAACATTATTTACATGCATAAATTTATATATATACAACTTATATAACAAGAGCTTTAATAGTTCAATAATATTTGTAGTGATTTACAATTGGAGCTTCTTGTTGTTCTGCTTCATACTGGACCGGTAGCTCTTCAATTTCAAGAATTTCAACTCGGCGGTTCATCTTTTTCCTTAACTTGATGGCAACATCCGCCGGTTTAAACCTCCCACACACGCTGACCCGGTTTTGTTGCTTTTCTATCAAGTGCTTCTCTATTTCTTCATTGTAGTTGTATTTCATGAATTAATATATAGTTCACATAAAATTGTTAAAACTTATTATTTGTGCATAAAACTAATGTTTACCTTTCATGTTTAGGATGTTTCTCCTCATTTTTCTGCAACATGAGTTGCAATCAAGGTTAACCCTCATTACCATGCAACATATCTACATAATTCCGACACACCAAAGAAAACAACGATAGTTAGAAAAGCATATCGGTTTTCTATATATGGATGGCGAAACTAGTTTAGTTTGTATGAAACTCAATGCTTACCTGTCCGTCCATCACGTCCCAAGGATTGCTACGTGTTGGTTAGCTACAACACAGATAGCGATAATGATATAGAAATTTTTTGTAGACTAATATTTATAATATATATGTGTGTGTGCGCGTGCGCAGGTGTGGGGATTGATTGTGTGTAGGATGGATTTAGAAAGAATGATGGCTTTTAAGGTTGAATTTAGGGAAGAATGAAGATGGAAAACTTGAGGAGAAGAAAGATGAGTAGGTTAAGTCACCTTTCTCAACAATTTAGGCCTTACTTTTGGACTACTTGATGTCATGTTAGGGAAAGCATATATGTTCCTTTGTTTGAGAACATTACTTGCATACCTCCAATCAAGTATGTAATGGGCCTCCTTACCATCCAATTATAGAATTATATCAGTCATGTCTTATTATTATGATCATGATACCTACATATGTAGAAATGAATATTCTTTGGAGTGTACATTACTTTTGTACAAAATCTAAAAAAAGTTAATATTTTTTTTTTGCCATTTGAGTTTCGATAATAAATAGTCTAAAAAATGATAAGTTCTTATTTGGATTCTTTAGATATTTTTTTATTCCATTAAGCGAAAATTACATAAAAATAGCATACAGACAGCAACAAACTACACCACCTGTATGGCGAAAAAAGTTTATGTTAAAAGTGTTTTGTTTTTTAATAGCAATAGCTCTTACAAATGCATTTCCGTGAGTAAAGTGCACGGATGGTCCCTGTGGTTTGCCCAAATTTAAACTCTGCTCCTCAGCGTTTCGAAATTACACGTATGAGATCTGTGGTTTGTATTTTGTTTCATTGATGGTCCCTAACTTGGATGGAGGTTATGTTTTTCAGTTAAGTCAATGTGAAATTACTAAATTACCATCTTTAAAAAAAATAAAAAAAAACCCACCACCACCATATTCCATTATCTTCTCAACCCCTCTATTATATCTCCTCTTCTCAAACTCACCAACCACAACCATCTTTCTCTCTCTCTCTAGCCCTCTCTTGGTCTCTCTCGCTCTCTCTCTAAACCTCTCCCTCTCTCCATCATCTCGTCAAAACCTTCGTACACAGTGCAAATCACCCTTCTGCCAATTTTTAAAACCAACCCTGATGGATCCATTGCTCGAAAGATAATCACCCTTCTCCCAACGTTCTCATAATCACGTCCATCTGATACCCGGTCTTCATCAGACGCCAACACAGCTGCATCAACTCTTGACACCTCTTATCAACATTCACATCCTCCGCCCCACCCAACCCCAAGCCATCACCATCCTCTCTAGGAGCAAAACTCTTAATCAAATCCCAATTCGAACCTATATCATCCACAACCACTCTCGACATAGCAGGCGGTGGAGCTAATAACGGTGGCGGCGCTGTGTAATCAAATCTCAATTCGAACCCATATCATCCACAATCATTTGGGTTTCTGTTTGTTTGGGGTTCACGAGAAGGTGGGTCAGTCCCCAACCACCACAACTCCACCTTGATCACTGATTTTGGGTTAGGGTTCGGTGGTACGGAAGTTGGGTTAGGGTTGGGGTTCGGTGGTACTGAAGCTGGGTCAATTGGGTCAATTTGGGCTGTGATGATATAAAAATAGCTCAAAGAAAGTAGGTGATATTTGATCGACTGTAATGAAAGCCGTCCATAGTGTATTTTAAATGCATCAAACCTGCTAAGTCATTTTATTCATAAAAATGTATTATTTTTTTTTAAATGATATCATTTAATCAGCCTGGGATTTTATCAATTTTATCAGTGTTAGGGTTGGGGTTCGGTGGTACTGAAGTTGGGTTAGGGTTGGGGTTGGGGACGACGATGGTTCGTTGACTTTGACGAATTTGTGGGGGTGGTCGTGGTGGTTGGAGGAGGAGGGGTGATGTTGGTTGTTTGAAGAGGAGGAGGTGGTGGTGCTAGTCATATACACAAAAGATTAAACTGCTTGGATAGTCCCTATGGGTATTTTGGTCATTTTACATGACTTAACTGATAAAATTTAACGACGTTAGCTGGTAGGGACCAAAATGTTATAAAATGTAAACGTTGGGGAGCATTGAAAATATATGGGGGCAGACGTAAAATTTGGGCAAACCACAGGGACCATCCGTGCACTTTACTCTTTTAAAAAACTACACCTATCATTGAACCAATGGACTGAAAAACCCAAGCCAACCATAACGACTACAGCCCGGTTCTAGTCTGCCCATTCGGTCTGGTCTTCACAACATCGATTTATGCGGGTTCTGGGGGCATCTACATAAATCGATGTTGTGAAGTTTATGCGGGTTCTGGGGACATCTACATAAAATTGGTGTCCTTAGATATATGTGTGCATAGATAAATTAGTGCAAGTCTTTATTAATCCTGTTCAAAAATCACCTCAAAAATCCCCGGAAAATGAGAAAAGAAAAAAGAAAAATGGAAGTACAACATAAAATCTGCTAGAACCAACCAATGCTACCCCTGCAAACCAAGTTTCTTAGCTGCATTGACCATTGACCCGAATGACGTATCATGCAACATGTTATGCAAAACGTTTTACATGGTCAAGCTATCGGGTTCTTGAACGATCTTTGCAAAGGTTTTAAGGAAGGCAGCCAAGTCAGCTCCATACACAATTCTGTGATCAGCAGTTACATTAACCTGTGAAATAGTTTGCACAACAAGGTTATTATTATTGAAGTAATAAAAATGTAAAAAAAATATTTTAATCCCATCCCATATATTTACAGAATGATGAAAATATGGACACAACGTGTTTGCAATTTCACCCAATCGGCCAATCAGACCCATCTTGACCTGTGCACATAAAAGCCTGTTTCCGCCTCTACTATTTGATACAGACTGTTTTATTGTTCTAAGAATCTAAATTCAATGATGACAACTAATACACAGGCATTGCTCAAGTAGATTCTGTTATTAAATTTAAAATCCAATGTAAATTGACTCATAAAATAAAATGGAAATAGCAACATGAAATTATATATACATGAAGATACCATGTTTTTCAAGATCCTGTAACTCAAACCTAATATTAGATTTCAGTTATCCCTAGAGGTGGAAACTGTGAACCATTTCCATCTAAACGGGTCAATTTAGGTTATCTTTAATGGGCCAAACAGGTTAAATCTAACAAGTAATCTGGCTTAAAGTGCACAAAGTGTACTTCTAATGCATAAAACCTCCAAAAATCCTTTTATTATATAGTTAAAGTATAAGTCAAATAATATAGTTATATAACTTTTATAATCATATTTGACAACTTTATAGCTTGCTAAAATTTCAAATGTTTTGGACCAACAGTGTTGTGTGTCAACAGTCAACCTGACTTTTACAAAAATCATATGTTTTGACCCGGTACCCAATCGACCTAGCCCAGCCACTTTGTCATCTGTTATCTTAAATTTTCTGAAACTTCAAGTTTTCCTTTTAATAGCTAACCCCAATTCAACTTCCCTTCATGTTTGTTAACATATGAACTAATTAATAAGACATATAAAAACTCTTTTCCCAAGTAAAAAAGACACATATAAACCAGGCTGTTAATTGAATTCGATAATGAGACGAGATGAAATCAAACAGGATGTCAAAAAAGTGTATAACATAGACTTAAGGAAATAAGACGGGCGAGATATGGATTTGACAACAAATATCAGCTCAAATATTTTCATAAAAACAAGGGAAAACAAAATTGGGATAAAATGATGGAAGAAACACTCACAGTAAGAAATACCGGGTCAGTCATGTTCTCATTTAGTAGAGTATCACACAAACAGAAGAAGCATCATTCTATATCACTAAGGATAATTTTCTGCTAACTTAGGATTTAATCTTTTTTCTTTAATCCATAAAATTTGAGTTCTTCATGCTAAATCTAAGGATAATTTTCGGCTAACTTAGGATTTAATCTTTTTTTCTTTAATCCATAAAATTTGAGTTCTTCACGCTAAATCTAAATTCGCAAGATTAATAGCATCTGAACTCTCTACAAGAACGTGCAAATGCATCAACCCAAACAGTTCCCTTTTCCCACTCCATCAAAGATAAGTTTCAAGTAAAATTTAATATATAGGTCATATGGCAAGAACTGGGGAGACCAACGGGCTAATGCATATTACCAAGGTCATGAAAATGTATGAAAGTTGTTGCTTATATATTCGTCTTCTATTCATATATAATGGTCATTGAAATAAAGATCATATGGACCTGATAGACCATTTAAGACATGAAAGACTCACCAGCATTTGACTTTTCACACTGAAATATCCATCTTTATCGGCAACAGGAGTAGGTTTTGAAGCTCCAACCGCCATAATAGCCCCCTAGAACAAATAAACATTTCAATAAGATCATACCTAACTAGCAGCGATAAATATTTTACAAAAGCATGCTATTTGTTAACACATGCCTGCCCAGGAGGTAGAATAGCATCAAAGCGATCCACTCCAAACATGCCTAAGTTGGAGAGAGTAAAGGTCCCTACAACCAGAACCACATAAGTCAATACCATTTTGTGCACAAGATTATATACAGAAACAAGATCCAAATTACTAATTGAAACCACTGTTGTCAATGCCCACCCACGCGCACGCCTAGGATAACTTTTCAGGCTCAGCTCAGCCTTTTCGCTTCGCTTCAAAAGCCCTACTTTCAGACCATCGGGCACATTTTTTCAGGCCAAGTTCCGACGGAATTCTGGCCAACAATTGTTTGAACAGGTCTAAAACAATTATACCACCCCTAAACAAGTATATAATCGACGTAAAACAACCTAAATTAACTTGAAAGAATCCTAAAACATGTTTAAAACTCCTAAAAATGTATTTTTATATCTTGTGCTTCGCTTAAAAGAACTCTTGATTTTTAAGCGCCTTGCACCGAGGCCCAAGACTCACCCTTGGCGCCTTACGCCTTTAACAACTATGATTGAAACTAATATAACTTGGTCGAATGGTCGTTACCTGAGTTGTACTCATGGGGCTGTAGCTGCTTAGATCGCGCTTTCTCCACAAGCTCCTTCCACTTCTCAGATAGCAGATAAAGATCCAACTACAACCACCAAAAACAGTATTTGGATCTCTCATGACCGTTGTTAAACAAACTTGCTAAAATATAAAATCACGACACATCCACAAACCTTGTCCGCATCCTGAAGAACAGGGGTGATCAAACCGCCATTGATAGCCACAGCCACAGCAATGTTAATACTACTATTATAAGTAAAACTCTTTCCATCTTTACAGCTTGCATTCACCACCGGGTGCTGAGCAAGCGCCATTGCAGCAGCCTTTGCCAGCAAAGCAGTCATGGTCACACCCTTAGACTTAACCTAAACATCCAAAACCAACCAGCAATCCGATTCATAAAACAAACAATTCAATCAAACAATCAAATCAAATCACATAACAAGTTAACAACTAGAATTAAATAAGTCTAGAACTCGACCTTCGCATATAGAGCATCAAGCGCATCAGTCATAACAGGGTACCCAACGCGAAACGTCGGCACAGACAAACTCTCAATCATGTTCTTCGACACGGCAGCCTGCATCGTCGTAAACGGAACAATAGTCGCCCCAGGTATATCCGGCAATGCAGGCGCCGACTTCGCCGGAGCAGCAGCAGCAGCAGCCACAGGAGCAGCAGCCGTCGTCACAGGAGCCGCACTTTTAACCGGTGCGATCCCAGCAGCAGCTTCCACATCAGCAGGAGTAATCCTCCCAAACGGCCCACTCCCAACCACCTTATTAATATCAACCTTATGCTGTTTCGCCAATTTCTTCGCAAACGGCGTCGAAACAATCTTCCTCGGTCCATCCGCAACAGCCGCAGCCGGTGTCGAAACAGCCACAGCAGCAGGAACCGGTGTCGAAACAGCCGGAGCAGCCTCAGCAGCCGGAGCGGGCACAGAGCCACCAGCAGAACCAGAACTAGCAGCTTTAGCCTTAGCCTCAGCAATTTCGGCTTCGGTTTCGGCTAACAAACCAATTGGAGCACCAACAGGAGCCGATTCACCCTCAGGAACAACAATAGCAGCCAAAATCCCATCATAAAACGTTTCAACATCCATATCAGCTTTATCCGACTCAACAACAACAACAGACTCACCTTTGGAGAGAACATCGCCTTCAGATTTGATCCAATTGACGATTTTGCCCTCGGTCATAGTAGAGCTAAGTGCAGGCATGAATATCTCTCTGATCTTAGCATTAACAGTAAAATGCTTTGATCGGCGCGTGAATGTAACGGCTGGGGAGGAAATAAAGCGCCATTGGTGTTTGGTTGTGGAGATTGATGAGGAGAAGGATAGGGATGGTGTAGATTGGAGCAGAGAGGAAGACATTATTATTATTATTATTATTATTATTGGTGGTGGTGTGGGTTTGGATTTGGGGGAGGGTTATAGAGAGAGAGATGATATAGAGGTGGAGAGAGAGTGGGCGGAGAAGACGAGAGTGTGAGAGGTAACTGGTTACTCTGTAAACATCGCCCCAATATGTGTCGTCAGAGTTTGTTGATCTAACCCGTAACTAACCCGTTCGGGTTGATTCGGATAGCATGCGGGTCGCTCCAATGGGTTAAAATTTATTGTGTCATCTTGTATGATAATAAAAAGAAAAAATGGATTTAAATACTCCAAACTATCACTCGTTGGCGGATAATATTCTAAACTATCACTTTGGTTATTAGCATTCCAAACTTTCAACTTATTTCCATTATCACTCCCGGACTAACACCCAACTAACGACGTTATCCTACGTGGCATTTTTGATGACGTGGCTGTCTGACTTGGCAATATTTGTTAATAAATAAACATTTTCCATCACTTTAAAAACTTACGTTTTCCCCAAAATGAAACCCTAGATTTTTAAAATGAAACCCTAAAACGATTCAAGTACCTATACTCGATTCAACAACAATTCAACTGAAGAACAACGACTTCAACACACGAACGAACATCAATCATGAGCTCGTCTTCTACTTCGAACTCAATTGGAATGAGAAACCCTAAGTTTAAAGTCGATTTGGATGGGAACATCTATTGCCACCATGACATTCTTGCAGTACTTCAAGTTGCTGGAGTAAAGAGTCTTCGACAAGGTGAACAATTTTATGGTTGCTCGTATTGGTCGATTAGTACCTACCCTTATTCAATGTTTCTTTTTTGTATGAACAATTATTAACTTTAAAATTTGTAATTTGAATAGAAATGTGGCTGCAAATTCTTCGTGTGGAAAGAGGATGTTGATAGAATGTTTAAAGAACAAGCAAATGGAAGAAGCAAGACTGTGATGTCAGATAGTTATGAAGCTTTGAAGATTCAGAACTTGGAATTACAAATAGATTTGTTAAATGAGGAGAACAAGAGGTTGCAAGAAAAGATTTGTGACAGAGACTACAAATGGAAGAAGAAGAAGAAGAAGACATATGTTTTCAGTGTCTTGATAATAATTGCAATTTGTATGTACTTGTCCAAGTAGGTAGTTAGTTTAGTATACTCTGACTTTGAGATGAATGAAATATTTTGTAGAGCAATTTGCATGATGTAATTTGATTATGTGATATGAATGAAATGTTATTAAGCAAAATTTGCATGATGTTTGAGTAAATTTACAGCCCATGAAGTAGGAACCAAATTGACCCATTTGTAGAACCAAATTGATCCATCTGCAGCCTACCAAACAAACAACTTACCAAACCAAATGCACACAAACAGCCTACCCAACTCAGTTGACCCATTTGCAGAAGCTGTTTGACTGAAATTGACCCATTTGCAAACTGAACCTAACCTGTTTATACATAACCACACCATGCAAACTGAACCTAACCAAAATTGACCCATTTTGGTCAAAACTAATGTAAAAAGAACATGTTTACACACTACATTACCAACCAAACTGAACCTAACCAAATTGACCCATTTGATCAACATTCATAATAGTCATTCAGTCATAACATTCCCAAAACATTCATAAACATTCATATAACATTCATAATAGTCATAACATTCCCAAAACATTCATAAGAGTCATAAAACATCCATTACTAGATCCTAACCATACAAACACCACTATATTACACAAAAGGTGGTGTTAAGTAGTGGAACATCATTAGTTTATCATAATTAAAATCATCAGCCCCTTCCAACTGCCCTTCCTGCTCCCCTACCCCTTCCTACTGTCCTGCCCCTTCCAACTGCCATGCCCCTTCCTGCTCCTCTTCCTGTTGACACAGTAGATTGCTGTGTTGGTTGACTTGGACCTTAGGTGGTCTGAGTTGACTGTTGGGTGGTCTGTGCAGCTTTAGGTGGGACTTCTTTTCTTGGCCTACCCATCTTTTGTCTTTTAGGCTTAGGGGCAGCCGCAAAACAATAAAATGAACTTAAATATGTAACATATGAACATTACTAATAAATGTAAGACATTAACATTACCTGCAATCATCTTTCCCTTTTAAGTACACTTTCTCTTGTTATGACCTTTTGACCCACAATTGCTGCAACTCATAACCACACCATGCTTTGTAAGCTTCCCTGTCTTCTTAGGGTCTTCATGAGGATCCCTTCTTCTATTCTTTTTTGGCCTTCCAGGAGCTGGTTTGATTGGAGGAGGATCCATAGGATAAACCACGTTAGGCCAATACCTTTCACTAGGCAATGGTGGGATTGAGAACTCATATGCTTTCATGTATGTTTCTTTATGATAACATTTATCAACATAGTCCTTAGCAGGCTTTCCTAGGAACCCAGCCACAGCACACACATGTTTGCAAGGATAACCTCTCAAATCCCATTTCCTACATTTACAAGTCCTATTATCCAAGTCCACGGAAACATCATCATACTCCCTAACTTGGAAAACTTGGTATGATGATGGATACACCTCACATCTAAAGGCATGGCTTTTAGAAAATTCCAACTTTTCCTGAATGTTAGGGCATATGACTACATCTTTTTTTTTTTTCCATTTTAAGTTTCTTGGTAACAAGCCTACTCATCACCTGAATCCTGATATCTTCTAGCATATGTATGATATGTTTTGACCTTACATTCAGGATATAGCCATTGAAAGTCTCTGCCATGTTGTTCACAATTGTCTGACACTTGGTTTCACAGTTCAAGTAGCACCTGTTGAAGCACTTTGCATCTTGTTTCAACAAGGCATCTACTGCATTTGTATTTAAAGTCCTCATCTCTTCAATTGCTTGATTATAATCTGCTTCATTATAAGCCCTTGCTGCTTTCCAAAACAATTCTTTCAGCTCTGCATCCTTGAATGTCTTGTGCCAGTTTGCATAGACGTGCCTTGCACAGTTTCTATGCTCTGACTTTGGCCAGAGAAGTGCAACAGCATTCAACAACCCCTACAGTTAACATTTTATTTTGTTAATAATGATTGGATAATAAATATAATATTATATTGAATGAACACAAGATGTTACCTTCTGCTGATCAGAAATGAATGTCCAGCCTTCCCCTTCATCAGTCACATCCATGCACCTCCTAAGCTCGTCCAAAAACCATTCCCAACTCTGATTGTTTTCAACCTCAACAACTGCCCAAGCCAATGGATACATTTGGTCATTCCCATCCCTCCCCACTGCACACAACAACATCCCACCAAGAAATGTCTTCAAAAAGCAACCATCAAGGCATAGAACCTTCCTACACCCTGCCAAGAACCCCTTTTTTACACCATCAAAGCAGACAAATAGTCTGAAGAAGGTCTCAACCTCTGGATTTTCACTAAGTTCACCTGGAGGGGCAGTTTGAAGCACAAATGTTGATGTGGGATTAGCTTTCCTTAGAACATCCAAATAAGATCCAATCTTGCTATAATGATCCTTCATAGATCCATGAAGTTTCTGATGGGCCATTGACTTAGCCTTATAAGCAAACCACTTGGTAACTATCATTTTATACTTCTGCTCCACTACTAGGCATATTTCCTTTGCAGACCAATTAGGCTTTGCTTTAAACAAAGGCATGAACTCCTGGGCTACAAACCTATTAGTCAATTGCCTGTTCTTTATCATGCTTCTTTGAAAATAATGATTATCTTTCACACACTTAATCATATAACACTTTTTCCCCTTATGAAATGAACAAAATATGTAAAATGGGCAACCTTTTACACACCTAACACCTACACGACCTTCTTTCTTTGAATCACTCTTAGCAATTACCAAGCTTCTACCTGTTGTTACAACATACCTCCTAACAACATCTTTAAATGCTTCTCTAGTTTCAAACCTTGTTCCTACTTTCCAAGTCTACTTCTTCCAATTTGTGTTTTCATCAACAACAGGAACAGGTTTTTGGTACTTCTTGCCTCTTATATCATCATCCTCACTTTCACCAGGTGTGAGGATATCACCATCAGACTCTTCATAGCTGCTATAACCCTCCATATGTGTGTCTCTATCATCAACTGATTCAATCAAGTTACCTTTTTTTGTTGTTGCCAAACACTGTTCTAACAACTTCTTATGAGCTTCACTTTCTTGATGATTTACTTCTTTAATAGCTTTAACAGATTCTACCCACTCATTGTCTTCATTGTCTGACCCAGATCCAATAACTTCATTCACCACTTCTTCAAATACTGCATTCTCTTCATTGTCTGACTCAGATGCAAAGACCTCCTCATCATCATTTTCACTTGATTCAGATCCATATACCTTCTTGTAATCACTGTCTCTACTATTATCACTTTCAGATTTAGATTCAGATCCAAATACCTCCTTATCACTTTCAGATCCAAATACCTCTTTATCACTTTCAAAGACGTATGTACCCTCCTTTCCTAGTTCAAATACTTCAGCATCATCTTTTCCTAATTCAACAACTTCTTCTGCATCTGTTTTTTCTAATTCAAGCACTACTTCAGCATCATCTTTTCCTAGTTCAAACACTTGAGCTAACAGATCTAATTTGGAAGTACCAACTTTAATTGGCTTTGATGGTGAGTATGGTGTTATTCTAGAAACATAAGCTTTGGTTCTCCCGCCCTCAGACACAGGACTCATTATTGACTCAATGTTAAGCTGGGGAGGTGGTTCTGTATTGGGTTGGGCTACAGTGATGGGTTGGGCTACAGTCATAGGCTGGGCTTTAGTGGTGGGTTGGTCTACAAACTTGGGTTGGGCTTTAGTGGTGGGTTGGTCTAGGGCTGATGTTGGGTTGCTACAATACTTCAATGTTGCTTTACTCAAGGGTCCAACTTGAACAAATACTTCAATAAATGCCTTAGAACTAGTTTGTACCTTAATTGCCTGGCATCCAACATCCTTGTCGTTCCTCAATTGCTTCAATAATCCGTATTCGGGATCAAGGCAATACATGTCAAAATCCTTAGATTCGTAGCACCCTATTTCCATTACATTACCCACGAGCTCAAAGAATGAGACATGGTCTGGATCAATACGATACATCTTCCATTCACCACCAATATACTTCAACGGACCTAACCCTACATCAAAGCCCCCACCGTAATACACCTTGAAGGCGATTTCATCCATTGAAAGGTTCGATTGTGAAGAAATGAGTGTTTAATTGTTTGTTTGTGAAGTGATTAGGGTTTGAGAGAGTTAATCGATCGTGTGAGAGTGAGGGTTAGAGTGAAAGTGAAACGAGACTGATGTGTAAATTAGGGTTTAAGTATTTTTTTCCACGTAGGTTATGCCACGTCATACTCTGTTAGCCACGTCAGCTTAAAACTAACGGTGTTAAGTCCGGGAGTGATAATGGAAAATAAGTTGAAAGTTTGGAGTGCTAATGGCCAAAGTGATAGTTGGGAGTATTATCCACCAACGAGTGATAGTTGGGAGTATTTAAATCCATTTTCCCTACTAAAAAACGGCCCAAACCCCGTTATGGGCATGGGAAGAGCTTGGTACCGTATCGAAGTCTAGTGCCATCAAAAGTATTGATCTTGAAAATCCTAAAACATGGATAGGATAGTGGTGCTATTGTCGAAAATGCTTGGTACATAAATCAACCCAAATACAGGTAGCATACCGAACAAAAAATATTGATCCTGAAAATCGTAAAACATGGGTAGCAATAGTGGTACCTAATATGCTCGGTACAATACTGATACATAAATCAACCCAAAATATTGTTATCGAATTGTACCGGAAGTACTGATCCCAGAAAAACGCAAAAAGTGGATACCAAAAATGGTTATGTACGATGCATTCGGTATCGGTACCGGTTCGGTTTTGGTATCCGATACCAATTATTCATCCTTAATTATGAGTACTCTCATATTCTTTGCAAGGGCGGTGAGGACGCAGTGGTTGGCCAAGGAACATCGCCACAACCCATGCAGATTCCCTTAGAAGGTTTGATTAGAGCATCATCTTTCTCAACCAGGTAAAAGAATAGGTATTTTTTTTATTTAATTGAGCGTTTGTCAAACGATCATTTTTTCGAAATCCCGAATCAATCGAGCGTTAAACGATTCACACCACAAATAAAAAACACCCCATATCACATTATCACACCAAGGAGCCCAATGTTAGCGTGAAAATGGGCTATAACGCCCAACTACTCTGGTCTTGTTGATAAATTCCATAGTGCATTTGTTATAATATGTGAAACATGCTAGGTACTTGGGTATTGTAATTTGTAAGCAACATAATTTCTGACAATGACAAAAATCAATGGTTTTGATCAGGTTCAGTAAAGAGACAAACATATATATGATGAAGGTGCGTAATTAAGAAATTGTCAAAACAAATGCCGGGTCAAATTAGGCTACAAACCTAAGAGAAAATTCCCACAAATGTGTGAGTAATAAAAACCTATATTCTTACATAAAACAAAAACACTTGTTACTTCCATACAATTGTCGATTTTGATTTAATAAGACTATGTTGTGGTTGCTACTGACTTCACTTGATGACACTAAGATTACGCCTTACTATGATGACTATCGTGCAAAACTATTTTAATTATGTAACTATACGAATGTATATACCTAAAAGAGAAGCGCAACGAGCCTAAAAATGATGATCAATAAAGGAGTTGTACAAAGGAATGGAAGAAGATGAACAAGTAGGCGAAGAAGACGCGATAAGAGTTTTGAGGTTGGTTTTTCGGACAGTTGACTGGCTTGATGTGTTGATGTACAGATTATGAAGAGTAAGTGTATTCTTTAACTTATTTTTAGCTTCTCTTGGTCTTTAGGTGTATTATTATTAGGGCATTAGTCTGCCAAACAAACAAACCAAAAAGTTTAATGCAAATATCCCCAAATGATCCAGTTTAGTGCATTTTTGCCAAACTTCCCACTAAAATGGAGCCTTCAATTCTTGTAAAGATATTAAAACTAATAAATAAATAAATAACCACCATTAGACAACTCAAATCATACTTTAAAGGTCACATAAGAGGGATATTGTTTCAATACAATAACACAACTTCTATGATTATGTAACTCTGAGAGTTGGTTTATCAACACCATTCATTTATTCACTGGCTCATGAAACAAAATGTCATTTTTTTTACCAAATTGTGTCCATACGATGACGGGCTGTAAACTTAAGTACACGCGTATAAGATGCAAGAAGAAGATGGCAAAATAAACAGAAACAATAGCCAAAATGATAGTTACATACAGATAGTGATTCTTTTCTTGAACAAAGATGGAAATTAAAAAAAAAAAAAAAAAAAAGCTATAGCTAATTCTAACACAATTGACCTAACCCTAGTAAAGAATGGGCAATATACAAAAAGAATAAGAACAACACACCTTGAAAGCATAAAACAACATACAAGTCTTTATATAACCACATCACCAATCCAATGTGATGCCCCTTGAAGTGAAGAGATTATCAATATACTTTATAACCGGAAGCGAGGCCTTTATGTACCTTCTCATTTCATTCTCAGCCGATTCATCTGTCACCGATCATAACAAAATGTTAAAACGCTGTTTTCATGCTTTCAAATACGATAGTAAGTTGATTAGCTCACCACTTTCATTAAGGTTGAGCAAAAGTTGATCTCTTGTTGGAAGAGCACACATTCCGGCAGAAACTGCAGTCCTCACGGCCCATGTGTGGTATGGGGCGCAAACTTGTTTATAAGCAGATGAAGCAGCTTCTTTCAGAGAGTATTCGCTGGAAGATAAAAGGATTACAAGAACGTTAGAGTATTATTTCATGAGAGTAATCAAGCTGTTGAATCATAGGATTAATATGCAAAAGATGAAAATGCATACTCTGTAGACAAAAAGTTCTGAAACAGCTCTCTAATGAGATCTAGACCCTGCCTAACTCTGCGAAGCTTGCGAGTCAGGCTTTCGGCTGCTTGCACTGTGTCGGTTTTCACATCATAATCTATTACTTTACTCAAAGTGCCATAAACACTTGCAGCATCCGCAAGATCATTGACCTGCAAGTAATAATCAAAAACTCAAAATTTGAATACAGTCGTAATCCGATCTTAATATTAGTAGTGTTCATTATCCAGCTTCAATCCTAATTAAAACCAAAACCAAACCCAAACCGTTTAAAACCGAACCAAAATACATATTCAGTTTTCAAAAATCAGAATTCGGTTCAAGCCGAATATCAAACAATGGTTTTTAAATTTAGCCCAATCCAATGACAGTTTTTACTCAATCTTATTTAGCCCAACCTTGGTTTTAAAAAAGCGCGAAGCGCACAAAAGCGACGAGGTCTAAAACCGAGGCGCAAAGCGCAAAAGCGGTGGGCTTTTCGTACGCGAGGCGCAAGACAATTATATAATTTTTTTTACATATGCTATAGGTTTTTAGCATTATTTACTCAAAATATAGATACAAACAAGGTATATATATGATTTAACTAAAATGTACAACCTTTTTAGCTACATGTATAACAATTTTCAGCACAAAAACATCATGTGTACAAAAAGCGCGCTTTTCTCACTTTTTTTTCTTGCGCTTTTCATGCACTTTTTGCGCTTTTCGTACACTGCTCGCCTAAGGTTACATAAGGCGCACGGATTTGCGCCTAGGTGCGCTTAAGAGCGCCTCAAGCGCGCTTTTTAAAACATAGAGCCCAACTCAAATGGTAAAAAGTGTTAAAATTATTCGGTTTTCGGGTCAAAAACAAAAAACCGAACCAAATTCAAATTCAGTTTTCGGTTCAGTTCGGTAGATCAACATATCACGCCCCCCCCCCCCCCTTGGCGCAGTAGTGGAAATTTGTGATTTTCATAGGTAAATTGGGTCCGGCCCCGCCGATTTGCCACTACCGATCGAGAACCAAAACAATGGTATGTGTTAAAGTGGTTTTATTAGGCTTAGGCTAATGTTAGAGAATCAAGATCAACAAACCTTTGATGTGTATTCCATTTCAGCGAATTTAAACGCGATACCAAGCGAACCAAACAATATAGAGATCAAAGAACACGCCTCACAGAACGGTTTCAAATCCAATTCAAACAAAGCATCCTTCTTGTTCCCCTTCTTAATCGAATCCGATAGTTCCTCAAACGCATCAGCAATCAGAGCAAGAGCAGTTCCTTCTCCAGCATCTTCAAACTCGTCCTCATCAAAACTTATCCTATTAATCACAACACATCACACATTTAAAAAATTAGTGTACTTTACATGTAAAAATATTATTATTAGACGTAACAAATGAAATGAAAACGATGAAAGGTAAGAGATTGAAATGAGATTAAGGAAAGACTTACTTTTCTGATGTGAAGTATGAAAAGATATCCATAGATTGATTGATTGATTGATTGATAGGTTGATGAAGGTGAGAATTGAGGTGAATAATAATAATAATATTAATAATAATAATAATAATAATAATAATATGGGAAATGGTGGTGAAGAAGGAAAATGGGAGTATATGAAGGTGGCCGATGACTACTTTAGGCGCCGGCCTGGAATTTGTTCGCTGGGGTAAGCGCACGTCAGACTTGATTATATTCTTCCAATTATTAGGAAGTTGCGTTGAAACTTATTAGAAACATCTTTTATTTTTCTTGTAATGATAAAAATGACCCCTTGAGAATGTAACCGTTTTAAGTTTGGGTCGCGTGTTAACATGCAGGGGCGAAACTTGGTTTTTGAATCGCGAGGGGGTGGGGGGTCAAATTTTTTCGATCGATAGTGGCAAATTGGCGGAGGTCGGATTCAATCCGGACTCAATTTACCTATGAAAATCGCAAATTTATATCACTGCGCCCCTGTTAACATGTGGAATGGGGTTGAGCTGGGCAAGAGCTCATGTAAGTTCAAATTAACTTAGGAGAGCTGAGAGCTTGAGTTCTGCGCGTTTAAGCTTTATTTCTGAAGCTCGACCTTAGTTCGTGAGTGGTTTTTCAAGCTCGAACTTGACTTGTGTTGTACTTGTTTATTATATATATTTATATTCAGTATATCTATAGTTTATACATTACTTACTTATTTTATCATAAATATTTATATATAATACTAATTATTATATAATAACATCCAACTTGATATGTAAGTCTTGAGCTCGTTTATTAAAAGAAGTTAAATATAAGCTTGAGCTTGTTTAAGTTTAGTTTGATACGAGATTTTAGCAATTTGATTTAAAGCAGCTAACATTTGGTTCGTCTCGATTACACCTTAATTTTTTTTGTTACTCATAGAAAAAGGCTGCAAGGATTATTTTTCTTTTGAGTAACCAAAATGTAACAAACATTAATGACTTACTTTCGTTGGTAGATTCGTAGATTTGGTTTACAGCCATCTTCATATTTTGGTGTTTAATTGTCTAGCGTTTTTGTACTGGGTCAAGTCACCGATAACTATAATATTATATTCGGCTCCTTATACGGATAAAAGAAATACAAATAGAACATTTTTCAATCTCCTAAACCGCTTCTGCATATCTTCACGTGTTTATGAGGAGTGGATCACGTTAACTTTGGGCCACTAGCCACATAAGTTTAGTTTCAAAACATAAAGGGCTTGTATTGCATATACATATAAAATAAAGGTGTGTCATGTCATTCCTGAATACATGAGGGGCATTGGGTGTCAATTATAGGGACCCTCATCGTTTTAGCAGGCTGGGACAGTTGTGTTAGTTGAAACGGCCACAAGAACATTATTTTCTCCAAAAAAGTATCTGAATTATTTTATCTTTTTGAATTAAAAATTGTAAGCTTACTCAATTTAATAGATGTATTTAATTAAAGCTACATTTTAATTAGTGAACAGATGATCAAAATCATTGTGATCACAAATGATGCATATTATTAGAGAAATGCGTAGTGGAGCTTAGATCTTTATAGTTGTACTAAAGGTCGAGACATTTTTGGTTTGGAGCGATCGCATCAGGCGGATCCAACTCACTATAGTGGGTTTTTAATAACTTGCTCGGTTTGAAAAAAATGTAAAAAAAATTAGTAAGAGCCTTGTATAATTTGAATTTTTTTACCAAAAGAAACCACTAAGCAACATTGGAAAATCAAGGTTTAGTGTAGGTGTGCTTTTCTCGCAATCCCGAGTCGTTCATCAAATGAGTTATAATGAGGCTAGAGATGAGACCCGTTTATACTCCATGAGGTAGGGGTGAGCAAATGCCGGTTTTAGGAAAATCCATAACCGAAACCGTTCGGTTACGTCGGTTCGGTTACTTCGGTAAATATGTCGTTATCGGTTCGGTTTCGGTTATGTTTGGTTAATAACCAAACATAAAACTTGTGCAAATACATAAAAACACAAGAAAAATACATAAAATATCTATTAAATAAATAAAATATGATTCAAATATATGGATATACATGAAAATACATGAGTTACATAAAAAAAATATATTTCAAATACATAGATATACATGAAATATACCGGAAATACATTCCAAATATATGGATATGTGTGTGAAAAATAATTAAGTATATAACTATCAGTTCGGTTTCGGTTATTTCGGTTACGGAAGAGGGGAAAACCGTAACCGTAACCGTAACCGAATGGTTCGGTTTTGGCCATATGTTAACTGTAACCGATCGGTTAATTCGGTTATTGGTTCGGTTTCAATTTTTTTGGTTATCAGTTTTCGTATGCTCACCCCTACCATAAGGTTTCCCTAAATCCTCATATTGCCTTGTTCAATAAGCTACATCTTAACTATAACCGAGTAACCGACCACATAAATTCCCTTGCCAGACACGCAAGTCTCTGTTCTTTCTTTGTGAATTTTCTTTTTATTTTGAACAAAGTCAACTCCCTTTCATCTAACTTTACAAAATGCTAAAGTTTAAATAATAATTATTACAGCTTTAACATGCTAAAGTTAACCCATTCTTTTTTTTTTTTTTTTTTTTTTGAACGGCCAACGAATCAATTTCCGAGCACTCTCGGGCACCCTTTTGGCGAATCAGGTACTCGAGAGTACCCGGATCACCAATTGCCACCAATTCCCGGGAAAACCCGACCACTCACCCGCCCGAAGGCACGACAGTGAAATAATCGGTAAACCGGTCGGGATCAGGACTCGAACCCAAGCCAATGGCCTGGGTCATCCCTCATATCCCCTCCACTAATGTCCTCCAAATGTAGCTAGTGGGAATTGAACCCAAGCCTCCCATAGGAAACTTTAGGCTCTCAACCAACTAGGCTACAAGTGTTGGACAACCCATTCTTTTAGATAAACCTTTTAGACATACCGTTACCCTATTGGACTATCCATATAATGTTTATTTTCTATAAAATATTGTGATTACTTTGATAACTTGCACTTTGTATTTGATACGTTTAACATATAATACGTTTAACATATTGTGCCCTTTGCTTTTGACACATTTGGGGGCCTTGCTCCCGATGCAATCCGGTTTTTAGATCGAGTGCAGAAGGTGGTGCAGAGTAACTCTCCTGCGGCCAAGGACACAAGCTTTATATTTAATAGAGTAGGCTTTGCTATTCAAAAAGGGGTTGTGGCGCAGCTTGTTGCCCGTCTACCCGCGCCTCACTTGTAATTCTTGTTGCTTTTCTAATAGAAAAATATCCAAATGCTTTGTTGCCAAAAAAAAAAAAAAAAAAAAAAAAAAAACATATAATAAGACTTATGTAGCTTGCACTAGTGTAACTTTTACAAGATTTTGGTATAAAAATGTGATTTTAATATTACATAATTGTATACATGACTTAGACTTGTATTTTCTTTCAACTTTGCTACCTGAGCAAGCCACCTCTGAAAAATTTCACTATGTGTGTCTTTGTGGCATCAAAGGCGTCACACAATCCATGGATGTGTGATCATATCAAGACGGCTCCCGTATACGCTTGAGACCGTTCTTTTACTATATTAGTTAAAAAGGTGCATAGTGTGGTCAAGTTGAACCTGTTGTTTAACTCGTGACACACCTATTGTGTGTCAAAATATTGACGTTAACTGAATTCACTTGAGGGTATGTTTGATCCATTTAAGATATTCATATTTTAAACTGTAAGAGCATATGTAGTGTGTAGTGGAAATTAACGCCCCTCCTGCATTTTGCTTTAATTTCATTGGTCAGCCAAAAATAGCCCCATTCCACGCCGTGAAAAAAAAAACACGCCCAAACTCATTTTAGACCAAAAACACCCCAAGGGGCGGTGTGGGGGCGTTTTCAAGGCGTTTTTTGCCCCCTTCCACGCCCAATTTCATTTCCATTACATATGGTCTAATGGTTAATTGTATTGACTTGAATCGCGCATTCAAGTTATGTTTATAATATGCTTTCGTTAAACCCCCTTGAAGGCCACCTGACCATCGCGCAATTAAAGAAAACCTTCACCATAGGTCGCATTTTTAAATCTAGCTTTCACTTGTTTTCTGCCTTTAACCCCTTGAAGGTCACATGTCCAACGCAAGCTGCGTTTTACCTGATCCCATTGATTCCCATGAGTTGTTTAGAAACAACAAGTTCTCGTACAGTTAACAAAAAAACCGCGAAATGATCTTTTGATGTAAGCAATAACTAGTTGTAATAAAAGCTTTGGATTCGTATGATGATGCCTATTTGTAATAAACATGTATTATTTGAAGTATTAAACTATAATCATTGATCTAAAGCAAGATTTAAACTCATAATATTTAAACCATTCTGAATAAGTTACACACATATACCCCCTTTGACTTTGACCACTACATATACCTTATGGTTGCTTTAGCCATCTAACCAAATGTGGCTGCAAATCATACATGGGTCCCTAACTCAACCTCATGACCTTGTTGACCATCTCTATGAACAACCTCAAGGGGTTTAAAAGTGTAAAACTTTGCACAAATTAAGTAGTAAACCAGATTAAGAACTTGCAACAATGTGATCATCCAATAAAAATATTCCAACCTTCCTTTATTTAAGTTGTCATCAGGTAACCAGTTTGATCCATCTGCTCCTTGGCTGAACTTATGCACAATAGTCACCAAAAGGGTACTCATGTAATTTCCAGCCGAAATCGCCATCCAAAACAACGCGGCCGCAGTGCTCCTCATGCTCTCGGGCGCTTGATCATACAAAAACTCAAGATGCCCGATTGCCATAAACGCTTCAGCCACCCCGTGAAGGCTATACTGCGGTACCAACCAGAAAACCATTATGGGAATTGTTTCATGTGGTTTATCGGTTAGACCATGGGCATAAGCGACGTTTTTGCGCTTTATTTCCATGAAACCGGCTATTAATGTGGCGAAGATTGATATGGTGAAGCCTATGCCCATCCTACTAAGGAAGGAAACTCCTCTTTCTACCCCTGTGAATCTTTTCATGATGGGCACAAACACGCGGTCGTAAAAGACAATGGTGGCTAGCATGGAGGTTAAGGTGAAGACTGACATTGAACCGGCTGGGATTTGGAACGATTTCGTGAGGTGTCGGTTCATGGTCTTGGCTTGTTGAAGTGAGAAAGTGTTTTGTTGAACATATGCTGTGAATAGAAGGATACCAGAAGCCCAAATCGGACCCATTCGGAGTAGTGATTTGAGTTCTTCAACTCTGTGGACTGTGTTTAGTCTCCATAGATTTGGTTTTGATTGAGATTTTGCATAGTCTTCTTGGGTCACAATGGCAGCTTTGTCCAAGAACCTGCAATTGAGGTTACAATCCCAATCACCTAACTAAAATCATTAAGGTATTAAGGTTTTGATGCAAATGCGTCACAAATCAAATTTGTGACACATTTGCAACGAAACCTTGATGTTAGAAAAACCCTCGTCGGAAACCACTTCCTACACATTTGTTACGCAATTTTCAATGCATTTCTACGAAAACATGGTGTAGGAAATTTGTGACCCATTTTCTACACAATTTTCTAAAAATTTATAGATATATTGTGTCGCAAATTTGCTAAAAAAAATTATAGTTTTTTTTTGTCGTCACAAATGAGTAGCAACTTTGTTAAAATTTGTGACGCATTTTTTTCCGTAAGAAAATTTTGTTACAAAATGCCACTTTTCTAGCAGTGTATTCTTTTGTGTTCATTTATTTTTGTTTGGAATATTAGTGAACAAACATAAACAAGCTCGTTTTCTAACTAACACGAACTAGAAAAACTATGTGTTCGTTTTTAGTTAAAGTTAAAAAGGACAAGCAAGCTCATGTCCATATTCGTTTTGTTTGTTTATAGTGCTAAAAAATGGCATGACAAAATTTAAGATAAAATAATACACTTACTTCATTTGTTTGGTATGGAGAAGTCTCCCTGCAACAGAAATAGAAGCATCAAGCTCATCATTCACATAAAGCATCTTAGCATCATAAACCATTGGCAACTTTCTCTTCTTATAAGCAGCCACACACACTTGCACCAACCGCGTAAACGGGCTACCTGACGGGTCCATATTTCTATACAACGGGTACCCAAACACGAATGCAACAATCGAGATAGCCATAGCTATAGACGGGACGCCTAGACCCCACCCCCACCCGACATAATCCTGAATATAAACTATTACTGTCACGGCCACTAGCATAGATACACCCATGCAAAAATAATACCAGTTGAAAAACTTCCATGTGCTAGCTTTTTGTTTCTCATCGGTTTCGTCAAACTGGTCTGCCCCGAATGCCACTACACAGGGCCGGATCCCACCTGACCCGATCGCGGTTAGCAAAAGGGATATGTATAAGATGGCTAGTTGACCAGTATTGGCTTCTTGGCATACTTGTCCATTTTGGCATGGTGGTGGTCTTAACTTTGGTAGTATTGATGATAGTGTTAGTGATACCATACCCTAGGAATAATTGAAGATTAAAAATAGAGTCGAGTTAGATTTTAATACAAATAGTTATAAAACCTATAGATGTTAATACAAATAGTTATAAAACCTTGTAATTTAAAACGGGTCACTTTTATAAAACTTTTCAACTTAAAGCTAGAGCTAGCCCATGGGCTGGATAAAAGGGCGACCGCCAAGGTCCCACTTTCTTGAGGGGACAATTTTAAAAAAAATTAATATAGTTTAAAAAAAAGTCTATAATTGAATTTAAAAACCTAGTAAATTTATTTTCGGCTCATTAACAATTAAGTCCATTTTTCAATTAAACAAAATTACCCAACTTAACCCAAAACAGAACATTAATCTTTTAGCCCAATTAAATTAAAAAAAATAGTTTAACCATGTGGCCTTTTTTTTTAATCTAAGTTTATATATTAGGGGCTCATTTTTCTAGTCGCACGAGACCCTGAATTCCAAGGGGCGGCCTTGCTTAAAGCAGGTTCAAAATAAATCAACACCATCAACGTCCATTGTTTTTCGCCGCCACGACTACCTCCACCAACTCTTATATGACTTTATAACTTATAACGGGCCCAATGGGTTAGAACCTATTTTTTTTAAATGGGTTGTTTTTGACACGAACCCATTCTATTGATAACCTGTTTTGACCCGTTACCTCCCCTGACCTGACCTGGGCTTACTATTGTATAAATGATGCATGAAGAAAAGCTTGCTTACAACTTGATAAATGATGGAAGCAACTGTGATGGTCCAAAACCGGCCAGCGAAAGAATCAGCTATAAACGCCCCAAGCAAAGGTGTCAAACTAGCAGTGCCACCAAAGTTGGTGAGCGTGTTAGCGGCTTTAGTCATGGGCATATGAAGTTGTTGTGTCAAGTAGCTAATCATATTCGTTTGAAAGCCAACCACAGCCAGCTTCTCACACACCTCATTTGCTGCACCAACATCAAGTTAACCTTTGTATATTTAAAACACATGGAAAAGCCTTTTTGCACTTTTTTAAAATAAAATAAAATAAATAAATAAATAATTAAAGAAGAAAGAGTGTACCAAATATGAAGGGCATGGTGATGAGTCCACCTTTGGGCCTTTTTCCATAATCATGGGCTTTTGGTTGTATGTCTTCCATTGTTGTGTAGTTATGGTCTTATTATGGAGCTACCTCCTAAAATACATATTTATAAGGGACGACGATAAAACAGTGTGAATGGAAGGCACTAATGTGTCAATAATTTTAGTGGCCCCTCTGAAACTGATAGGTACAAGAAGTTGATATTATCATTGTGGTTTCCAAATATTTTAAGTTGTTATTCTTATTGTCCTATATAAAGTAACTAATTATAACAGTAAAACTTCTAAAGATATTATCTCAGACCAAAAATAACTATCATTATGTAGAGTTTAACATGCCGTAATAGTGTGGTGGTAAAGGTGTTGGATTTTAAAGGGGAAGTTGGGGTTCAAGTCTGATAAGAGGCAATAAATAAGAGGTGTATTAAAAAGAGTGTAAAAAATAGTGAACGAAATTAGCAGTTAAAAAAAAAATTGTAGAGTTTGACATAAGGATACATAAATATTTATCACTTTATCTAAACATTAACAACTTACTTTTTTTTACGCTTCATGGTGCTTGCTTTAATCTAATCTATCTAGAAACTCTTTGAGAATATGCATCCTTGTTTTTCCGACTCTCTCATGTTAATAAAGAGGATGGTTAAGATTGTGTTTAAAAAGTGCTAAGACGGTGGGGTGTGGCAATGGGGAGGAGGTCGGGGACCTAACGTGGACACCGTCCCCGTCGGGGAACACTGCCTCCCCCCCCCCTCTTTAATTGGCACCAACGGGAAGCTCACCCGTCCACATCGTCCCTTTGATCGAGAACAAAAATGACCAGTTTTCCTTTTTTGACCGTTGCTTTCAACGGATACTTTATAAATAAAAAAAATTCAATTTTCTTTATTTAAACAGTTTTTAATGTATTTTTTATTTTTTTTAATTTTCTATGTATTTTGGTTTTAATATTAATGAAAAAAAATAAAATGAAATATAAAATTTATAAATAAATAAAAATAAAAAAAAAATTTCCCTCAAAATGAGGAAATGACGTGACGCTGATGTGGACAAGGGGGGGGGGGAGGGGGAACCACACCCCATAGCCTAATTGATTTATTGGCTTTTCCCACTACAAAAGCTAATCGAAACATTTTTTTAAAAATTCATTTTTAAAAAGCTATAAGTCAATAAGCACTTTTAACACTTTTAAAATTAAATAAGCAATCCCAATCACCCTCTAAATAATTAAATCATAATTTTCTTCTCTCTTTTATAAAATACTAGTAAATTACCCCGCGCGTTGCGGCGATTTTTAAACCTGACTAAGTACGTAAAGGTAACCCAAGTTAAAAAATAATTATTTTTTACCAAAATGGTAATTTTAAATTAAAAGTATTTGATATATATAAATCAGGATATTAAGTTTTCTTTTAGTTAGTTGTAATATAAAGAGAGAAGGAGATAGAATTATTGGCAAAAAATACATATATTATATAAGGTTAGACATCATGCTTTAAAGAGTTATACAATTCAACAAACAAAAAAAAGACAAAAATGTCCAATTACTACAATGTTTATAAGCTCCAACAAAGCCTAATAGAACCATCACAAACATTGCTTGTTATTATTAAATAGATGTGTAGAAGGATTTAATGAAAAGCTTGGGTTTTATTGAAATTGAATTGGGGTTTAATTAGGTGTTGGGGTTACATGTTGAAATGGATATGAAGTATGCATTACACATATATACAATGAGCATTATAGGTTGTACATAAGGGCATAAAGGGAACAAAATGACCAAATATTGGAAATTTGTGAAGGGACTCTTCAACTCCCATCTTAAAAATTGTGTAAAATTACTTTCTTATCTATCACTCCTCCTTAATAAGGTAGTAGAGATTAGTATTAATTCAATTTTCGGTTTCTTTTTTATTTATTTAATACATATTTTAAGATGATAGAATTAAATTGTACTGTAATTAATGTTTGAAAGATTAGATTACCCTAATTTTAAGGTTGTAATTTGTGCATTAAACTAAAAAAACGTTTTTTTAAAAACTCATTTTTAAAAAGCTATAAGTCAATAAGCACTTTTAACACTTTTAAAATTAAATAAGCAATCCCAATCACCCTCTAAATAATTAAATCATAATTTTCTTCTCTCTTTTATAAAATATTAGTATTAATTCAATTTTCTGTTTCTTTTTTATTTATTTAATACATATTTTAAGATGATAGAATTAAATTGTAATTAATGTTTGAAAGATTAGATTACCCTCATTTTAAGGTTGTAATTTGTGCATTAAACTAAAAAAACGTTATTAACTTTTGAGTATCTCATTTCTAAATGCAATATAATATGGTATAAATAAGACATAAAATATAGAATAAATGATCTATACTTATACTATCTTATAAATATGTGGGTACAATTTCAATTTAGTCTCCATTTTAAGCTATATATCTATCTTGGTAATGTTCAAAAAAAAAAAAAAAAAAAAAAAAATACATCCATTTTGGCTCATATGATACAAGGATCTTATGCAATACACTTAGGGTCTGTTTGGTATGGGGTAATGGAATATACAAGGGAATGGAATGAATCATTACCATTCCATGTCTTGTTTGGTTGCCATGTTGGAATGAAACAAAACATTAATTTGTGTTGTTGAATAGGCATGAAAAGATAAAGGGATAACATTAATAATGAGTGGTTGTGGTGGGAAGTGGTCAGTGGCGGTGATGGTGGGTGGTGATATGTGGCGGTATCGGCGGTGGTGGCAATAGTGGAAGGTGGAGGTGGATGGCCGTGATGGTTGGTGAGAGACGATGGTGAGTAGAGCGGTGGTGGATGATGATTGGTGGCGGTAGCGTGGTGGTGGGTGGCGATGGTGGTGGTGGTGTGTGGTGGCGACGACGGTGGTGGGTGGCGGCAACGGTGGCAATGAGTGGAGGTGATGGTGGGTGGGTGACGACGGTGGTGGTGGGTGGTGGCGATGGCGGTGGTGGGTGGCGGCAACCGTGGGTGGGTGACGATGGCAAGTAGTGGCCGTGGTGGGTAAAGGAAATTGTGGTGAGTGACGGTGGCAGGTGGTGGAGGCGGCGGTGGGTGGGTGGGTGACGGTGGTGGGTGGCGCTGGGTGGGTGACGGTGGTGGCGGTGGTGGGTGGGTGAAGGTAGTGGGTGGCGGTGGTTGGCGACGGCGGCAACGATGGTGAGTGGTGACGACATTGGTGGGTGGTGACGACAGTAGTGGTGGGAGACGGTGGTGTGTGGTGGGCGACGGTGGTGGATAGTGGCGGTAACCGTGGTGGGTGGTGGTGGTGGGTGGTAGGTTATGGTGTTGTTAATAAAAGGTGAATAAGGAATTGAATGAAAAAAAAAACATAAGGGGTGGATGGAATGCCTTGTGAAATTGGTGATTTCATTTCTTTAACCAACCAAACACACTATTTTTCATTACCTCGTAATGGTTCATTCCATTCCTCCTTCCATTACATCATATCAATCGCTACCTTAAAATGTCATTTAATAGACTTGTCCTACCACTACTTGTCCATATTTAAAATGTCATTTAATAGACGTCCTAAATCGGACGACATTAAATACACTCTGATGGTGAATATGTATTTTTAAGGACCAACAAATCAAACCCTAGCATTCTTAAGGAACCCTTTCGACAAATTCAAGTATTCTGAGAGCACCCGAGTTGTCAAACACCAATTTAAGAGAAAACCCGATAACCCACCCGCCCGTAGGCACGATAATTAAATTACTGATAAAACCCGTCTAGCTCAAGAATCGAACCCAAGATTCCCTAAGTCTTCTATCATTACCACCAATGTCTCTACCACTACACTATAAATCTATAATGGTGAATATGTTTTTAATCTATTATATTTTTATCCATACTTGAGGATTTTTTTTACGTTTTTGAAAAAAAAATATATAATGTATGACATCATCTGGTTATTAAATCTAGTATTGGTTATTAAATCTAGTATGACCATTGAACCGGTAACTCATATGATTTTAGAAAAATTGGAGACGACCAAGACGACAAAGTAGGTAGCTGAAAATGGCGCGGTACTGATCCCGAAAAACACAAAAAGTCGATACCAAATTGGTACTGAAAATGGCCCAATACGATACCGGTTTGGTTTCGATACCAAGAACCATTTGCTCCTCCCTAATTCCGTTACAATGCATGGGCACGCACGCTGGTATTCTGAATATGTTAAGATTGTTTTAAATCTCAAATTTGTACAATTACATATAGTTATTATTATTTTTTTTAAACAATATTTATTGATTTTCTCATTACTTTCAATCGACAACTTTGCGGGTGATGGAATTCCAACATTTAAATTTAATTCACCTCATCTTCAATACCCTTAAACAAATAATGTTAACCCTACGGATAACGAGTAATCAAATATTGACGTGCTTGGAACAAGGGTCCATGCCTCCAATATATTTTACATCTGGGTATGGAATTTAGGACACCAATAGGCAATAGTCACCATAACTCCAGTTCATTGTAATCCTTAAGTATTTTGGATACACATGACACATCTTAGTATGAACATTCAATTTAGATTTTGAATCATGACGTGAGAATAGTGGTTGTCAATACCATTGAATAGTGCATGAAAGTCGACATAGCAACTTTTCAATGTAAATGTTTTATAACAAAATATTTTTGGTGTGATCATACCAATAAATTAACAAGATACTTGATTACAACTTGTATATATTTTATGGTATTCTCAAATTAACGTCATGGTAATAATAAATTATTAAAATGCAAAAATGACACATGTTTTAACAATTATAATAAATAAATAAATGAAACATTATGCATTGTAAAAATACGAAAGTTTTAGATGATACTAGCATTTTTTTTATAATATTGAAGCACGTTTTTTAATTTAATCCTTAACCAAGAGGTACTATGAATAACTAGATGGATGCCCGCATGATGCGACGGAGACCACATACATTGTTAGGAGTGTACACTTTCAGTTCAATTATTAGCCTCAACTGAAATCGAAACCAAAGTCATTGGTTAATCCATTTTCTTAACCAATTGATTTCTAGTTAATCCATTCGGTTCATTTGGTTAAATAGTCAGTTTTTTTAGTCGGAAGTGTTAATTTTGATTAATAACCAAAACCAAACTTGACCTAAACATTTTTTTTCTTAAATACATGAAATTAGGTAATAATACATGATATAGAGTTATAAAAGCTAGAAATATATGAAAATATGTATGGTTCTGTACGATTTGGTTAATTTTGATTAACCGATGGTACAAAAAACAGATAAACGCTTTTTAGTTAATTCGATAATTGGTTAATTCATTTTTCAAATAATTGAGTTTTTATTAATTCGGTATTCAATTGATTTCGGTTGGACTTAGTCTATTTTTTGTTTGGTTTCGGTTAACGGTTCAGTTATTGCTCGTCCTAAACAATGTTACGATATATTTATTTTTAAAATATTAATGTATGAGAAGTAATGGTTGTCTAAAATTGGTGGGGTGGTTGGTTTAAGTTAAGGAAGAAACGTGTAATTATTATTTAAAGAATCAAAAGTTGAGCTAGCAAATGTGTAAATATTATTTAAAAGACATATGTGCCCTATAAATAAATTAACACATGCATTAAATGTTGTAACGTGAGCAAAAATACTTTTATTACTTAAGTTTAAGAAGCCATTTCCAAACACATTACATTATAGTACAGATAAGGGTGCTGAGCATGCCCACAAGACCAAGCCTAAATTCATGGGGGTAGCCAGGGTACATCGCTGCATGTGGTGAGGGTTCCTCACCATGCTTTACGTTTAGAGAGATTTTGCATATACAATGAATTAATTTTAAATATGATGGTTTTAAGAAGATTATGACAAGAGGTTAAAAAGGAGTTTTAAGTTGTTAAAAAAAATGCATGCCAATGATTCTTGTTTATTTTCATGTTGGTTTTATGAATTTTGTCTTTTGGAAAAAATATAGAATTTGTCCTTTATGTTTACACTAATTTTCAGGGGACGTCCTTTAATTTTAAAATTGACAACGTTCGTCTTTTAAGTTTTAAAACCTTAAATTATTTGTCCTTGAGTAAAAACCTAGTTATTTTTTAAAGTAAAATGTGGTCACAAAATGGTAGTTTAGTCTTTTCTACCCAATTATTTGAAAAACAATTAATAAAAAGCAAAAAATAAAACAAATTCTTATAATATTTAATACAAAAAACCCGTTAAGTTTATCCCCCACTCTCTAAACCCTCGCTCCATCTCTCTTTCTCACCACCACCTCTACCACCATGCCACACCACCAACCTGCCACCACCACCACCACCACAACTTGCCACGAATAACCCCCTAGCACCATAACCTGCCATCAACAACCCTACACCACCACCTAATACCAACCACCACAACCCCCCCCCCCCCCCAAATCCAACACCCCCACCATAATAAACAAACCCTAACTCTTAATTCTTCAATAAACCTTAATCCCAAATCAATTTAAGGTTTTCCACAACAGATCTAGCAGCAATGGGATGGTGGTGCAGTGTCTTGAGGTTGAACACGACGAGTTCCATTCAAAACATCTAAATCTAACCTTCTACCCCATCATCCCAGTCAACCCAATTTACAAAAATGGAGTTCAAATCCATTGTTGCAGAAGACCCCAACAACCAAAGACGGTGGTGATGGTTTTTGTTGGATGGGGGGTTAGGGTTTTAAATCAACGACGATGATGGTTTCAGATGGGGGGTGGTGGATTATAGTAGTGACAGGTGACGGTGATGGTGGTGACGGTGGTTATAGGCAATGGAGGTGATGACAGGTGGTGGGGTGGTGACAAAAGAGCAAGAAAGAAGGGATATATACATATATTAAATTTTAGTTAATTTTTTATGTGTTAAAATATTTATTGATTAATGAGCAAAAAGACAAATTTGGCATCATGCAGGGTCCACGTGGCCAGATTTAACTATGACAATTAACTGCGTTAGTGCTAACTCATTCCTTACTTCAAATTATTTTCTTTTGGCATTCACAAACTAACCCATCTATAAGCCAATAGTTTTTTTTTTTTTTTTTTTTTTTTTTTTTTTTTTTTATGACATGACCGTTTTTTATGAGGTGACAATTTACATGGAAAAAAAATAAATAAAAACCCACATTCACCGCCATCATCGCCATCTTAGCCATAGTTCATCATCACCATCCTTCATAGCCACCATCCCCATCGTTCAACACCCCCATCACCACCGTACAATCCCCCCCCCCCCCCATCTCTCTCAAGCAGCTATACCACCCACCTTCTCCACACACACCACATTCCCGTTACATAATCACCACACTATCACAAAACCACCACCATCACCACACTGCTCTTGAACTTTGTAACGGCCACTAACTTATTTTTTTAATTTTGACATAAATTACTCAATTAGATTAAACTTCAACATAAAATTATCCCTTAAAACTTAAAAACCTAGCAGGTCAACCCTCAAATTCATAAGGTTTGTGTGTTACCGACCAATTTAGGTAACATGTCTGCAAATTCGATACTAGATAAATCAGTACACCTATTCAAGCTAAACTTAAAAGCGTGAATATTATGCTAGTTACATGTCATGTTGAAAATTCACCGTCCCTATAGAAAACAAAATATCACATAACAAAAATGTGTACACTAAATTATTAACCGTTTACAACCATGACAAAATTGTCAATAGTCTATTGGGGTAGGTTATAATTACTCTAGTTATAAACGGCCCGCGTGTTTTTTCCTTCAATTCGTACAGTTCGTACGAAAAAGCTGTTTGTATTTGATCTTTTGTCTAGTCTATTTACCCATGTTTTTGGACAAACTAATCCCAGCATAAGCCAATCAACAGACGTTTCTTTCAATAAGCCAAATCCATCAATCATTGTCATAAATAAATAACGACTACAATAGAAATTATTAAAGAAAGAACCAAATGACCTTGATTATGATTTATGGATTGATAAAATAAACGTTGTGTCTAAAGGGATCATCACGTCAATATTGGTTGGACTGCATTAATCATTGATGTTAAAATTATAGATTAATAACGATAAATGTATTAGATCAAAAGTTGTACAAGAAAAGTTTCAAACCTTAAAGTAGTAATAATACAAAATCATTTGAATAATAATAATATACAAACTAGTAAATCTATAGACAGACAAATGCATAGAAATTGCGTTTAATTTAGTAACAACATAGTTGATGGTTTAGGGATGTTGGATCTGTTCGTCTTCCTTAATTAACTCCACTACTTTACTCACAGTGGCGAAGCTTGACCCGAAGGTTCGGGGGGTTGGAAGTCACCGGGGTCGGAAGTCACTAGTTTTGAAGGGTCGAAACCCTATGTTTCCAAAATTTTCTATACGAATATTATATAATCGAAATTTCTGCGCGAAAATTCGGGGGTCGGCTGCCCCCGCCCGCCCCAACTAAGCTGCGCCACTATTTACTGATATGTATGAGTTTATCTTCAAAGATAGAGTTAGACAAACA
Source organism: Ambrosia x helenae (assembly GCA_030844895.1). Taxonomy (NCBI): domain Eukaryota; kingdom Viridiplantae; phylum Streptophyta; class Magnoliopsida; order Asterales; family Asteraceae; genus Ambrosia; species Ambrosia x helenae. The sequence goes on from CM061225.1 coordinate 99,174,265, forward strand.
TAGAGCTAGTTTTTAATCAGTCACATGATGATTGCAAAATCATGTACCATACTTGTCCAATTTAGACCATAAGTAATGGTTCATGTCTCTTAGGGGACATTTTTCACCACATCATTATTATAAAGCCCTTCAAAAAAATGTGTAATGGTTAAAGTCATTTAATGTCCCTTTTAGTTATTACTTTCCATATTTTTTATCCTTTTTGGGCATTATACTAGAAATGTCCAACCCTCTTAATGCCCAAGCGGATGGTGTTGGGGGCATTATCATGCTTATTCATCTCCCTATAATGCCCATTACACATGGTCTTATGGATTTTTTTCGCGGGTACCTATTACCCAAAACTCGACATTAAACTTACCAATAATCGACTTGAAATATCAAATTACATCATTACACTGTAACTATTTTATAGTTATAATATCGTATTTATTTTCTTTTTATTATATTATATTCAGATTCAATACACGTAAACGATAAAATGCTTTTTCTTTTTTAAACTACAAATTATATTAAAAAAAAAAAAAATCCATCTAGTTTCTACCATCCTCATCTCATACAAACACAAACCCAAATGTTGATCGTGTGCACAAAGAACAATGAGATACGTGTGAAGTGTGAATAAGTGAATAACATTCAAGTCTTCCACTAGTGGTATGTGGTCAATTTGTTTGGAACTACTATACTTTTGGTCCCATGATATATAATATTTGACCGCCTACCGTTATCTACAATAGATGCACACTAACTGTTTGTTTGTGTTTGTGTCTAAAAGAAAAGACTTAGTGGGGTGGTGATACTGGTCCGGTGCATGTATTGGATTTTGAGACAGCTGTTGGACTCTCACCAGTATTCAAATCTAATTCAAACTCAATCATAAAAGAACTCGGTTTTCTTATATATAATCTTATCATTTATATTATTTATTGCCAATGATCTATAGATAAAAAGTTGTGACAAGACTTGAGTTCTTCTGAGCATCACCCCGGTTTTCATCCGACTGTTACTTCAGCGAGACAACTCGTGTGGAGGCAGTACGGTTTCCGTGGGAACGCCACGCCACCAAGGCTGACAAGCCGGCCCGGGTCCGATAGAACACGGAGTTCGGCCAGCCTTGACGGGGTGATGACTTCAGTGGTATTGTGACAATATGTCACTCATAAGAAAGTCACCGTTATATTATTTATTATATAATTATTAACTTTAAGATAAAACATTTGGCCTGAGTGGCATGGCCATGCTATAAGATGATAAGGTCTGAATACATCCAAAATTCCAAATTTATACCTCAGGGACAAATTAGTGTTGCAGACTGATCGGGTACGTATTATATAGTTATAAATATACTCAACCCCAATAAAATAATTTTTTAGTTTGTATTATACTAAATATTCTATGAAAAATATGAAAACTTGTTCGAGGCATCTGTGTTGAAGTTAAACTCGCCCGACCATTTGTACGAAAAAAAAAACATAAATTTGTATCTTGAATTGCACTAAAAACTTTTTTATCTCGTTTTACTATCAAGAATTGGTTATGTGATGTTCATGTACGTTTTGTTGGACTACCAAATAACATATCAATCACTTGTCCTGGAATCTTTTCGTGCACCTTTTAAATATGATTTGATTACCCATATCAAGATCCACAAATTGGGGATCTTTTATTTTGAAATGTGAATTAAGTCTTGTCTTGTCTTAGTGGTGATGATAGTGCTCTTGGTGTTGGTCACTGATAGTGGTGGTCGTCGATTTTGATGGTGATGGTTGTGAACAATGGTACAAAAGAGTTGCATTACTCTAGAAGACCAACCAGACAACGATGACATTGACAGTGGTGTGCGATGGAGGTGGGTGACTGCAATAGGAGGGCGGATGAGACATGAGTGAGAGAGACATAAATACCAGAGAAAGAGAGAGTGATAGGGTGAGTAAATACCACACAAAGAATATCATTTTCCTTTGTCTAGTTGGTTGAGGGCCTAAAGTTTCCCATGGGAGGCTTGGGTTCAATTCCCACTAGCTACATTTGGAGGACATTGGTGGATGGGAAATGAGGGATGACCCGGCCATTGGCTTGGGTTCGAGTCCTTATCCCGACCGGTTTTACCGACTATTTCACCGTCGTGCCCTCGGGCGGGTGAGTGGTCCGGTTTTCCCGGGAATTGGTGGCAATTGGTGGCCGGGTACTCTCGAATACCTGATTCGCCAAAAGGGTGCCCGAGAGTGCTCGGAATTGATTCGTTGGCCGTTAAAAAAAAAAAAAAAAACCACACAAAGAAAAAAAAACATACAAAATCACCCTCATTAATCAAGATAAATACTATCAAACAAATTACATTTTTACCGGTTACTTATCAAACCAATTACTAGTTATTCTTGATTTCTCGTGAAGCAAATTGAATATATTTTTTTTCCGACTACAAAAACGTACTCCACTCTCCACATATAAAAGTTTAATAGTATAATTAGTCATTTTTTTCTTACAATTTTCCATTTAAAACGAATCCAATATCGTAAGCCAGTGGACTACTGGACCGTACTATTATTTCAAGGCCATACTTGCTTTGGGCCTATTATCAATAACTTCATTTGATGGGCTTCGGCTAGATCCAAAAACCTAAACAAAATAAAAACTAAAAAGATCATTAAAAATGCCCAAATTATTACTATATTGTTCCCCACACAAAAACTGCCAATTTTTGAAAAAAAAACTGTTTTTAGGTTCATCTCAGCCATCCAAACAAGTCAGTTTTTTCAAATATGAAATCTGGACCACAAATAATAGGTAGTTACTCCCAAAATTTGGAAGTTACAATTTTCATGTGGCAGTTTATTTTTTGTGGAATTCAATAGGCCTGTTTTCTCGCTTCCACTATCCCCACTCCGATGTCTAAATTTATCGCTATAAACTCTCTTCCGCCTCCCCTGAATCAATCCATCCCTAACGCATCGGTTTAAATCCCTAATTGCTATGCTGCTAAAGAACATTACACCTTCAGTTCAATCCAAGATGATGATCATAAAGACGATTGACAATGGCTTGAGGAATTATATATGGGGCTGCAAATCCAACCATGCCTTTTCTCTCATCTTTCTCTTGAGGTGGATTACCGGTTTTTGTCGACGAATACGATGACACCGACAACATGTTTAAATCCCTAAATTCCTAGCCCCTTTTTCCATTGACATGGTTTCACCATGTATCAATGGTGAAATTGGATCGATCCGAGCGGTCCACAGGTATGAATTTGATTAATTGTTTTTTTTTTTTTCATTCAAATTTTATTGTAATTTGTTTATGTTCAGAAGTATTTGATTATTTATTGTAATTAGATGAGAAGTTTATTATTGTCTTCATAGTAAAGTACTCATGTTGCAATCACCAGTTTGAAAAGCATCCCGTACACGCATCGATTCTTATTCTCTTACATCATCAATTTAATTTCAATCAGGTAATTGTTCATTTCAAACTTGATTCTAGTATTTGATTCCTGTTATGATTTTAATTTTTATCATCTTTAATGTTTTTGTGACTGTTATATGTACCAGTCAAGTGATTTGGGGTAAATTGGAGTGGAAGACAGATCAGACTTGTGATTGTTTATTGTCCGTCAACTTCTGGTAAACGTGTTTTCGATTTTAGATATGATCAGCCTTGAGCTCATTGTGTTATTGTTATTGTTTCTAGATCCGGTTAATTGATCGATCGAGTGCATCCTATAAATTTTGTTGAAATCGGTTTCAACATGACTAATAAGTTGAAAGTTTATGCACTGAATCTCATTGTCTGTTGATTGATTCTAATGCCTTTCTGTTCGCATGATTTTTAATTTCATAAAAAGTTCCAAAGAAAGGTGTCCAAGTAGTCACGACTAAGAAGAAATTGGTATGGTTACTAAGAGATTGATTCAGATAACTATGTTTAGTTAAATTTCTTTTTAGCTCATTATATGAATGTAGCTATTATTTCTTTATCCAATCTATGAAACTTGCAGAGTATTTTTTAAGGATTTGTTTCTCTTTGGTTTTAGTATATGTATTCAAATTGTTAGACTTCTTTTACATCATTTGCCTGATTGTTGTGTATACTCGTAACGTTTCTTTGTAGCTTGCGACAATGGAGGACGAGGGTGATGTGGCTATTTATATTTTCATGTTCAGTCTTCTGACTAGTGTTAAACACATGTGAGTGTACCACCTATATTCAATAAAACTACAAGCAAAACGATGATAGCTTCTTGTACAAGTGTAACATCTGGCCGATCTTACCAATAAGTGAGATCTAACATAATTTTAATAATACAAACTTATCATGGTGTTCACAGTATTTAAATTGTCTCATTGCGTTTTCTGACAAACACTGCTAACATGATTGTAGTACAGCCACTTTGAGGCCTTATCTTTAGTAGTTGACAACGTCGTCTGCTAATTGCAATTATGAACGATGTACTTGCAGTTAATATCATTTCAGCAATAGAATTTAATAAAACTGGGCATACGATTTTGTTAGAATTTGAACGAATTGAGACAGAATAGATGTATGTTGCTTTCAGCCCTCTTTCAAATTTCTTTGCACATATTCTTCATGATTTTTTGTATTTTAAATCGTGTATTAACATCCATATTATGAAATTAACATGTGGAGTTTTAGAGGCATTGTATTGTTCCAGCAACCGGCACCCTAAATTTCACTATAAAAGTGAATTTCAAAGTCATGAACCAGATGTATTCACCATCTACACATTTTTTTTTAAATGTGGAGTCCTTTTGGTTATTGTTTTGTTGTTCATTTTGTATCAATTTTTTTTAATCATGTTTTCTTAATTTTTTTCATAGATGCTTGTGAGGTTAGTTAATACTTATGTGGTTTGCAAACTATCGTGGTATGTTTTTGTTGATTGTAGTTTATAAATGATATATGTGATTTCAGGGCACTTATGAGTTTGCCATTCATGATCTAGGAGTTTTTTGAAGAGGTCGGGAAAGGCAATGGTTGTGTCACGGGTTTTGAAGCCAGCCACAAGTGAGGCGTAGTCACCGCCTAATTGATTCATAACATGAATGACAAGGTCCTCTTCATGGATGGGACTTTGAGTGAGTGCAAGCTCATCAAAGATTGATTTCATTTCGTGCAAATATTCAGAAATAGAGCGGTTACCTCTCGGATTTTTTGCCAACCGAGATTTGAGGGAAATGATACGGGACCGTGAGGTACTCGCATAGCTTGAGTTTAAGAGTTCCCAAGCTTTGCGGGCTGTTTTTGCAGAGGAAACAATCGGTTGGATTTGATCGGAGCAACTACCAAGAAGTGCACTTATGATCATTTGATTTTGGTGAAACCAACGGAGATATTCGGGATTGGGTTTGCAAGTTATAGTACTTCCTAGGAATTTTATAGTGAAATTGTTTCTATGTTTAGTAGTATGATTGTGCTACTCCGGTCAGAACAATTTCACAAATGGTATGAACTCAAGTGTTTCCACTCTATACGTGAATGATAAAATGTACACAAATCTATACTCTATATGGTGTTAGGTATCCTATTAGTTTGAGTTATTTTTGTGGGAAAGGTTTATACTTAAGTAAAAGTAGATACATAACGCTCTTGGATAAAGAATGTTTTGTTTGTGACATGGCTGGATAGGAACAATTGTATAACACACCCAAGGAAATGGTTATTTTCATGATTTTCTCATGAAATAAACCCTTTTGGGGAATTTAAGCTAGCCTTCTTTTGTGGTTTTGTGTGGTATAAATTATACTTTTCTTGTGGTAACATAAATTATTATGACAAAGTTTTAAAACTCATACAAATTTAGCTGAGATAAGATAATTCATTGTGGTAACATAAATTATTATCTTTCATCGCCATTATATGAAATTTGTTCAAAATATTGTTATCCCATTGTAAAGAAACTTTTGGTATGCCATCTTAACATTGGACAATTTGGACATATTTACACATGTCTCCTTCTTTATAATAATGTAGTAGAGATATATAGATATAGATAATATAGATTGGTTTCATGGGCTAAGTATTTGAAAAACTAGTTTGCATAATAATGTTAAACAGCTGGGCTAGATCAGTGGGCCGAAGTAGACAAAATGCGGCCCAGCTATGGAATAAAAAAAGAAGATCAGATTCAGATAAACACGGTGGTTAGTTTGTTAGGGTTTCATTTTCTTACGAACGCTGGCCTAGCCTAGGGTTTGTTTCATCAATATCTTCCTAAGGGTTACTACCATGGGTGATGACAAGAAGAGGAAGAGGAGCAGCCGCATCATATCCATGGATGGTCTTGATTTGGTACTAACTTCAGTGTTTTTCCCCAGCAAGAGGACGATTCGGTACCACTTTTATACACACATATATATATATTATTCGATCTTCATTCAATTAATATCATATGCATCTTTCTTAATTTTTGTTATTATTGTTTATCTATCAGCAAGGCATCTTCGACGACGACATCTGATGATGTAAGAATACTTTTATTATTATTATTATTATTATTAATTTTTTTTTAAATTTTACTGGATTGACTTTGGTTTTTGAGCATAAATTAATATGTTTGTGGATTAATTTAATAATGGATCAGTGACTCTGTTATATTCCCCTGTTTTATTATTTATAACTAAAACATTATATTCTCATACATAATTACATAAAACAATGGATGAGAACGAACAAGTAGATGAAACCAGCTCCCTGTATTATGTTTTCTTCATAAATATATTTTTTGACTAATTATACATACATAAAATACTTTAGTAAAATTGAATTGCAACTCAGAGGCTATTGACTCGAAACAAAGCAATGACTAATATATATATTTGCTCTCTCTAATTGTTTAGGTCAAGTTTATCGACTTGTTGAAACATGCATCTAAAGTGTCAAAGGAGCAGCTTGGTCGTATCGATGATGCTTTTCGCCTTTCATGGAGGGAGGTTTATGATATTTGTTGCATGTTTAGTGATAACAAGTGGCCTACTCCTAAGGAATTTTTCGAGTGGGATCTCTATACCAAAGCCTTTTATCTTAAAATGCTTACTTGCTGTGAGAACAAACCATTTTTATGGTACAAATCATTGAAGCGCCAGGTAATGTTGTATATATATCCAAAGTTATATATAATCACATTAATTAACCTACAAGGGTACGTTTTAGGAAATTATGTTTTTGATAACATTTGGTTGATTAATTCTATAGCTATAGCCTGTATTGTACCCTTGTTTTTTGATCATTTAGAGACCATTGGACTTTGTTTACCGATCAGATGATTTATTTCTAATTTATTTGATGTGATTGTGTAGGAAGGGGCGATATCAGAATACATACCACCAATCGAAGTATCATCAAAAGTGGTATTGTTATATGTCAAATATATTACAGTCACATAAACCTTTTAGTACGGAAACGCCGCGTAATAAAAAAAACAATAACTATAAAAATTATATCTTATAGAAACATAAGACAATTGACACATGAATCTTTACTCAACATTTATTCATGTATTGAGAGGCCAAGGCCATTGGACTTTGTCTAATGGTCAAAGCTAACAAATGTTATTATACTAATCTATTATCTGCTCTGATTGTTTAGTGGGGTGATTCTTTCTCCGTGCTGTGGCTTAAGAAGCCACTCAAATTCGGTTGTTATTCTCCTGGGACTTTGCCTGAACGTATACCTTATCATTTGTATCTGCTGGTTAAGGAAGCAGTTGATATCATGAAGCATGATGAGTGGTACATTAACAATAATCTGCAAACAGATTTGCTACGGGTTGAGAAAAAAATTCGGTTTTTTTGTTACTACTTCCACTCTCATCTGCCAATTGGCTGGACATAGTACGTATGCCTTTTCTTTTTTTTCTAAACAATCTTCCCTTATCATTTGAAGTTTTTATGCACATTTTTCTTTCCTTGTGCAGCAACCGGGAGGATGCCAGCACTGATATTGCCGACTATGACCCCACGCGTAAGCCTAAGTACGATATGTCTGGTTACATCCCTTTCTCCTCTTTTGAAGGCCCGAATGTGGGGCTTGAGTGTGATGCGAAGACCTACCTCTCGCTATCAGAGATGCTTGCTGTTATGTGTGTTATTCACTCACGGGAAACACCTGCAATTTGGACAATGGGCAAGCATGCGGCACTTTTCTATTGTAAGATATGTTCCTGCTTTGGTATTGATTACCATCGTTTAGAGACTGCTTCTGAGGATGACGTCTGTTTGATGAATGTGGGATTACACTACCCCAGCTAGTAATTTCTAAGTGTTTCACCATGCATGGTACTAATGATATTATTCTAAGGGACTATATATATATGAGCGTGTTTATGGTTTCGATGCACAGTTTGTCAGTTTCCTATTACTCTGCTTTGTTATGTATTGCCTTAATTACTGATCTTATCACTTATGGCAACTTGAATATAACTTGTTTTGTTCAGCCTGATTCTTGAAACAATATTCTTTCAGCCTACTATTGGCTGAAAGTTTACATCTTTTGATCCTATCATATATATTGAAAAGTGGGTGCTGGCGTGGTATTTGATAAAGACTCGATCTTGCTCACTTGATCCTGTTGTGGCTCATGTCTGTGGTATTGACAACTGGGCGCTGACGTGGTATTGGATAAACAATATTCTTTCATCCGAAATATAATGGCATCAAACTTAAGATCTTCCAATCCCAGGTTTACAGAATTAACGTTATGCACGTAATGTTTTTTGGTTTTGATGGAATAAGATGTTAAAGACTATATATAATATGTATGATCGGTGATATCGGTCCTCTATTAAACCGGTTTAGACTTTTCATCTTAATGTCACTCCACCACAATAGTGGGGGACTAACCTTCTAGCATAGCCCAGTTGGTCATGCGATGAAGGGAAGAGGGTCTGATCAAAGGTTCGAATCCAGGAGCACACAAGGCAATGAAGACAAGAGCTTGTGGTCCACTAGTTGATGCAAGTTCGAATCTGAGTTGACCCGGTTTTCACCAGGCTGTTACTGCAGCGAGGAAATTTGCGTGGAGGCAGTACGGTTTCCGGCACATGCCGTAATCCCCACCGTATCAGCGTAAACCCGGTTCAGACAACATAGTCTGGACGCGTGAGTGATTAGGGTCTGCCAAGAGACGAGTGTGATGATCTCTCCCACCCAGTTAAGTTAAAAAAAACAATAGTTGGGGACTGGGGGCTTAGTTGATTTGATTGGTTTTAATGATTTAGAGATATCCTTAATTTAAACTATAGGTGTTATATGCGTGTACTTTTGCAAAAACAACGTAATATTTAACCGACCAGATATAAAGACCAAATGATATCGTACATATATTATAAAAATAAATAGGGCAAGATGGAGATAATTCAATTATCCAGTTCAACACCCGGTTTTCCGATCCGAACCCCTGGTTCAACTGAAAACGGGTCTGATAGTATGAACTTGACCGTCCAGACCGCTGGTTCCGAGTCCGGTTTTTAAAAACACTGGTTTCACCACTGTGTTGAAAGTCGGTCTTCATGAAGTATTCGAGTCGGAACTCGGAGCCCGTATCATGATCAAGGAACCGGAAGCAGTTCTCAAGGGTCAAAACGTTCATCAACCCTAAAAGCTGTGCATAAATATCAAGTTTAACCATAGAAGCAAAATGCCCATAGTAAAAGATATGATAATTGTTTAGATGAAGCTGTTGAAGCAATAAGAAAGAAATACATACATACATCAGCTGCAACTTTTTATGATGATATCTAGAGAGGGAACACTTTCTTATGTTTAAAATAAAGCAAGAAACAGATGTAGAAAACTCCACATAACACTGCACTCATAGAAACGACCCAATTGAATCTGTTTGGGTTATCGAAAACTTCATCTTCAAAGTTCATTCCGAATACAGCTGTTACAACTGCGAATACGGTTGCCAAAAAAGTAGCCGCGGTCAAGAGCAGCTCGAACTTAATCAGCTTATTCTGGACATTACCCTTGTTACCAAACATCATACAGATATCATTAGTAAAATACTGAAACAGTTGAGACAGTTGAAGTTGATAACAAACAGTTGCAAAAAAAAAAGAAAAAACATGTTGCTTACAAGTTTAATGTTGATCAGATCTTCAGTGTCATCAATATACTCCTTGAGCTGCAGTTGGATAATTTTTAGGAGGTTAATATCATGTTATATCAAAATCTGATTCTCTGCCAACTGGGAGTGTTCACGGTCCGGTTTTGACTTTGGGGAATGCCAAACCAAACCGGCTGGTTTGGTGGTTTAAAGTTTTGGTTTTGATGGTTTGAACCGACTTTTTTTTTTCCCAAAATAATTAATTTGTGTGAATATTTATTTATTATAATGATAAAGATGGTTCGTGACTATTCTGCATATTCTTAACTACATAATTCAAAAACGAAAGTTCAAGTTTCAAACCAGACTGAATCGAACCGTTAAACCACAAACTTAAAAACCGAACTGTTAGATGACTATTCTGACTGTTGTGCATATTCTTAACTACATATTTCAAAAAAACGAAAGTTCAAGTTTCAAGCCAGACCGAATCGAACGTTAAACCACAAACTTAAAAGCAGAACTGTTAGATATGACTATTCTGACTGTTGTGCATATTCTTAACTACATATTTCAAAAACGAAAGTTCAAGTTTCAAACCAGACCGAACCAAACCGAACAGTTAAACCACAAACTTAAAAACCGAACTGTTAGATCGGTTTCAAGATTTTTGGAACACCCCTAGTGCCAACAATCACTGTAGTTGGATAATTTAACGTCTTACCGAGTTATCAATTCCAACAAAGTACGCTTCCAGCAACATCTCAAGTTGATCTATGTTTTCAGGTTCACCAGTCACAGATGATTCCAACAAGCTTCCATGTTTGTGTGCACTTACATTACTAAACGCCATTTGCAGATTATGCGCACCACTTGTGGACCCCACAGGAGATACGGGAGCAGATTTTGATCCTGACCCCACTTCAGGCCCCACAATATCATTTCCTTGTACTTGATTGTACAAATCGTTACACGAGTTCCTTTGTTTCTTCTCAGTTAAGTACATCTCAGCCATGTCACCATCATCATTCATGAGGTGTTCGATCTCATCACAAACCTGAAAGTTATTTTTAGAGAAAGGTTAATTATTATAAGTTTTGTAATAAATAAATAAATAAATAAATAAATAATTAACTAATCAAATTTACTTGTACCTTTTGCACTCGTTGAGTCAATGCTAGAAGATGGCCTTTGAATCTACGAACACGTTCAAGACTGAGGATAATTAACTAATCAAATTTACTTGTACCTTTTGGGTCATTCAACCCACCCGCCCCGGCCTTGCCCATTTTCCACAACTATCTATTCAATTATAATGATTATTTCTGCAGTTTGATTGTCTAAACTCCAGTAATTAGCTACTTAGCTTGTGCTTGTACCTGAGTGAGGCATGCAAACTCCAAAGCTAGTTCCAATGCTTTAAACTCAAATGGTAGGTCATCTGGACGTTCAGAAACAGCGAGGTTAAATATTTATGCAATATAACTCAAATGGTAGGTTCGTCTTGGACATATCAGGGTTCTTCATGTTCCTTCCGCTTTGCAATATGCAGATATTTTCACCAAAGGCTTATCTCGGGAACTATTCCAGTCTCAAACTGAGGGGCCAGCCGATTATAATTCAAATTAGGAATAGATATTTGTTTGTTATTTAGAGATAATCTTTATCTTTGTATTATGTATATCTGTTACTATTATCGTGGTTGTATGATTCCCTTTATATAGGGTGTTTTATTCATCAATAAACAATACAGAAAACAATTACAACCTTCAATTTCTTATATTTCCTACCCATGAATTCCAATCTTAAAACAAACATACATAAACCCTAATTTCAAGTATATAAACATCATTCATACACAACAAAATAGGGTAATTCGGAAGATTCTAAGCACATAAATAACATCAATTTCAAATACCCACAAATTGGAAGAAAACAAACGTAACTTAATTCACAATTCGATGATCAAACAGATTGAATAAAAAAACAAATTGATGATTATTATTGTTATTATACCTTTGATGAGTTGAAAGTATGAAAGTGGGTTTGTGGAGGTGAATAAAAAGGGTCAACTGACGAAGAAGAAGATGGCAATTATAGTGATGAGTTCCATGGATTGGAGATTGGAAACCTGGTTTTTGTCGAATAGGAGATTGATTGTTTTATGTTTTTTTTTTTTTTTTTTGAAAGGTAAATTTCATTAAAAAACACAAGCGAGAAAAGAATCTCCAAGACGGAGAAACCACTCGCAACAACACTTACATCACACTAATACATAAAGAATTCCATCCTTTCCAATCTACCGTCCCCCCCTTACTCCGATTCTTGTACCAAAGATAACCCAAAGCTTTAACATCCGAAACGATCTTTGTGACGTTAACTTCAATGTTGTCGAATCTTTTCCGGTTCCTTGCTTTCCAAACACACCAACACGTCAACACGATCACCCCATATACTATTTGTTTCCGCTCATTGGAACCACCCATCGAAGCCGCCATATCAAGAATATCACGAAAAGCGAACAAGATACCTCTCGGAATATTACACCATCGGCAAATCGCGTCCCATACCCCGTTGGTGATAATACACGCTGTGAATATGTGTTCCGTACTTTCATCCGATTCACCACACAACGAGCAAACATTATCTCCAAATATAATATTCCTCCTCGCTAACGCTACCAATGTTGGGATTCTATCCAGATTCGCCCTCCACATGAACAAGTTACACTTATTCGGAAGCCACTTACACCACTTATAAACATTACCATTCGTTTGTTGCGTCTGTTGAAGCAGCCATGTTCTCGTTGCCTTTACCGAAAATTCTTTGTTCACCTCATCGTTCCAAACCCATTCGTCTAATCTACTGTTAATCCGAGCATCAGCTAGTAATCTATGGCAACCCAAAAGTTCTTGTACTTCTACATCAGAATCCGGATACTTACTCCAACTCCACTGAATCGGACCACCTTCAGTGTTTGCATTCAGCCGCTCATTGACCCTGCACCACTTATTCCTTTCCAAGCGAAATAAGTTTGGAAACAATGTCTTTAACGGAGTATCTTCCACCCACGGGTCAGTCCAAAATTTGATTTCCGAACCCCTACCAACGACACCTCGAACCATGCTCACAAACTTCTTCCCATGAACTTTGACACGATAGCCGCTATTAACAATTTTTGACCACGTACCACGAATACTTACATTAACCGGATATATATCCCACTTCCTTCTAGTAACATGTATTGCATCGATCAATCTTCTCCATAAGGCGTTTCTCTCCACTTTATACCTCCATAACCACTTCAATACCAAAGCGTTATTAATCAACTCCAACTTGTTCAATCCAAGCCCACCTACTTCCTTTGGCTTAGTTACGTCATCCCAAGCCACCCAATGCGTCTTTCGTATATCGTCACTACCACCCCACAAGAATCTCTTAATAATACCTTCGAGCTTATTAATGACCGCCATAGGAGCTTTAAATAACGAAAAGTAATAAGACGGAAGGCTTTCCAAAACCGATTTTATTAACACCACCCTACCTCCCATCGACATGTTGCTAGCCTTCCACTTAGATAAACGCTTTTTGAACACACTAATAACCGGCTCCCAATTATTTATTCGACCCATATTAACACCCACGAGAATACCCAAATACTTAAAAGGAGTCACACCCGGTTTACAACCTAACAATTCAGCTTCCACCTTCACTTGATCCTCGTTTTTACCCACACCAAAAAGTGTGGATTTATTGATGTTAATGCGCAACCCTGAACACATATGGAAGATACGAAGCATTCGTCTTAACGCGTTCAGATTAGAATGAGACCATTCACCCATAACCATGGCATCATCCGCATAAAGCAAATGCGAAATACTCGGCCCCCCTTCCATAACCTTAACACCATGAAACGCTCCAACATCACAAGCTTTTCTAAAAATGCCAGAAAAAGCTTCCATAACGATAATAAATAAAAAAGGAGATATAGGATCTCCTTGTCTTAAGCCCTTACCACACCCGAATTCAAAGGTCGGAGATCCATTTACCAGAACTGACGATCTAGCAGATGCAATAATACCATGAATCCATCTACACCACAACTCCGGAAAGCGCATTTGACGTAGAACTGAAAGCAAAAACTCCCAGTTAACGTTATCGTATGCTTTTTCAAAGTCTATTTTGAACAAAAATAATTCTTTCCCTTTCTTCTTTGCCCACGCTAAAATCTCACTGATCATGAGAGGACCATCCAAAATGTATCTTCCCGTTAAAAATGCCGATTGCGTTTCATGTGTTATATCCTCCATCACCTTCCTCAACCTATTCGCCAACACCTTAGAGATGACCTTGGTGACCACCCCAATAAGATTAATAGGCCTATAATCACCAAGCGAAACCGGATCCGACACTTTAGGTATAAGCGTAATAAATGACGAGCCCGCACCCCTATTTATAGTAGCCGTAGACGCAAATGCTTGGAAAATCTGCACAAAATCATCAGAAAACAAATTCCAATATTTTTTTATAAATCGGAAATTAAACCCGTCCGGCCCCGGAGCTTTATCACTACCACAATCAAACACTGCGTCCTTTATCTCGCCTTCCAAAAACGGAGAAACCATACTCTCGGCCAAGTCATCAGAAAGAACCCGTAAACCATAACAATCTAAACTAGGGCGAACCTCCATCTTCTCTTCGAACTTATTTTTAAAGAAACCATATACCTCTTTTTTTACAAGGTTTGGTTTAGTCACCCAAGCCCCATTGATCAGCAATCCCGGTAGAGAATTAGACACCTTTCGTTTATTAATAACACCATGAAAATACCGCGTATTCTCATCCCCTTCCTTCGCCCATCTCACCCTCGCTTTTTGTCTAAGGTCTTTACTTTTCAATTCTTCCAACTCTTTAATTTTGGCTTTGGCTTCCGCGTGAACCCACAATTCTTCTTCTGTCAAGTTACGTTCCTCAATAATCTCATCCAAATCTACCAACTCTTGAACTAAATTTTCACTTTCTGCTTCTTCACCCTTGATCACCTTTTCCTTCCAAGTCAAAATAGCCTTTCTCAAAAACTTTAACTTGTTAATAAATCTGATGTCCGGCTCCCCACTCCCATTATACATCGCACAAGTAGTCTTCACAAGGTCATCAAAGTCTGATCTATGCAGCCACGAATTAAAAAACTTGAACGGTTTAGGCCCAAAATTACGATCTTCCACCTTTAAAAGAAGCGGACTATGATCCGAACAATCTCTAGCTAAAGCCCGATATTCCGCATTAGGCCACTCGGAAATCACACTCCATGACACAAAAATTCTGTCGATTCGGCTACATTTATTACCCACCACATAAGTGAACTTGCGACCTCTTAACATATATTCATGCAAATCGGCTTCATCCAAGAACTCGTTAAAATCATTAGAATTATTCTGGTTAAACTTGGAATTCCTTCGTTCTTCTTTAACCCGAACACAATTGAAGTCGCCCCCAACAATGATCATCCCATTAACATTCCCAAGATACCTACTTAACGCTTCCCATAACAACATCTTATCAGCCCGTTTCTGAGGAGCATAGACATTCACAATACACAATTCTTTCCCGTTTTCCTTAATCACCCCCTTTAAAGAAAGAAAATAACGATGTTTAAAGACGGAGGCCATAGTAAACTTCGTAGTATCCCATAACGACACCAAGCCTCCCGATCTACCGCTAGCTTCAACCCATTCCAAACCATGATTACCGTTACCCCAATACCTACATAAATCCAACCCATCTACGCAAGAGAATTGAGTCTCTTGCAATAAAACAAACGCGGCACTATTTCGAACCCGAATATTCCGAACCCAATCACCCTTACGCACGTTCCCTAGTCCTCTAATATTTACCGAGATAACATTCATTGATCAACCAGTTGAAATCCTTCTTTAGAAACCACATCAACAAGCGAGTCTTCAAAAATCTCCATATTCTCTACACCCAAAACTTTAGACAAAGCAATGGTTTCTTTTGCTTCATTAACGTGCTCCCCCTTGACACCACTGCCATCTTCATTCACATCTATTTCCACCTCAACCGATCCACCAGCCCCATTCCTAACCTCAACGGGCCCAACCTCCCTATTAAGATCAGGTGTTAGAAATTCCCCGGTCCGTTCGTTCACCTCATTAACATTGTTTGGATCATGCCAATCCGAAAAAATAAGTCTATCAATGTCGAACGGATCATTCCCATCACGTTGTCGCTTCTTCGGCCTTTCCGGGTCAGAATTAGGAGGCGATCTACCTGGTGACAATTTCTTCCTAAGACCTTTCCTCCTCTTATTCTTAGAAATCACTGATCGGCTACCTTCGGCAAAAAGTTGATTATGATCTTCCAGTCTGTTCAACTGTTGAATAACGACTTCTTCTTTATTACCTTGCTCCTCCGTAACGATCTCTCCATCCTCCACATCATCGTGAACCTCCTTCTCTAAAGACGGCATATCCGTCTCCGCCACACTACCAATCTCCTCCTCAAAATCCACAATACAGTCTGGTATCCAGCCTGCATCCTCCTCCTCCACTAAAATATTGAAACCATGATCTTTCCACTTAATCACACAACTTTGTTTGATACGCTCCACTTTCTCTACTAGAATCCCTACCACGGCACAAGTCAAATCCCTCCCTTCCTCTTCAAAAACTGCCGAGTGAACAACTCTACCAAAGTTTGAAGCTATAACATCAAATACTTGAGTAGTCGATAACGTTAGAGGAACCCCATGAAGCTTGATCCATGCAATTCTATCATACTTCAGAACTTGACCATTCCACTTCTCACAACTATCCAAGAAGACTTCCCAACCAACCGTATTTTCTAAAAAAATCTCCAACTCCACAGATCCAGAAAAAACCAATAAAACTTTAAAACCACCAATATATTTAATCTGGACATTCCCCTGAGACATATCTTGCACGTGGTTCCTCAAATTAATTAACTCCTGGTACCCTTTCACATTAGCCACTAACCCATTATCATAACATTCTTCAAACGCACCAATGTCTCCATCAACAACAATCTCAGGAATCCCAACCCCACCCTCCTTATTCAATAACGTATCCAAAAACGAACGAGAACCACTCACCACATTGACGTGTTGATTCTGTGATTTATCTATATCTACGTCCATCCCGTCCTCCTTACCACCCTCCTCCTGAACCTCGTTTACCGGTTGCCAAACTTTGTCTACCTTGTTCTTAATCGGTTGATCATCAACGAATCTTGCCGGTACTATAAACAATTTATAACTTCCTATCCAAACATCTTTAAGACTATGTTCCAAGTCGGAAAGATTTCTTTCAACCTTCAAAGTAGCAAAACCAAACCTCTTACCCAGGCGATCATATTTTCGAGCAATATACGTACCTTGTACCTCGGCATATCCCTTCAGAACTCCAGCCAAATCTGACGAAGAACATCGCTCAGGCAGATTTGAAACGAAAAATTTCACACCGCAAGCCTGTACGTTGGATCGTGGATTGTTATTGTTGCCCCTACCCTTCTTGAATGGTACATCATACCATTTGTTAACCTTGAATTTTTCCTTTGCCGCCATGCATGAAAGAGTAACCCTAATCGCCTCCTATTTTTATGGATCTTTTTTTCTTTCTATTTTCTTTGAGTCATTTTTAATTAATTTATGTGATGATAGGTTTATCGACAAAGTGACACGATAACATTTATAAAGTAGTTTTATTTTAAGGTTTAACACTTCTTTAAACATATGACTCGTGTACACACTTTTTCATTTTTTATCATTTATCTTTGTACTAGGTTAGAGCCCGAGTCAAATAAGAGTTATTTTATAAATATTGTAATATACAAGTTTTTATTACGTATTACACATAAATAGAGACACCATGAAACAACAATTCAAAACCAAAGAAAAAAAATAACAAACCGTCGATTGAAAGATCAAACAATTATCCAAATAAAATTTTATATATAAAGATTAGCAATTCCATATCTATAGAAAAGGTATCCATCTACAAAGATGGAAGCATACAAACAATATCAGTCTAATACTAACAAACAGAAGCATAATCATGTCTCTGATGAATATGAAAATATAATCTTAAGAACCTAAGTAACTTCTAATGGTAATATGTGACATTTCAGATTGACATTTGGTAAGTATCTAACACTTTAGATTTCAAATGATCATTTGGCTGAAATTTTCTACATGATAGGCGTAAAAGCTAATAGATATATGACTCACCGACTTCAAAAGACATGTCAGCTATGGAACACTATAAATGCTGCATAATCTGTATCGCCATCTAAATCTCCATCCCGCACTTGGCAACGGGTTTTGCTTCTTTAAATCTATAAAAATAAGTAAATAAATAAGACAAAGCCTTTAAAAGGCTACTGTATATATCAGCTCATTAAATGACACAATTCTTTAGCACAAAACCAACCTTAGCATCAATCCTGTTTTATGATTTGTTATGTTTGTTGTAGCAGCAGAGATCTTTAATTTCCAATCTTTAATCTCATTCTCACAAGCTTCTAACTGTGACTTCCACTTGTGAGAAAAATAGTCATGAATTTAATCAACTACTATGCATGCTGAGATATGGTTTTACCAAGCATATATCCTTTGATGGCCTCATAATAATGGTGAAAAGATAGAACACAATGTATGGAAGAAAATGGGAGTACCTAGTACTTTTTCCCTCATTGTATCGATCTCTTACGTAGCTGTTTCTATAGTCGATTTTAGTTCCTTTTCTCTCTCATCAACTTCAGCCAGAGCATTTTTCAGTTCAATCTGTGATGATTCCAGCTTAGCATCCCGAGCTCCCATGTCCCTTTTTTTCTCATATTCCAGCCTGAAAGTCAAGGTTCAACCACATAAATATTTGAGTGTCAAAATAACAAATAAAAGGTTGTCAAGTTCTCATTTTTTGGTTTCGGCAATATAATTTGTAACCTAAATATTGTTAATCTGTTAGAAATATCAACAAATTGCATACTAAAGATCAAATAACGTACTGGAATTTCAACTTAGACATCGTATTACTCAAGCTAAGTTTTTCATCAGCCAACTCCTGGGCAGCTGCAACTAGATTTTCTTCATACTCGCAGATATTTTCCACATTCTTGTCGGCGTTCGGTTCATCGGAAACAGACACCCTAACACCGGAACTATTAAACAATATCAAAAATTAAAATAATACAAATACGAATATGAAGCACAAACTTACCACGAAGATAATCAACATAATCGTAGGTAGTAACAATAGAAATGCATCGAAAAGCCCTAATACATGAGCAAAGTAAGAAATCAGATGATAAACACGTTATTATGTTAATTTATGTTGTCTAATGCCTATAAATGTCATTCATGTGACAGTGATGAGCTTCATTAGATGATTACCATGCAAACAGTTAATGGACCTAGTCTTCTTTTCAAGTGTAAACTCATATTGAATTCTAAGTTGGAAATAACCTCATATTAGGGAAATAAGCAATCATAAATGACTAAACGACGAATATAAAATAATCACCAAGTAGACAAAAGTACCGCATTTGAATAACTGAGGCAGATTACCTATGTCATTAAATCTCAAATGAACATTGGTACAAAATAATTGTTATCACTCATTCTAAAAGCAATCATTGACATTGTTTTCACTCTAAATTTAGAAGATGATGTAAGTGTGCATGTTCACTCTTAAACTTTTTCATCCATATCACTTCACTTCCCCACAACACTAAAATTCAACTTAACTGTGATTAAAAGTGTAAACTGGACTGAAAAATATACCTCCACGGAGGATTGATCGTCATAAAAAACCAAAGGCCTCTTATAACTTAATCAGATTAGCATTAATCTCAAACAAATAGTTTGCTGGACCCTTCTATTTCAGAAGTAAATATATATACATGTTTTCATATCACCTAAATTTGTATTTCTGAGTTAAATTAATATGCATGCTTTCACTCTGAACATTTACATCCATATCATTTCACTGTTCCACAACACTAAAAATCCATCTCAAACTATGATTAAAAGTGTAAACTGGACTGATCAGATCACCTACGTCATAAAATCTCAAATAAACATTTGTACGGAAGAATTGTCATCACTCATTCTAAGAAGCAAACATTTAAACTGTTTTCACTCTAATTTCTACTGCTAATGTAAATTTGCATATTTTCACTCTAAAACATTTACATCTATATCACTTCAAATTTTCCACATTCCTAAGCTTCAACTCATCTTTGATTGGAAGTGTAAAAACATTCCTCCCGGGAAGATTGATCATCGTAAAAAGTTAACGCCTCTAGTTAATTGAATCAGATCACCTATGATAATAAATCTCAAAAGAGTTTGTACCGAAGACATGCTTAGAAATTGTGTTTAATTGAGTAACAACATAGTCGAAAGAACTAATTAAGTGTTCAATTAAATTTATAAGTCTAAATTCCTTAACAAATAAGAGCTTCTAGATCCTAGGGATGATAATGGATCACACATAGAGCTAGGTTTTAATCATAGTCACAGTCACAGTCACATGATGATTGCAAAATCAGGCACCATACTTGTCCAGTTTAATTATGGATTTTCCATGAGGACATATTACCCGAAACTCAACGTTAAACTTACCAATAACCAACTTGAAATAACAAATTACTTTATTATGCTTTTATCAATTTTATAGTTTTAATAATTTCAATTTTTTAACTTCGTAATAATATTTAGTTTATCTTTTTTTTTTTATATATATTCAGACAGTACACGTAAACGGATAAAATGTTTTTTTTAACGTTTATTTGGCTACATTTTTAACTAAAAATTATATTGAAACAAAATCCTTCTAGTTCCTACCATCCTCATCTCATACAAACACAAACAGTCAAACACAAACCCAAATGTTGATCCTGTGCACAGAGAACAATGAGATACGTGTGAACGACATTCAAGTCTTC
The DNA here is from genome assembly GCA_030844895.1 of Ambrosia x helenae. NCBI lineage: Eukaryota > Viridiplantae > Streptophyta > Magnoliopsida > Asterales > Asteraceae > Ambrosia > Ambrosia x helenae. The sequence goes on from CM061225.1 coordinate 99,195,316, forward strand.
CACTAGTGGTATGTAGTCAATTTGTTTGGAACTACTATACTTTTGGTCCCATGTAATTGACTGCCTACCGTTATCTCCAATAGATGCACACTAACTGTTTGTTTTTGTTTGTGTTTATGTCTAAAACTAAAAGAAAAGACTTAGTGGGGTGGTGATACTGGTCCGGTGCATGTATTGGATTTTGAGACAGCTGTTGGACTCTCACCAGTATTCAAATCTGATTCAAACTCAATCACAAAAGAGCTCGTTTTCTTATATATAATCTTATCATTTATATTATTTATTGCCAATGATCTATAGATAAAAAGTTGTGACAAGACTTGAGTTCTTCTGAGCATCACCCCGGTTTTCATCCGACTGTTACTTCAGCAAGGCAACTCGTGTGGAGGCAGTACGGTTTCCGTGGGAACGCCACGCCACCAAGGCTGACAAGCCGGCCCGGGTCCGATAGAACACGGAGTTCGGCCAGCCTTGACGGGGTGATGACTTCAGTGGTATTGTGATAATATGTCACTCATAAGAAAGTCACCGTTATATTATTTATTATATAATTATTAACTTTAAGATAAAACATTTGGCCTGAGTGGCATGGCCATGCTATAAGATGATAAGGTCTGAATACATCCAAAATTCCAAATTTATACCTCAGGGACAAATTAGTGTTGCAGACTGATCGGGTACGTATTATATAGTTATAAATATACTCAACCCCAATAAAATAATTTTTTAGTTTGTATTATACTAAATATTCTATGAAAAATATGAAAACTTGTTCGAGGCATCTGTGTTGAAGTTAAACTCGCCCGACCATTTGTACGAAAAAAAAAACATAAATTTGTATCTTGAATTGCACTAAAAACTTTTTTATCTCGTTTTACTATCAAGAATTGGTTATGTGATGTTCATGTACGTTTTGTTGGACTACCAAATAACATATCAATCACTTGTCCTGGAATCTTTTCGTGCACCTTTTAAATATGATTTGATTACCCATATCAAGATCCACAAATTGGGGATCTTTTATTTTGAAATGTGAATTAAGTCTTGTCTTGTCTTAGTGGTGATGATAGTGCTCTTGGTGTTGGTCACTGATAGTGGTGGTCGTCGATTTTGATGGTGATGGTTGTGAACAATGGTACAAAAGAGTTGCATTACTCTAGAAGACCAACCAGACAACGATGACATTGACAGTGGTGTGCGATGGAGGTGGGTGACTGCAATAGGAGGGCGGATGAGACATGAGTGAGAGAGACATAAATACCAGAGAAAGAGAGAGTGATAGGGTGAGTAAATACCACACAAAGAATATCATTTTCCTTTGTCTAGTTGGTTGAGGGCCTAAAGTTTCCCATGGGAGGCTTGGGTTCAATTCCCACTAGCTACATTTGGAGGACATTGGTGGATGGGAAATGAGGGATGACCCGGCCATTGGCTTGGGTTCGAGTCCTTATCCCGACCGGTTTTACCGACTATTTCACCGTCGTGCCCTCGGGCGGGTGAGTGGTCCGGTTTTCCCGGGAATTGGTGGCAATTGGTGGCCGGGTACTCTCGAATACCTGATTCGCCAAAAGGGTGCCCGAGAGTGCTCGGAATTGATTCGTTGGCCGTTAAAAAAAAAAAAAAAAAACCACACAAAGAAAAAAAAACATACAAAATCACCCTCATTAATCAAGATAAATACTATCAAACAAATTACATTTTTACCGGTTACTTATCAAACCAATTACTAGTTATTCTTGATTTCTCGTGAAGCAAATTGAATATATTTTTTTTCCGACTACAAAAACGTACTCCACTCTCCACATATAAAAGTTTAATAGTATAATTAGTCATTTTTTTCTTACAATTTTCCATTTAAAACGAATCCAATATCGTAAGCCAGTGGACTACTGGACCGTACTATTATTTCAAGGCCATACTTGCTTTGGGCCTATTATCAATAACTTCATTTGATGGGCTTCGGCTAGATCCAAAAACCTAAACAAAATAAAAACTAAAAAGATCATTAAAAATGCCCAAATTATTACTATATTGTTCCCCACACAAAAACTGCCAATTTTTGAAAAAAAAAACTGTTTTTAGGTTCATCTCAGCCATCCAAACAAGTCAGTTTTTTCAAATATGAAATCTGGACCACAAATAATAGGTAGTTACTCCCAAAATTTGGAAGTTACAATTTTCATGTGGCAGTTTATTTTTTGTGGAATTCAATAGGCCTGTTTTCTCGCTTCCACTATCCCCACTCCGATGTCTAAATTTATCGCTATAAACTCTCTTCCGCCTCCCCTGAATCAATCCATCCCTAACGCATCGGTTTAAATCCCTAATTGCTATGCTGCTAAAGAACATTACACCTTCAGTTCAATCCAAGATGATGATCATAAAGACGATTGACAATGGCTTGAGGAATTATATATGGGGCTGCAAATCCAACCATGCCTTTTCTCTCATCTTTCTCTTGAGGTGGATTACCGGTTTTTGTCGACGAATACGATGACACCGACAACATGTTTAAATCCCTAAATTCCTAGCCCCTTTTTCCATTGACATGGTTTCACCATGTATCAATGGTGAAATTGGATCGATCCGAGCGGTCCACAGGTATGAATTTGATTAATTGTTTTTTTTTTTTTCATTCAAATTTTATTGTAATTTGTTTATGTTCAGAAGTATTTGATTATTTATTGTAATTAGATGAGAAGTTTATTATTGTCTTCATAGTAAAGTACTCATGTTGCAATCACCAGTTTGAAAAGCATCCCGTACACGCATCGATTCTTATTCTCTTACATCATCAATTTAATTTCAATCAGGTAATTGTTCATTTCAAACTTGATTCTAGTATTTGATTCCTGTTATGATTTTAATTTTTATCATCTTTAATGTTTTTGTGACTGTTATATGTACCAGTCAAGTGATTTGGGGTAAATTGGAGTGGAAGACAGATCAGACTTGTGATTGTTTATTGTCCGTCAACTTCTGGTAAACGTGTTTTCGATTTTAGATATGATCAGCCTTGAGCTCATTGTGTTATTGTTATTGTTTCTAGATCCGGTTAATTGATCGATCGAGTGCATCCTATAAATTTTGTTGAAATCGGTTTCAACATGACTAATAAGTTGAAAGTTTATGCACTGAATCTCATTGTCTGTTGATTGATTCTAATGCCTTTCTGTTCGCATGATTTTTAATTTCATAAAAAGTTCCAAAGAAAGGTGTCCAAGTAGTCACGACTAAGAAGAAATTGGTATGGTTACTAAGAGATTGATTCAGATAACTATGTTTAGTTAAATTTCTTTTTAGCTCATTATATGAATGTAGCTATTATTTCTTTATCCAATCTATGAAACTTGCAGAGTATTTTTTAAGGATTTGTTTCTCTTTGGTTTTAGTATATGTATTCAAATTGTTAGACTTCTTTTACATCATTTGCCTGATTGTTGTGTATACTCGTAACGTTTCTTTGTAGCTTGCGACAATGGAGGACGAGGGTGATGTGGCTATTTATATTTTCATGTTCAGTCTTCTGACTAGTGTTAAACACATGTGAGTGTACCACCTATATTCAATAAAACTACAAGCAAAACGATGATAGCTTCTTGTACAAGTGTAACATCTGGCCGATCTTACCAATAAGTGAGATCTAACATAATTTTAATAATACAAACTTATCATGGTGTTCACAGTATTTAAATTGTCTCATTGCGTTTTCTGACAAACACTGCTAACATGATTGTAGTACAGCCACTTTGAGGCCTTATCTTTAGTAGTTGACAACGTCGTCTGCTAATTGCAATTATGAACGATGTACTTGCAGTTAATATCATTTCAGCAATAGAATTTAATAAAACTGGGCATACGATTTTGTTAGAATTTGAACGAATTGAGACAGAATAGATGTATGTTGCTTTCAGCCCTCTTTCAAATTTCTTTGCACATATTCTTCATGATTTTTTGTATTTTAAATCGTGTATTAACATCCATATTATGAAATTAACATGTGGAGTTTTAGAGGCATTGTATTGTTCCAGCAACCGGCACCCTAAATTTCACTATAAAAGTGAATTTCAAAGTCATGAACCAGATGTATTCACCATCTACACATTTTTTTTTAAATGTGGAGTCCTTTTGGTTATTGTTTTGTTGTTCATTTTGTATCAATTTTTTTTAATCATGTTTTCTTAATTTTTTTCATAGATGCTTGTGAGGTTAGTTAATACTTATGTGGTTTGCAAACTATCGTGGTATGTTTTTGTTGATTGTAGTTTATAAATGATATATGTGATTTCAGGGCACTTATGAGTTTGCCATTCATGATCTAGGAGTTTTTTGAAGAGGTCGGGAAAGGCAATGGTTGTGTCACGGGTTTTGAAGCCAGCCACAAGTGAGGCGTAGTCACCGCCTAATTGATTCATAACATGAATGACAAGGTCCTCTTCATGGATGGGACTTTGAGTGAGTGCAAGCTCATCAAAGATTGATTTCATTTCGTGCAAATATTCAGAAATAGAGCGGTTACCTCTCGGATTTTTTGCCAACCGAGATTTGAGGGAAATGATACGGGACCGTGAGGTACTCGCATAGCTTGAGTTTAAGAGTTCCCAAGCTTTGCGGGCTGTTTTTGCAGAGGAAACAATCGGTTGGATTTGATCGGAGCAACTACCAAGAAGTGCACTTATGATCATTTGATTTTGGTGAAACCAACGGAGATATTCGGGATTGGGTTTGCAAGTTATAGTACTTCCTAGGAATTTTATAGTGAAATTGTTTCTATGTTTAGTAGTATGATTGTGCTACTCCGGTCAGAACAATTTCACAAATGGTATGAACTCAAGTGTTTCCACTCTATACGTGAATGATAAAATGTACACAAATCTATACTCTATATGGTGTTAGGTATCCTATTAGTTTGAGTTATTTTTGTGGGAAAGGTTTATACTTAAGTAAAAGTAGATACATAACGCTCTTGGATAAAGAATGTTTTGTTTGTGACATGGCTGGATAGGAACAATTGTATAACACACCCAAGGAAATGGTTATTTTCATGATTTTCTCATGAAATAAACCCTTTTGGGGAATTTAAGCTAGCCTTCTTTTGTGGTTTTGTGTGGTATAAATTATACTTTTCTTGTGGTAACATAAATTATTATGACAAAGTTTTAAAACTCATACAAATTTAGCTGAGATAAGATAATTCATTGTGGTAACATAAATTATTATCTTTCATCGCCATTATATGAAATTTGTTCAAAATATTGTTATCCCATTGTAAAGAAACTTTTGGTATGCCATCTTAACATTGGACAATTTGGACATATTTACACATGTCTCCTTCTTTATAATAATGTAGTAGAGATATATAGATATAGATAATATAGATTGGTTTCATGGGCTAAGTATTTGAAAAACTAGTTTGCATAATAATGTTAAACAGCTGGGCTAGATCAGTGGGCCGAAGTAGACAAAATGCGGCCCAGCTATGGAATAAAAAAAGAAGATCAGATTCAGATAAACACGGTGGTTAGTTTGTTAGGGTTTCATTTTCTTACGAACGCTGGCCTAGCCTAGGGTTTGTTTCATCAATATCTTCCTAAGGGTTACTACCATGGGTGATGACAAGAAGAGGAAGAGGAGCAGCCGCATCATATCCATGGATGGTCTTGATTTGGTACTAACTTCAGTGTTTTTCCCCAGCAAGAGGACGATTCGGTACCACTTTTATACACACATATATATATATTATTCGATCTTCATTCAATTAATATCATATGCATCTTTCTTAATTTTTGTTTATCTATCAGCAAGGCATCTTCGACGACGACATCTGATGATGTAAGAATACTTTTATTATTATTATTATTATTATTATTAACCAGGATGATCGATTTATTATTATTTTTCAACAGTTTTCAAGTTTATTATTATTATTATTAATTTTTTTTTAAATTTTACTGGATTGACTTTGGTTTTTGAGCATAAATTAATATGTTTGTGGATTAATTTAATAATGGATCAGTGACTCTGTTATATTCCCCTGTTTTATTATTTATAACTAAAACATTATATTCTCATAATTACATAAAACAATGGATGAGAACGAACAAGTAGATGAAACCAGCTCCCTGTATTATGTTTTCTTCATAAATATATTTTTTGACTAATTATACATACATAAAATACTTTAGTAAAATTGAATTGCAACTCAGAGGCTATTGACTCGAAACAAAGCAATGACTAATATATATATTTGCTCTCTCTAATTGTTTAGGTCAAGTTTATCGACTTGTTGAAACATGCATCTAAAGTGTCAAAGGAGCAGCTTGGTCGTATCGATGATGCTTTTCGCCTTTCATGGAGGGAGGTTTATGATATTTGTTGCATGTTTAGATCAAACAAGTGGCCTACTCCTAAGGAATTTTTCGAGTGGGATCTCTATACCAAAGCCTTTTATCTTAAAATGCTTACTTGCTGTGAGAACAAACCATTTTTATGGTACAAATCATTGAAGCGCCAGGTAATGTTGTATATATATCCAAAGTTATATATAATCACATTAATTAACCTACAAGGGTACGTTTTAGGAAATTATGTTTTTGATAACATTTGGTTGATTAATTCTATAGGTACCCTTGTTTTTTGATCATTTAGAGACCATTGGACTTTGTTTACCGATCAGATGATTTATTTCTAATTTATTTGATGTGATTGTGTAGGAAGGGGCGATATCAGAATACATACCACCAATCGAAGTATCATCAAAAGTGGTATTGTTATATGTCAAATATATTACAGTCACATAAACCTTTTAGTACGGAAACGCCGCGTAATAAAAAAAACAATAACTATAAAAATTATATCTTATAGAAACATAAGACAATTGACACATGAATCTTTACTCAACATTTATTCATGTATTGAGAGGCCATTGGACTTTGTCTAATGGTCAAAGCTAACAAATGTTATTATACTAATCTATTATCTGCTCTGATTGTTTAGTGGGGTGATTCTTTCTCCGTGCTGTGGCTTAAGAAGCCACTCAAATTCGGTTGTTATTCTCCTGGGACTTTGCCTGAACGTATACCTTATCATTTGTATCTGCTGGTTAAGGAAGCAGTTGATATCATGAAGCATGATGAGTGGTACATTAACAATAATCTGCAAACAGATTTGCTACGGGTTGAGAAAAAAATTCGGTTTTTTTGTTACTACTTCCACTCTCATCTGCCAATTGGCTGGACATAGTACGTATGCCTTTTCTTTTTTTTCTAAACAATCTTCCCTTATCATTTGAAGTTTTTATGCACATTTTTCTTTCCTTGTGCAGCAACCGGGAGGATGCCAGCACTGATATTGCCGACTATGACCCCACGCGTAAGCCTAAGTACGATATGTCTGGTTACATCCCTTTCTCCTCTTTTGAAGGCCCGAATGTGGGGCTTGAGTGTGATGCGAAGACCTACCTCTCGCTATCAGAGATGCTTGCTGTTATGTGTGTTATTCACTCACGGGAAACACCTGCAATTTGGACAATGGGCAAGCATGCGGCACTTTTCTATTGTAAGATATGTTCCTGCTTTGGTATTGATTACCATCGTTTAGAGACTGCTTCTGAGGATGACGTCTGTTTGATGAATGTGGGATTACACTACCCCAGCTAGTAATTTCTAAGTGTTTCACCATGCATGGTACTAATGATATTATTCTAAGGGACTATATATATATGAGCGTGTTTATGGTTTCGATGCACAGTTTGTCAGTTTCCTATTACTCTGCTTTGTTATGTATTGCCTTAATTACTGATCTTATCACTTATGGCAACTTGAATATAACTTGTTTTGTTCAGCCTGATTCTTGAAACAATATTCTTTCAGCCTACTATTGGCTGAAAGTTTACATCTTTTGATCCTATCATATATATTGAAAAGTGGGTGCTGGCGTGGTATTTGATAAAGACTCGATCTTGCTCACTTGATCCTGTTGTGGCTCATGTCTGTGGTATTGACAACTGGGCGCTGACGTGGTATTGGATAAACAATATTCTTTCATCCGAAATATAATGGCATCAAACTTAAGATCTTCCAATCCCAGGTTTACAGAATTAACGTTATGCACGTAATGTTTTTTGGTTTTGATGGAATAAGATGTTAAAGACTATATATAATATGTATGATCGGTGATATCGGTCCTCTATTAAACCGGTTTAGACTTTTCATCTTAATGTCACTCCACCACAATAGTGGGGGACTAACCTTCTAGCATAGCCCAGTTGGTCATGCGATGAAGGGAGGAGGGTCTGATCAAAGGTTCGAATCCAGGAGCACACAAGGCAATGAAGACAAGAGCTTGTGGTCCACTAGTTGATGCAAGTTCGAATCTGAGTTGACCCGGTTTTCACCAGGCTGTTACTGCAGCGAGGAAATTTGCGTGGAGGCAGTACGGTTTCCGGCACATGCCGTAATCCCCACCGTATCAGCGTAAACCCGGTTCAGACAACATAGTCTGGACGCGTGAGTGATTAGGGTCTGCCAAGAGACGAGTGTGATGATCTCTCCCACCCAGTTAAGTTAAAAAAAACAATAGTTGGGGACTGGGGGCTTAGTTGATTTGATTGGTTTTAATGATTTAGAGATATCCTTAATTTAAACTATAGGTGTTATATGCGTGTACTTTTGCAAAAACAACGTAATATTTAACCGACCAGATATAAAGACCAAATGATATCGTACATATATTATAAAAATAAATAGGGCAAGATGGAGATAATTCAATTATCCAGTTCAACACCCGGTTTTCCGATCCGAACCCCTGGTTCAACTGAAAACGGGTCTGATAGTATGAACTTGACCGTCCAGACCGCTGGTTCCGAGTCCGACCAACCAGTCCGGTTTTTAAAAACACTGGTTTCACCACTGTGTTGAAAGTCGGTCTTCATGAAGTATTCGAGTCGGAACTCGGAGCCCGTATCATGATCAAGGAACCGGAAGCAGTTCTCAAGGGTCAAAACGTTCATCAACCCTAAAAGCTGTGCATAAATATCAAGTTTAACCATAGAAGCAAAATGCCCATAGTAAAAGATATGATAATTGTTTAGATGAAGCTGTTGAAGCAATAAGAAAGAAATACATACATACATCAGCTGCAACTTTTTATGATGATATCTAGAGAGGGAACACTTTCTTATGTTTAAAATAAAGCAAGAAACAGATGTAGAAAACTCCACATAACACTGCACTCATAGAAACGACCCAATTGAATCTGTTTGGGTTATCGAAAACTTCATCTTCAAAGTTCATTCCGAATACAGCTGTTACAACTGCGAATACGGTTGCCAAAAAAGTAGCCGCGGTCAAGAGCAGCTCGAACTTAATCAGCTTATTCTGGACATTACCCTTGTTACCAAACATCATACAGATATCATTAGTAAAATACTGAAACAGTTGAGACAGTTGAAGTTGATAACAAACAGTTGCAAAAAAAAAAGAAAAAACATGTTGCTTACAAGTTTAATGTTGATCAGATCTTCAGTGTCATCAATATACTCCTTGAGCTGCAGTTGGATAATTTTTAGGAGGTTAATATCATGTTATATCAAAATCTGATTCTCTGCCAACTGGGAGTGTTCACGGTCCGGTTTTGACTTTGGGGAATGCCAAACCAAACCGGCTGGTTTGGTGGTTTAAAGTTTTGGTTTTGATGGTTTGAACCGACTTTTTTTTTTCCCAAAATAATTAATTTGTGTGAATATTTATTTATTATAATGATAAAGATGGTTCGTGACTATTCTGCATATTCTTAACTACATAATTCAAAAACGAAAGTTCAAGTTTCAAACCAGACTGAATCGAACCGTTAAACCACAAACTTAAAAACCGAACTGTTAGATGACTATTCTGACTGTTGTGCATATTCTTAACTACATATTTCAAAAAAACGAAAGTTCAAGTTTCAAGCCAGACCGAATCGAACGTTAAACCACAAACTTAAAAGCAGAACTGTTAGATATGACTATTCTGACTGTTGTGCATATTCTTAACTACATATTTCAAAAACGAAAGTTCAAGTTTCAAACCAGACCGAACCAAACCGAACAGTTAAACCACAAACTTAAAAACCGAACTGTTAGATCGGTTTCAAGATTTTTGGAACACCCCTAGTGCCAACAATCACTGTAGTTGGATAATTTAACGTCTTACCGAGTTATCAATTCCAACAAAGTACGCTTCCAGCAACATCTCAAGTTGATCTATGTTTTCAGGTTCACCAGTCACAGATGATTCCAACAAGCTTCCATGTTTGTGTGCACTTACATTACTAAACGCCATTTGCAGATTATGCGCACCACTTGTGGACCCCACAGGAGATACGGGAGCAGATTTTGATCCTGACCCCACTTCAGGCCCCACAATATCATTTCCTTGTACTTGATTGTACAAATCGTTACACGAGTTCCTTTGTTTCTTCTCAGTTAAGTACATCTCAGCCATGTCACCATCATCATTCATGAGGTGTTCGATCTCATCACAAACCTGAAAGTTATTTTTAGAGAAAGGTTAATTATTATAAGTTTTGTAATAAATAAATAAATAATTAACTAATCAAATTTACTTGTACCTTTTGCACTCGTTGAGTCAATGCTAGAAGATGGCCTTTGAATCTACGAACACGTTCAAGACTGAGGATAATTAACTAATCAAATTTACTTGTACCTTTTGGGTCATTCAACCCACCCGCCCCGGCCTTGCCCATTTTCCACAACTATCTATTCAATTATAATGATTATTTCTGCAGTTTGATTGTCTAAACTCCAGTAATTAGCTACTTAGCTTGTGCTTGTACCTGAGTATCCAGAGTGAGGCATGCAAACTCCAAAGCTAGTTCCAATGCTTTAAACTCAAATGGTAGGTCATCTGGACGTTCAGAAACAGCGAGGTTAAATATTTATGCAATATAACTCAAATGGTAGGTTCGTCTTGGACATATCAGGGTTCTTCATGTTCCTTCCGCTTTGCAATATGCAGATATTTTCACCAAAGGCTTATCTCGGGAACTATTCCAGTCTCAAACTGAGGGGGTGTCTTAGCCAGCCGATTATAATTCAAATTAGGAATAGATATTTGTTTGTTATTTAGAGATAATCTTTATCTTTGTAGGGGAAGGTTCAATTGAGAACTCATAGTTAGGGAGAGAACTCGAGAACTCCTACTTAAATTAAAAAAAAATCATAACTCAAAATTTAAGTCAAAAAACCAAAAATCTGGTTCGGAGCTTCTTTCCCACGTCATCCCGGTTCAGAAAAAAAAATAAAAAAATAAAAAAACATAAAAAAATAAAAAATAGGCGACTTCTAATGCACCTGTGTAGTAAATGTCCGGTTAGCTTTAGGGTTTAGTTTTTGGGTTTAGTTTAGCTTTTAGGGTTAGTTTTTTTTTAGTTTAGTTTGTAAGGTTTAGGTTTTTGGGGGTGGGGTGGGGGTGGGTAGGGTGGGTTTAGGTTTTTGGGTAGGGGGTTAGGTTTTTGGTGGGGGTTAGGTTTTTGGTTGTGACGGGTGGGGCTTAGGTTTTTGGTAGGCGGTGGTGGGGTGGAATTAGGTTTTTGGGTGGGGGGTGGATGGGTGGTTTAGGTTTTTGGGTAAGCGATTTAGGTTTTTTAGTGAGGGTGGGGGTGGGTGGGGTGGAAATTAGGTTTTTGGGTGGGGGTAAGTTGGGGGGTAGGTGGTTTAGGCTTTTGGGTTATACTACACATGTGCAGTAGCGTTTTTTAGGTGTGTTTTTTTTATTTTTTTTTATTTTTTTTTATTTTTTTTTATTTTTTTTCCGAACGGGTATGACGTGGGAAAGAGAAGCTCCGAACTAGTTTTCTATTTTTTTACTTAGATTTTGAGTTATGATTTTTTTATTATATTTTTTTGTATTTAATTAGGAGTTCTCGAGTTCTCTCAATAAAATGAGTTCTCTATTGAACCATCCCCTATCTTTGTATTATGTATATCTGTTACTATTATCGTGGTTGTATGATTCCCTTTATATAGGGTGTTTTATTCATCAATAAACAATACAGAAAACAATTACAACCTTCAATTTCTTATATTTCCTACCCATGAATTCCAATCTTAAAACAAACATACATAACCCTAATTTCAAGTAAATGAACAGTTATATAAACATCATACACAACAAAATAGGGTAATTCGGAAGATTCTAAGCACATAAATAACATCAATTTCAAATACCCACAAATTGGAAGAAAACAAACGTAACTTAATTCACAATTCGATGATCAAACAGATTGTTATGAGATTGAATAAAAAAACAAATTGATGATTATTATTGTTATTATACCTTTGATGAGTGGAAAGTATGAAAGTGGGTTTGTGGAGGTGAATAAAAAGACGAAGAAGAAGATGGCAATTATAGTGATGAGTTCCATGGATTGGAGATTGGAAACCTGGTTTTTGTCGAATAGGAGATTGATTGTTTTATGTGATGATAGGTTTATCGACAAAGTGACACGATAACATTTATAAAGTAGTTTTATTTTAAGGTTTAACACTTCTTTAAACATACTTTTTCATTTTTTATCATTTATCTTTGTACTAGGTTAGAGCCCGAGTCAAATAAGAGTTATTTTATAAATATTGTAATATACAAGTTTTTATTACGTATTACACATAAATAGAGACACCATGAAACACCAATTCAAAACCAAAGAAAAAAAATAACAAACCGTCGATTGAAAGATCAAACAATTATCCAAATAAAATTTTATATATAAAGATTAGCAATTCCATATCTATAGAAAAGGTATGGAAGCATACAAACAATATCAGTCTAATACTAACAAACAGAAGCATAATCATGTCTCTGATGAATATGAAAATATAATCTTAAGAACCTAAGTAACTTCTAATGGTAATATGTGACATTTCAGATTGACATTTGGTAAGTATCTAACACTTTAGATTTCAAATGATCATTTGGCTGAAATTTTCTACATGATCATTTGGAAGTGTAAAGTGTAAAATGGACTGAAAAACATTCCTCCCGGGAAGATTGATCATCGTAAAAAGTTAACGCCTCTAGTTAATTGAATCAGATCACCTATGATAATAAATCTCAAAAGAGTGACATGCTTAGAAATTGTGTTTAATTGAGTAACAACATAGTCGAAAGAACTAATTAAGTGTTCAATTAAATTTATAAGTCTAAATTCCTTACAAATAAGAGCTTCTAGATCCTAGGGATGATAATGGATCACACATAGAGCTAGGTTTTAATCATAGTCACAGTCACAGTCACATGATGATTGCAAAATCAGGCACCATACTTGTCCAGTTTAATTATGGATTTTCCATGAGGACATATTACCCGAAACTCAACGTTAAACTTACCAATAACCAACTTGAAATAACAAATTACTTTATTATGCTTTTAACAATTTTATAGTTTTAATAATTTCAATTTTTTAACTTCGTAATAATATTTAGTTTATCTTTTTTTTTATATATATTCAGACAGTACACGTAAACGGATAAAATGTTTTTTTTAACGTTTATTTGGCTACATTTTTAACTAAAAATTATATTGAAACAAAATCCTTCTAGTTCCTACCATCCTCATCTCATACAAACACAAACCCAAATGTTGATCCTGTGCACAGAGAACAATGAGATACGTGTGAACGACATTCAAGTCATCCACTAGTGGTATGTAGTCAATTTGTTTGGAACTACTATACTTTTGGTCCCATGTAATTGACTGCCTACCGTTATCTCCAATAGATGCACACTAACTGTTTGTTTTTGTTTGTGTTTATGTCTAAAACTAAAAGAAAAGACTTAGTGGGGTGGTGATACTGGTCCGGTGCATGTATTGGATTTTGAGACACCTGTTGGACTCTCACCAGTATTCAAATCTGGTTCAAACTCAATCATAAAAGATTCATTGTAAACACGACTCGTTTTCTTATATATAAATAACTAGCTTTTATCCTGGGAGCGTCTCAGGGTTGAAAAATATAACCATTCTAATAATATTAATACCAATAGTAATAATTATTACTCTTGTAATTAAATAAATAAAAAAATAACCTTACTAAAAGGTGACGCCATGTGTTGCAGTGTTGCGAGATTCTTTCTCCTATGTTCTCTTAATGAAGTATACTTATCTATCTTTAGAAGAGTAAAATTCCAATGATAGCATGGTGATTGGGCTGAATTTCAACATCGTAGATAAGAACCTGGTTTAAAAGAAAAACATGATTAATGAATAAACTGAATACTTTCTGTTTTTTCCTGTATGAACGAAACCCCACAAAAGTAGTCGTTTTTTCTTCGTTTTTTATATAGCACTATGCTACTCGTTGGAAAGTTAATAAAACGCTCGTTAATTTGGTGTAATTTTTTTTAAATCTCTTAGATAAAAGATATTAACGTTTAAAAATTATGGGAGGAAACATGAGAGTGAAATATTTAAATTTGTTTTTAAATTCATTTTTCCTAAAATAACTCAATCCCTTTTGATTTTGATTGGTCAACATGGGATACTACATGGCACTCTCAAAAGAGAGAATGCATGTATGCATGCCATGTATGACAACACCATCTCAAATGTATAAAAAACGGAGAAAAAAACAACTATTTTTGTGGGGTTTCGTTCATACAGGAAAAAAAACACAAAGTGTTCAAGTTATTCATTAGTCATTTTTTTCTTTTAAACCAGGTAAGAATCTACGATGTTGAAATTCAGCTCAATCGTCATGCTATCATTGGAATTTTACTCTTCTAAAGATGGATAGGTATACTTCATCAAAAGAAGATAGGAGAAAGAGTCACGCAACACTGCAACACATGGTATCATCTTATAGCAAGGTTATTTTTTATTTATTTAATTACAAGAGTAATACAATTATTACTATTAGTATTAGTAGAATGGTTATATTTTTCAACCTCAGGACGCTCTCGGAATAAAAGCTAGTGTGTGTGTATATATATATATATATATAATATAATATTATTTATTATATTAATATTAACTTTATGATAAAACATTTGGGCCTAAGTGGCATGGCCATGCTATAAGATGATAAGGGCTGAATACATCCAAAATTCCAAATATATACCTCAGGATAGAGGTGTACAAATCGGGTTTTTTCAATACCTGGTTTTGGGTATGGAATCGGTTTCGAGTAGAGTCGGGTATTGAAAGAACCGGTTCCGGTTTCAGTTTCGGTTCCTAGCATAAAAAACCACACCCGGTATACCCGGTTCCGGTTTTTCAATGCCCGGTTCCGGTTTTTTCAATACCCGGTTCCGAATATGGACCGGTTTCCGGGTATACCGAGTATTGAAAAAAACCCGGGTACACTGGGTATTGAAAAAACCTGGCTATGACGGGTATTGAATTCTTTTTATACAATCACGTCGAAAGGTAGTGTGACTTAGATGATTATAACGTCGTTATAGATATCTTTGGATGAGACGCGTCAATCATGGGTTATCGAAATGGTCAAATGGCAATCCCTCTTGAATCACAAAGTGACACATTCCTTCCCAGACTGCCTCAACATCAAAATGCCAAATAGTCCCGTCGCTTGACATATACTTTTTGAGTATTCAGAAAACCCGGTTCCGGGTATTCGGAAAACCTAGTCCCAGGTACTCGGAAAACCCAGTTCCGGGTACAAACCGGTTCTGGGTATTTAAAAAAACCGGGTACAACCGGGTATAAATCGGGTCCGGTTCCGTGTATGGTTTTTTACATGGAAATCTATACCCTATGCGTACCCAGCGGGTATGGTCGTGTACAGTTCCGGGTATAGATGTGATACCCCGAAAATTCAGGTTCTCACTTTAACTAAACTCTAGTTACATTTCCTTGCATTATACTTAACTAGGGTTAGTTAGATAAGACATACGTGCATGGTGGTGAGTCAACGTGTGATTGCATGATTAGTGAACCTCGGACGTTGGTGAAAAATAAACTTATGTGAAAACCATACGTGATTATGTGAACCTAAACCGAACACGTTAATAGAAATCATTAAAAGTGGAGCATGAGGTTGATTAGGGTCTTAATGCATGGGTTACACTTGTTACGGTCCGAAATAGTGAAAACGTCGAAGGATAACGCGTCGGGAGACGAAACGAGAAACGAGCGCGCCACCCGGACCTGTGAGCGGCCGCTCACAGGCACCGAGCGGCCGCTCGAAACACACTGACGGGTCTAAACCGCCTTAAACCTATATTTAAGCAACCTAAACTCCCATGCAACCCCCATACTCAACCCTAATCGCCCCCTTACTGCCCCACACGAATATTTCACTCAAACAACCTCTGCTAAGGCTCAAGATCATCAATTGGGAGGCTCCAAGGCGCGCGATTGATCGATTGAGAGAGCTAAGGGTATATCTTACGATTTCTTATGCTTTTATCTTGTGTTTTCATTAATAAAAATCATATAATAAGTTTGTCCAGGTCTGAATGAATTTATAAAACATTAAAGCATGAATCTTTTTGTAGATTAAATGGATTAAACATACTCATAAACGCTTAGTAACATCGTAGGATACTTGTTGCGCAAGTAATTGGGGTTTTGATTCGTAAAGCTTTGATCTTGACATGTTTAATCATAGAATCTGATAAAATAAGTATTAGGAATGTTTTGTGTTGATGATTGGTGAATGATAATAGTTTTTGTGCACACGGTAGGCGATTAAAGTATGATTTAGGCGAAACTAAAATCTGGACAAAATGGTTAGTCAAACTTGTAGGAGCTGTAACACGGCTCTAACATAATAATTTTAGGGTTTTCTTGGCATGGTTAGGTCACACCTGATCTTAGCTTTTCATATTGGGTAAAATCATGTGTTTTGGACGTAGGATGAGTCGTTTTTGGAATTTTAATTGATTAGGGGTCATATCAGATTTTCGGATTTGTAAATTGGGTTAACTTTAAATGGCCATAACTTGAGATTTACAAGGAGTTAGGTTATGAAATTTTTACAGTAGGTCAATACTGGAAAAATAGAGCTTTTCCAAGTGGATTCATCTCGTTTGGATGAATACACAATTTTTAAGAATTTTCCTACTAAACTGACCTGTTGTGGAAATTTTCTGAACACTGCTGTGTTGTACGAATTTTTATAATTTTTGTGTTTGGAATTAAGACAAAAAAAAAATAGGTATTACCAAGTGAATCCCAAAGATAATTCAGTAAAAATTTGGGAGGATAACTCACTGGTTTACTATTTTAAATAAATTCGTTTTGATGGCGCACAATCTGTCCTGAAAACACAGATTGTGTATTATGTGCTTATGTGATTACTTGAGGTCTTAGGTGGTCTAAAATTGACATATAACGGAAGTACACATGTTTACGACACATACGGGCTGTAGAAACTAATTATAACCAACTCATTCACCAACGAGTCCGTAGGGTTTACTATTGCATGTAGAATCACTAGGCGTTGCATACACACTTTTGAATATTTAAAACGCCTTGGACAAACGAGTTATATGGTGTAATGATGTTACGCCTATACTCACGTAGTGACACTGTTATTAGGGTGTCGGTAGCATATAATACTTGCTGTTTGGATTCTTTGCTTACGCGATAAGGTGAGTTTCACTACTTTTTCTCAAAGCATGCGTCTCGGGTTGAGACTACATTGGTAACGTTTTCTAGTCTGTATTGAGACAACTTTCTTTTACACATCCCGGGTTTGGGGTGCATGGTTCACGTGGTGAATCTATTTTTACTAATTCATATATATGTCCTTGATGAACTAAACCAAACACATCTTTTAAGTCCTTCAAAATACCGAATCAATTGCCGGTTGGGCAAACGGGTTAATTAGTTGATAGCGCTATTAGGTCTAACAAACCTCACATCGTGCTGGGAGCACGGATGTGAACTATTAGCTTCAAACATAATCATTGTCGATGGACAATGATGCAAGGCATCTTTATCCCGGTTATGGGAACTTGTTCATTAGTAGTTCGGTATTCGCCGGTTTTAGTTATCATGAGTGGGCTAGCTACCCCTGACATTTGAATTAGCTATTGTTTACAGGGTCGGAAGGACCAACGTTGTACACTGGACTTTTGGGGTTTTGAGAACCTACGTTATTATTTACATCGCTTACATTTATAGTGAACTCACCGACTTTATGTTGACACATTTTAGCATGCTTTGCAGGTCCTTAGGTACGGAGCACGTTTTAGGGCATGCATCATTCGTGTCTTGGGTTATGGATATTTATTATTTCGTACTTTTAAACTTTGGTTTTGGGCGCGTTGTCTTGCGCAGACTTTTGCAAATGTTTTACTTTGTTTACGCTTCCGCATTACTTTAAATTGCTTGGTTAAACTTTGAAACTTTTTCTTAAAAACGAACTAAATGGTTTGGGCATTTAGAGTCGTTCATGATACTTATGGCTATGGGTCCTGGTTTGTCATGCACCTCGCGGTAAAACTCCGCAGTGGAAATTTGAGGGTGTGACAGATTGGTATCAGAGCCATTGGTTATAGTGAACTAGGAATTGCATTGCATTCTAGACTATAATCATTATAGCATAAGTATTAGTACACTCATCGTCTTCAGTGCACGCTTATTTTTCTCGACTTCGAACACTAATCTAACACATTGCAGGTAATTATGGTTAACCCCGCTCACCGAAATTACTCTTACCGTGCTCATGACGGGCAGCGACGCCCCATGTATGACCCTTATGAGTCCCCATCTTCGTCACTCGAGCCGAGTGAAGCCACTAACCGTTGGCGTTGGTTCACGGACATCTTACACTCGTGGGTCGTAAGTTATGGGGTGCCAGCTACAGTACCTCCCATTGTGGACTCGTGGGAGAGGACACTTGCAGGGATGGTGAGGCATGTACACACTGAGTTGGATAATGCTTACACTGGTATTAAGGAGTTCCAGTTCTGGAGAAGAAATGCTGACGAGACATTGACACATGTGGCGGGACAGATTGACTACTTACTCAGCGAACTAAGGAAAGTTAAGAAAGAGGCTGAGGAAGCAAAACAGGATGCTACTGCTACCAAACAAGAGTTGGCACATACTCGAGAGGAATTAGCCATGGTTCGCAACCAGCTTATGGAAGCCTTGGAACCAATTGGGGAAGAGGACCCCGAAGAGGAACCCATGGAGGATGAGTTTGATGATTTGGGAGCAGCACTTGATGCAGCTCTTATAGAAGAGGAAGAGGAGGAAGAACCTGAGGAGTTACCGGAGGAAAGTGAGGATGAAGGATCAGTCATCTCTACGGACGACGATTGATTTTATTTATTATTATTTATTTAGTTATTTATTTTGTTCCTAGTATATTATGACTTCTATTTAATCACGTGTGACTGGGTGATCTTTTGGATTGTTTTAGAACGTTGGTATTTTATTATTGATTTAACTTTTATTTTATTATTTATACGTGCGTGATTTACTAGTACACCGTGATGTACAAACGATTGTAGTCTCATGTGTATAGTATATTTGTAGAACTACGATGGCGGGAAGAGGTCATGGACGTGGACACATCAACCTAACACAAGCTGAGCTGACTGCACTGGTCAACGACAGGGTGGTTGCAGCCCTCGCAGCTATCCAAGCTGGTAACACTAATTCGTTTTATTTTACTCCTTCTACGAGCTCCAGCGTTAAACTCTATTACTCATATGACTCCCGTGTTTGCACGTAGGTCAACAACCACACCACCCTCCAGCCTGCACCTACAAAACTTTCATGGACTGCAAGCCTCAAAACTTTGGGGGATCTGAAGGTGCAGTTGGACTACTTAGATGGTTCGAAAGGGTGGAGTCATGCTTTGCTATGTGCAACTGTCCACCAGCTGACCGGGTCAAATATGCCGCTCGTACACTTGAGAACGCGGCGTTATCTTGGTGGAACTCTCAGAAGCAAATACTGGGTGTGGATGTGGCAAATGCTACGCCTTGGGATGCTTTCAAGGAGATGATGAGGGAGGAGTACTGCCCTCGGGATGAAATCCAGAAGCTGGAAACTGAGTACCTGAATCTGAAAATGGTGGGGTCGGATATTGAAGCCTACACCACTAGGTCACATGAGCTAGCCACTATGTGCCCTAACTACTGAACCCCGCTCTACAAGCGAATTGAACTGTACATCAAGGGTTTGGTGCCGCAGATCAAGGGCGTGGTTACTGCTGCCAACTTCAACAATCTTCAGCAGGTGATTCGTATGGCACACCAGCTGACTGACCAGAAAGTAGAGGAGGGACTACTGCCCCCTCGAGGTGCTTCATCCTCTGGCACTAGTGATAATAAGAGAAAGTGGGAGAGTGCGTCTAGCAAACCCCCGGGTAATGGTAATCAACAGCAGCAGCACCCGAACAAGAAACACGACAACCACAACAACAACAACAGCAACCGTACTCAGACTCAAGGTGGTTATCACGGAAATCGGCCCAAGTGCGCTAAGTGCAACTATCACCACTCTGGGCCATGTAACAGGATTAAGTGCGATCGTTGTGGTAAGCTGGGGCATGTGCAGAAAGACTGTAGAGTCAACCTTCAGGGTAACCCACCCCCGCAGGGTCAGCAACAGAAGGGTGGAAAGGCGTGTTACCAGTGTGGTAGCGAGAACCATTTTAAAAAGAATTGTCCCCAGCTGAACGGTAATGGAAACAATGGAGGAAATAATAACACCAACACTGGTAATAACAACAACAACAATGGAAACAACTATGGAGCGCGTGGTAGAGCATTCGTGATTGGCTCTGGGGAAGCGAGGAATGATAACAACGTCGTGACGGGTACGTGTTCCTTGAACGACACTCTCGCTTCTGTTTTATATGATACTGGTGCGGATTATAGTTTTGTGTCATCAAAACTTAGCGGACAACTAGGGATAGTTCCTACATTACTCGAGACCCCGTACTCTATAGAACTAGCTGATGGGAAGCCTGTTGAGGTAACCCACATTCTTCGTGACTGTAGGCTCGAACTAGATGGACATTTGTTTGCCATCGACCTTTTACCTATCACCCTAGGAAGCTTCGATCTTGTGATTGGCATGGACTGGTTGTCCAAGCACCACGCCGAAATTCTCTGCAAGGAGAAAGTTGTTCGTATCCCCCTCCCCAGTGGGGAACTATTGTCTGTCCAGGGTGATCGCGGTGGTGCCATGGTGGGCATCATCTCTTACTTGAAGGCCCAGAAGTGCATACGGAAGGGCTATCCAGCCATATTGGCTAACATTTCTGACACTCGAGCCGAAGTCGAAACAAAAATCGAGGACATCCGGTGGTCCGAGATTTTCCTGATGTATTCCCAGAGGAGCTGCCAGGACTTCCACCGGTTCGCCAAGTGGAGTTCCAAATTGACCTTGCACCAGGCGCCGCCCCAGTTGCGCGTGCACCATACCGCCTTGCACCAGGCGAACTTCAGGAACTATCTACCCAACTCCAAGAGCTATTGGATAGGGGTTTCATCCGACCTAGCTCTTCACCGTGGGGAGCCCCAGTCTTATTCGTGAAGAAGAAGGATGGGAGTTTCCGTATGTGCATCGATTACCGGGAATTAAATAAGGTGACAATTAAGAATCGCTACCCTTTACCTCGCATAGATGATCTATTCGACCAACTTCAGGGGTCGAGTTTCTATTCCAAGATTGACTTAAGGTCGGGGTATCACCAACTGAGAGTTCGAGAGGAGGATGTGCCAAAGACAGCTTTTCGAACTCGTTATGGGCACTATGAATTTTTGGTAATGCCCTTCGGGCTGACCAATGCACCAGCTGTGTTCATGGACCTCATGAACCGGGTGTGCAAACCCTATCTAGACAAATTTGTCATAGTGTTCATAGACGATATCCTGATCTATTCCAAGAGTAGGGAAGAGCACGAGCAACACCTACGACTCATCTTGGAACTTCTGAAAAGTGAGCAGCTATATGCAAAATTCTCCAAGTGTGACTTCTGGATTCGTGAGGTCCAATTCTTGGGTCATGTGGTGAACGAGGCAGGAATACAGGTCGATCCCGCTAAAATTGATGCGATTAAAAGATGGGAGGCCCCTAAGACTCCCACAGAGGTTCGACAATTCCTTGGCCTTGCAGGCTATTATCGCAGATTCATTCAGGGATTCTCAAAAATCGCTCAACCCCTCACTGCTTTGACACAGAAGGGAATTATCTACAAGTGGGAAGATGCCCAAGAAGCTGCTTTTCAATTACTTAAGACCAAACTTTGCAGTGCTCCAATATTATCACTACCTGAGGGTACGGAGGACTTTGTGGTGTACTGTGATGCATCTATCCAAGGGCTAGGGTGTGTTTTGATGCAACGCGAGAAGGTGATCGCTTATGCTTCACGACAACTAAAAGTTCACGAGAAGAATTATCCCACTCACGACTTGGAACTGGGAGCGGTTGTCTTCGCTCTCAAAATTTGGAGACACTACCTCTACGGAACGAAGTGCACAATCTTCACAGATCATAAGAGTCTGCAGCACATATTTGATCAGAAGGTCCTAAACATACGGCAACGACGATGGGTCGAACTCTTGAATGATTATGACTGTGCTATCAAGTACCATCCAGGGAAAGCTAACGTAGTAGCTGATGCCCTGAGCCGTAAGGAAACGAAACCCAAACGTGTGCGAGCCTTACAACTTACCATACACTCTAATCTGCCTGATAAAATACGTGAAGCCCAAGGCGAGGCCTTGAAAAAGGAAAATATCGGGTTGGAAACATTGCATGGTGCTGACAAACACCTGGAACTGAAGTCGGATGGGCTTCAGTACTTTATGGATCGCGTCTGGATTCCACGTTCAGGGGATCTTAGACAACTAGTGCTCGATGAGGCTCACACATCTCGTTATTCGGTGCATCCCGGTTCGGACAAAATGTATCAGGACCTCAAAACTCTCTACTGGTGGCCAAACATGAAAGCAGAGATAGCCACTTATGTTAGTAAGTGCTTGACTTGTGCGAAGGTTAAGATTGAATATCAGAAACCTTCAGGCCTACTTCAGCAACCAGAGATACCGATGTGGAAATGGGATGGGATTTCCATGGATTTCATTACGAAGCTTCCAAAAACAACAGCGGGCCATAACATGATTTGGGTTATCGTGGACCGCTTAACCAAATCGGCCCACTTCCTGGCGATAAAAGAAACGGACTCGTTAGAGAAGCTGGCGAACCTTTATATCAAGGAGATAGTCTCTAGGCATGGAGTGCCTACTTCCATTATATCTGATCGCGATGGGCGATTCACTTCTCGATTCTGGACTACTCTCCAAGATGCTCTAGGTACTCGTCTCGATATGAGCACAGCCTATCACCCACAGACGGATGGACAAAGTGAACGTACCATCCAAACATTAGAGGATCTGCTACGAGCATGCGTGGTGGACTTTGGTAATAACTGGGACAAGCACTTGCCCTTAATCGAGTTCTCTTACAACAATAGTTACCACACCTCGATTCAGTGTGCGCCTTTCGAGGCACTTTATGGCCGCAAGTGTAGGTCTCCTATCTGTTGGACTGAGGTTGGGGATAGCCAACTAACAGGTCCCGAACTCGTGCACGAAACCTCTGAGAAGATAGTGCAAATCAGAAACAGAATGGCTGCTGCTCGTGATCGACAGAAAAGCTACGCGGACAAACGTAGAAAACCTTTGGAGTTCCAGGTTGGGGACAAAGTTTTGTTAAAGGTGTCACCTTGGAAAGGAGTGATACGCTTTGGGAAACGAGGGAAGTTGAATCCCCGCTATGTTGGACCCTTCGAGATTGTTAAAAGGATTGGTCCGGTAGCTTATCAGCTGAATCTACCAGACGAACTCAGTGGAGTGCATAATGTATTCCACGTCTCAAACTTGAAGAAATGCTTATCCGATACTACACTGGTAGTACCGCTGGAGGAGATCCAGGTGGACGACCAGTTACGGTTCGTGGAAGAACCAGTGGAGATTCTTGAGCAGGGCGTCAAGAAACTCAGGCAAAGCACTATACCTATCGTGAAGGTACGGTGGAATTCCCGTCTAGGACCGGAATACACGTGGGAGCGCAGAGACCAGATGCGGCTCAAATATCCACACCTCTTTTCTGAACCTGAACCTGTGCACAGATCAAATGCCGAACATAAAGCAGCTCGCTCAAAGTGAATTTCGGGGCGAAATTCCTTTCAACTTGGGGATGATGTGACATCCGGAAACCAAGCATACATTTTTAGCTGGCTTTACTGTTTACTTGCTGAATTTCGGGACGAAATTCTTTTCAACTTGGGGATGATGTGATACCCCGAAAATTCAGGTTCTCACTTTAACTAAACTCTAGTTACATTTCCTTGCATTATACTTAACTAGGGTTAGTTAGATAAGACATACGTGCATGGTGGTGAGTCAACGTGTGATTGCATGATTAGTGAACCTCGGACGTTGGTGAAAAATAAACTTATGTGAAAACCATACGTGATTATGTGAACCTAAACCGAACACGTTAATAGAAATCATTAAAAGTGGAGCATGAGGTTGATTAGGGTCTTAATGCATGGGGTTACACTTGTTACGGTCCGAAATAGTGAAAACGTCGAAGGATAACGCGTCGGGAGACGAAACGAGAAACGAGCGCGCCACCCGGACCTGTGAGCGGCCGCTCACAGGCACCGAGCGGCCGCTCGAAACACACTGACGGGTCTAAACCGCCTTAAACCTATATTTAAGCAACCTAAACTCCCATGCAACCCCCATACTCAACCCTAATCGCCCCCTTACTGCCCCACACGAATATTTCACTCAAACAACCTCTGCTAAGGCTCAAGATCATCAATTGGGAGGCTCCAAGGCGCGCGATTGATCGATTAAGAGAGCTAAGGGTATATCTTACGATTTCTTATGCTTTTATCTTGTGTTTTCATTAATAAAAATCATATAATAAGTTTGTCCAGGTCTGAATGAATTTATAAAACATTAAAGCATGAATCTTTTTGTAGATTAAATGGATTAAACATACTCATAAACGCTTAGTAACATCGTAGGATACTTGTTGCGCAAGTAATTGGGGTTTTGATTCGTAAAGCTTTGATCTTGACATGTTTAATCATAGAATCTGATAAAATAAGTATTAGGAATGTTTTGTGTTGATGATTGGTGAATGATAATAGTTTTTGTGCACACGGTAGGCGATTAAAGTATGATTTAGGCGAAACTAAAATCTGGACAGAATGGTTAGTCAAACTTGTAGGAGCTGTAACACGGCTCTAACATAATAATTTTAGGGTTTTCTTGGCATGGTTAGGTCACACCTGATCTTAGCTTTTCATAATGGGTAAAATCATGTGTTTTGGACGTAGGATGAGTCGTTTTTGGAATTTTAATTGATTAGGGGTCATATCAGATTTTCGGATTTGTAAATTGGGTTAACTTTAAATGGCCATAACTTGAGATTTACAAGGAGTTAGGTTATGAAATTTTTACAGTAGGTCAATACTGGAAAAATAGAGCTTTTCCAAGTGGATTCATCTCGTTTGGATGAATACACAATTTTTAAGAATTTTCCTACTAAACTGACCTGTTGTGGAAATTTTCTGAACACTGCTGTGTTGTACGAATTTTTATAATTTTTGTGTTTGGAATTAAGACAAAACAAAAATAGGTATTACCAAGTGAATCCCAAAGATAATTCAGTAAAAATTTGGGAGGATAACTCACTGGTTTACTATTTTAAATAAATTCGTTTTGATGGCGCACAATCTGTCCTGAAAACACAGATTGTGTATTATGTGCTTATGTGATTACTTGAGGTCTTAGGTGGTCTAAAATTGACATATAACGGAAGTACACATGTTTACGACACATACGGGCTGTAGAAACTAATTATAACCAACTCATTCACCAACGAGTCCGTAGGGTTTACTATTGCATGTAGAATCACTAGGCGTTGCATACACACTTTTGAATATTTAAAACGCCTTGGACAAACGAGTTATATGGTGTAATGATGTTACGCCTATACTCACGTAGTGACACTGTTATTAGGGTGTCGGTAGCATATAATACTTGCTGTTTGGATTCTTTGCTTACGCGATAAGGTGAGTTTCACTACTTTTTCTCAAAGCATGCGTCTCGGGTTGAGACTACATTGGTAACGTTTTCTAGTCTGTATTGAGACAACTTTCTTTTACACATCCCGGGTTTGGGGTGCATGGTTCACGTGGTGAATCTATTTTTACTAATTCATATATATGTCCTTGATGAACTAAACCAAACACATCTTTTAAGTCCTTCAAAATACCGAATCAATTGCCGGTTGGGCAAACGGGTTAATTAGTTGATAGCGCTATTAGGTCTAACAAACCTCACATCGTGCTGGGAGCACGGATGTGAACTATTAGCTTCAAACATAATCATTGTCGATGGACAATGATGCAAGGCATCTTTATCCCGGTTATGGGAACTTGTTCATTAGTAGTTCGGTATTCGCCGGTTTTAGTTATCATGAGTGGGCTAGCTACCCCTGACATTTGAATTAGCTATTGTTTACAGGGTCGGAAGGACCAACGTTGTACACTGGACTTTTGGGGTTTTGAGAACCTACGTTATTATTTACATCGCTTACATTTATAGTGAACTCACCGACTTTATGTTGACACATTTTAGCATGCTTTGCAGGTCCTTAGGTACGGAGCACGTTTTAGGGCATGCATCATTCGTGTCTTGGGTTATGGATATTTATTATTTCGTACTTTTAAACTTTGGTTTTGGGCGCGTTGTCTTGCGCAGACTTTTGCAAATGTTTTACTTTGTTTACGCTTCCGCATTACTTTAAATTGCTTGGTTAAACTTTGAAACTTTTTCTTAAAAACGAACTAAATGGTTTGGGCATTTAGAGTCGTTCATGATACTTATGGCTATGGGTCCTGGTTTGTCATGCACCTCGCGGTAAAACTCCGCAGTGGAAATTTGAGGGTGTGACAATAAAAAACCGGGTTTTTAATACCCGGTTCAGGTTTTTATTTTTGGTTCCAATTCCGGTTTCGGTTTTTTTTGTGTACTTCTACCTCAGGGACAAATTAGTGTTGCAGACTGATCGGGTATCATTATTAATTTCTATTTCTCATCTTAATTTGTATTATTATTCTTTGAAAAATATGAACAGTTGTTAGAGGCGTCTATGTTGAAGTTAAACTCGCAAGACCATTTGTACGAAAAAACATAAATTTGTATCTTGGATTGCACTAAAAACTTTTTTAACTCGATTTTCCAGTAACAATTGGTGCTCGTTATTATTATTTGATGTTCATGTACGTTTAGTTGGACTACCAAATAACATATCACTAGTTCTGGATTCTTTTCGTGCACCTTTTAAATATGATTTGATTACTCGTATTAAGATCTACAAATTGGGGGTCTTATCTGGTTAGAACACTTTGAATTATTCATCATCATCATACTCAGTTAAACCCACCTATAGCAAAGCTAAGATAGGGTCTGAGGAGTGTAAGACGTAGACAGCCTTACCTCTACACCTAAAAATAGAGAGGCTGCATCCAGTGAGACCCCGACAGAACACACTGAATTATTAGTGGGTCTTATTTTGGTTTTGAAACGCGAATTAAGTCTTGTCTTATTTAGTAGTGATGATAGTGCTTTTGGTGTTGGTTAAGTGGTGGTCGCCGAAGTTGATGGTGATGGTTGTGAACATTGGTACGAAAGAGTAGCATTACTCTTATAATTGTTGTTACTATCAAACAAAAATACATTTTTACCATAGTTACTT
The DNA here is from genome assembly GCA_030844895.1 of Ambrosia x helenae. Classification (NCBI taxonomy): domain Eukaryota; kingdom Viridiplantae; phylum Streptophyta; class Magnoliopsida; order Asterales; family Asteraceae; genus Ambrosia; species Ambrosia x helenae. The sequence continues at coordinate 99,223,089 of CM061225.1, forward strand.
ATCAAACCAATTACTAGTTATTCTTGATTTCTTGTGAAGAAAATTGAATAGTATTTTTATCCGACTACAAAAACGTACTTCACATATAAAAGTTTAATAGTACTAGTGTGAATGCCCGCGCGTTGCGGCGGGTGTCTCAACTGATATCAGATTCAGTTTTGATGTCTGTTACGAACCACAACTCATTCCAGGTTTCTACCATTTTATTTCAGCCACAGAACATATAAGGTCACAAATATGCAAAGAAAGGCCAGCACATTGCGGCATGAGCCCCGTACATATGCAAAAGAGATTATGGACAATTTACAGCGTTGTACTCATGTTTTGTTATTTTTTCAATCATGTCAGTTTCCGTTAATTATAACTAAATATATTTTATTTAAAACATTACCCATACACAAATTACGAAGGCAGCCTTGAGATCTCTAAAAAACACCACCTCCAACTATAGCATTAATCAGCTATGTCAATAAGTTGATGCAAATATTTCCTTACTTCATCTACTTTAAATAAACTAACATGCAAACGAGTGTGGTAAACATCTGGAGCGTTAATAGTGATATGACAAAATAGGTATGGACTAACATGCAAACGAGTGTGGTAAGTAATGCAGTTACCTACGAAACAAAATGGACGGGTCTAGTTGGGATGACAAAACGCATTTTAGACATACCAATCCCTAAACATGTTAATAAGAGGTGACAATTTCAACCTATTTGCCTAAAATGGATAGGTTCGGTTTGGATTAGATATCTAACCGTTCAAAAGTGTAAAGTTTAAAACTTCTATAAAATGGGAATGAGCTGAGTCAACATGGGGAAAGCTGTTTTAAAATGCTTCAAACCACTTATATCCTTGTAAAAATAACATAGCTAACTATGTTAACAATATGCTTAAAATCTCAATTGGTACAATAATTATTTGTAGAATAAAAAAAGGAAAGTTGTTTAAGGTCTCTTCCCAAGTCCCAACCTGAATATAAAATTGCTAGTTGTCTCTATTATGTTTCTGCTGGTTCCCCAACCCACTTGACCCATTAATTTTCCACATCTTGTAACACTTTGTATGATAGTATTGTCATAAAATTTAATTAAAATGCTTAAACGACAAAGCAATATGGAAAATTTCTACCAAATATTATTATAAATATAATGTACTGTTATCATACTTGGGCATGCTACTAAGAAGGAAATGGGTCAGAAAGTTCCAAAGTATACTAATTCACTCAACCAATATTCATAGCACAAGGTCCACAACTTAAAGCACCACATAGAACATGATACGTCAAAGTTGAAGTTCTCTAAACTTCAAGAAAAATATGTTTAAATAAAAAAAAAGGATTAACGACCATAAGCAATCAACACAAAGCACCAGATACCTTCAACTCTGAAGCTGGCATCGTCTCATAATACGATTTCAAAGTTCCATAATGCTAATCTAGAGCCTGTGGAGGATGCATTTATTACAAGAAAGAAATGGGAGTCCCAATCAAACAAAACAGAACTCACGGATCTCAAAATCAAGCATTTTCAGTCACCTCCAAATGTGAGGATGGAACCTCAGGTATTGTTATAAATTAAGAATAATACATAAACTATGTGTCCATATCGTATTGCTCCATTTTGAAATTATGAGTATTTTCATGATAAATGCTTCTCATCTCATGTATGTAGCATTGTATTGTTTGTCACTGAGTGAAGATTTTCTACTGTTTATTAGATGAGATCATGAGAAAGATAGTAGTGCCATAACTTAAGCATGTATGTGTACAAAGCAACAGTGTGAGGAGTTGTATATTACTCTAATGACAAACTGTGATGTTGTGCATGTAGATATACTACTGATATAAAATGTTGATGTTTTGATCCCGAAACCGCACCTGAATGCATGTCGCTGTTGACGTGTTTGCTACACTATTTGGCAGCTCAATATCGATGTCCTCTGTTGTTGTTTGGTCACTAAATGCAGCCCGGAACACTCCCAAATCACCAGGAGTACAAAAGGACGTCCCATATTTTACGCCATTTATATACATGACTATCTAATTCTTTTGATCATCTAATATGACATAATCACTTTCGAACTACGCCCTAAATCTTGAATTTGAAAGGCCCCGTGTGCCAAAAATTCAAGCATGTGAACCGGGAGATAGTTGAAGGCAAGATATCGGCCCTAAGAACATCTATATAACAAATGCATCAAGAAAAGGTAACAAACATTACCTTTATTTCATTACATCATGCTTCCGAGATTGTTGTGAAAATCGATTCACATATATCACCTACGCATTAACAAATAAAATAACGAGCTTAATAAACATTTACTATATTAATAAATGCACAACCACAACCACATATAAAGCACAAGTATGAACAAACCTGCATAGCTCTAATAATAGTACCAACAACGGGCATGGAATCATGGGTCTCAGACGCAACAATCTTCAGATACAATTAAAAAAAGATCGGATCAATATACGACACATTATTAGACACAAGGATAGGCGCACTCCTCCTTAATTTGTACAGCATGTGGCCCTGGTTCACAACTAAGAAACTCATAATGCTTATACTACAATGACCGGAGGGAGTGCCCGAACACAAGATGATAATTTGAACCTAGCAATAAGGATCTGAATTCGCAAATGTCACATCATGAATAAGAATTGCCTGAGGTTAAAAAAACACCATAAAAATTTGCTGCAATTCACATCTTGAGTTATATTTGGCTTATTAAGATGATTGACTACTTTATACAAACTTATATTTAGGCATTGTTCCCTTTTTTGGATTTACAAAGTTAATAGAATTCCACATGCTCGCAGCCGTATGTCATGTTCACCAATGGATGCAGTTGCAAGTACAATACGTTACGTTTATGAAACATTGGTCAATAACAAGATTAACATCATCAGTAGTACATTTGGGCTCATTCATAACCTCCCAAGCCATGATTTGTATTAAACCCATTGAGTATAGTCTACATAATAACAACAAAAAATGAGAACATTTAAAATATGTCTTTTTTAGGGTAATAAATTGATCCAGTATATGAAGAGCAAGTTTTAAAATGCAACTAAACCAAGTGTGAAGAAATCATCATTGAATGTCAAGTACTGGCATACTCAAAATTAGCTTGACCCCAAACCATACAAGATGTGTACACTATGTTAGGCGTCAAAAATCAAAGTTTAACCCCTTCTTCAGGTAAAAGGATTGCAATAGGCGTATGAAGGTGTTCTGAGACACTCCCAAAGAAAATTAATGGCACATACCAGTCACATAGGTCTTAAACTTTCCTTCTTGATCCAAACATAGCAGCTCTACTTCCTGTACATCAATCAAACATGAAACCAAAATTAGTCAATTCGTACATACGACTCACACATCCCCAATCAACACAATTACTCATACATTGTAAAAAACAACGAGAGAAGAGAGAAACTTACAGCTTGGAATAGAGCACCTCCATTCCATCTGGAAAACTAATAACTGGAATTAATAACAATGTTAACTACCTAACTAATCAAATTCTTGTTTCCAAAGACACAATAATCAACAAATTAGATCTAAATCTACCCCATATAATAATAATAATAATAATAATAATAATTCGGTGGGATAATTCATTTACTTAATTTGTCTAAAACTGATAAAACAAGGTAAAAGTAATAAACCTGAGAATCCAAAGCAATGTTGACTCCCATCACCAACGTTGACCGTCAGCGTTTACTGGTAGGCAAGGAAACCCAATGGTTTCAATAACATTAAAAAAAGCAGGTCAGTTAACACTAACAAGCATCATTAAACAACAATCAAAACAAAATTACATGGAGGAAGAAGAATGGAACCTGAAATGCAAGGCGACTGATGTCCATTGAAGTGAGCTTAATACTGGTGGACGGAGGGAACATTCGGTTACAAAAGTAAAGGTTGATGATTACCATTAAATAACATTGAATGGTGATGAACTGAAAATAAAATTAGAGGGAGGGTTTATGAGGGCAAGAAGGGAATACATTTTTAGGATGTGAGGTAGGAAGGATGCAGAATTGTCTATATTACCCTCCTAAGTGTCACCAACCTTCCTATAATGCCCTTAAATATGTTGCTTAAATATGTTATACTTGTTGCTTTAAAAATTGTACCCATGTCAAAATTCCAATATAGTACATCACTCTTCCTTTATAATGTATAATGTACTAGTGGGTTTACCCGCGCGTTGCAGCGGGATCCACAAATAGGTTGTAATACAACATTATGATACTTGGATTTTTTGTCGCAACTTACGCAAAAAGAATAGAAGTGTGCACACTATGTTTTAACAAGTATTCGTAGAAAGAAAAGAAATGTGCACTGTCACTTACAACTGATTGCAGTTCAAGGGATAATATGGGAAAGATTAAAGCATGTATCTTTTCAAATGTCATCTTAACTTTAACAATTTGAACATATTTGCCCATGTCTCCCCTTTATAATGTAGTATAGATAGTTTTAGTTATAACTAACACGTAAAGTACTTTACAATACAATTAGCCTTTTTTAGAAATATTAATTGTTTTCCTACTCTTTTTTACAGGTTTTGTTTTTGTAAAATTTATTTGCTAATTTTCATGTTGATGTCTAGTCCATTTTTAACTGGTTACACACAAATGTGTCTCTCATTCCGTTAGATTACAATCTCCCAGTTTCGACTTAATGGTAAGCTTCATGTTCTTATTTCTATTTATAAAGACAAGCAATGAGCCAATGACTGGTATGATAGAGTTCAATTTTTCTTTTGATTAATGGCCATGTGCTTCATTTCCATTCATTTATTTTTCTTTACTCTTACGTGCCTAATTTATTTATTTGTATGAGCAGGATCTATAAAGCCAATTACTAATTTGTGAACTTAGTATAGACATAAATGGTAAGCATTATGTTTGAAAATTTTCAGATTGAACGACTCGGAATAAAGAGCATTTGGGGGACTTTATCTTGCTCACTCATTCGTCTTGTTCACTTACTCGCTTCCAGGAAATGTGACGCTGGATTTATTGTGCATTTTAGGGTGGGGATGAACAACGTGGATGGCAAGGAGAGAGGGATCGGGTGACTCAGAACTTTGGATGGTGACTCAGAGCGGCAGAAGCGTGCCTTGTAAACGTGGCAGGAAACATAACATGCACTTAGAATTTTGCAACCGACACGTGTGAAAAACAACTATTAGTTTACTTCTGTTATTAATAGATTAATAATTTGATGTTATGAATTATTTAATTCAAATTGAACTTACAATGACAGCAGTGACAACAGCTTTGACTTCTCCTTGATGTGCCATAGTCAAATCGGAAAATCTCTTGGCAATGGTGTCAACATTTCGAAGCCGACCATTATCAACCAAAACAACTGTAACAAAATCACATCACAGAATATTATAAGGAACAAGTATCATTTAGATAATCCAAAGTGATCAATAAACAAGTTGAATCAAGAACAAATACGAAAACTTTATCATCATACCTAAGAAGTTCTTTGTGACATCCGAAAATTTAGCTTGAGCACAAATTTCATTAATGGCTTTTACTCGGATATCTGTTGGTACTGCTAAATCTTTCATACTTTCATGAACTGAGAAAATGTTGATGCTTTAGTAGTAGCTGAAACAAAATCAAGTATTTCAGATTCAACTTTATCCAATGCATTGGCTTTTGCTGCTGCAATGTATTCCAGATCCCCTAAACATAGCCACAGGTACCTGAACAGCACCATGACAAGGAGTTTAATATGTTCCCACAAAAAGAATTGTAAACTGTGAAAACATTATACTTGTGAAACTTTTCAATACCCTTGATATATGGTCAAAGCATCATACAAGCCTTCAAAAGCCAAAACAATATAGCATGTTTAGCTTAATATATGACCTTGACCTTTGGTTCCTTAGAGGCAGAGGCAAAGTAAGAAGCAAGGTTTGTTGATTGCTGCAAAATCAATATCCCAGAGTTAACGAACTAAAGTCCAACAAACGATACAACTAAAATTTCAGTTTTTAGTATTTAGAACAAGCAGAAGATAAAGTGCAAAGTATGGTGCAAAGCATCATAGGGTAACACACAACCACTGATCAAAAGACTCGTTACCAATTAACCAAAGGCCACTTATAACATCCATTAATGCCTTTGATATATGTGTAAAGATAAATTAACACCATAGACAAACTACATAATATAATAAACATGGGATAACATATGTCATTGATATTGAAGATTAATATATATTCTGCTCCAATACACAAATGGTGTGAATCACTCAAACTAAGTTCATGGGTAAGCTATCTCAGCAAAATGTTAGCCGCTGGTATGATAGTAATATCATTTTGCCGTTTGCGGTCGTCTCCCAAACACTGAACCCTAATACATAGAAGATAACAACTACCAAAATCTTATGACTCATATGTCAACTTTCTTTAAAACCCCATTTTGCAAATAAACTATGATAATTTACACAAAAAAGAAGAAAAAAATGTAAATAAATCGTACCTTGGGAACTGCAAAATCAACATGATCGACTCTAATTGGCAGATTCAACACACAAAAACCTAAAATTAGCGATCAATTTCAAAACCCCCAATAAAAATTGTAAATCACACTTAACAGAAAAATCAACAAATCATAGTAACACAAAAATTAATCAGCTGAGAGCTCTAAACTTGATACTTGAATTTGCCCAAACTATGAATTCAGCAGATGTATCGAAAACACAGCAAATTTAGAAAACAAACATACTAAACATGGCTAAAAAGAGAATACGAGCAAAAAGTTACCAAATCTTAGAAAACAAAAAATTAATCACCTGAGATATCTAAACTTCATACTTGAATTTGCTATATATGTCAGTAAACATTTAACAAAAACAGAGCAAATTTATTAACCTTAGCCGGTGGGTTAAAGGGTTAAAGAAGAAGAGATGATTGAAAATGGTGATTATAATGTTGAGCCAATTCTGTAACTCCTTGTCATAATAAAGTTTGTTATTAAGATAGGTTTAATGGTGGAGGTAAATGATGAAGAACTCCTGTCTTCTTGAATTATGAAGGAGGAAAACTATTATTAGGCAAATGATGTTTGTGAGGGCAAGAATGGCAAAAGAGGGTAATATTGTAAAAGTGTGTTGATATTGTAAAGGATGAGGTGGGTGAAATGTCTATATTACCCCTTTTAGTGTCTTAATTGTCACAACTATCCCAATAATACCCTTAATTTTTTTGCTTAAATAAGTTGTACATGTTGTTTCTTAAGTTGTACGGAAATGAAAATGACTATAGAGGTCATCACTCCTCCTTTATAATGTACTAGTGGGAATGCCCGCGCGTTGCTGCGGGTGCGTTTGTTCATTTCTCCGTAGTTGGAATTTGTGGTGTGTGTATGATGTTTATGAATAATTCGTTACGGTGACATGAAGTATGTACCTCACTTTTGATTGAGTTTGTCATCTCCGCTTATTTTTCTAGTATTCCATCCAAGTCCGCAACTCTTTGAGTTAAAAGTGTGCATCTTGTTGTTGGATATACTCGTTCCTGTTTGTATGCAGACTAAGATGACATTAAAAAAAAATACACCCATTAAAAGTTGGGATTATATTGATCAATTAAACAAAAAAGCACATTCTGTACAACAAGCCACGTTTTTTTTTTGTAAAATTCTCCATGAGTTTCAAAATAATGGATGCCATATGGAATAATATCTTTTTTCTGGAATAAATTCCCAAAATCGCAGTTCATCTATTCCACCAAATAAACAGCCATACATATAAATTACAAAAAATAAAGTACAAAAAAAAAATACACTGCAATGTCTGCAAAGAAGCTAATATCACTACTTACCCCCAGAAATGAACCAACAATATAAACAATTTGCCCTCTTCCGCGTGCGTGAACTGAACCTAAAATACTAAAACCATCATAAGATGGTATGCCAGGCATCTGATTTCTCTTCATTTTAAACATGGACCGCAAATCTTGCAGGCTGCAACATAGTTTTGGGCTTTTGATCCACTATCTTTGACTTTCCAAGATAAATTAAACTGCATTTCTTGTGAAAAAAAAAACACCACAGGATGTAAACGAAAAGGTATAGTTCTTTCGCTTATGCATTTGCACAAGAACCATGGTTTAGTTACTACGATAAGTCAAACATAATGGTCTGAAAAGTCAACCTCTCCTCTATGAAGCTACCGAAGAACAAATGAGCTCCCATTTTTAGGATTTATGCTCGTGACATTGAAAAAAACGGTGGGTTAACTACAAAAGTAGGTGGGATTTCATCAAGGAACTTATTTGATCTTGTTTTCTCACACCCAACCACAGCGTCAATCAAGTGTTTGACTTCATGTTCAATGAAAACTCTTAACGAATCACATTGCAACACCTGTCTATTCACATTACCACCATTTATCGAGGGTTCTGTACCATGCAATATAGCAACACATATGGAAAAGGCTTGTAGTGAGCTTAGTTTTGCATAAAAGTCAACTGCATACTGTCCCTCCTCGGTCAACTTCATGGTCAATGCTGGTGCATTCTCTTTAGTTCCCTATGATTTTTTTGTTTTTTTTTTTTAAATGTGAACTTCATTAGAAAAGGGCGCGTCCTCAAAGTGAGGACCGGCCAAAACCCATTACATGATGTACAATGGGTAACCGACCCAGTTCTTCCAAATAATATTCTTAAAACGAGTCCTACTTTTTAACCATAAGAACGTTAGAGACTTGATACCGGCAACAACCTCTCTCACCTTCGGCTCTCTCTTTACCACAGAATAACTTGTCGTTCTGGGCCTTCCAAATCGACCACATCAAAATCATAACAATACCACCAGTCACTTTTTTAGTCCATCTATTCCCATCCACAAATCTATTTAATTGCAGCAGATCCAAAACGTGGAATGCAACAATCAGAGGTAACCTACACCAATTCCCAATTACTAACCAAACACCAAACGCGAACCCACAGCCCGTAGACATATGTTCCATTGTTTCGACATCCGTCTCGCAAAAAACGTAGAAGACATCCTGGATTTGAATATTTCTTCTAGTTAAAGCTAATCTAGTCGGTAATCGCTCCAATTCAGCTTGCCAGGTGAAGATCTTTACTTTAAGAGGGACCCAAGACGACCAATTCAGCTGCAACTTTCGGCTATTTGCTGCAGCCGAGTATATTCTGTTTCTGCAGTGTTTGACATTGAACATACCATCATCCGTGCCTTCCCATTTCCAAGTATCTAGATCCGAACTAAGCTGAATATCATTCAGCAGCAATAACAACTGAGCATATTGCGCCATTTCTTCATTATCCATACTTCTGACCCACTCCAAAGTTCCTGCTGCAAACCTGTTACAAACTTCCTGCAGATAGCTTTTTCTTTAAGATGAAATCGCAAAAAATAACGGACGTTTGTCTTTGAGATGTTGATCTCCGTTCCAATAATCTAACCAAAATCTAATATCACAGCCATCGTCCACTTTGCCCTATGTAACATTAACTTCAGTCAGTCAACAATAGTTTTGCAAACATTAATGTAATTATATTAGTCTTTTACATTAATTTAATATTTTAATTTAAGTGTAAGTTTTACCTTCAAGAAAATTTTCACATGGTTCTTGTTCACGGATTCATCGCTTTTCATACCAGGATTGCCGAAAACAAGTGGACAACCCATATCCCACCCGCTGCAATATCAACTGCCACATAATCTCCACCTGTCAGGTAATGGTTTGACCCTTTGACTTTCATCACTTGGCAACCCATGGTTACCTAGAAGGGATGACGACGCTAACTTTAGTCGGGCTTAGATAACCAGAGTTGGTTCTTCTTTCCTGTAAGACGATGGCTGCAGATTCAAGGTCCGGATGAAAATCTGCAACAGGCCACGGATTTGAAGTAAAAGTATTAAATATTTATTATATAATTTTGGGCGTCAATGTTAATGCCAATGTCTAGTCAATGAAACTAATCGGAAATGTAGTGTTACAAACAAGTCCTTACGAATTTTTTTTCCATTAATAACAATTGGAACCAAAACATGATGTGCAATTTTGTAATGATTTACTTATCCATAAGTGATGGTCTATATTCCTCGACTTCGTTGGCCGGGAGCGCAACCACATCATCCTTTGGCATGTGAATTACAACATTATCTAGGTAAAGGTGTCTTCGGCCCAAGCTTGCCACTTGGGTCCCAGTCAAACATGATCTTAACTTGGATACCAAGAACACCCTGTTTGTTTTACATAAATTTAGTTGTTTATTGAAAGATGTGTACGAAGAAAACATCTAAAACACAATAAATCATTTAGTCAAGTGTGAACAAGGGGTAACCTGTCTAAGAAGCAGGTGTTGAGTCAATGTACTCCTTCGCTGGTTGACCAAATGATACCATGTACCCATCCTTGAACTTCATTGATTTTGCACGCTGAGCCCTAAGCTTTCCGCTAACAATCACCTGAGAGTAGTGAACTAACAGTGGTTACAAAGGTAACAGTTTGCCATTAAAAAAAACAACACAAAAATAACCATATGTTAATACCTCACACCCTTTAGCTCCATTCTCCATGACAAACCTTAAAACACCATAGCAAGCCTTGAAAACAAAACAAAAGACCATCAGTTGATAGAATCTAATCAAGCTCTATCTGCTTTATTATAGCATTAAAGTGTTAATGACAACTTAAACCATGATAGATTAGCAGTTAACTGGTTGGAAGAGAAAGAAAAGAAAAGGTTTAAAAACCTGCGAACAGCAAGGCCTCCAAGAAGCTTGTAATGCAAAGACTCAGCCTGAGAAATGGCACACAGGCCTCTGTTGTTAACTCTTTCCGCATAAAGCTCCACACTGTTATCAGGGAACTTAAACCTCTTCTGAACGATTGATGTCAGCTCCCTGATTCTCCTATTCTCACCTGCATACTCAAAGATAATAACAATAAACCAAAGAGTTATAATCTCAAATTCAAATCAAGTTTAAAAGATTAAAACATATCAGAAAATTACCAAGAACATTTTGGGTACGGGTAGCTCGAATTATAATCTCGTACGCATAGGTGTAACCCTGACTTCAACACCAGAGTACCCATCCTCAGCAAGTTCCCTGACTTCATGTAAGCACACAATCGATCAAGATTATGAAAAAGAGAAAACAAGGCGTCGTATTAAAGCAAGAATAATACTTTCTTCCTTAATCGACTTTTCCAAGCAGCTTCACGATTCTGAGCAAGCCTTCGAAGTACCTAAACGACAGAACAGAATAACACAAAAAACTTCATACCAAATGATTTTTCTAGAAATATAAAAAAAAGGTCATTTACAAACCTTCTGTTGAATCTACAACAACTTGACCTCCATTTTGAACACTATTAAACCACATAAAAATTATCCAAACCATGTTCATCAAAATCAATGATCATTCATTCATTTGCAAAACAAAAAAGAAACATGAAACAATCAAACAATATAATAAAAAGATAAAAGAAAGATTAAAGAAAAACAAAAGCAAAAACCTGATTTTAGATGTAGCTAAATCAACATGTGATCTTCGTTCTCACAATCGCTTCTCTAGCTTTCTGTTAATGCATACAAAGAACTAAATTTATAAAATATATATTAAGTGATTTATAAATTTCAGATAAAAATCAAGAGGTCTTAATATTTTAATCAAAACCTTGTTGTATATATTATAGATACCCATAAAAAAAAGGTTACCTTTCATCATTCAAAGTATGTAGAGGATTTCGAGAGAATGAGAGGCAGTGGGGGGTTTTGAAGAGGGGAGTAGCTGGATAGACAACCAGTGAATAGACATTCAATTGCTATTCAATCATCAGGTTCAATTACTAATGATTTCTTCATTCAATTGCTTCAATTACAACTCTTCATATTGCCTTAGCAAAAGCAAGAACAAGGGTAGGATGGGAAACAATTTCTAGTTTTAACTAAAATACCATAGTAAAATTACATTGATATCCTTGCAAGTGTCTTAATGTTCCACAAAGTTTCAATTATACCCTTGTGATATAAGCTTAATTTACTTGTACATGTTGCTATAATACTTGGATGATGTACAAAATTACTATGTTGTACATCACTCCTCCTTTATAATGTATTATAGATTATAGATTATAGATTATAGATTATAGATTATAGATTACAGATAATTAGTCATTTTTTTCTTACAATTTTCCGTTTAAAACGAATCCAATATCGTAAGCCAGTGGACTACTGGACCGTACTATTATTTCAAGGCCATACTTGCTTTGGGCCAATATCAATAACTTCATTGATGGACTTCGGCTAGATCTAAACCCTAAACAAAATAAAAACTATAAAAGATCATTAAAAAAGCCCAAATTATCAAAATTAAATTATTTGAACCAAACAAACTTATTATAGACGGTTAAGGGTCCAAAGTTATTCATATTCACAAACATCAACATGTACAAATAGCAACAAAAGAAATATGTGTCACTAGTTATTTTTTGAAATGATATATTGTAATCAATATGTACTAATTAATTTTCCATTTACCGTCAAAGAGGAAATTTTTATTTTGGTGAGCTGTTTCTTTTCTAGTTTTGATGAGTTTTTTTTTTTTTTTTTTTTTAGAACGGCCAATAAATTTTATTAATCACCAAGCTAGCGGGATACTAGCAAAACTCCTTATACAATCACAAGTTACACAACACCTAATAAAGTACAGATGGAAACAACACTATATACTTTAATAAAACAACCGAAGATTGAAAATGGAACGCTCGCCACATAACCCAACCCATTATGTTACACCTTTTAACTTAACCCAAGGATTTATGTGGTTTTATTTGGATGTTTATTGACAGTAAATGATTAATATTACCGAGTTCGATTAAAACATTATAAGGCTGTTTGATAGCATCTTAATGGTTACTGAAATGTAGTTTTTCAATGACAATTAAGAGTTACCGAACAACCCTTATTTCTGTTTATTCTATCTTGTATGCATGCTGTCATTTTGCGATTTATTCGGTATATTATAGTGTCTTTTTGGTTTTCTTTGGTATAAAAGTTTACATAATATATGCACACATTAGTACTAAAATAACTAAAAACTAAGAAAATCCGTAGTAAAATACAAAAGATCTGTTAAACTAACAAATATTTCCTATTTTTTTAACATCCAACCCTTTCACTCGGATGCACCCATAGGCAAAAAGTCACCCACGCTCGCGATCGCAGACAACACTAGTGACCGATCCAACCCGACCCGTCACCAATTCCTGAGAAAACTCAATGTCGGAAGTCCCACTGTGGTAAAACTTCTGGCTCACGCATGACACTTTGTCTCAAACGAGACTCCAACCGACGACCTTCCCAAGAGAAAGTCATCCTGATAACGTTAGAGAACTACCCCTTTGGTTAAACTATTAATCTAGCAGTTAAAAACACTAGAAGTCTACAATGATACTACCCAAATTTCACCCCACTTTGTTTCTTTTTTTCTAATATAAACTAACTAGTATTAAGCCGCCGCGTCGTAGCAGAGGCGCAAAGCCATATACAAATAACATCTATGACACCACTGTTGGAAAACTCGTAAAACAAAAACCCAAAAGAATAAAAAAAATTAAATGAATGCAAAGTATACGTAAAGACGTTAAACACTCATGTTCGTTGCAGCGTCTTAATGTGAAAAAAACTAGTCACAAACGCAAAACATAGAAATAAATAATTAAGTTGATCTAGGACTCACACGATTCGGAGGGACCATTAAACGAGAAAAAAACGTTGAACCACATACAAACGTTGCAGCATGTTAACTCGCAAATTAGGCCGAAACATAAAACAATAGTTTTATAAAAGATTAAAAGTGTAGAGAAATAAAGTTGAAAGTAGAAAAGTGTTAGGGTTAAATTGTAGATGAAAACTATTCGGGTATAAAGTTAAAAAAAAATGGGAAAGAAAAGCATAATAGACATGGAGAAGTACCAGGTTTGAGTCTCGCAAAAAGCAAGAATGATTGGAAACTTCCTGTAATGGCACCTGGGAGCTTTTCCGAGTTGGTTGAAGTGGAATGATGATAGGTTATGCTCGGTTTCAGAGAAACTCCTCTTATCATTCTGTTGATAGTTAAGAAAATAGACTTGGAGAGCTTATGGTATGTTTGGCAAGTAGCTTTTAAAAGCTTTTAGGAGATTCAAGCTTTAAACTTTTAAGAAAAAGCCCTCACTCAATAAAAAGCTTTGTTTGGTTGAAGGAGCTTTAAACTTTTAAGAAAAAGCTCTCACTCAATAAAAAGCTTTGTTTGGTTGAAGGAGCTGGAAACTTTTAGGTTGGAGAAAAAACTATATAGTGAAAAGCTACTAGTACTAGCTTTTAAGAAAAAACTCTACTAGCTACAAGCTTTTAATTAGTAAATGACATAAATACCCATTCTATTTTAAAAATAAAATAAAAACTTTCTTTACAAGTTTTTAATTATGTACATTTTGGTCATTTTATACATTTTATTAAAAGCTCCAGCTACTCTGCCAAACACCAAAATATATTTAAAAAGGTTCCAGCTACCAGCCACCACCTAGTTTTGCCAAAAAAAATTTAGTAATTAATATATAAAATAACTAGCTTTTATCCCGGGAGTGTCCCGGGGTTGAAAAATATAACCATTCTAATAATACTAATACTAATAGTAATAACTAGAATTAAGTCCCGCGCGTTGCTGCGGATGGCATAAAACCGTTTCATGTAGCATCAATGTCACACTATTGCCAGCGACCTACAACACTAAAATAATGGTGAACCATGCACACCTGTTGATCCACGATAATGCACAAAAATTAGTGAAACTTAGAACACAGCGTCACCGTTTGACGGGGAAAATTAGAGTTAAAAACGTTGAATTACATACGCACGTTACGGCGTGTCAACTCGAAAAATTTGGATTGAAACGTAAAACTAAAATTTTGTTTTGAGATACATGAGATAAAGTCAAAGTAAAAAAATATAGGGGTTACATTTAAAAGATAAAAAGTATTAAGGTTAAAAATGAAAAAAAGTAAGGAAAAAACAAAATAGTGTACTACCTATAAAGCAAATGTACAACCCTTTAATACACCAAACACTTGTTATGCATATTGTACAAGACCATGATGCACAAACTATTTGTAAATTAATACTATATATAATTACTACTCTTGTAATTAAATAAATAAAAAAATAACCTTGTTATAAGGTGACACCATGTGTTGCAGTGTTGCGCGATTCTTTCTCGTAGCTTCTCTTGATGAAGTATACCTATGCATCTTTAGAAGAGTAAAATTCCAATGATAGCATGACGATTGGGCTAAATTTCAACATTGTATATAAGAACCTGGTTTAAAAGAAAAAACATGATTAATTAATAACCTGAACACTTTGTGTTTTTTTTCCTGTATGAACGAAACCCCATAAAAAATAGCCGTTTTTTTCTCCGTTTTTTATATAACACTTTGGTACTCGTTGGAAAGATAATAAAACGCTCGTTAATTTGGTGTAATTTTTTTCTTTAAAAACCCGTATATAAAAGATATTAACGTTTAAAAATGATGGGAGGAAACATTAGAGAGAAAAATCTAAATTTGTTTTTAAATTCTTAAAGAGATTAGGGTTAGATAAGTGTAGGAGAATGGATAGAAACAAAATAAAAAAATAAATTAAAAACTCTTACCTTAACGTGTCACGTGACACATTCAAAGGAGGGTTGAGGCCTCTATTGAATGTCAACTCATCAATAATCAATTCTTTTATTATAAGTTATATTATTATAGATTATAGATATTTCATTTTCAATATACATAATGGTTGTAAACCATTCGAGTCTTTCGTGATCCGTTCAAGACTAGCTCCTCAGTCACCGAAAACAAATGGATCCAAGCCTTACATAAACTGAAACAGGAGCTCGAGTTTAGACTGGAACTAATCTATAATACATTATAAAGGAGGAGTGATGTACAACATAGTAATTTTGTACATCATCCAAGTATTATAGCAACATGTACAAGTAAATTAAGCTTATATCACAAGGGTATAATTGGAACTTTGTGGAACATTAAGACACTTGCAAGGATATCAATGTAATTTTACTATGGTATTTTAGTTAAAACTAGAAATTGTTTCCCATCCTACCCTTGTTCTTGCTTTTGCTAAGGCAATATGAAGAGTTGTAATTGAAGCAATTGAATGAAGAAATCATTAGTAATTGAACCTGATGATTGAATAGCAATTGAATGTCTATTCACTGGTTGTCTATCCAGCTACTCCCCTCTTCAAAACCCCCCACTGCCTCTCATTCTCTCGAAATCCTCTACATACTTTGAATGATGAAAGGTAACCTTTTTTTTATGGGTATCTATAATATATACAACAAGGTTTTGATTAAAATATTAAGACCTCTTGATTTTTATCTGAAATTTATAAATCACTTAATATATATTTTATAAATTTAGTTCTTTGTATGCATTAACAGAAAGCTAGAGAAGCGATTGTGAGAACGAAGATCACATGTTGATTTAGCTACATCTAAAATCAGGTTTTTGCTTTTGTTTTTCTTTAATCTTTCTTTTATCTTTTTATTATATTGTTTGATTGTTTCATGTTTCTTTTTTGTTTTGCAAATGAATGAATGATCATTGATTTTGATGAACATGGTTTGGATAATTTTTATGTGGTTTAATAGTGTTCAAAATGGAGGTCAAGTTGTTGTAGATTCAACAGAAGGTTTGTAAATGACCTTTTTTTTATATTTCTAGAAAAATCATTTGGTATGAAGTTTTTTGTGTTATTCTGTTCTGTCGTTTAGGTACTTCGAAGGCTTGCTCAGAATCGTGAAGCTGCTTGGAAAAGTCGATTAAGGAAGAAAGTATTATTCTTGCTTTAATACGACGCCTTGTTTTCTCTTTTTCATAATCTTGATCGATTGTGTGCTTACATGAAGTCAGGGAACTTGCTGAGGATGGGTACTCTGGTGTTGAAGTCAGGGTTACACCTATGCGTACGAGATTATAATTCGAGCTACCCGTACCCAAAATGTTCTTGGTAATTTTCTGATATGTTTTAATCTTTTAAACTTGATTTGAATTTGAGATTATAACTCTTTGGTTTATTGTTATTATCTTTGAGTATGCAGGTGAGAATAGGAGAATCAGGGAGCTGACATCAATCGTTCAGAAGAGGTTTAAGTTCCCTGATAACAGTGTGGAGCTTTATGCGGAAAGAGTTAACAACAGAGGCCTGTGTGCCATTTCTCAGGCTGAGTCTTTGCATTACAAGCTTCTTGGAGGCCTTGCTGTTCGCAGGTTTTTAAACCTTTTCTTTTCTTTCTCTTCCAACCAGTTAACTGCTAATCTATCATGGTTTAAGTTGTCATTAACACTTTAATGCTATAATAAAGCAGATAGAGCTTGATTAGATTCTATCAACTGATGGTCTTTTGTTTTGTTTTCAAGGCTTGCTATGGTGTTTTAAGGTTTGTCATGGAGAATGGAGCTAAAGGGTGTGAGGTATTAACATATGGTTATTTTTGTGTTGTTTTTTTTAATGGCAAACTGTTACCTTTGTAACCACTGTTAGTTCACTACTCTCAGGTGATTGTTAGCGGAAAGCTTAGGGCTCAGCGTGCAAAATCAATGAAGTTCAAGGATGGGTACATGGTATCATTTGGTCAACCAGCGAAGGAGTACATTGACTCAACACCTGCTTCTTAGACAGGTTACCCCTTGTTCACACTTGACTAAATGATTTATTGTGTTTTAGATGTTTTCTTCGTACACATCTTTCAATAAACAACTAAATTTATGTAAAACAAACAGGGTGTTCTTGGTATCCAAGTTAAGATCATGTTTGACTGGGACCCAAGTGGCAAGCTTGGGCCGAAGACACCTTTACCTAGATAATGTTGTAATTCACATGCCAAAGGATGATGTGGTTGCGCTCCCGGCCAACGAAGTCGAGGAATATAGACCATCACTTATGGATAAGTAAATCATTACAAAATTGCACATCATGTTTTGGTTCCAATTGTTATTAATGGAAAAAAAATTCGTAAGGACTTGTTTGTAACACTACATTTCCGATTAGTTTCATTGACTAGACATTGGCATTAACATTGACGCCCAAAATTATATAATAAATATTTAATACTTTTACTTCAAATCCGTGGCCTGTTGCAGATTTTCATCCGGACCTTGAATCTGCAGCCATCGTCTTACAGGAAAGAAGAACCAACTCTGGTTATCTAAGCCCGACTAAAGTTAGCGTCGTCATCCCTTCTAGGTAACCATGGGTTGCCAAGTGATGAAAGTCAAAGGGTCAAACCATTACCTGACAGGTGGAGATTATGTGGCAGTTGATATTGCAGCGGGTGGGATATGGGTTGTCCACTTGTTTTCGGCAATCCTGGTATGAAAAGCGATGAATCCGTGAACAAGAACCATGTGAAAATTTTCTTGAAGGTAAAACTTACACTTAAATTAAAATATTAAATTAATGTAAAAGACTAATATAATTACATTAATGTTTGCAAAACTATTGTTGACTGACTGAAGTTAATGTTACATAGGGCAAAGTGGACGATGGCTGTGATATTAGATTTTGGTTAGATTATTGGAACGGAGATCAACATCTCAAAGACAAACGTCCGTTATTTTTTGCGATTTCATCTTAAAGAAAAAGCTATCTGCAGGAAGTTTGTAACAGGTTTGCAGCAGGAACTTTGGAGTGGGTCAGAAGTATGGATAATGAAGAAATGGCGCAATATGCTCAGTTGTTATTGCTGCTGAATGATATTCAGCTTAGTTCGGATCTAGATACTTGGAAATGGGAAGGCACGGATGATGGTATGTTCAATGTCAAACACTGCAGAAACAGAATATACTCGGCTGCAGCAAATAGCCGAAAGTTGCAGCTGAATTGGTCGTCTTGGGTCCCTCTTAAAGTAAAGATCTTCACCTGGCAAGCTGAATTGGAGCGATTACCGACTAGATTAGCTTTAACTAGAAGAAATATTCAAATCCAGGATGTCTTCTACGTTTTTTGCGAGACGGATGTCGAAACAATGGAACATATGTCTACGGGCTGTGGGTTCGCGTTTGGTGTTTGGTTAGTAATTGGGAATTGGTGTAGGTTACCTCTGATTGTTGCATTCCACGTTTTGGATCTGCTGCAATTAAATAGATTTGTGGATGGGAATAGATGGACTAAAAAAGTGACTGGTGGTATTGTTATGATTTTGATGTGGTCGATTTGGAAGGCCCAGAACGACAAGTTATTCTGTGGTAAAGAGAGAGCCGAAGGTGAGAGAGGTTGTTGCCGGTATCAAGTCTCTAACGTTCTTATGGTTAAAAAGTAGGACTCGTTTTAAGAATATTATTTGGAAGAACTGGGTCGGTTACCCATTGTACATCATGTAATGGGTTTTGGCCGGTCCTCACTTTGAGGACGCGCCCTTTTCTAATGAAGTTCACATTTAAAAAAAAAAAACAAAAAAATCATAGGGAACTAAAGAGAATGCACCAGCATTGACCATGAAGTTGACCGAGGAGGGACAGTATGCAGTTGACTTTTATGCAAAACTAAGCTCACTACAAGCCTTTTCCATATGTGTTGCTATATTGCATGGTACAGAACCCTCGATAAATGGTGGTAATGTGAATAGACAGGTGTTGCAATGTGATTCGTTAAGAGTTTTCATTGAACATGAAGTCAAACACTTGATTGACGCTGTGGTTGGGTGTGAGAAAACAAGATCAAATAAGTTCCTTGATGAAATCCCACCTACTTTTGTAGTTAACCCACCGTTTTTTTCAATGTCACGAGCATAAATCCTAAAAATGGGAGCTCATTTGTTCTTCGGTAGCTTCATAGAGGAGAGGTTGACTTTTCAGACCATTATGTTTGACTTATCGTAGTAACTAAACCATGGTTCTTGTGCAAATGCATAAGCGAAAGAACTATACCTTTTCGTTTACATCCTGTGGTGTTTTTTTTTTCACAAGAAATGCAGTTTAATTTATCTTGGAAAGTCAAAGATAGTGGATCAAAAGCCCAAAACTATGTTGCAGCCTGCAAGATTTGCGGTCCATGTTTAAAATGAAGAGAAATCAGATGCCTGGCATACCATCTTATGATGGTTTTAGTATTTTAGGTTCAGTTCACGCACGCGGAAGAGGGCAAATTGTTTATATTGTTGGTTCATTTCTGGGGGTAAGTAGTGATATTAGCTTCTTTGCAGACATTGCAGTGTATTTTTTTTTTGTACTTTATTTTTTGTAATTTATATGTATGGCTGTTTATTTGGTGGAATAGATGAACTGCGATTTTGGGAATTTATTCCAGAAAAAAGATATTATTCCATATGGCATCCATTATTTTGAAACTCATGGAGAATTTTACAAAAAAAAAACGTGGCTTGTTGTACAGAATGTGCTTTTTTGTTTAATTGATCAATATAATCCCAACTTTTAATGGGTGTATTTTTTTTTAATGTCATCTTAGTCTGCATACAAACAGGAACGAGTATATCCAACAACAAGATGCACACTTTTAACTCAAAGAGTTGCGGACTTGGATGGAATACTAGAAAAATAAGCGGAGATGACAAACTCAATCAAAAGTGAGGTACATACTTCATGTCACCGTAACGAATTATTCATAAACATCATACACACACCACAAATTCCAACTACGGAGAAATGAACAAACGCACCCGCAGCAACGCGCGGGCATTCCCACTAGTTTAATAAAAAGAATTTGTATACCAAGTTTGAAAAAAAAAATTGGAAAAGCTCGTAAGTATGAATATTTTTTATTTATTTATTTTATATAACAATATAATCTAATTTTTCACTTTTAAGGATTTGAACTCACACTGATTTTGCAGGGGCATGGGAGCCTCTTAAGGTTGTAGGGTAGGACTCACGGCTAGAGCCCGTTTTATTCGGGAGCTCTATGTTGTGTGTGTAATAAAAAAATCCATTTTAAACTTAAAACTTGGGTTCATTGAAAAAATCATTTAATACTCAAAAACTTATTAGCTAATTTATAACCTCGATACTTATTTAAAAATCCAAACGTTAGGGTCTAAGCTTCTAAATATTATTGAATGACTCGGATATAACACCTAAATTTTCAGAGATGCCTCTGTATAGGTGCCAAACACTGATCGCTAAGTCATGTCTATTTTTTTTAGTTTGATATAAAAATAACTACAATGTGTATAGATTATATTATGTTACAAATATTCATTGCTTTAATTTCAGAATATATTGTTTTAGGAAAATATGCCAAACATAACAGCAACAAGTTTGGTGCACCCAACCTTGGTTTTCTTTTCAATAATTATTTTGCATTTAGGAAAGCCATCATTTCAAGACTTTAAAGAAAACAATCTTAAGAAATAAGAAAAGATTAATCAACATCCACGTTTTTTTGGTTCTTTTTTAAATCTTTCTTTCAAAAGGTGCTTGCTACATGTTAATACATATATTATCTTTCTATTACATAACATGCATTTGACCAAACCATCAAAATGGTTTAACAGTGGTTCAAGTTTCATTATAGACATGTTTTATGAATGTCAATCTTTCTCTTTCTAGAACATATATAATAGTAGTTAGGATCAATTACATAGTGAAAGAAAAATAGGAAGTCATAGGAAGATTATCAAACGGACTCCGATTGAACCCATTCAAGTGGCATTTGAACCGTCTTATCGAACCCTACGACGTTAGTTTCTAGGTCTTCGTTTTTTGGGCTTTTAGCTTGTAGTTTTTATAATATGCGTTGTATCATTGTGTTTTTTATGTACCATTGTATCTTTTTCTTATTTTCATCAGTGTCATTTTTTCAATTTTCGTGTCTTTTTTCTTCAGCATTGTGTTATATTTTTTGAATGTGTTATATTTTGTAGCTCATTGTGTCTATTTTATGATCTATTGTGTTTTTTTTGTATATTTCTCACCATTCTCATTATTACACTGTGTAAAATAACTTAATCCTAGTAATATAATCCCTTCATCTATAAAAGATATATATATATATATATATATATTATATCTGATACATATAAATTAATTATAATTCTATTTATTAAGTATATTTTCTGTATAAATTTGAATTGAATATCTGTGATAAAAGTTGTAAAATTATGTAACATATATTTAAATACAATATATAGTTTCTCTGTGTAGAAATGGGTAATTAATTTGAATTTATGTATCTAGTGAATGCGACTACTTATTTAAACATTTTGTGTTATAGTGCATGAATAGATCACATTTAGCATAAGAAAATGGGATAATGTTTGTTAAAACTATCTTATCCATTAATAATCCCATATTATTTAAAAGGCAAATATTATTTTAATATTTACAATTGTTTTCCATAGAGGTGTTTTACCCTTAAGATGAATTTGTAAAAAAAATTGATTTTTTATTTTATTTTTAACTCAAAACTTCTCATCTTTTACAATTTAACCTTATAACCTTTTTACTTCAATCCCCTACACTTTCATCTTGCGCAAATCTTTTGTTTTAGGTTTCGTTCTAAAATTTTGCAAGTTAACTCATCACAATGTGCGTTTGTGGTTCAACATTTTTCCATTTCGTTTTATGCATCATTCTAAATTTTGCAAGTTAACACGGAGCAACGTATGTATTTGACGTTTTTACGTCTATTTATTCTCGTTTGACAAACCCATCACAACACATAGTCCTATATCAACTTAGGGGCTGTTTGGTAGCCTCTAAATAACCATTTACAGGCTACCTCCTACTTATTATTTTATGTTGGTTTATGTTTCTTTTTAATTTCGTTTAATGTTTAATCAAGTTTAATTTCTTCCTATTAACGTGGCAAAATTTTTGTTTTACTTCAAAATCCAAACGAAGCCATGATAATTTTCAAACCTCAAAACACCGTAAATATACGCATAATAAATAGTTAAATACGTATACATAATCGGATTTCCTTCGTTGGCTAATAAACGCCGTTAGCGTTAATCTACGTGTATACATAGTATTTTCCATCTTTCCTTTTCGATAATAATTATAAATTAAAAAAAAAAAAAAACTTTACAATAACCTAACGTCGTTAACCATCCAATAACTTATCACTGCGCCGGCAACGTTTCCGGCTGCCACGTCAGCTCCGACGACTCAAACCCCACATCCGTATAATCAAACAACCCATCTAACGCCACGTATTCACCGTTATTAATATTATTATTATTATTATCATCACCGTCATAAACAAATCCAGACTCAAACGAGTCATACCTTATAAACTCGTCATCTAACCCCCATAACTCACTGAGTCCAACCGACTCAGCCAAAACTCGTTCATTCGTTTCCGTTGGAGGTAAACCCAGTTCATCATCTGACGCTTCGAACAGAAACCCTAGCTCCGGCCGGTCGCCGGAATCGGAACTTTTTCCGGCGAGTTCCGGTGCCGGATTAATAATCTCGTCTTGGAAGGTTTTCATGAACGAGTCAAGGTCGTGACTCGGTGTGCATACGTCTGAGTCGTCGAGGATGTCGAGGAGTATTCTTTTGGCTTCTACTGAGTCGAGTGACTCGTCCGAGTTACGGACTCGTTTTTTGGAAGTTAGTGATTCCATTAATATTATTACGAGGGTATTTTGGGAATAAAGAAATGTTTTGAAGAGGAGACAAGGTACAAAGTGTGTTTTGTGATTTGTGAAGTGGCAAAGGAGACGCAGAGGGTTTTATAGGAGGGACAAAGTTTGGCTTTATTTTAATTTTAAAATAATGTTTTATTATTTTATTATTATTATTTTGTGTGTCTGTCACGAGATACGAAAGACAGGGGCGCGTGGGGCAGAACCTCGGTTATCACGCATGTATTATGCTGCTTTTCAAATTTAACTTTAAAATTAAAATAATAACTAGTATTAGGTGCCGATCAAAAAAAAATACGAATTTGGAACAATACACCTCTTAATTAGGATTGATACATCCTGACCCACATCAATCACTAATAGGAAGCTGCCACATACCCTAGAATGTGATGTCACGGGATGTATGAAACCCATAACCCAAAAAAATAACTAGTATTAGGCCGGGGGTGTGCCTGGGAAAGCTACATCGGTGGCTGAAGTGGACGTGGGTGCCGACGACAAACACCGCCCCCGATTGATGATCGGCAAAAACGGGATCCATTCCCCAAGGCTTTTTTTTTAACGTTGGCATCCAACCGTTTGTGAAATGTTACAAATAAATAAAAAAAGAAAAACAATAAAAAAGGTAGAGGAAGGGGGAACCATTTCCCCTAGAAGGGGGAGGGGAAAAGGGAAGATGATGTGGCGATGACATGGACAAGGGGGAAGGGGGAAGGGTACCACACCCCATAGCCTTAGGGGTCCGGCGTTGCTGCGAATGACGTGAGTGTTTTGGATTTTGTAAGGGATTATTATTTTTGAGTGTGGTTTGAGGGGACTTGAGGGTATGGATATGGGTGTTTATCGGGTTTGGTTTTTGGTTATCGGGTTATTCGAGTTATTCAGGTAGGGTTATTTGGGTTTTCAGTTTTGAAAATATTACCCGATAATCAACTCAATCTAGTTAAATGGTTATTGGTTATGGGGTTAATCGGGTTCGGGTTTTTTTTGGGTCGGGTTAAATGATTATCGGTTAAATGATTCAAGTGTTTGAGTTAAATATTTCAAGCCATTTGGGTTGCGTATTTCTATCCATTTGGGCTATAGAATCACTACTCCGATATACATAAAAATATGGAAACTAGATCATTTATTTGTTTTTGAATTGTTCGGGTTATTCGGGTCAACCCGAATTATAAAAAATTAATCCAAAGATCGACCCTAAAAACTCTATTCGGGTTCGGGTGTGCACTTAATCGGGTTCGGGTTAATCGGGTAAGGTACTTTCTCAGGTCGGGTCACTTCGGGTTCGATTCGGTTATTGGTTCTCGGTTAAAAAGAACACCCCTAGGTATGGAGGTGGTGTTATAAGTGATTTTATGGTTTAAGGGTGATTAAGGGTAGAGATGAGGTGGCAATTTTATGGTTAAAAAGAACACCCCTAGGTAGGACTCGTAGGTGTTAGAGTTGGTAAGAGTAGTGAACAACCCCCCCCCCCCTCCCCCCTCCCCCACTGAATTTTTCACTCAAAGTTCTTATTATATAGTATCAATATAAATTTTTTTTGGTATATACGATTTCGACCCTTGTAACCGGTTACTTGCGACCCCTCGAGATTTTCGCTCAAGGTTTGCCACTATATGTGACCGTAACATTATTATAACTTTTTTCGTTTTTAGTTAAACCACTAAACATAGTTTAAACCCATTAGTAAATTTAGTAACAAACAAGCAATTCTTGTATTCTAATTACGACAATAGTATGGTACACAAATGTTTTCTTTTTCTATTTTGGTATGTGTTATAATCAGTATCTTTCAACTAAGGTGAAACTTAATCGGCTGATCGACTTTTACGTGTTGTATGGTTTTCACGTGATTACTTTATAGTTCACATGCATTTGAGTTTAAAAAATAAATTCAAATCAATATTTACAAAATATCGATATACTGTTTATTTACGTAAATATTGTAAATAGCTATCAACGATAGTCATACTAAACTATGTATATTATATATTCCAGCAAAGCAATTTCGTTATTATACCATGTCTAGAAATGTACGTGTGCCAACATATAGAAAACAACTTGTTGCCCCTTAAATTTATCAAAATAAGATTACATAATAATTTTTTTTAATAATAATAAATTTCATCATTAAAACAAAAATACGAAATTTACATCACAATAGAAGGTAGATGGGCAACAAGTTGCGTCGCTACCCCTTTCTGAATTGCGAACTTTAGTCTACCAAAGACAAATATTTGCCCCTGGAGATGAATTATTGCTGTGGACGACCCGTTGGACCCTGGTCAAGAAAAGAATAGCTTCTGGCGCTAGAGAGCCAAAGGTATCAAAGACCAAAGGGATAAAGACACAATAATAATAATAATAATAATAATAATAATAATAATAATAATAATAATAATAATAATAATAATAATATCACGTCATCAAAATTTGAAAAAAAATCAATGAAACAAGCTATTATTTTAAATATTTACCACAATTACATGAATATTAGACAAGTGTGTGTAATTTAAGATGACAAATTTTTTTTTTTTTTTTTGAACGGCCAACGAATCAATTCCGAGCACTCTCGGACACCCTTTTGGCGAATCAGGTACTCGAGAGTACCCGGGCCACCAATTGCCACCAATTCCCGGGAAAACCCGGCCACTCACCCGCCCGAAGGCACGACGGTGAAATAGTCGGTAAAACCGGTTGAGATCAGGACTCGAACCCAAGCCAATGGCCGGGTCATCCCTCATTTCCCCTCCAACAATGTCCTCCAAATATAGCTAGTGGGAATTGAACCCAAGCCTTCCATAGGAAAGTTTAGGCCCTCAACCAACTAGGCTACAAGTGTATTTAAGATAACAAATATGGGCTGAAACTTGAAAGAACTTTTCGCATTTTTTGACTTCTGGGGGATTTCACAGAATTTAAGAACTTTTCTTGTAAAATTTGACTAATTTAGTTCTCTATCTATTTAAGAGTCTGGATGGAGTATGATTTGAACCCTCGACTTTTACGTTGTGTTTCGAAGTTTAACAAATGAAACGAAGGAAAGAAAAGAAATAGAATTAAGGAAAGAAAAGAAAAGGATTGGAGAGAAAATATTTAATTAACTATCGTGTCCCTTAGTTCAAAGGAAATAAAAAGAAAAGTAAGTATTTTATGTTTAAAAAACATTTCCTTCCAAATCTCTCCAAAATTGAAAGGATGAGAAATGAAAGAAATTAACCAAAATTTTCCTTCTATTTCCCTCCCTTTCTCTCCTTAAAAAAATTATGAAACGCGATTTTTTTCTTGACATCCTTTCAAATCATTTCTTTTCCTTCGTTAAACAAAACTCAGGAAACTGAAGAGAGCACCGTTTAACACACGAACTTACCAGTAGGCTAAAACACCCTATGAATTTTTTTTTGTTATAATTAAAAAACTAGTTAATCTCATAAATTAAATTCATAACGTATAAAATCATGTTCCACTTATGAAAGCGACCCAACATTTCCTCAAGTTGGCTATCGACCTTCTACTTTTCTAAGTTGGATTTTGAAACGACCTTTGATCGTGTAAATAAAAACGTTCTTGAAGATATTATTGACCAATTGGGATTCGGTTCAAGTTGGAAAAAAAAGTGGGTTGCTTCTTGTGGGATTCTAATAAAAACGACCTTAAATTGACTTCGGCTA
The DNA here is from genome assembly GCA_030844895.1 of Ambrosia x helenae. NCBI lineage: Eukaryota > Viridiplantae > Streptophyta > Magnoliopsida > Asterales > Asteraceae > Ambrosia > Ambrosia x helenae. The sequence continues at coordinate 99,250,440 of CM061225.1, forward strand.
AACCAAAAAATGTGGTATCACCTAAAGAAATTAGTGGGTCTTCAAATGGGACCATTAGAGGAGAAAATATGGCCCTTCTTTAATACCAAAATAAGGGGGCTTTAACGAACCTATACAATTACAATAAAGAATTTACAATTGCATAAACAACGATGATTCTTAGACCATGTGTAGTGGTAAAGTGAAAATGGCGTGAAAGGACATTTTCACGCCCCATTCGCGCCCAAACACCGCCCCCTGGGCGCTAAAGGGGCAAGCGCGAAATATTTCGTGGGGCAGGAGCACTCCATCAGCCAACCAAATTCTTCCACGTTTGTTTTTGATGATTTTTTATTGTTTTCTATTTTATAATTATATTTTAATATATTAAAATATTCAAAAAGGCATCTTTTTGCTCATTTGAGGCCCCATTCACATAGAGGCGGGTGGTGTTTTGGGGTGAACGGGGCGCGAATTTGCCCATTTAACGGCCATTAGGGGCTTCCATTACGTATGGTCTTAGACTTTTTACTGGCGTTTCTTGGTAAAATCATAAAATTATCTTTCCTCTTTGTTTGTCATGTTATTTTTTAACATAAGAGATTAGGGAGAGACATGTCGCTAAGATCTGAGTCTTCCTAACAAATGTCTCAGGCTTGACTCCAACTTTTACTCGTTTGTTGACTTTAACACTATTGAAGGCCACATATCTAACGCAAAATATTCTACCTGGTCTTAGTTGATTTGCAAGGTATTGGTGGTGTCCCAGGAGTTTTTTAGTAATGGGTTTTCACAGTTATAAAAACATCTATTTTAAATTTATTTGTAATTGTGTTTTCTATTCTAGATGTTGGTAATGAGAATAAGAAATTTGAAATGTTAATTGTTACTATGGGTCATACAAATAGTGTGAACTTGGTAAGTAGCCAATGGCAAAAAGGTTGATAGTTGGACGAGCTCCCTCAAAACAATAGAACATTCTTTAAGCCCCTCAAAATCACTCGTTCCCAATATGTCAATACCATATAATATCTATACATATTACTTTAACTAGGTTATATGATTAATAGTCTCGTTTTCCTCTAGCTATATCTTACATTAAAAATAAGTGGTTTATACCGTTTAACCAATTTTATGTTGAAGTAAAATTCAAATAAAAGTATTGTTTTTCTCTAAATTTTTACATAATATCTAAAAGAATAGACCTTTATATATTTATTGCGAGTTAAAATGACTTTTCTTATAAGAGAAATATATATATTTAAAGGATAAAATTAGTACCAATAACCTTTAAAGTTTAAACTATTAAATATCCGACTTGACACAAGAAAACAGGGGATGGAATCGATTAAAACGTGTCGATTGTGTTTGGAAAGATTCAAGTGGATTGAATCGTGGGATTGACGTCCGGAAGGTGGTGTTACGTGAATAAAGAACCTTTCTTTAAAAATAATAAAGATTATTTATTAGCTATTAGTAGTTAGTAGTTAGATTATAGGGTGTGAGAACAGGGAAGGCGTCGGGAGCCTATGTCGCAAAATCAAAAAAGTTAAGTCAAATAATTATGCGCAAAACAAACACACCCAAACCAAAATAAAAGTAAAAGATAAAATAGTTTAGTGTTTGAAATCCCGTGACAAACATGATGCATGACCTATTCGTGCTCCAACCTAGCGACCTGTAAAAGCATGCTAGCGTGTGTCAACATAAAGTTGGTGAGTTCACAAGTAAAGTAAGTAAGAGTGTAGATTTTCAAAACCATGTAACCACTAGCTCAGCGTATGCTAGGGGTAGCTAACTCACTCAATGTTTAACATGTTAATCTTTTATAAAACTCATGTGTTAATCTTTATAAACTTATATTAGACCTGGGACAACTTGTTTATGGTGCTTTATAACATAATAAAGAAGATTAAAACTCAAGAGAATAGATAGAATACCTAAAGCTCTTCGTTCGGAAGATAAAAACACAACTAAAGCTTCAAAACTTGATTGATTATGGTTATGGCGGAGGTTATGGGGCATAATTTTCGTATAGGGGCTGTTATGGATGATTAGGGTTGTATTTATGAGAAAGAGGGTGTTTGAAATCGTTTATAGAAGCTAAAAACTTGTTCCCCACGATTTTGCCTCCCCTACGGGCCGCGGAGGCTGGCCTTGGGCCGCCCGCGATACGCGACGCCTTCTTGTTCGACCTGAGCCTAGTCCGGCTACGGCTGGACTGGGCTCAAGTGTTTAATATATATATATATATATATTTTTCTTTTGTTTTGGGGTTCAAACCTTTAAACCAACCTCGCCACTATTCAACCCAATATTTTTGGACCCGAATTATCTTACCGACTCGTCGGTTGTTGTTTACGAGTTCGGTGATGCTCTTTGTTTATATAAACAGAATTGCATATTAATTCACAAATAATTCCACACAAGCACATAATTGCAAATAATATCAAACAATCATTTAACAATTATTTATTTTGTTATTTCACCAACGTTCGGGGTTCGATACTCGTGTACGTAGTCCGGTAATTCCCCGAATTACCATCTTATGCAGTTATTAACCTATAACTGTGCAACGTGTGGCTCACCTAACTAACCTAGTTAAGTAAAATGCCGTGAATGTAAATACAAGTTAACTAGAGTTTAGTTAAAGTGTGAACCTGAAAATGCAGAGTATAACATCCACCCTTATATAACATACTAGTGGGGTGCCTGCGCGTTACGATTAGAAACAACATTTAGATTGGTTCGGTTAAGCCCTAATCAATTAACCAAAGTATTTGCTTTGGTGTGTGGCTATGGCTGCAAATGAACTGAACATTCAGCGAACAGTTCATGAACCGTTCGGCGGGAAGTTCGTTTGTGTTCGTTCGTTTAATAAATGAACGGACACAAACAAAAATTCTCATTCGTTAAGCTAAACGAACGAACATGAACAGAGGCCGTGTTCGTTCGTTTATGTTATGAACGTTCGGTAACATGTTCGTTTATGTTCGTTTGTGTTCGATAGTTTAGTGGAGTGTTTAATTTTTATAATTTTATTTTATATTCTTGATTTTTTTTTAATTTTACTAAAATACATAAATGATTTATGTGAAGTAAGTATCTAAGACTTCAAATTTAAATAAATGAAGACTTCAAGTTTAAGATCAGAGCTTAGTTTTTCGAGACACTACTTTTATTATATTTAACCAATTACCAATATTATGTTATGTACTAAGTATGTTTGTATAGTTAGGTTATATGTTTGGTGTTTTACTTAATTTCTTAATATATGTGAATTCGATCTTATTCCAAAATTAATATATGTCCATGTGTGTTTGTTTTCGTTCATGAACAATTCTTTGTGTTCATGAACACTTGTTTGTGATCATTAACGTTCGTTTATGTTCGTGTGCATTCATGAACAAAATTAACAAACAAACACGAACGAACACGAACACGAACACGCGTGTTTTCTTAACAAACGAACACGAACAAAGAATCTCGTTCGGTAAGTGTTCATGAACTGTTCGTGAACACATAATTTCCTTAGCAAACGAACATGAACAAGGCCCTGTTCATGTTCGCTCGGTTCGTTTGCAGCTCTATGTGTGGCATAATCATTAGCGGAGTTTAAACTGCATTTTCGGTAAATTACGGGGCATGCTCAATACATATAAAATATTCAAAAAATTTAGGTAAAAAATACACTACAAATAGGGGGGGGGGGGCATGTGGCCTCAAAGAAGTTATGCGAGGAGGCATAACCGAATTAATCGATCCAATTATACATAATGTATATAAATTTTAAATATCACATTATACATTTTCAAGATATTTTCCTTCCATATATATACACACAATGAACTATATTATAGTGTTTTTCATTAAAAAAAAAAAAAACAAGTTGAGAACTATGTTACAACGTGTATCTTCTCATTCAACCACTTATTACATGAAAATTGTCTACAAATAAAAATGAGACAAAATTCTGACATCAATAAATAATATCGGCTGAGAACATTGTGAACTATTTTAAAACAAAATTTTGAATGCAATAAATAATACATACTTTTTTTTTACCACTGTCTAAACAATCTAATCCTATGTGCTAGAGGAAGTGCAAACACATGAATATATACATAACAATAATTTGTGTGATACGCTAAGCAAAAAAAATAGGATGATCGTGAGGAAGTGGTAATTTATTTGTGCAAACACATGAAGATATAAATAATAATAATTTGTGAGATACGTACAGTTAGCAAGAAATCAGAGTGATCATGTGGCATCCACCTTAGTGTTGAGTGCATAGAGCAAGAAGGGATAAAATGGCGAGGTGGTGTTAGTGGCGTATACGATGGGCCCATGATGTGAGTAAAAATGATAGGATGAGTTTATATACAAACGTAAATTATTTTTCACATGGTGACCATGAACTTGCGCACGTCGTGATGGAGTCATCACGGTAGCCCCTTCCACTCTAAATTAAATAAAATGAAGATTATTCTTTTTTTTTTTTCAATGCTTATTTGAGCTATTTCAATTGATTTTATATATATTAATGGGGACGTGAAAAAATCAAATATTAATAAACTTCACATTTTTCTATGGCATAAATAAACAACATTTTACGTTGAACATGTTATTGATAACTGATATGACATCATATTACACATATTTTACATGCATAAATAACGATAATTTGGACATAATTGAGCTAAATATTAAGTAGAAAACTTTACAATACTATTCCAAATTCCCATTTTCAAAAAATTAAGACTCATAAGCAAAAATAAAGTATAAACAATACAAAAGGAGATTCTTGAAGAACCTGGATATTGTGTATATCAAAATATGTGTTTAAAGACTCCCCGATGAAGAAACGACGACAAAAGTGATAAAGATCAACTACTGCGCGACCTCGCAACTTAGTAAGGCCTTGCTCAGTAAAGATAAAGAGTGAAAACTTCTAGAGCAAGAAAAGACAACACGAGACAACAAGCACGAGCGTGCGCTTCCCTTTGAGCCGAAAAACTACCAACTTTTTAGCATGTCAGTCACGTGTCTGCACGTTGTCCCATGTGCACGGGCATGCGCCATTGTGCCAGGGCATGCAAGCTCACCATACCTTGCCTTGCCTTTAAATAACAACAACCACCACCTCGTAATGCATGCTATTTTTCACCCAACTGGGGACATGCAAAGAGGCCTTAAGGCCGACCGAGCCCTCTTCAAGGATAGGAACTTTCCTACCTTGTTTTCAAAACCAATAAATAGCATCGTAGGACTACTTTATTTGAATAAATTACCAAGGGTCACGAGAATCACTCCATACACATTCGTTCATGGTAGTTAGAAGCTTGTCTATGAGTGGAAGGCTCCTATGATCCAATGTTGTCATCTTATAACGGTTGTATTCATCTAGTATTCTAAACTCTTAATTTTAGTTAAACTTTATATAATATTAGCAGTTTATTTTTAGTTATATTATGTGTTTATCTTTTTACTAATTCTTGACTATTTATCCTTTGTGACAAGACAAGTGCACGGCCGTGCACTATAGTGCCTTGGCGTGCACCTGATGATGTTTAAATTTGTAGTTTGACCAAAAGCAGAAAGTCAAGTGCACGATCGTGCCCTATAGTGCTCGGGCGTGCAAGACTTGACCAGAACAACCAGAACTTGATTTTTAAAAACCCAGCGCTTTGGTATATCTTGTTTGCAGTTTTTGTTAAAAACCAATTAAGCTAAACTATTTGTTTCCTCTTTAGGTTGTTAGACCGAGTGTCGTGACTAACCAAACCACTAATCTCCGAGGTCCCGTCGCTTCACACTGGGAACTCCACTAATTTTTATCATTTCACATAACATAAATGATTGAATTTATCCTCTACAAATGACAAACACATACATATCTAGTTGTGTTCCACACAAGAGTGCACAAAAGATCCGTTTAATTCCACACAAGACTGAACACATAAACTGATAAAAGACCCATTGCTATTCTCAGACTAGTGAGTTAATCCCCGATGCTATAAGTCTACAAACTATTGTCTTGTTCATTGTATTTTGGGAGACAAATGTGAATAGTAACACAATCTGTTGTCATTATCTTGACTAGAGCAAATAAGATTTCTATTCTAGTTTCATTTCTTTTATCTCTTCTTGTAATTTTTATAAATTATTGTAGTTTATTTTCATACAAACTGATAAAATATTCAATTATAATTCGTTAGAAAACTAATAAAATTTCCCCAAACTTTATTTAAAGAGTGTTAGATCTCGTATATTTATCTTGTTTTGATGCTCATGCTCGGAAATCCTGGAATATCGGTACTGTCATCCGCATTGATGTGGCTCTTTTTTAATGTACTTTAATATTTCCAGTTTATTTCTATCTTGATAATAAATATTATAATAGAAACCAACCCGATCCTTGAAGATGACAAAAGATCGACCTTGTAGGTGGAATGGGTAGGTAATGCGCGTTGCCGCGGGTAAGTTTTGGATAGGTTTTCAAAGGAAATAAGCATCGCAACAAAAAAGGTTAAGGGATTGAACATTGCAAGTTAGTTGATTTGCCCATGAAGAAATAACAAATTAAGGGACATTAACAAAGATAAAACACATGTTTTGGCATGCAGACACAACTTACTCAAGCTTTAGGTTCCTGAATATGAACATATTTAATTGAAAAAACCATTTCTTTAAAAATACAGGAAGCATCATTTAAAAAAAAATGTCTGCAAATAGTCAACAAGTCCATTAGATGCCTAAAGCTTGGCAACTATTTCAATCCTCCAAGTTGCAGGCTCTATTTTCCTCCAAATACATCACTAACATGCAAATTCCCAAGCAGAGCATAATATAAACATTGGAGATCAACAAGGTTTTAAGCAATTAATATGTATGTAATGTGTGAAAAGAAAATTGGTCAAATGGTATAAAAATCACCTACAATTGAGGTTTTCAACAATATCATGTTCATCTAATCATTTAAAACTGTTTATTCTAACACAACCAATCCCAAAATGCAAATCCAAAAACAACCATGAGATTTACCTTCTCAGGAGATGCAAAGGATGTCCCATCATCTTGCAAACATTGGGATACAGATGAGTGTTTACAATAAACCATACCATCAAGACTTGTGAGGTTCAATAAAATTAACATTGTACATTGGAGACCTTAAAGGCTAACAAGCAAATAAATACAGCTTTGTTCGTCATTTAATGACATCCAATTTGTCGGGTTTTCTAAATGTGTCTTTCTTCGCCTTCTGTTGTGTCCAGCTAAACGCCTTCTGTAATCTTTTTCCGTTCAACAAACTATTCAAGACTATAGAAACTGCCCACATATAATACAACCACAAATTTAAGTCATATATTTTACCACACAATCATTTAATTTAATTCAATCATAATTGACGCATCACATTCGCCACCACTTTTACCTTTTAAAAAAAAAATAGTGTGCAAAATATGAATAATTATCATATACAAAGTACACACAATATAAAAAGTGCAATTCTCATATGTTAATGGTCTCATAATATAATATATATTTAGTATATGACTTTATATGAAGAACTGCTAGTTATCTAGCACCTTCCTATCATATACAACTATTTTAAAGTATGAAGTTCATAAACAGATAGTTTATAACCAAAAGTCAACAAAGCATATGTGACAAAATATGAGAACAAAGAAATGAAAAACCATTAGAACTCTTAATTACCAGTTTCACAGACAAATTTTCATGAGCATAATATCTTCACTAAATAGGATTGCGCAATTTATCAGTTAACAACTTATTCAAAATTTCAAATACAATACATTAATGAAACAAATAACTAATCCAATAAACTATAACAAAATGCTAATAAGATTTATTGTAATTGTGAATAACCTTGACTAATGATAGATTGCTTTTTGCTATGTCTGCCACCTTTCTCACCTGTGAGCAAACAAATGCAAATAGTAAGCTGGGAAAAAAAACAACAAATCAAATGTAAGAGGCTTCAAAGAGTTGCTAAAAGTGACAGTCGTATTATCTCGGTATGTTAAAAGTTATAATGACCTGACTTTCAAACTGAATAAGCAAGTTCTCATATTCTGCTCTCAATTATGTTAATTCAACACTTTCCTGGGGTTACATCTAGAATGGAATAAAATGAAGGGTTTATAATAATTAAGTGGTTTTAAAGTGGTTTAATGAAATTTATGAGAGTGGTTACATGTGGAGAGGATAAAAAGTATGTAGTACACACATATATAATGGGCATTGCATATTGTACACAAGGGCATGAATGAAATAAAATGACCAAAGATTACAGTTTTGTGAAAAGCCTCTTCATATGTCATCTTAAAAGGGAGAGGAAATTACTTTTTTAAACATGTCTCTTCCTTAATAAGGTAACATAGATAGATATTTCCAATTTATTTCTATCTTGATAATAAATATTATAATAGAAACCAACCCAATCCTTGAAGATGACAAAAGATCGACCTTGTGGGTGGAATGGGCAGGTAATATAACGTGAATAAAGAACCTAGTAAATAAAACACCGCTTGCTTTTTCCGCCACTTTTTTTTTTCATTTCGTATTGTTGATTTTATTGTTTTTTTAACGATGTTATATAATTCTTACTTCTAAATTATATCAAATTGCATTAAATTTACTCATGCCGAAAATTGAACCATGGCCTCTCTCAAGAGGCACAAAACCTCTACCATCTAATCAAAGCTGGATTGGCTGACTTTATTTGTCTTTTATACGTGTGTAATATATACGCATATATTAGATGCAAAGTTTATCTAACGTGTGACGCGTAATTAGTGATGTGGATTATTGATCTACACTAATCAATGATTTGTAAAGATATCATGTGGCAGATAATGTTGTAACTAAGGACGCTTAAGGGCACATGTTGCAATAGATATAGTTTTACACTTCTTAAGTTTCACCTCACTACCTTCCCATTACTTTGGGCCCACCTTATTGCATGAACCGACGCAACCCAAGTCCTTGTACAGGGGCACATGGCCTAAGGGCTTCTAAGGGTGAATATACTCCAATGGTAAAGGTGTCTAAGGGCCTTCAAGGGTTTGATATCTAAAATCCCACAGTCTAAGGGGGTCGGGTGAATGCATAGCAACTTTGGACGTGAAAAAAATAGACAATCCTGACAATCTACATACCATATTTTTTATGATTTGATATATGACACAGTTAAATACCTGATTAAAAAATAAAAGAGTTAATTGCTTGGTTAGTCCTTGTTCTTTTTAGATCTTGCACGTTTGATCCACAAACTTTAATATTTACAAACCTGGTTCTAAAGGCTTACAACTTATTACTCGTGTGATCCAATTGGTTGGAAATTGTAACTATGGTGGTCCTTACCAACTAACACCGTTAAAAACTTTAGTTAAGTTCGTATAATATGACAAAGTTGTCCTCATCACCATGTAAGTGGGTAATGCGACGACAAGTGGGGACACTGTTAGGGCTTCGAATGATGGGTGATAAGTAGTTGGTGGAGGATTATGGTTTAGTCGAATGTGGATTTGGAGGTGGTAGGTGGTTTTGTGACGGCGAGTGGGTTACATGTAGAATTAACAATTGCGAGTGATGTGGAGGTTGAGAGTGACGGTTAGGGTTACAGACAGAGGAAGTTGAAGATGGAGGTGTACAGTGGCGAGGGTGGGGTGTATCGTTGTGAGCTGAAGAGTGATGGCAGGATGAGATGTGAGTGATGGTGTTGGTTGGAGTTATAATGAGAAGACGTGTGGTGGAACATACACGGTTTTTAATAATATAAATACAATATAACTTTTGTGTTATTTAAAGTTTATTTTTGTTTTATTAAGATTGAGGGCAACTTTGCCATGTTATACGGACTTAATTGAAATATTTAATGATGTTAGCTAGCAAGGACTATCATAGTCACAAATTTCAACCATTAGGATCACACGAGTAATAAGTTGTAAAATTTTAGGATCAGGTTTGTAAATATTGAAATTTGAGATCAAATGTGCAAGATCTAAAACCACATAGACCAACCAAACAATTAACTCGAAATAAAAAGTGAGCCAGTTTTTTATATTATACTAATGGGAAACCCGCGCGTTGCTGCGGGGCGTTCTTGTGAGCTGGGGACAAATTTGTATTGTTTTTGCACCATTATCTACGTAACTTTTGTTTATATAAAGAGTAGTTACATGTGACAACCACCACCCTCATCCTTTATCAAGTTGACAATTTTAGTCCTTCGTCCATTTTGAAGTTTCACCGCTAGTCCTCGTCAAATATTATTTATTTTATTTTAATTTTTCTTTTAAAATGGTGTATGTATACATTTTATATACGCATGTTTTGACATATGAATGTACCATACTCGTATAATCATGTTAGCTTATGAAAGTTCCATTTCGTTTATTTAAGTTAAAAAAGTTTAAAATTTATGTTTCTTTTGGCACCATTAAGTTATCTCCATCATTACTAACATGTTACAACTTCCAAAACGTGTTTATTACGCGAGTTAATGGGGTTCAACGAGTAGTGCACAACAACTTTTCCACCCCCCAAGGGCGGGGTTTTGTTTTTAGCAGATTGGGATTTTCTATTCAAAAAGGGGTGGCGGCGTAGCTTGTTGCCCGTCTACCTACCATCCTTATGTAATTTACGTTCAAAATATAGATAAAAATAAGCAAATTGTGAACAAAGTGAAAAAAAAAAAAAATCTTGTAACCGACGATTTATTACATAGAGGTCTAACACTTGTTTTTTTTTTTAACAACCATATAAGCCAATCTTGCCATTCCCCACCTTTTTTTTTGCACCTCTAAAGGTTCCAAACGAATATTAAAACACCAAAAATTGTCCAAAATTTAGGCTAAAATTTCAATGCATGGCTCGGCTCTTTCACCTCCTTTTTCGGGTCCTTTTCGTATTTGTAAGCTTCTTATCTCAATGTCATTTTGCTTAGTATTGTTCTAGGATCAAAAGCCCTCTATTACAGGGTTCTAATCTTATCTAAATCGTATAATTGAAGTTCTAGGGTTAGGGTTAGGGTTTATGTGTAAGGTAGATTGGGGAAGAAGATGACTTGATCATAAATTGTTAAATATATTTTCCTTTCATTATCTTCAATAAAATCTAATTTGGTGTAGTGGTTTGTCAGTTGGTTTGTTACAACACAGATCCGGGTTCGAACCCTGTCACCCAAGATCTGATACATGTTTTATTTATTTATTTATTTTTTGCTTCATTGATATATTTATATATATTTATATATATACACATTAAACTTAGAATATTCATAATAAATCCATTTTTGCTCCAAAAATTATAAAAATTTAGGAGTAGCATCTTGACAACATAAAGAAAATTACTACACTTTTATTTTCTGGAAAATGTCATATTTTTATATTTTTATTGAATTTATTTGTTTTAATCGTATTTAATTGATTAAAAATTCATTTTTAATGATTTTAATCTCAAACTTTTTGGTAAATTATTTCTAATCATGATGTACTGAAATAAAAATATTTGGTTCAGAAAACATTTATTTTTATTAATTTTCCTATCCCCATGAAATAACAACCCTGCGCCAAACCACGGCGGAACAACACACCCGCGTGAGGACAAGTAATCAACGAGCCTCGCGCGCCAAGACATGATAAGCAGCAGACATTACCTGATACGCGCGTAGAACCACGCGCAGAATCTTCCCTTAGCACTTTTCATACGAGGTACAAAGAACGACAAAAGGAAGATTCATAAAGATTTATGTCAGTGTACGCACCAGCAGGAGAAGGACACGTGGCAGATAGTGCAATAGGAGAACGGCTACACTGTGCATACTGTCGTCGAACAGCGACGAGCAGGCATTACCTCGCCAACTGTCAGACATCACATCAGACGGCAGAGATAGCCTGAGCACTGTAGCAAGTACAACATCACTATGCACCACCGGAAACCCGCCACGTGTCCAGCTACAACAACGACCACACTGTAGCGTGACGTCATAAACAGTGATCAACCTTTCCCGCCAATTTCAGAAGGACCATGGACTTGGGCCTCGGTTGGGCCCAGGCCAATGGTGTCACCTGTGGGCCTTTCCATGCAGCCCACTTCGGTGCCTATAAATAGGATTAGATGCAATCCTTGTATCCTCATTCAGAAATAGCCATAACAACCACATACAATCCTTGTAATCTCTCATTCTTAATAACATTCCGGTATACTTACAATGGACGTAGGTCATTAAAGACCGAACCACTTAACTCTCGTGTCCTCACACACTTCTAGCACACACTCACACACACTAAATCTCCAAACGGGTTAACCATCACGGTTTGGGTAAATGATTAAGCTTGTCGTTACATAAGTATAAACCACCCGGTGATTAGTACTAATCATCGTGTTACTTATTGTTTCTTCAACTATTTTCATTCATTTACATCATAAATAATCCATTTTCTATAAAAATAACATTTTTGGATCATGTCTTGTATTTTTAATCTTATTTATGTTTAATTAGACATAATTGAACATTTAGTTATTCACACTATTTAAATATCTATTTTATAAATACTTTTCTTATAAAATAGAAATTTTTTATGTTTGAAAATCTTAATTACCATTTATTAGATCATTGTGAAACACATAATTATTTATTTATACATTTATGATTATTGTATTTATTTTAATTTAGTTAAAGTAATTAACTAAATTATTTTGTCTTAATTATTCAAGCATGTTTTTATCTAAATATTCAATTGGCAATAATTATATATTACCTAAACCATATTTACAAACTTTGGTATATTATTTTTTTAAATATATAACTTCTATAATAATTCGATTTATCATAAAAAAAACTCTAATTCCCCAATTCGACTTAGCAAACCCTAATGCCTTAGACCCTAGATACCTTAGACTTTGTAGACTTTTCCTTACTAGTATTCATATACATTATAGGTTGAATTCCTCGGAATTCCAATTACTTAGCTCACGACTGCTTAAGTTGGATTTTGAACGCTTTCGTAAACTGTGAGTATATCTTTCCCCTTTTTCATGTTTTACACTTTTGGGGTGACTCATGTACGCTTATTACTTCACTCACTTAATCATGTTTTATCATATATTCACAATCGCAATTCTTGTATGTGTTTTACTTGTTGATTCGCTGATAGTGTGTACTTATGACCTTAATCATTAACCGCTGGGCGGCCTAGCATAGCAATAAATAGTACTTAATTATTGTTATGTGTGAACGATTATTCTCATCGCCTAATATGAGCGAATACTATATATATGTGACTCTTGATTCATTAAACAAAGGTTTGATTTTGGGTAGCATTTGTACATGGCTTGAACACTAAATTATAGACAGTATAACACGTGAATTGCGAAACTCTTTTTCTACTATATGTATTCAAACAGGGTATGCTCACCAATACATTTTTGTATTGACATATACTATTTTCGTACATGTTTCAGGTTATTTATGAGATGACTTCTAAGCTTTTGGAATTTTTACTTAGATTTTGGATTCATTGTATTTCAGTTTTAGTTGTCACTTTAGAATTATTGTATCTTGTATTTTTCTTTCAATGTAATAAACTACTTAATCAATATATCAAAATTTACACTTTTAGTCCATGAGCTATTGAACAATCGTCACTACGTGACATCTCGATGTGTCCGCCATCGGTTGGGGTGTTACATTACACTTTTGCCCACTCATCTCTATTCATGTATTTCTTTCATTTCATTTTTGAACCAACAATATAATGCCACATGACACACCCACAACAATGTCGTTATTTTTTGTTTGCCATCTAGTAGGGTGTCGCGCTTCACGGCGGGAACACGATGCATTTGTAAGTTTAAAGGTTTCCGAATACTAAACCAAGAATTAGACATTACAACACAAACTATGCAAGTGGTTAAATTTGTTCTTTACTTCACCTCATTCCTTGGCAGACAATTGTTTGCAACGTTCATTTAAAGATAATATTTGGCTTTGGAGTTTGTGAGTAGGGGTATAAATGGAAGAAAGTGGGTAAAATTTAGTGATTTATACTTGTGACTTTTCAAATGTCATCTTAACTTTGACATATTCGACATATTTGCCCATGTCTCCCCCTTTATAATATAGTACTAGTGGGTTTACCCGCGCGTTGCTGCGGGGTTTAAATAAGACCCAACGACAAAGAATATGCACTGGCTAATTTTCTTAATAAGATGCCTATAACTCCTTTGTAGTGCAAAGAATGCGCATCATGGTAAATTTACATATAACTCCTTTTGTTTACAAAATTGAACAAAAAAATCCATATTTTTTTCTGTTAACAAACTATAAGCAAATGTTGTAGAAGCATAGCAAAATACAACAATAAGAACAAAAATAGTAGACACAACATGTTGTAGAAGCATGGCAAAAAAAAAAACAACAATAAGCATAAAAAAACTGTAGACACAACTAAAATTGTTCCTTGTAAAACATCAATACCTGATAGAAATATTAGAACGTACATCAACATTAAACACAAAGACTTGGTTACCTGTTAAGTAAACATGAGGCATGAGGAAGAAAGCAGGCACATAGAAGAGGAATGGAAGCCATTGAGTAATAAATTCATCTTCAAATACACTGAAAAAATAAAAGACATGAATGAAAAATTAGTGTTTAGGAAAAAGAACAATCGTAATTTGATCAAAGAACATTATGCTTTTAGCTGAGAGTCTATGAAGAGGAGGCACAATAAATAGGTAGGGCAATCGAAGGAGAATGACATTCAATAGTAGTGAATGCAATTGAATTAAGAAACCATTTAATTGAAAGACGATGAAGGGCCTTGAGAAGAAAACGAAGAGAACAATTTTGGTGACATAATGGCAAGAATGGAAGAAGTTTTTATGTTTTAACTATAAAACCATGATCAAATTACTATCATGCCCTTAAAAGCATCTTAATTATGACAAATATTCTTATTATACCCTTATGAATTAAGGTTGATTCAATTGTACATGTTGCTTTGGTACTTAATAAGATAGCATAATAGATAAGAGAATGATATTTCAAGTTATCCATTCATGTGCAAATCATAGCTTATTGATTAGTTGGTGGGTAATAATGGAGGACTATGAAGTGGTTTATAATAATGAGGGGTTTCACAAAGTTAATGTGGTCATCTAATTCTCTATAAATGGAGGGTTACATGTTGGAAATGATATTAAGTGTGTATTACACACATAAACAATAAGCATGATATGTTGTACACAAGGGGCAATAAGGGAAGGAAATAACCAAAAAAATAGACATTTGTGAAGAGTCTATTCAACTCTCATCTTAAAATTATGTTGAAATTACCTTATTGGACATGCTTGATACTTAATAATATATATATATATATATATATAATAAGGTAATAATAAAATAATAATAAATAAATAAATAATAGAGAAGAGATATATGTATATCCATATGTAGAAAAAAGTTTTAAAAAATCTATGTAACTTAAAATTAATTAATATTAATATACATTTCAAGAGATAGCAAATTGTTGAAGCTTTTTTAGCTTCTCTGACCCAGTAAGTGTAAGACGACGTCGTAGTGGAGTCTGTGTTTTGTTTCTCTGGTGACACTATACCACCTACTTCCATCTTCAAATTGAATTGGGAAGTTGGGGAGAATGAATGTTGTTTAATCAGAAAGAGAAAAAGTTTTAAGGTGAGTTCTGTGTTAACTTAAGAATGATGCTTAATGAATACTCAATGGAAATAAAAGTTGATAAATTTTATTTTAAAAATTAAAAACCACTTAATAAAATAATAAAACATTCTGTATTTAAGTGACAATACTATGAAGATCTTTCAAAGAATCAAACCTACCAAAAAGATAAAATCTTAGCCACCTAAAAATTTTATATATCCATAAACATGCAAAAAAATAGCTATAAAAAAATAAAAAAAAGTAACTAATTATATTTAGATGAATAAAGGGTATATAAAAATAGTTAAAATCATTAATATTGGACTATATGTTTAAGAGTTGAAGGATTAAACTTGAGGATTAATATCATACATTGAATCTGGCAGCAAGCTATAGCTCCAAAAAGCACCATAAGATCAGCAAAGAGTCTTGATCACATTTGTAACAACTGAAACTGTCTTTATTGCACTCATTTTAAACAACTAAACTCTGCAAAAATAACAAAATTATTAAAGGTATACATTAAAGATAAACTTGGAGTGGTTTTCAACCAATTCGAATCGACAAGTAACACAATTTAATAATCAACATGTAGTTTATAGATTAACAATTGTTATACAGAATTAGAACCGAGAGAAAAAACCTGGACTACTGGGGTCCCTCCGGTGCGCGCTGATCATCATAAACTGCTAGAAGCATTAGCGTCTCAACTAAACGAAGATGCAACAATCAACACTAAGTAACATTGAAACAAAAATCGATAACAATACCTTATCTACAAAGGTAGAATGTGAATAGAAAAGATATAAGTAAAGAGATAACAATGAACAGAACATGTGCATTTGAGCTTGATAGAAACTGATTAGAGAAAGATAGAATGTGAATGGTAAAGAGATAAGGGCAAGAACTTACATACATCCCTTCCAATACTATCAATGGAAGTTTCTTCATGGAATGGAATAGAATTTGTTATGAATGATTAATATAAATAAAACACAATCAATGAATAATTAATTAGGAGAGCTCTTCATATGGCCTAAGAGGGAAGGTGAAGAGAGTTAGGGGTACTATAGGAATGATATTTTAGCTTTTAATTAAAAACAAAAGATAAAATTACTCTACTAACCCTCTAAGTGTCTTAATTGTCCCTAATATCCCTGTAATACCCTTATGAAATAAGCTTTATTCTCTTATACTTGTTGCTTTAAAAATTGTACCCATGTCAAAATTCTAATATGGTACACCACTCCTCCTTTATAATGTATTATAGATAATATAAATTATAATGCATCACCTAACAACATCTAAAATTTTAAATAACACAATTATTATAGCTAAAAATACAACACTTGATGCATGTGTTGTTTTATTTATGGAGGCAATTGTGTCATTTTAAACAATACTTACACATTTATCTCTTAATGTATTTCATGTTGTATATTTATATTTCATGTATTTATACATAAATTTTATGTGTTTCTACTTTTATTTTATGTTTCTGTTCCTTAATTTCATATATTTCTATGCAAACATCAAAAACCGATTGGTTAATTAAATATATTAACTGATGACTTCTGTGTTCCATACTGCACCACACCACACATCACCCTTTTAGTTTTATAATATATATTTCAAATAATAATGTATAAAAAATTTATGTAAGCTATAAAAGGGTGATTAAACCGAAAAAAAATAAAAAATAGGTAACATTATTGTGAGGGTCGGGTGAAATTAACAAAGTTATTAGAGTTAGAGTGTTGCTCCCCTAAGAGTCATGTCAAGTAAAAATTTATTGTATTTTATGCCGCTAAAAAAGTAAACGTTACTCTTTTGTTCCTTATAAAAAAATCGAAATGTGAGTCGGCGGCAACGACCTATCCCAGTCCATTTGTAAACCTTTGATCGTTAGTTGAGACTCTTCTCATATTTCTTAAGCAATAAAAACTTTTAGGTTGATCTCGATTTTAAAGTGAATTAATAGTTATATACGAGGGTATTAATGGTGTAAAAAGGCAATATATTATACATTTATACATAGAACTAGTATTTTTCAACATTTTAAAAATATATTTTCAGTAAAATTAACTACGATTGCCTCTATGTTGATTCCAACAGACTTTTTTTTGTCTTTCTCTATGGCTCTAAATTGAATCGAAAAACTATGGTCGGGATACGTAATAACGTAATATTATATTAAACGTGTTGCGGTACGGATCTATTACTTTGGGCACTACAAATTATTCTAGCGTATCACGAATCTTACTGCACAATGGGTATTTTACTTTAAAAGTCTACAGCCCACGTTATGACCATAATATATACATTTATTTTCGCTATATATAGATATATGTATGTATATTAATAAATTGGTATTGTTTTTGTAATACAGGATGTAGAATATAGATATATGTATAGAATAAACTGGTATTCTTTTTGTAATATAGGATGTAGAATAAATTCACTACAAAAAAGATCGTCATCAAGGACTGAAAAATTAGCCTTTGATACTCCTAAATTAGTCCTTGATGGCTATCGGGGACTGATTTTACCAGTCCCGAGTCAGTCCTAATTAGTTAGTTCTAGATACTTCATTAAATATATGATACCTATAAGGACTGACATTTAGTCTCTCATGCTCATAAAATCAGTCCTTGTTCTATTCCTCCATATCACATCATTTCAGTCCTCGAACCAAGGCTTTTAGGGAATGAAAATCAGTACTAATATAGGTTCACATCCTTGAAAGTGCAAAAGCATGGTCACATGTAGTCACCTACATGTTGCGTAGAGACACACGATTGAAATTCGGTACGTATCGCTTAACATAACAACCGAAGATTTAAGAATAAATTCGTAAAATTAAACAAAATGATATCTAAATGCGTTATGTTATTTGCGGTGTAGCTCTGCTATAAACATTAAAATAATAATAATAAATGTAAAAAATAAAGTAATTAACAAAGGTAAAAAAGGTAAATGAAAAAGAAACGATAGCAACTTGGTCGGCTTCGATGCACTCGATATAACAAACAAAAACGAAAAGTTATAAAATATGTCTAAAAGGGCATCAGCGCATGTTTAGTTCTTTAAAATCATTTCACAAGTTAAAACCGGTTTTTCGTATCTGTTCCGGTTTAGTTTGTTAAAAAAAGTAAACTCAAAAAAGTAAAAAGAAAAAATTACACCGTTAGTCCTTATAGTTTCCACCCAGTTTCAATGTAAGGTACTAACGTTTTATTGTTTCCGCTTAGGGTATTAACCTTTTAATTTGTATTAATCTCGGGTATTAGGGACTAACCAAGTTAAAAGTTAACTGAGTTGACCCTCACGTGAGTTGCACGTGAGGGTATTATCGTCATTTCACCTCCAAACCCTTTAAACCCATAATATTATAAAAAAAACCCACGATGTCAAACACCCCCATGATCTGGTGAACCATTTTCATCTTCCTTCCATGAATACGACGATCATTAGTTAGGGCAAATATGAGTAGTTCATGGATCATCAGAAAGGCTGGAGACGAGTATCATAAAGACGTTTACGGTAATCATTGTTTTAATATGCTATTATTTTGATGATTCGATGATAAGTTAGTAAAAAAAATATGTTTTTTTTTTATAAAAATCTTAACTTTTCAGGTCTTTATAAAGAATTGTTTTGCTTGAAGATTTATTACGGTGGAGGGTTTATAGAGTTTCCTGATGTGGATTATAAGAATGGTAAATGTGATTATGTTGATTTGCTTAACAGGGAACATTTTAATATAACATAGTTGAATGAAATTGCACAATCACTTAGGTTTAAAGATGTGGGGCTTCTACACTATCATTATGTAGTTCCTTATCATGATTTAGATTTTGGGTTGAGACCATTACGTACCTATAGTGATGTACAAAGTTTGTTGAGACATGTGGACTCTCACAAAGAAATAACTGTTTATATTGAAGAAGGGGATAACAGGGTAGGGATAAAGCCTAAAACACCAGTCAAAAAACCTGCTGATAACATAAATGTAGGAGAAACAGAAGTTATAGATGCAGTGTTTGAAAGCATATTTAGTGAAGTTATGAATCCTGAACCTAAGTTGATAACTGATGGAGTAAATAAGGATGAAGTAGATAGGAAAGGGAAAGCAAAGGTTGATGAAACAATAATACCTAAGTTCATTACTCCTGAAGTTGAAATTGATGAAAATGAAATAGTTGATTTTGATAATGAGATGTTTGAGGTTGAAGTTGATATGTGCTGGATTAACAACGCAAATTGGTTACGAACTACAATTTTCACAAGAACAACTACAAATGTTCACATACCCACAGTGTGGTTATCCGCTACAATTTTCACAACAACATTTTTTTCACAACTGTAATTTTCACAACAACAACTTTGCCCACAACCCGGAGCTACTTCCGTTGCACAAGGTCAAGAATACTAGATAAATGACATTGGACAGTATGCAATTAGGGTAGGGGTTCTTTCTAACTAATAACCGAACTCGGCCCAAAGTTACCCGATCCAATAAAGTACCTTACCCGATTAACTCAAACCCGATGAAGTCTTGTATTCGTACCCGAACCCGACTAGTGTTATTACGGTCGGTCTTCGGATTAAATATGTATATTTCAGGTAGACTCTAAATCAATCATCTTCAAAATTCTGAATATATTTTGGTTTTAGCTACCTTATTATGTGAATTTCACGATTCCATATAAGTTTTTTTAGCTTTTAATCATTGGCTTTAGTTGATCATATGTATTTTGTTGTTATTGTTACTGAAACCAGTTCCTATTTATGTACATTTCTTACTTAATTAGAAGTATTTGATTTGGGGTTTCTATAAAGTTATTGATTTGGTTATTTGAAGCTCAATATGTGGAGAAAGATCTGGGCTTTTGGTATTATAAAATTATTCTTGATTGGTGAGCATATTATGTGGAAAGTGAGTTTGATTTGATGTATTAGTTAGTTCAAACACCCAAATTATTTAACTGATAACCATTTAACCCGACCCGAAAAACCCAAACCTGATTAATCCCATAACCGTTAAACAATTAACTAGATTGGGTCGATCATTGAGTAATATTTTCACCACTGAAAACCTGAATAACCCAATAACCGAAAACCAAGCCCAATAAACACCCCTAAATGAGGGACCTTCCGCAGGCCACATGTGTTGAGCCGGAACGACGACTTCTGATTCATGAAGGTCTTGATGAAGACGATGTTGTTCCTGAAACACAAGATCCTCACTATAATTTGAATGACGATATTGATGATATGCAATTCAATGAGGTCGAAGAAGAATAAGATGTCGTGGAGGTACACGGCGGGGGTCTCGATATAGTGTGTTAAGGTTGTTTTGGGTTACGCTGTAGACGTTAAAAAAAACAACATTCTTCTTCTTGCAGATGCAGAGATTTGGTTCGCCTCTACTCCTGCGGATGTTATCCGCAGACTGGATACATTTTATTTCTGAAAAAACTAACAACACCTTGGTGTCATGTTTTGCAAGTCATTATAGCCCATTGACCTTTAAAAAAACTCAACAGTTCCAAATCACGCCATGTAGCAAACTTCTAGCGGGAACAATAACATGAGCTAGATAGACCCAAAGACAATACTTGATATTTTCTAATTATTCGGTGATTATGGAGGGAAATTATTTGACCTTTTTTTTAAATCTAAAAGGGTTTATTTTTTCGATATATAATATGACTGAAAAAGTTACATCAAGATAGCGGGTAGGCGGACAACAAGCTGTTTCTGAATGACAAACCCTAATATACTAAAAAACGTAACCCCCCCCCCCCCCCCCCCCCCCCCTAGCCAAGACACTATTATGAATAACTCGCTGGACCTCCGATGAATAACTCACAGTACATGGTGGAACAACTTTTATTGAAAGGATGAAAAAGTTGAAAGGATAATTCGGAAAGGGTGGTCCACAGTACATGGTGGAGCAACTTTTATTGCCCAGGTGAATAAGCGATCACGCCCGAAAGATGGATGTTCGTGTTACCCGTATCACAACGTATCTACTAGCTTCCATCATGCCATCGTCTTTTGATGCTACTCTTATGTTACTTTATTAACTTTTAAAGTCAAAGAAAAGCACATAAAAAAAAAATGAAATAGTAGCAACTCAAAAAAGAAGCAGAAAATAAACATATTTAAAAAAATCAACCCTATTTTATTGGTTTCTAGTCATAAATTTTTAGGGGCTACCTATACAATGCCATATGTTAATTGCGTATTCACGTTGATAAACAGGTAATTAATAGGTCGTGTGAGTATTTAGTCATCGGATTTTGATAACGGGTGACATTCTTTTAACACCCTGTACTTTCTCTCTCTTTATGTACATATATCACACACGTACACACATATGATAGAGTAAGAAGGGTGTCGAAATAGCCCCACCCGTTACTACACTATAAAGAAAATGTATACCAATTTAAAGATTGTACATACAGTATTTAAAGGGTAAATTTAATAAAATGTTAGAAACATACTTTCTTAGTGATTAGGTTTATCAATTATCATAAAATCAACAAGTGTGGATTCAACATAATTGCATTATATAAAGTTAAAGTTAAAAGATGGTGTTTTATTATTCCATGCTAACGAAACGCTATGTTAATTTCAGATGTGGCTAGATGCTTACCATTTTTTTAAGAGGAAGACAAATTTTCGAGTTTGGGTAGGGTTGGACCCGTCAACCATCAAACAAGGTCCGTTTAGCAACCCAAGGCCCTTCATAGAGCCATATTTAATATGTATGCGTGTGCGCGCACACACCCACACATATATCGTGCAGTTCACGAGAAAAGCATAAAGTTATAAAAAATTCGAGAGAACCATTATCAATCAAACATCTTTTTTAAACTTTCTTTTATTGAAAAGTTACTATTGTAAAAATGCATATATGTGTAGATTGCGAGATACATAATTACGTATATGATAATATGAAACTCGCAAAGTTTATAACAGGCTCCTTTGGGAGTCAACAAAGGTTTAGCTAGCATTTTACACGTGTAACCATTATTAGATTAGTTGTTTTGAGGACCCGTCATACTTTTTATTGTTTTTACTACCGGTTAAATTTCATCTTCCTTAGCCGAGTTTACTTATTTGTTGTTTAATGAGTAGTTGGTTAGGGATATGTTTATTTTTGAAATGTTAAAATTCAAGCTAAAACGCCCCATGGCACAAACTTTGACCGCTAAACTAACCTCAAAAATTTAAAAAAAAAAACTAACCTCAAATAATCCATGCATGACAAAAACAGGACATGACCATGGAGAACTGCAGTTATTTACCAAGAAACTGTTGGAAAATCAGCCCCAAACGAAACACAAAGAACATTTTTATTATTGAGGACACAAATTACAATATGCCTTGCCATCTATTTATACTAAACTAAACCAAAACCTAGTATAACTCAAACACCAATTAAATAATTATTAAACCAAACTAGATAACCATATCCTAATTAGATAAAATACTAATACTTATCCATACCCATTAGCATTATCTTGAACCCATTTAACTCCAAATAGGATTACTCCTTCATTCACCCCTTTAATCCTAATTTGGACCCATTTGCTCACATCCGCACCGTTACTCCAAGTTCTTCTTGGATAACTCGACCTTTCCTAGACCCCTGACCTCTACCTCAGCCACGTCCAAAGTCTTCCCTCAACTCGACTTATCCCGGACATTCTAGGCTCCACCTTGGCCCCGTCCAAAGCCGTATAACACCACCACTATTGACTGTTGTTTTTCACCACACGGAACCCGTTTTGCGCACAACACTTCCGTGAGAGCCTTCTTCTACTGATCAAGAAAACAAAACCACCCGTTTATAGTTTTCTATTACCCGCTAAACGAACTAAATCACAGCCACCCGCTTGACTTCTTCTGCCCGTTTTTCCCGCAACCTGATTAACCTCTCCTTCTGGTGAAACACACAACTTTCTGTCGGATTTTTTACACGAAAAAACTTCCTAATCGATCTGCACCCGCTGCTATCGACCCCCAACACGACGAGTAGCCACCGCTATCCTATCTTCTTTGGTTGCTAAACGAACCCCCTTCAGCCCCTGCTGATCTCGTTTCTGCTACATCCAAATACGTTGGTTTGTTACCTGTCAGAGAAAAACACCCGTTGTTTTCTTTCACGGCTAAAAAGCTTTCAAACCCGACCTCGATTGAACCCCCGTCGTCCAGCTACCGAATGCTATCGGAACCATGCTCTCTAACCGATGATCTTGTCGTACACACACCCACATCTCGGACGCCACCGTACAACACCTCACAGCCGAGGTCTTTGCCCATTAACTTATCTAAAAAAAATCCATCTTCGTTCCTTTCTTTTAATTGGACCACACAAGTTTTGCACGTGACTAGCATGTTATTCAACCTTTAATTTGCCAAAGCCATAACCAATTGACCATATCTGATTTAACCCATTTTTGAAAAACTTTTAAACTATCAATCACCTCCTGCTGTGAACGAGACTGATATTGTTGCCCCTTATTTTTTTATTTTTTTTTGTATCTTCGTCTTCAACCATCCCACCGTTGCAACCCCGTGAGGGGCTGCACCTTTCTCAGAAAAACGACTCTCAAAACGGCCAAGCTCTGATACCAAATGTTGGAAATCAGGCCCCAAACGAAACACAAAGAACACTTTTATTATTGAGGACACAAATTACAATATGCCTAGCCATCTATTTATACTAAACTAAACCAAAACCTAGTATAACTCAAACACCAATTAAATAATTATTAAACCAAACTAGATAACCATATCCTAATTAGATAAAATACTAATACTTATCCATACCCATTAGCATTATCTTGAACCCATTTAACTCCAAATAGAATTACTCCTTCAGAAACAAAATAGATGACTCAAATGCTTCCACATGCAGATAATAAGATGTATAACTATTTTGATCAATAACTATTTTGTAACTTTCTTGGCTTCTACATGCCTATCTTTGATTAGTATCGATTTATCATTTATCCTTATGGTTTTTATTAAAAAAAAATGGGAAATTATTGTTCCTGGTCTTTCCTTCATTTACAAAGTCCATTTATGAATAACCTTCTAGTCTAAGTTGGTCGTTGTTGACATATGGGGTATGTTTGGCAAAATTAGCTGGTGGCTGGAAGCCTTTTAAATATATTTTGTTGTTTGGCGGGGTAGCTGGAGCTTTTAATAAAATGTATTAAATGACCAAAATAGACATAATTAAAAGTTTGTAAAGAAAGTTTTTATTTTATTTTTAAAATATATTGAGTATTTGTGTCATTTACTAATTAAAAGCTTGTAGCTAATAGAGTTTTTTCTTAAAAGCTACTACTAGTAGCTTTTCACTATAGAGCTTTTTCTTCAACCTAAAAGCTTCCAGCTCCTTCAACCAAACAAGGCTTTTTATTGAGTAGGAGTTTTTTCTTAAAAACTTAAAGCTTGAAGATTCTAAATGCTCTTAAAATCTTCTTACCAAACATACCCATGATCTCCTCTCCTTTTAATATTGCTATTTGCCATGTATGATATACATCACACTCATGTGTGGGCTTTACGGCATTGCAAGACACGTTATTTAATTTCTACACTCATGTGTGGGCTTTACGGCATTGCAAGACATATTATTTAATTTCTTTTTTTTGAACGGCAAATTTCTTCTCCTTGTGAGACTTGAACCCATAACCTCCCCTTTAGGTGTTCCTAGAAGCTTTGCTTCTATCATTGGGCCACCAACCCCAATGGCCATATTATTTAATTTCTAATATCCATCATCATTAATAGACGAAATAACCAATATTCAACGGTAAAAATTACCACAATTATTAATTTATTATGATAACGTGTTTATTCACGTCCTACCATAAGGTGACACATATCATTTATCACCAACCATCGCTATGCATCCAAGCCAACTACCCCATTTGTGAGACAACTGACAAGGTCATATCCACATTCATAACCCATACCACAAAATACGAGAAACTTCAACACTTGTAGCCTAGTTGGTTGAGTGCCTAAAGTTTTTTATGGGAGACTTGGGTTCAATTCCCACTAGCTACATTTGGAGGACATTGGTGGAGGGAAAATGAGGGATGACCCAGTCATTGGCTTGGGTTCGAGTCCTGATCCCGACCGGTTTTACCGATTATTTCACTGTCGTGCCTTCGGGCGGGTGAGTGGTCGGGTTTTCCCGGGAATTGGTGGCAATTGGTGGCCCGGGTACTCTCGAGTACCTGATTCGCCAAAAGGGTGCCCGAGAGTGCTCGGTAATTGATTCGTTGGCCGTTCAAAAAAAAAAACAAAATACGAGAAACGTTACATAGACTATTGGAAGTTTTTTTTAACAGTCAACAAAAGTTTTATTCACCCAAGGCAAGCGG
The DNA here is from genome assembly GCA_030844895.1 of Ambrosia x helenae. Taxonomy (NCBI): domain Eukaryota; kingdom Viridiplantae; phylum Streptophyta; class Magnoliopsida; order Asterales; family Asteraceae; genus Ambrosia; species Ambrosia x helenae. The sequence continues at coordinate 99,276,549 of CM061225.1, forward strand.
GAACGTTTCCCGCTAGCCTTGAGTGAAATAAAATTTTTGTTAATCGTTCAAAAAAAAAACATTAATTTATGGGGAAGGCTTAAATAAAGGGGCTTGGGTTTACGGCAAGAGTTGTCATGTAACATTTTTTATTTTTATTATCTTTTAGTTACAAACTAAAAAACATTAATTATATTAAGTAAAAAACACATTAAATTAAAAATACAATAAATTATAAAAAGGACATTATATTAAAAAAAAAGACATCAAATAAAACGACCTACGTTAAATAAGAAGTTTAAAACTACATGGTATATTTTTCCATGATTTTCTGTTTCATTTTTAATGTCATTTACAACTTGGGGCCGAAAATGTGATTGACGGGCATAGCGAAGAATTTCATATCCTCCGTTTCTTTCATACTCAATTTTTTTCCTTCCCAAACGCATCCCTAATGTTTTTCTTCTTCTCGAACCTTTTTTGTTGCATGACATTGAGTTCAACAATATTAGCATTTAGGCCGTTTAATTGTTTGGTGTACGTCGCACCTTTACCTATACTCGAGCCGGAGCAGATGAGCTTTGTGCCCTCTTCTTTGACTTATCACACTAGTTTAGACCAACCAAATTATCACGAGCATTCGAACGAGTTTAAGATGAGCTTGTTTTCGTTCTTGTTGAAGATTCGCTTGCAAGGGGGACTCTCATCGATTTTTTATAGTGCTTCGCCATTAGTCTATTAAATACACTAGTAGGAAACCCGCGCGTTGCGGCAGAGTCGACAATACAGGGCGGAAACGTAATTCAAACATTAAAACGATTAAAAGAATCAATATGTAAGGTGTATGTTTGTGTGTGTAAGCACATGTGCTTCGTAGTGAAGTAATTTTTTAAAGGCTACAAAGAGACATATTGATAGCATGCTACGTTTTATATACCATATGCAATTTGACCTACATGTCGGTAAAAAAATGGAAGTAACAGTATGACTCATTAGCAACTATTATTATACTAATAGTCCTACTCAATATGTTGAAAATGCCAAATCTGGAGAGATTGTCGAGGAGAAGAAATCAAAGGGACCTTTATAAGATCCATAATAAGAGAATGTTGGAACGACTCATATATAATCAACCGGTAAAGAAGCATGCCCATAATTTTTTTCACATGATAAAAGCAATGCAATACAACTCAACTGCTAATCAAGTGCACCATAAATTTCTATCAGTGGCATCGAAAAGTGAAATTGAAAGTTAGGTTAGTTGAAAATATTCCACATAAGACATCCCAACCTGAGAACTTTATAGACATGCACATATCGGTTTTTTTTTCAAGGAACCGAACCGGTTACAAACCGATTCGTGTCCGAACCGGTTTCGGTACGGTCCAACCCCGGTTTCGCTGATTTCCGAGACCGGTTTCGATTCGATCGGTTCAGTTTGGGTTCGTGAACAAATTCATGCGCACACTTTTATTTAAAGAAAAGGCATCACAAAATTATTTTTTTACGTAAAGTTCGACTTTTATTGATTCTTACAATATTTTTAAGGTGTATAGGTATATATTTGTATGTGTAGAAACCATTTTCTATAATTTTGTTATATATAATTTTTTATATAAAATGCAATTTCTTTAATAAAATGTAGTAATTACTTAATTTTGTTTGATACCCTTTTCAAATGCTTTATAATATAATGTAGATTATAGATATAGATTAATGGTAATTGGATGTTATGATAAAAGAATGTGTACAAGTAGGTTTTGCATGAATGGTAAAAAAAGGAAAAAAAAAAACTACATAATATTTAGGTTTTAAGCATGAGACTTTTCCTATGTCATCTTAAAATTAATGTAAAATTACATTTGTAGACATATTTTCTCCTTTATAATGTAGTATAGATAAACTTGAACTTGTGTTCCCTATCCTCTCGATAAGCTTTACATTCGATATGAAGCCGCCCTCCCTTTCACCATTTTTTGGAGCATTCTTGGCGTTATGATATATACATGCGAACGCGGTAACAACTTTATTTATTTTAGTCCACTTTGACGTGAGAGGATCATTGGCCCTGTAGAACTCTCGTTGCATCATTGTATAAAATTCTTTGTTTATGTATTTCCATACATCATTTTTGTGTCGATTATTTCCTATTTACAAACTATAAAAAATATTAGTCAACTTTATGTAACAATAAAAAAAAAACAATATATATTATCTTTAAAAAAATACCTAGAACCGGTCCTCTGACACGTTTATCCAACATGTGGTTAAAAGAAATTCTTCATTTGGCGTTGTGATTTGCATCTTTTAACCTTCTTAGCTCATCCTCTTAATTTACATCTCATCTCCCCGAACAATCGAGCATCAAGCTCATCTGTTAATAATAAAACCTTAGCTTTTAACAACTCTACTTCTTCGGTGGAGGATTACCTTTGTTCTTCAATTCATTTCATAAAAGCTCGGAATGCAACACAATCATTTTCGTAAACTTCATTTTTTTTTTTTTTTTTTTTTTTTTTTTTTGACTTTTCAGCATCACTTCCTTGAAGTTCTTTGATCTTTTCGGCTTGTTGATAGACTAGGCAAGTCAACATGAGCAGTTGAGCCTGAACAGACAAGCATAGCACCAACTTCTTCTTCGGTTGGAACACCACCACTATGAAAGAAGGAAAGATGAAACGGTGAAGCCTTAGGTGTTGTGCTTTTAGATACATGAGTTGTGCATGCATATTATAATGCAAGAAATGCAAACAAACCAGAAAGTCACATCCCTAATTGAGAATTGTTACATATGGACTTGTTTAATACGGTTAGTCGGAAGAGTTTTTGAGGGCATTTCTGCTGGAGCTCAGTTAGTACTTACTAACCATGCAACCAGACTATACTAGAACCAATTTCAAATGATTTTCAAACATGGTAATCAAATATTTTTCTGCTCTGTGAGCCACTCACTAAGACTCGGTCATAGCAAGACCCATGCCATGGGCTTGGCCCCTTGGACCATACCACGGGCGATACCTCCTTGGAACCCTCTCATAACGAGGGTCTCGCCCCTTGAACTTATGGGTTTGTTGGTGTTATACGATTTTATTTTAAACAAAGTAGTTTTAATATTTTAAAAACAACGTTTTCACTGCATAGTTTAATCTTGAAATTGTGTTTTTTCCTTTCTCAGCATAAAACTAAAAAGACAAAAAAGATAATCCATGAAAAAAAATCCATAACTACCAACTAATAGTCTAACTAATACGACTATCACCCACTACTGTAATTCCTCTCTTCAACATAAAACTAAAAGGACAAAAAAGTTAATCCACGAAGAAATCCATAACTACCGAATAATAGTCTAATACGACTCCCACCCACTAATACATAAAAACTACTAAGGCGATACGTAGTGGGAGCAAAGTTAGCGGCCCACTCCCTTCATTTGATTGGCTGGCAAGCATTTGAAGAAAACTTTTCAAAATTGATCATTAAAAATTTAACGTCTGAGAGTTGTTTTGGGATTTTAAAGCCTAGTGGCGGTGTGGAGGGCCTTAAGGGGCTCTAAAATGGGATTTAAGGCCCCATTAACGCTTCACTATACATGGTCTAAGTAAAGATAAACTATAGGAAGATGTTTATAGTAAACAAAATAAATAATATGATGTACAAATCACCTAAAAATGAACAAGAAATACTTAATGGTTGTACAAATCACCTAAAAATGAACAAGAATACTTATAAATGGTTGATTTCAAATTAATTAGTTTTTTTTAAATAGATATAATGATTTAAAAATATATTGTGGGTACCGAATATGTTCGTATGGACCACTTATTTGTGGGTTGTGGATTAAGAGTCAATTCCATTCTTCAAAACCATATGGTGGCGAACGTGTTCTATACTTCTATCACAAACCAGGGGACATTGTCATCATACAAAATCAATTGTAAATAGAACCCCCAATGGTACATGTCATTTTGTATCTTTTTTCTTCCACACAAAAATGTTTGAAAAGAATACAGTAGATAGATAGTGAATCCTCAAATACATTTATTTGGAAGTAAGAGCACTAGTAAGTCTCTATATAATAAGGAAACTATGAGATTTTATTTATTTTCATTCATACATTAGTTAGAACTCATACATTAGTTAGAGAAAGAATAGTTAATTTAAAGAGTAATAAACTATTTACTGTTTTACTATTAAGTTTCATCTTCAACGATCATTCCATATTATATATATAATGGAGGTTTCAAATGAAAAGAAAATTCTTTTGAAAGGTGTATATTTTTTTTCGAAATAAAATGCTCGTGTTTAAGGTGCATATTTTTTTCGAAGTGCTAATGTATGAAAAAGTGATAGTCTTTTGAAAATCTTCAGGGTAGTTAGTTAAAATAAGAAGGGAAATATAATTATTATTTTAATAAAGTGTCATTGGTTAAAGATGAGGATTCAAGTGTAACTAAAATTTGAGAATAAAAGTGTAATTTGTGTTTGAAAGGCTATCTTACTTAAGCCGTTTTTTGGTTTTTTTTTTGGTGTTTTCCATTCTTGGAGTTTATACATCACACCTCATTTTTATAGTGAACCAATAAACTATCCGTTATACTAGCAATTGAGAATTAAACACACTTTTCTACCCATATAAACCATACCTCATTCACGATTAGGGTTTCACCGGAACCCTAATCCATTTCTGCATGTCACCGGATCTAGGCAAGACCAAACTTGATGTCTCACCCTATTGTCATCACCTATTTTTGGGTTGTAGTAGAATGCAATTGTGCCTTCTTGAAACCTAGCATTACCGTCAAAGGTTTTAGACAACTACAACACTATCGTCGTTAGCTGGATTACCAATTTGATTGTGTATTTGAAACCCTCGACCCTTGCTTTGTCGACTGGGGTTTGTCACCGTCGCGTCTTCACCTTCAGCAGTGGCCGGGAACCCACCGGTTCCCTTTCTCTCTTTGCCCCTCACTCTTTGCTCTCTAGACTTTGGGTGTAAAATGAAAAAAATATAAAGAAAGGGGGGTTATATATATTATATACATACTTGGGTGAAAGGGGGCGTTTAGATACAAAAACGCGTTTAGGAACCAACTCGTTCAATAGTTTAATCGTATTAAAATGCCTCTAGTTTAATCGTATTAAAACGATATGTATTATGTTTGTATTAAGTCTTTTCAGGTTTCATTTTTATTTTAAAAACAATTGAATAAAAAATTATAAATGGATTTAATTATTGGGTAATGATTAAAGGGGCAAGAAACGGGTTGAGCGGTTCCTAGGGGCGGACCTATAGTAGAAGTAGGTGCCGCGCCCGTTGCTTCTAAAACGTGCGCGCGTAGTGGAAAAAATAATTTGTTTAAGATTTTTCAAAAATGTTACTACTGAAATAAAATTTGCGTTGCTACTAAAATTTAATATATGTTACTACTAAATGAAATTATACATTACCACGTTACGTTACTCGAAAAAATATTTACCGAACTCGACTAATGATAACCCAAAAAAATTAACTAATCTAATTAACTTTATTATTTATACTTATCCTACAATACTAAAAGCCCACCCCACCATTATTTATCTATCCTTCACACACACACATACACACACACACACAAAAGGAAGAAAGACAGTAGCACTTCGAGCAGAATTGGAGAGAACCAACCCAAACCCTAACCCCAGCCCCTCCCCTGCCGCCCCTCCGCCACCCTCCGCTGCAGCTGTAAGTTTTTATTTATTTATTTAATTCAAGATTACATGTGTTAATTAGCTTTATTATTTATACTTAGTTAGTATTAGAATATACATATAGTTAATTAGTTATTGTAGGATAGTTGAAATGTTGAATTGATTATGTGTTTTTTGGGAATTAACTTGAATACTCGATTAATTGATTAGGTGTGCGATTATAAAGATGAAACCACGTTCTCATACTAAAGAAGCACTTATTAGCAATTTGTTTAAAAGAAAAGCCCCCAAAAATTCTGAAATTGGTTCAAGTAATTCTCTAAATATTGAAAATAAGGACGTGAAAAATTATGTTTGTATGCAAGAGCATGATGTTGTTGCTAATAATGATAACGATATGCAAACGGATGATGATGTTGCTACAACTTCAATTCCATTTGTTCCTAATCCACCGGCTTCATCCGCGAGGTCATATATAGATTTGAATGAGCTTCCTTCAGATCCCACTGATAGACCACCCATTTCTAGCTATCACCCTAATTAAATAGATGACATAAGAAGAGCATATCTTGTGAAGAAGGCTTTTCAACCACGAGGTCATGAATTTAAATGGACACAATATGGTAATGAACGAAGACGGATCAGCAGGAGAGAACAATTATAAGTTTGCTTAAATTATTTCCGGAAGTTGTTGAAGTACTTGCGTTTATTAAAGAAGAATGAGAGAGTATTCAATAACGATCTAATGCAAGAGGTATTTTATCATATTTTAAGAAGCTTGAATTTTTGTTTTATATACACTTGTTAGATGATATTCTAGGCCTCACAAATGCTCTATCAAAACATCTTCATAATAATTTGACTAAAAAAACATCTTCATAATAAGAGTAAAGATTTGTTAGAAGCGGCTAAATTGATAAACGGAACAAAGCGAGCATTGAATAATTTAAGACAAAACGGGTTTGATGGAATGTTGGCAAAGGTGACATCTTTTTGTGAAAAAAATAAGATTGAGATGGTAGAAATGTCGGAAAGTGTAACACCCCAACCGATGGCGGAATCATCGAGGTGCCACGTAGTGACGATTGTTCAAAAGCTCATGGTACTAAAATGTAAATATTATTGAATAATCAAAATTGTCTTACATGGAAATGGAAAATACACTGTCTAAATGAAATGTAAATATTGAAATAACTGAATTAAAATAAAGCACTAAATGTTCCTTGCTAAAGCACTAGATCAAACTGCACCTGAAACATGTACAAAATAGATTTGGTCAACATATGAAATGTTGGTGAGCATTCCTAGTTTTGATATATATATAGTAGGTTAAAAGTTATACAATTCAAGTGCAAGCTACAGTGCAAATATGTAAACCATGTATCATACAAATGAGCGAAATCAACCCTGTGACTGTATAATGTACTGTATGAACTGTAGTGTACTTATCCAATAAATGGATAAAAGCTTAACAATGGCCACGGATTCTCCGATGAAAAAGGGGGAGAATCAATCTAGGCGGGTTGTCAATCCAAATAGCGCTATCCAATGTTAAGGTCGGCTTGTACCATGTTAATGATTTCACTAAGTACAAATGTAATCCACATGTAATGTCTAAGCATAAAGCACGTTGTAAGCAATGCACATAGTACTAGAATTGTATTGTAAAAATGTAAACTTGTATTTGAAATTGTAATAGTGTACATGTAACACCCCAAAAATGTATAAAAGCAAAAAGGGGTAGGAATACTCACAGTTCACGTAATAACTTGAAATTGAACTTGGACAACGAAATATGTGTTGGAAATTATCCCAAAGGATCAACCTAAAGAAATTGATAACGTGTAAGGGAAATAACTCTAGGATAGATGTATTTATAGGGCTTCGAATTGGGGATAAACGTTTATTTGTTTGTTAAACAAATTGTTTATTAATTATGAGAAATTTAATGAATAAATAAATAAAAGTCTCTTCGTAAAATTTTAAGTTGAATATAGTCACAACTTAGGGTTTTAAGTATGAAAATAATTTTTATAAAATTATTTTCTTGAAAATAGAATATTTAATCTAATTATTTCAAATTGTCAAAATATGACTTTAATATCTAAAATTATTAAAATTAAAGAATTTCTGAGTTAAAAATTGTATTTCAGTTCTAGATAGTTAGAAATAATTTATATAAAATTTTGGTGCAAAAATATTGAAAAATAAATTTATTATGATTTATTTATGATTAAAACTAATAAAAATTAATTAAAAATATAAAAAGGCCGGTTTTTCAGAATTAAAAATTATTTCTGAAATGTTTATGAATATACAAGTTTAGGATAATTTTTGTGAGATTTAATAAAATCGTTTAGATATTTTTATAGAATTTAATAAATATAAATGAATAAACTTGTATTATTAATAATATATATTAAATAAATTATTTTTGAAAAACTAAAAATTGGGTAATGAACTTTATCATTAGGAGATCATATGATAATTTTTGTGGAATTTATAAAGCACCTTTAGTATTTAAAATTGATTTTAAAAGATTTAATGTATAAAATATATATATAAAAGTGGCAAAAAAATACTTGTTGGTTATGGGAATCGAACCCGGGCCTCTGGCCGGTTCGGGTTTTATCACAAGCGTGGCCACCAACTGAGCCACACCCTGAGAACGAATTATATTGGATTGGAATTAATTATATAGGTTATATAAGATAATTGATTTAAATGAAATGAAAATAAAAAGTGTTTGTGGGATTCGAACCCTGGCCGCTGGCCGGTTCATCCCTTACCATACGCGTGCATACCAGCTGGTCTATACCAGCTGGTTGTTTATCCATGAACTGAAAATAATTATATACAATTACAAAATTAAGTGTTCTTCCCCAATTCTAAATATTATGAACCCTAATTATCAAATCAATACAATTAGCGATCATTAGCCTCTGAAACCTTAGGGCTAATGATCACAAGGTGCCGACTAAGAGAACCCACAAAAAAAAAGGAACTTACAAGCCTCGTGTTCGGGTCTGCGAGTTGACAAAGAAACGCCCAAAAAAAAATGATTTGAAAGGCTTCAATACTCGATTTAAAACAGAAATTGGATGTGAGGAAGTGTTAATCGGCGCTTTGTGATGATGTGGGTACGTTCAATTTATAGTGGAAGGCTCGGGTTGTACGTATGGCAAGTTTTGACTCGTTAAAGGCATCTACGCGTGAATAGGCTCTAATTGGAATGGATTGGTGATGAATACTCGCGTAATGATCGTTATAGTGAGTCCACAACAGTTAATCGTGTTCAAACCTCCTAAAATTATGTCAATTAATTGGTCAAGGGGAAGCTTCAATGGTCAAACATACCATTCTTGTTGCTGCACGTATGAAGCAGACAAGGAAAAGAGGAAGGGGCGCGAAAACCGGTATATATATAATTATGGTTGGTATTAAATCAGAATTCAAGTGTAGCTCAAGTGGTGTGTGCGTTGTGTTTGATTGTGGGACGTCCCTGGTTCGATACCCGGCTAAAGCAGGGTTTTCCTTCTTTTTTTTTTTAGCAGATTAAGGGGAAAGGAGGGATGGGCTAGACTCTTGATGGGCCGGACCTGGGCCTGCTATAAGCTGTTGGGCTCAAGTGTGGGCTGGAAAGGAATAAATAAGGTGGGCTTAGAATTTGTCAAGAGATTGGGTTTGGGTTGTGTTGGGTTAATGGATTAGGGTAATGGTTTGGGTTTAAGGGTTAGTCTAGACTAATATTTTTATTATCATTATTATTATTATTATTTTTGTATATAAAAAAAAATATATATATATATATATATAATGAAAAAAATGACGGATGTCACAGCATCCCCTACTTTTAGAAACTTCGTCCCGAAGTTATTAGAAACATAGGGTTATGGATGCTTGGGTAAAAATTAAGATGACTGTGGTTTGGAAAATTCGAATGATCTGGATAAGGGGTTTGATAGGTGTGAGTTGAGGATTTGGTTCGTCTCGAATAATAAGGAGAGTAAGAATCTAGTAAAACACCAAGTTTTAGGAATTCTAGAATAAATGTACGAGTTGATTGACTATAAAAAGACTAGGTGTACTACCAAGTAACTAGAGTTTGTTCCTGGTCCGACTTCCAGTCTCACTTTCAATGCATCATTAGTGTTTGTATACAGGGTGTACCGCAGCTAACCCACCACACCTTTGATACCTTGAAAACGTACTGGACGCCTACCAAAAACTTTAATAGAATTTCACACTACCTTAACGCACCTGTAAATTCATGATTACGTTCCGGACCGGAATCATCAATTTACCTTACATTAAAGTTTTGCGTCCTTCTATGACCCCACCGATTGTTGAGCAGGTTCGATAGCCTCCACCAGCCGTGGAGTAGGTTGTAGGGCCTCTCCCGACGGTTTGAAAAGGCATAGCGACCTCTACCAATCGTTGAGTATGTTCGATAGCCTCCACCAGTCGTGGAGCAGGTTGTAGGGCCGCTCCCGACTGTTGAAAAAGGCATGATGACCTCTATTAAGTGCAGCAATTATTATTCACATAGATTGCAAATTGATAGCATGTTTATGCAAGCAAGTTTTGTAAGTACTACAACCATTAAGTGTAAGTGATATCATGAATAATTAAATGTTTACGAATATCATGAATAATTAAATGTTCAATGGATAGTCGAATTAAGGAAAAATCAAGTTTCATGTAATAACCAATGATGTTTTTAGAAAAGCTCTGTATGATTTTGTAGTCTGGTTTTCATGAAAATCAAGTCCAAATGCTTCAATAAGATGTAAGGTTGTAACACCCCAACCGATGGCGGAATCATCGAGGTGCCACGTAGTGACGATTGTTCAAAAGCTCATGGTACTAAAATGTAAATATTATTGAATAATCAAGATTGTCTTACATGGAAATGGAAAATACATTGTCTAAATGAAATGTAAATATTGAAATAACTGAATTGAAATAAAGCACTAAATATCTCTTGCTAAAGCACTAGATCAAACTGCACCTGAAACATGTACAAAAATAGGTTTGGTCAACATATGAAATGTTGGTGAGCATTCCTAGATTTGATATATATAGTAGATTAAAAAGTTATACAATTCAAGTGCAAGCTACAGTGTGGATATGTAAACCATGTATCATACAAATGAGCGAAATCAACCCTGTGACTGTATAATGTACTGTATGAACTGTAGTGTACTCAACCAATCAATGGATGATAACTTAACACTGGCCACGGATTCTCCGATGAAAAAGGGGGAGAATCAATCTAGGCGGGTTGTCAATCCAAATAGCGCTATCCAATGTTAAGGTCGGCTTGTACAATGTTAATGATTTCACTAAGTACAAATGTATTCCACATGTATTGTCTAAGCATAAAGCACGTTGTAAGCAATGCACATAGTACTAGAATTGTATTGTGAAAATGTAAACTTGTATTTGAAATTTGTAATAGTGTACATGAATCACCCCAAAAATGTATAAAAGTAAAAAGGGGTAGGAATACTCACTGTTCACGTAGTAACTTGAAATTGAACTTGGACAACGAAATATGAATTGAGATTACTCCCAAATGATCAACCTAAAGTATTCGATAATGTGTAAGAGAAATAACTCTAGGATTCATGTATTTCTAGGGCTTCGAATTGGGGATAAACGTTTATTTGATTAATAAACAAATTGTTTATTAAATATGAGAAATTTAATGAATAAATAAACAAAAGTCTTTTTGTAAAATTTTAAGTTGAATATAATCACAACATAAGGTTTTTAAGTATGAAAATAATTTTTATAAAATTATTTTATTGAAAATAGAATATTTAATCTAATTATTCCAAATTGTCAAAATACGACTTTAATATCTAAAATATTAAAATTAAAGAATTCTTGAATTTAAAAATTGTATTTCTATTCTATATGAATAGAAATAATTTATGTAAAATTTTGGTATAAAAATATTGTAAAATGAATTTATTATGATTTAATTATGATTAAAACTAACAAAAATTGATTAAAAATATAAAATAAATGATTTTTCTGAAATAAAAATCATTTCTGAAAAGCTTAATGTTATAAAAACTTAGGATAATTTTTGTGGAAATTAATAAGATCGTTTTGATATATTTATAGATTTTTATAAATAAAATAGAATAAACTTGATTTATTTATTATATATATTAAATAAATAAATTTTTGAAAACTAAAAATTTGGGTGTTGAACTTTTATCTCAGATCAACATGATATAATTTTTTTTGTAGAATTTATAAAAGGGTTTTGGTATTTTAAAATGAATTATAAATGGATATATATATATAAGTTAAGCTTTTTTTAAAAAAAAAGGTGTTTGTGGGACTCGAACCCGGGGTCTGTGACCGGTTCAACGTCTTTAAGCAACATGTGCTACCAACTGATCTGGGTGATCAGTTGGTGATAGTTTTTTGTTTCAAAATGTTGTTATATGTTTCAATAATTCATGTTCTTCCCCAATCTATACCCTAATCTAAACTATAACCAATAGAGCTTGAATTAGTTTACAAGAGCTCAATTATTCAGAGGGCTTTTGTTAGGAACATAATAGGAAACGTAATGGGGAAAACAATTGGGACTTACAGTTCGTATGGGATCGTCATGAACGGGTCAACCAAAAAGTCAAACGAACCAAAAAAACTCATCAATTCGCGATAAAGATCAATTGTGGTGTGTTCTTGATAGTTGGGTTATGTAAATCGGCACTGTATGAGTGTACGTATGTTTTTAATCGTAGAGATAACTCCTTTATATACGAATTGGAATTTATTGTTTATGGTATGTTCATCAATGGCTATCAATCGCTATAATTTACTGAATTGACGCGTTTAATTATGCACGGATTGATGATTAGTCGTTGACGAGGTCAGAGAATAAATTGCCTCCATGATTTCAGCTTTGACACTTTCCTTTTTCTTGTTCCATTCGCGCAGCAGTAGCAGATACAAGGGGAAAAGGGAAACAGCGATATACAAGGGTTAAATACAAATAAGTTTGGGTTTAATTCAACAAAAGCTTCATAGCTTAGTGGTGGGACGCGTGGTGTTGTGTGTGGGATGACCCCGGTTCGATACCCGGCGGGATCAAGGTTTTTCTTCCTTTTTTTTTTTTTCTTAGCAGATAAGGAAGGGGAGGAGTGGGCTTGTCTGATGGGCTAGATCAAGCTTGGGCTCAGATCTTTGGGCTACAATAGTAATAGAAAGAAAAAGGGTGGGTTTGGCTTGTGGTTTGGGTTAGGATGTGTGGTTTTAGTTTAAAAAAAAAATATGATTATTATTATTATTATTATTATTATTATTATTATTATTATTATTGTATAAAAAGAAATATATATGTATATATATATATATCTAATGAAAAAGTGACGGATGTCACAAAGGTAGAGTCTGAAACTTATACAATAAACGTAATCGAATTTGATAAATTTCAAATATGTGTTCGTACACCGTAGTATGCAAGGAAATTTCTAGATGTTGTATGCTAATGAGTGCGACAAAATTGGGTACAAAATGAAAATAGGATTCAAGAAAATGAAAACACGAGTATTGGATTCTAGAGTCTTGGGAAGATTTCATCCATGGCTTAACCAGTGGGATTAACGTCATCCTGATCAATTGTTTCGTTGGTATTGATATTGAAAGCTCGTCCATGTGCCACCAGGTTCACATTGTTCAATTTGGGACATTGAGGTAGCATGTGATTAGGGTCTCTACAATGATAACATGCCCGACCGTTAGTAATCTGTAGAGGTCCCTGGGCAGCTGTTTGATGATTACTCTGTGTCCTAACCATTACTCGACAAGTGGTAACAAAGTGTCCAAACCTTCCACATCTAGTGCATTGACGGCATGGAAGATTTGCAGGGTGATGGTATTTGCAAGTGTTGCATTGAGGATGGATTCCCGTGTAGGCTTTCTTGATAGGAGGCTGAGTCACAGGATCCACAACAGTATGGTTCAGATTATCGCCCATTCGTTTCTTAGAGTTCGAAGCAGTAGTGGCGGCCTTTGCTAAAACAGTCTTAGATTGTTCAACAGTATTGGTGGTTTTCTCAGTAGGTGTCTTGGTGCCCTTCCTAACCACGTTTCCTTTCCGTACGTGTTTGTCTGTTAAAGTGGCTGCAAGCTGGATGGCTTCTTCTACCGTAGTGGCTTTGCCTCCAGTGACAACGTCTTGAATCAGGTCAGGTAATCCCTCGATATATTTTTCGATTGCTCGAGAGACCCGGGTGACCATGTGTGGAACCAGTATGCTAAGTTCGTGATATCGAGTATTATACGCTAGATTCTCACCACTGTCTTGTTTCAACCCATAGAACTCTTCCTCTAGTTTTCTGATTTCGTTCCTAGGGCAGAATTTGGCGATCATGAGTTCCTTAACTTCAGCCCAAGATAATGATAAAGCAACATCCGCTCCTCGATTGCGTTTTTCGCCATTCCACCAGGTTAGCGCCCCCTTTTGAAGGACACTGGTAGCATAGCGAACGCGGAGTTCATCAGGACATTCACTGTTCACAAAAGTACTCTCCATGCTTTCAAACCATTGGAGGAGGCCAGTAGCACCCTCCTCACCAGTGAATTTTGTGGGGTTACAGGAGTTAAAGTGTTTGAAAGTGCACCGAAATTGAGTCGTACTCCCTGTGTTGGCACTGTTACTATTCTGGGTTATCTCACCGACAAGGTTTGGGATCACTGCAGCAATTTGCTCGGCGACTAAAGATGCGAGGCGACGATCAGAACGTCGTCCAGAAGCACGAACAGGGCGTTGGCTGGCATCACGGAGCATGCGGCGAGCAGACATCTATGAGGTAGTTAATTAATAATCATGAGATTAGAAAATGTAAGTGTATAATCATACAGATGATTATGAAGATATGATCTTGTAAGCAATCATGATATGCAAAGTATTGTATATGAAACGAGAGGGTATTATTGGAAAAACTTGTACAAAATACTTGGAGTGCCCTTGTCTAGCCGTAAAGCTCAACAAGAACGTTGACTTTTCAAAGGAATTGAACCCAATGGTGATCAAAGGAGACATGCTTTAGCCTATAAGTGGACACTCACTCCAGGAATCCCCAGGTAAGCATAACAGGTCCGTAAATGGATTTATGCGCTATGCTTGCCTATGCCAGAAAACCCAGTGTACAGGCGTCCACCCTTCCAGATTGCATGTGTCCTTATCACACTCATTAAAGTAGGGGTGTTCAGAATTCGATTCGAATTCGAAAATTCGAAATTCGATTTAGTTCGATTCGATTACCAAGAATTCGATTCGATTATTAAGAATTCGAATTCGATTCGATTCGAATTCGAGTCCAGTAAATCGAATACGAATCGAATACGAATTTATGATTTTAAATTCGATTCGATTCGAAATTCGAATAAAAATTGTACATGTATATTTTTTTAAATATATACACACATATACACATTATTATATACACAAGTATACACATTGAAAAAAAAACTTCTAAATTTTGGTCAAACTCTAAGAACCCATAGTGTCTATAACTTTTAGCATAACCATGTTTTATATATTTACCTTATATATCACAAAACTCTATAAAACTATACTCTCTACTATTTTTACTATTCTCGTATTTGACATATTGTTGTTTATCAATTTGTAGATTTGTATTTTATATGTTAAAAATAATGAGTTTGTATTAGTTTTAAAACTAAAAGTAAAACAATTTGTTATTTAAGGTGAATTTGAACTAAATCGAATTTATTCGAATTCGATTCGAATTCGAGTTTCTTATTCGAATCGAATACGAATCGAATAAATTGAATTTTAAACGAATACGAATCGAATACGAATTCAGGTAAAAATATTAAAAATTCGAATAATTCGATTCGAATAATTCGAAAATTCGTTATTCGATTCGTTGAACACCCCTACATTAAAGTTCAACAACTTTGAAGGAGTAAAATAAGAGTAGGTATTATGTCTAAGAGTGTCTTCATAGAAGGTAATGCTCCCGTTCCATGATGATGTAAACTTTCCACTCTCTGTAGGACACCATCTCTATGCACCATGATGAAAGATAAGAAGAATAGAGAGAGGGAAGAAGGGAAAGATAAAAGGAAGAAAGTAGGGAGAAATGAGGGGTAGGGTAATTCAGGAAATATTATGCATGCAAGTTTAAGTTCGGTTATAGTCTAGGCCATTTTATCTAATGACCTAATTCCCTATAACCATGGCTCTGATACCAATCTGTAACACCCCAACCGATGGCGGAATCATCGAGGTGCCACGTAGTGACGATTGTTCAAAAGCTCATGGTACTAAAATGTAAATATTATTGAATAATCAAAATTGTCTTACATGGAAATGGAAAATACACTGTCTAAATGAAATGTAAATATTGAAATAACTGAATTAAAATAAAGCACTAAATGTTCCTTGCTAAAGCACTAGATCAAACTGCACCTGAAACATGTACAAAATAGATTTGGTCAACATATGAAATGTTGGTGAGCATTCCTAGTTTTGATATATATAGTAGGTTAAAAGTTATACAATTCAAGTGCAAGCTACAGTGCAAATATGTAAACCATGTATCATACAAATGAGCGAAATCAACCCTGTGACTGTATAATGTACTGTATGAACTGTAGTGTACTTATCCAATAAATGGATAAAAGCTTAACAATGGCCACGGATTCTCCGATGAAAAAGGGGGAGAATCAATCTAGGCGGGTTGTCAATCCAAATAGCGCTATCCAATGTTAAGGTCGGCTTGTACCATGTTAATGATTTCACTAAGTACAAATGTAATCCACATGTAATGTCTAAGCATAAAGCACGTTGTAAGCAATGCACATAGTACTAGAATTGTATTGTAAAAATGTAAACTTGTATTTGAAATTGTAATAGTGTACATGTAACACCCCAAAAATGTATAAAAGCAAAAAGGGGTAGGAATACTCACAGTTCACGTAATAACTTGAAATTGAACTTGGACAACGAAATATGTGTTGGAAATTATCCCAAAGGATCAACCTAAAGAAATTGATAACGTGTAAGGGAAATAACTCTAGGATAGATGTATTTATAGGGCTTCGAATTGGGGATAAACGTTTATTTGTTTGTTAAACAAATTGTTTATTAATTATGAGAAATTTAATGAATAAATAAATAAAAGTCTCTTCGTAAAATTTTAAGTTGAATATAGTCACAACTTAGGGTTTTAAGTATGAAAATAATTTTTATAAAATTATTTTCTTGAAAATAGAATATTTAATCTAATTATTTCAAATTGTCAAAATATGACTTTAATATCTAAAATTATTAAAATTAAATAATTTCTGAGTTAAAAATTGTATTTCAGTTCTAGATAGTTAGAAATAATTTATATAAAATTTTGGTGCAAAAATATTGAAAAATAAATTTATTATGATTTATTTATGATTAAAACTAATAAAAATTAATTAAAAATATAAAAAGGCCGGTTTTTCAGAATTAAAAATTATTTCTGAAATGTTTATGAATATACAAGTTTAGGATATTTTTGTGAGATTTAATAAAATCGTTTAGATATTTTTATAGAATTTAATAAATATAAATGAATAAACTTGTATTATTAATAATATATATTAAATAAATTATTTTTGAAAAACTAAAAATTGGGTAATGAACTTTATCATTAGGAGATCATATGATAATTTTTGTGGAATTTATAAAGCACCTTTAGTATTTAAAATTGATTTTAAAAGATTTAATGTATAAAATATATATTTAAAAGTGGCAAAAAAATACTGTTGGTTATGGGAATCGAACCCGGGCCTCTGGCCGGTTCGGGTTTTATCACAAGCGTGGCCACCAACTGAGCCACACCCTGAGAACGAATTATATTGGATTGGAATTAATTATATAGGTTATATAAGATAATTGATTTAAATGAAATGAAAATAAAAAGTGTTTGTGGGATTCGAACCCTGGCCGCTGGCCGGTTCATCCCTTACCATACGCGTGCATACCAGCTGGTCTATACCAGCTGGTTGTTTATCCATGAACTGAAAATAATTATATACAATTACAAAATTAAGTGTTCTTCCCCAATTCTAAATATTATGAACCCTAATTATCAAATCAATACAATTAGCGATCATTAGCCTCTGAAACCTTAGGGCTAATGATCACAAGGTGCCGACTAAGAGAACCCACAAAAAAAAAGGAACTTACAAGCCTCGTGTTCGGGTCTGCGAGTTGACAAAGAAACGCCCAAAAAAATGATTTGAAAGGCTTCAATACTCGATTTAAAACAGAAATTGGATGTGAGGAAGTGTTAATCGGCGCTTTGTGATGATGTGGGTACGTTCAATTTATAGTGGAAGGCTCGGGTTGTACGTATGGCAAGTTTTGACTCGTTAAAGGCATCTACGCGTGAATAGGCTCTAATTGGAATGGATTGGTGATGAATACTCGCGTAATGATCGTTATAGTGAGTCCACAACAGTTAATCGTGTTCAAACCTCCTAAAATTATGTCAATTAATTGGTCAAGGGGAAGCTTCAATGGTCAAACATACCATTCTTGTTGCTGCACGTATGAAGCAGACAAGGAAAAGAGGAAGGGGCGCGAAAAACCGGTATATAATAATTATGGTTGGTATTAAATCAGAATTCAAGTGTAGCTCAAGTGGTGTGTGCGTTGTGTTTGATTGTGGGACGTCCCTGGTTCGATACCCGGCTAAAGCAGGGTTTTCCTTCTTTTTTTTTAGCAGATTAAGGGGAAAGGAGGGATGGGCTAGACTCTTGATGGGCCGGACCTGGGCCTGCTATAAGCTGTTGGGCTCAAGTGTGGGCTGGAAAGGAATAAATAAGGTGGGTTTAGAATTTGTCAAGAGATTGGGTTTGGGTTGTGTTGGGTTAATGGATTAGGGTAATGGTTTGGGTTTAAGGGTTAGTCTAGACTAATATTTTTATTATCATTATTATTATTATTATTATTATTATTATTATTATTTTTGTATATAAAAAAAAATATATATATATATATAATGAAAAAAATGACGGATGTCACAGAAAGTTATGGTAATAAAAGAAACCATAAGAATGTCGTTACTAACCGACATCATTTTGAAGTTGAAGTTTTTAATACGGTTTTGGATATGCAAATTCACGAACTTGGAATTCGATTCAGTGAGGTATCAACTACTTTGATAGAAAATATGTCGGGTTTAAATCCTTGTGATTCGTTTTCTAAGTTTGACATACCTAAGATCCTAGCATTTTGTGAGATGTATCCGAATGATTTTAGTGAAGAGGAAAGAGGATGTCTTTCGGTATTTTATCACACATTAAAGGTAGATGATAAATTTGCAAAACTAAATGGAATGTGTGATCTTGTTCGTGTAATGGTGGAAACCGGAAAACATAAAACTTTTCCTTTGGTTTATCGGGTGTTGAAGTTAGCATTAGTTTTGCCGGTTGCAACCACAACCGTTGAGAGGTGTTTTTCTAAGATGAAGCTTATCAAGACGGATTTACGCAATAGAATAGGCGAGGACTATTTGAACAATGCTTTGATTTGCGCGGTTGAAACAAAGACTTTTGATAAAGTAAAAGATGACGTAATGGCTCGATTTCAAGCTTTCAAGAACCGAAGGGGCGAAATCTATTAAATATGTGTGTAACATTATCTATTATCATGTTGTTATCTTTATTCCCTTTACATTGTATGAAACTATGGCGAATTTTTTTTTTTTGAACGTTGCTATTCAAAATTATTTCTATATCCGCCACTGACGGTTCCATCTTTTTAGTTTTGGGTCAATTCGATGGGGCTGTGTCTCTAGAAAGAGTAGGACCTACGGGTGGCGTTATCGGTTAGGTTGTAAATGTCTTGTTTCGTGCGTTTCACGTGGATTTCGTCGGCAGGGTCCCACCAATTTTATGCCTTCTTGAACTTATTCTTTATATTTGTTTGGGTGATGATGCTAAATCTTCATCATGTGAATATGCTACTTACACACCTCTTGTCTTTGTATCAATCAATCAATGCATGATATAAACATGTATGCCTTGTCTATAAAACCGTTTGCTTCTACATAGGCCGTCTTTAAGAATTTAGAATCTTATTCTGCCTCATCAAGAAAATATTTTTTTAAGCCTTTTATACGGGTTTTTATAAAATAAATAAATAAATTTAGACCTTTTATAGAGGTTTTATTAAAAAAAATTCAGACGGTCAGACCTACATGAGGGTCGGCCCTGGAGCTGGCGACCACCCGGCCCATCTTCATGGCCAGCCATGCTTCTACACGTGCCTATATTATCGCATTAGAAGCCCTATCCTATACATGTGTATATCATGACAAACACTGCTCTATACATACGTATATCAAAGCATGGTCATGTACGCCCATATACCAACAAAATACAAATTGTGAACTCTCTACACTTATAAGTTGTATGTCGTCAGTCACAACACATACGTAAGGGCAGGGGCGGATCTACTTGTCCAAGAACGGGTTCCCGGGAACCCAGTCGGTTTTTGAAATTTTAGTGTAAATATATAGATAAAATACACAAGGAACCCATAGATAATTTTAGAAAGGAACCCATAGCAAACTGTGTGAAGTGGTTTGGTGGATGCAAGCGCCAATTCTAACTCCAAGATGGCCGGTTCGACTCCCACGAACTGCGTTTTAGTTAGGTTTTTTGAATCAGTTTTTGATTCCTATTTTTTAGTTTAAAATCAACATTAGGTTTTTCATTTAAAAGCAAAACTTCACTGCATCCTCCTCCTCAAACTAACATGCTCCTGCTTTGCCCAAACTCAGCCCCCGTCACGACGTCACCCTCTCTGCATCCGCCCTCAGCTCCTCCTCCACGGCCTCCGCCTCCTCCAGCCCCTGAACTCCGGCCGCCGGAGCATCCATCTCATGTATGGGACTATCTTTCAATGCTAGATCCATATTTTTTTTTTGTAGCTCATTAACGCAGACTTTCATTTTCTTTTAGTTAAAGGTGTTTCATTTATGGTGATTAAAGATTACATTAGGTCAGTTGTTCATAGAATCTATGATTTGAGAATTAGGGGTTTTACATATTAAGGAATTAGATTTTAGGGTGTGAACTTGTTTAGGTTCAAGACCAGTGAATAGATTTATGCTTGTGGGTCTCTTAACATGTAAATCTATTTTATTATTTTTATTTATTCTAGAGTTAGTTAATAGTTCATTTCCATTAAAAAAGTTAATAGTTAATTTGTAATTTTTTGATCCACTAGTTCAGTTTAAATTTGTAATAAAGCCACACCACATTCCACTTTCATAGTTAAATGAATATGTCAAATTACTTTGCTTCTTTGTGATCACACATCCAGTGTGGAAATCTAACAAGTTATAGTTGCAGGATCTTCTTGATCAATTTTTCAATTGAGGACATGATTGAATAAATTTGTTGCAAATGTATAGCCTGTTTGTAGTTTTATGAGAAGTTAAGTTCTTGATAATATTAAAGGGGGGTGTGTCTCTGTTTTGATGCTGCTGAAAAGTGAAAACATTATGATCACCATGTTTACAAACAAGGAAAGTGAAGATCATGGATGGTATTTTAGTTAATAATTAATGGCAGGCTAACTTTGAAATGATTCATATTTTGGGTGTGGCTGAAAACTATTATTATTTCCTCGTGATGCAGGCTAACTTTGAAATGGTTCATCATCTTAACAGGTTACTTGGTATTATCGGCGATTTACTCATGTCATTGCCTTACGCTTTCCAGCTTTGAAATGGTTCATCATCTTAACAGGTTACTTGGTAACACCTTCTTTCATTTTTTGTTTCTAGCGCAAAATACTCAAGTATATGATGGAAATTGGATTTACAATTAAGGACATTATCATGTTTCGCGACCGGTGACCCAACCCGACCCGGCCCAATCTTCTACGGTATGGTTGTGAAAATCTAAACACGCAAATAAAAGGAACCCATAGGAAAAAAATCCTGGATCCGCCACTGCGTAAGGGGATTGATTAGTAATCTCAGGTACTCAGGTCTGTTTGTTTAGAATATCCTTCTTTAACTTTTTTTTATTCATGGCTCATGCAAAGTTTTTTATATTAATTCTCCATTTATTTAATTAAACAAAAGAGATGTTGCTAACATTTTAATAACTGTTAACAAACTACAACTAATATATTATGAGGGTGTTTGGGATTGAGTTTGGAAATGCAAAATTGTTTTTGCTTAAAAGTGTTTACTGGCTTATAAATTTTTGAAAAGGGGTTTTAAAAAAAAAGTGATTGGATTAGCTTTTGTGATGAGAAACGTCAAAAAGTCAATAATTTTTTTTAATGTTTCATTTAACTTATTGTGAAGATTGGTTGTATGGGTGGTAGATTTGTATATAATTTTTTTCCAAAAGCCAAAAGCTAGGATTTCTAACTTTTTAAAAACAGTTTTTTTTCACCCTTATTGAAAAGTTAAAACCAAAAGTGTTTTTGGATTACACAAACAGCTTATTGACTTATTGGCTTTTTAGAGAAGTCAATAAGTTGTTTTCAAACGCAATCCTAAACACCCTCTGTATCACAATTCACAAAACCTAATGCTTTTCTAATTTTAAAACAAGTAGTATAGATTAACCCAATCTTCTGTTGGAAATTTAGAAAGTGAATAGAGGTTTAATTTAATGAAACTACTAAATTATAATTATTGGTAAAACTCTTCATGTGGTGAATTGAAGAAAAACTCTTCAGTAGAGTTAATTTATTTATGACAGATGATTATAGTTTTAAGACTAAAATTAAGTGTCCAATTATGTTAGACTCTTTATCCACCATTGACTCTTGTATATATAAGAGGCTTTTGTGTCATATTTGTGATACATGAGAATACACATACGAAAACACATACATGCAATCGCAACAACCAAGTTTCAATTATCTTTCAGGCAAGTGTGCAAGTCCGACAGTGCACCACCACTGTTAAGAACCGGTGTACTCTTAACAAATTAAGTAGACGAAAGCTCTCGTCTGTCTACTCTTTGTGGCGACCATAATGAAACGGAGGACTTCAATGTGGTGCATAAGAAGATGCTGGAACGACATGACGTTCAACTGGAAGCAAGCTAATATTACGAGGCTTATGGACTTAGGTATCGGTTAAGTCGCATAATCGTACTTGGGACCGTCGGTGTAACTTCGATCTCTTATCTATAGGCATGTGATGTAATGGTGCTAGTATATGTTCTATTGGGCTAACTATTTATTAGCTGTTTTTTCTATAATAAAAATGGTTTTCTTGTTGCCCGTTAAAAACGAGTGCACCATATGTGACATCAAACTCTTTTCCCACTTCATTAAGACGGTATAATAGTGCCGTATAACAACATTTAATTTAATTTAATTACAGAATTAAAACAATTTGTTACAGTATTGGCAAAAAATGGTTACGTGAAACCATTGTTAACAAATAGTTTGAATATAGAGGCTAAGTTCAAGATGCGACATATGTACATGTATTTTAGGGTGAGAGTGGATGTGTAAATTACATTACTTGCGTTTTTAGTTGCACCACTATAATAAATTGGACAACCATTGTAATCGCACGATTATTTAACGAGTAACGCCCGGACAACTTAAACGCATCATTACAAATGAAATATGTGCAATCTTAACATGCAGGGACGAAGGATTGTGAGGGCATTGGTGGAAAATTTGCGATTTTCATATGTAAACTTAGTCCGTGTTGAGTCCGGCCCCCGCCGATTTGCCATTACCGATCGAAAAAAATCGAGTTCGACTCCCGCCGATTGGCAAACCAGGTTTCGCCCCTGTTAACATGTTTAAAAAGATTTAAATATGGAAGAAATAGATTTTAATAGAGGATAGTGGAATGCCCGCACGTTGCCGCGGGTATGTATTTTTATTCACATTTTAAATTGCCAAAACTTTATACACCATACTATCATTTATCCAATCCGATCCGTGCTTGATTTTTATTTGCTACATTTAGTTACACACATGAACCAAAGAACCTTTAGCTTACTGGTTACAAAGTGTTAAATAAGGCTTAGCCTTTTCTTGTGGTGATAATTCAAATTCCATTGGTAATAAGAAGTTGATCCATTAAAAAAAAGTTACATGAATTAATCTATTACTTGGTAATGGTTCTAGGTAACAAAAAGTTAATACATGAATTAAATGTATTGAATGGTGTAATTGATTTGTATTAGTGACTTGTACATAAGGGCATAGATGGAAGAAAATGGTAAAAATTAGAGATTTATGCATGAGACCTTTTGTATGCCATCTTAAAATGATGATGAAATTTCTTACCCATCTCTCCTCCTTAATAAGGTAAAAATAGAGGATTATTCATTACCTAACTAATTTATTGTGTTATTTATAGTGAAGGATAACGATGCTCTATCATAAGAAAATAAAAACACCATCAGATACCATTTGTCTGGAAATTTACTAGATGTTATGAAAATGCATATTTGTAAAGATAAACACAAGGCGTTTATGTAAATTTGGCCGACCTATAAATATTTAAAAATTAAAATACAATTCAATTAATGTAGAAAGATTTAGTTCTGTAACAATAATTATCGGGCCTACTTTGTCCGGTGGACAACCTAAAAAAAAATGACTAAAAATTAAAATAGATAAAATAATTGATGTAGAAATTTTTCTCGGTAGAGGATATCATGGTTTATGTGTCTTGCGGGTGGTCTACGATGAAGAAATTGGCGCTTCAAGGTATTTTAATTTTGACTTTTTAGCAGATTTAGAAGGCCAGGAATGATATCATTTTTAGAGAGGTTCGGCGGAAGGTGGTGGAGATCGTTTCGGATATCAAAGCTTTGGGTTATATTTGGTTTACTAGTAGATGTAATAAGGGGGTTGTGGGTTGGAAGGATTGTCAAAATTTCTCTTTTGATGTAATGTAATTGTTCTTGTGGTTTGGGGGTCTCCGTCTTGGAGATCTTTCCCGTGGTGTTGTCTAATAAAGTTTGCCTTTAAAAAAAATTGATGTAGAAAAAGTTAGTCCTATAACAATAATTATTGGGCCTAATTTGTCCGGTGGACAACCTAAAAGGAAATGAATAACGTGACACAATTGCAAGATAAAAATAATATAATTTGGTTAATATCATAAAAGTTAATATACTTTTTTATTTTTCACGCAAAAGTCACTAGACATAATTTTAAAATAGAAGAATTCTTGGCTTCTTGCGGTCATTATATTTTAAAAACATTCACAAGTATATGCATTATAAAACAGGTTTTAAGACTTTAATATGAAAAAACTGGGTTTAGTGATCTTTTCATATTTCTTTTTTTACATATGTAACTAATGTAAGGACTTTTATATGCCAAAATTATGTTGATGAATTTTTGCATGAAAAATAAGAATGTGTGTGTGTTTTTTTTTAAGTTAGCCCAATATGATTCAATTAGTATACTGTTATAAGTAATAAAACTAAGCCTGTCAAATATTTTTTTTTGGAAGGTGAAGGTCTCAATCGGAGGTGGCAGAGTACTTCACACTCGCTCTTGCAGGTCCTACCCCCACTCACACGCCCAGACTATGTTATCTGAACCGGTTCCACGCTGGGGTGGTGGTAGGCATAAGGCTCCCCCCCCCCCCCCCCGGAAAATTTCCCGCCACCTGCCACTTGACAGTTGTTACACCCTGCACAAGAGGCAAGCCTCTCTGGAGTAAATGCACGGTAATAGAAAACCGGGGTTGCCATCAGGATTCGAACCTGTCCCCTCTATGAGGGTAGGCTCTAACAAATCAATTCCGAGCACTCTCAGGCACCCTTTTGACGAATCAGGTACTTGAGAGTACCCGGGCCACCAATTGCCACCAATTCCCGGGAAAACCCGACCACTCACACCGCCCGAAGGCACGACAGTGAAATAATCAGTAAAACCGGTCGGGATCAGGACTCGAACCCAAGCCAATGGCCGGGTCATCTCTCATTTCCTCTCCACCAATGTCCTCCAAATGTAGCTAGTGAGAATTGAACCCAAGCCTCCCATTGGAAACTTTACGCCCTCAACCAACTGGGCTACAAGTGTTGGACAAATATTTAACCTAATTATTTGGAAGATCAAAAAAGGATGGAAAATAGATGTGGGATAAAAAAGGAAAAAAAACGAGAGGAACTGCACATCATATGTCATTATATCGAATTATTGAAATCCCATAAATGGATATCAGTTCTTACATTAAATTATAACAACGATGTATGCCTGTTTTTTTTATGTGTAACTATAGCCGTAGTTCCGATCCAAAAAAACTATAGCTGTAGTCACCTGTGAGTAACTATGGGATAAAACTCAGCCATACCTTGTCGCGGACCATTTGAACTCCATGCATATCAAACTAACATAATAGTTTTTTAATTAACAAACGTTTGGTAGCCTTTAAATGAGGCTCTGAACCATTTTGTTTTGAATGTTTCAGCATTCAGACTGTTTGTTTCAACCTAAAAAAGGCTCTGAATTGAATGATTAAGAGCTGAACCATTCAGACTTGATGTATAGTTGAACCATTCAGCACTTAATCATTTAAAGTCTCTTAACCATTCAGACCTCTTAATGATTCAACACTTAATCAACCAAACAACCCCTAAAGCTACTTCGATCGGAGAAGATGTTAGGTGCAGAGCATGAATATGAGTAGGTATGTATGCTTATTTATCTTTTGCTCTAGTAAAGTATTATCAATGTGTATGAGAGAGGCTAAAAATAGAAAAAATAAATAAGACTAAAATACCCTTCAATTAGTGATACCAATTAACAGTGTTTAAGAAATGAATGGATTTGACAACGATTTTGAAACCTCAACGGTCCATGTGTGGTAAAAAACTTTTTTGAATGGATCTAGCTTTCCTAAAGAGAAGACGAAGAGGATGGCACTGGGGATCGTTCTTACTTAAAGAAATTCCCATGAGCTGCCTTGAGCTGGTAACTCCATTGTCCAAATCACAAGGATGCAAGTGCGTTGCCCCTTCTTTTTGTGTTAAACTTGATTTTTTTTTCAAAGCCTCTCTATACAACCTTTTATTTTGTTTATGCTAAGTCCCTCTATTATTGATTCTTTATGAGCTACAAAGATAGTATTTATTTGTGAATTTTAGAAGTTATGAAAATTAACTAATAAAGTTAAGACATCCTTATTTACTTACTTTTTTATTACGACTAGTATTAAGCCCTCCCCCCCCATCTACCTTCACGTGTTGTTGCAGAGGGTATAAAACTGTACTATGTAGAGTGTCATATTGTTGTCAGCGCCTAACAACATTGAAAAAACTCATAAAAAAAATACATAAAAAACGAAAATAACAAAACTTAGTGAAATGTAGACGTAAAAACGGTGAACCATGATAATGCCCGTTGCAGCATGATAATGCGCAAAAATTACATCGAAACTTAAAACACAGCATGACCGTTCGACGGGAAAAATAGAGGTAAAAATGTTAAACTATATACACACGTAGGGACATGTCATCTTGAAAAGTTTGGATTGAAACGTAAAACTAAAAATCTATTTAAGATCTATGGGATAAAGTTTGAGTAAAAAAAGTGTAGGAGTTTAATGTAAAAGATAACTATTAGGGTTAAAAGTAAAACAAAGTAATGAAAAAACAAAGTAGGATACAATCTACATAGCATGATATACAACTATTTCATGCACAAAAACACTTGTTAAGCATGTTATACGACATCATAAAGCACAAACCACTTGTAAATTAATACTAATATTTAATTTTTTTCAATACTTTATTGTATAATGCTAGATCGATTTGTCACAAAAAGCATTGGTCATAACACCCACCTTTCTATACGTTAATAAAGTCAAGTTTCCCATTTACCCACAATGGAGGATCAACCCCACTAGGAAGTTAGCCATGGGTCATAAGTTGACATATGTGCTAGACCAATTAGGGATTGGGTACAAGATTCAATAAGGGCCTCATATCTTTGATACAATGACCGGTAGATGATATTTATATGGTTGTTGCATCCACTTGATTACCCACGTTTAATAATCGCAATTGTGCCCAGTTTGGTTTATACTACCACATACTTTTTCACACCTTTCACTTAAGTGGAAAACCCAACATGACTAGGAAATAAGCCGACATCATGAGCTAGGAATCTAATTTTGGGGTCAGAAAGTTCATTTATATAGTTAACTAGCTAATTACCTTGGAGGGTCCCGGGGTTGAAAAATCTAATTTTACGTGATAACCTATTGCAAATGGCTTAAGTTAACTAACCACAAAATCTCTCAATCGTTGCATTTTCATAGTATTTTAAATGATAACATGACGATTGAGCTGATTTTCAACATCGTAGATAAGAACTTAGTTTAAAAGAAAAAAACATGATTAATGAATAACATGAACACTTTGTGTTTCCTATATAAACGAAACCCCACAAAAAATAGTCGATTTTTTCTCCGTTTTTTATTTAGCACTATGGTACTCGTTGGAAAGATAATAAAACGCTCGTTAATTTGGTGTAATTTTTTCTTTAAAAAATCCCGTATATAAAAGATATAAACGTTTAAAAATTATAGGAAGAAACATGAGAGAAAAAAATTTAAATTTATTTTTAAATTCTTTTTTCCTAAAATAATTCACTTTAATTTTATTAATTGAGAATTTAGGGTGTTATGTTTATCTTTTTTTAATTAAAAAATGAAATAATTCAAAAACACTAAAATCTTTCAATTATGATGTCACGTGGCACTCTCAAGGGGAGGTTGAGGCCTCCATTACACGCCACGTCAGCATATACGTTTTCTTTATATATATATATATATATATATATATATAGATAGATTATAAGATCACAACGTCTTGCGTATTTCATGATAAATTTGAGTTTATTAGTGTGAAGTGTTCTCCGCGTGTTATTAACCGATGTTATACTAACAAGTTTCTCATAGTAAGCAATTTGTATAAGAAACTATGTAGAATGTCATGTGGCATTAAGTAACTTTAGGGGAAAAAAAGTTTAAAAACAAAATTGGATTTTTTTCTCTCATGTTTATTCCCATATTTTTTAAACGTTAATATATTTTATCTAAGAGATTTTTTAAAGAAAAAAATTACACCAAATCATGATTAGAGTTATACACTGTTTTAGGTTAAATGTTAACATTAGAATTATACATTATTTTAGGTTAGGCGTTAACATTAAAGATACATTGTTAATTGTTTAGGTTAGGTGTGTGACAACTCGGGTAAATCTCTCTTTTGGTTTCTATCTTTTATTTGTTTCTTTTGTTATTCCTTTTGGGTACTGTGCAATTTTCGGGACGAAAATTCTTTTAACGTGGGGATGATGTGACACCCGGCAAATTCTAGTTAACAACGTTGTCTAGATGAAAGTCTACCTTAGCAAGTCACGCGTATAGTGTACTTAACTGGGTTAGTTAAGTCGTGTTATGGTTCGGGAACTATCAGTTTAGTATAGAGGATCATCGGATGTTAGTCTAGAGGTTCATTAGATGTCAGTCCTTAACCAAGTGTACAAATGGTGACGATTCGTAGAATCGTCAGGTCATACGGAACATACAAGTCTCGAGTCCCGGGAATTGGTGAACGAGTGTGAATATGTTTGTTTGCAAGTGTTATGTGTTTACAATCATTATGTGACTTGTCGGTATGTGAAAATGTGTTAACATATGTTAAAACGGGGTTTAACGCGCAAAATACATGGAACCAACCCCTATAGGCGATTAGGGGAGCCCAATCGCCTATAGGGCATGCGATTGGGCAACATCAGGGGCGAGTAGCATGCCAAATGCATGCCTTAGGGGGCGATTAGCCCTAAATGCATGTATAGTCATGCGATTAGCAATGCTAATCGCGTGTAAATGCTGCACAATCGCGTGTTACGTGCTGGACGACTAAAAACGACTATAAATACAATGCTTGACCTCCTAAGCTTCATAATAACAACCCTAGTCGTCCCATAAACCGCCCCAACACACACACAACCTCTGGAACGTGATTTTGGATCAAAACACAAGGTTTCAAGCTTATTTCATCAAACTATCACAATCTAAGGTGTGATTCCCATCCATGAAATCTTTATAAACGTTTTTATTAGATCCCTAACGGTCCAGACCTGTTTTAAAACGTATGAGTCTTCTGAAAATCGTTAATAATCATTGTTAATTGGATTCTAAGTAGCATGCATGATGTATGTGGGTTTTCAATCAAAAGCTAGGGTTTTTATGATTCAAGATGGATGATTACATGTTATTAGGTTAGTTTCAGATTAATAATGATGGCATGATGATAGGATCTGAGTAATTGTTCATTAGGGTTATAGTTATGCATGTTAATGTGATGTTTCATGCTATGTGTATTGTGTTTGGGTTACATGGTTGCATGCAGGGCTGATAACACGAGGCTAAACGAAGGATTTTAGTTTAAACATGTTTGGTATGGTTGTTGGATTGATATTGGATGATTACACGCGTTCTGGATCTGATTTGGAGTGTTAAACGCGCGAAAAACCGGAACAGCTGGGTTACTGGCGATTAGCAACCCTAATCGCCTATGTTATAGGCGATTAGGAGGCCAATCGCCTATAAAGATGCCCTAATCGCCTATATACCATGCAATTGGGGGCTAAATGCCTCCATTACATGCAATTGTGATCCTAAATGCTAGTTAAGTCCTGAAATACATGTCTTATAGCCCTAATCGCCTATAAACTCAAGATTTACATGTCTTATGACCCTAAATGCCTATATTACATGCAATTAGCCTTCCTAAATGCCAGTTGACCAACCTAAATGCTAGTTGACTTTTCCTAATCGCGTGTACTGCTGCTGTAAGTGTAAATTAGCATTCCGAGACCCGATTTGATATCTAGGAACATGCTAGGAACCCCGTAACATATCTAATAACTTGGTAACATATGTTTGGATTTAATTATGTGCTACGTGAACTACGTGCTATAACTTGTTGGACGTTAACGTATGTTAAGTGTGAGTGCATGATTGTATGTTTGAGAACGTAAGCATAACACGGGGAGTCTCGGGTCACAAATGGGATGTCGAGTCTTGTACATTGGGTCAGTTAAACAGTCACGGTGTTTTCAAACGAACTTGGTTATGGTCTGGACATCTAGGGACTAACTAACCTGCGGGTTATTAGTCTAAGTACTTGTAACTGTCATATGTTAGGTCGCCGCTTTACGGGACTAGCATAGCTGCTGAGTTTATTCGTATTACGACGTAACGCAACTTAAGGTGAGTTTACGGCCCCTCTTTCAACTGGTTTCACTTTTCGGGGGAGAAAACATGTGTTAAAACTTATGTTTGGTAACTACTGTCATACTATGGGTTTCTATGGTTTACTATACGATCTTTGGAAGTCCGGGGGGAACCATGAATGTGCGGGTTTGCACAACGGGGAAATGTGAATAGCGCTATTGGGAGTGACCAACCCGCTCGTCGACTTGGAGGGTCGGCGGGTGCATATTGTCTCAAACAGGAACAACAGGTTTACTACATCGGGCACAACATCTGGTTTGCGAGTTAGTAATGGTTTTCCAATCGTGATAGTAGCAAAACATACGCCTAGCTAGCGTACTTTGGTTTTCGATTCGTTATAGTATGGACAGGTTGAACTTGGTACTGTGATTACAAAACCTGTAAACTCACCAGCATTTTTGTGCTGACGTAAACTTTTACATGTTTTCTCAGGTCGCTAAGGTAGCACAATGGAACTAGGGCGCACGTGTCTGCACGGCGTCTAGTTAGGATTGCATGGTTTTCGAACGTTGAACACTTGGTTTATTTTGGATTATGTTTTGAATAAGCTTCCGCTGTAACTGGGGATTTTAAACTATGTTTTCTTAAATTGCATATGTTCATTTAGACTTGTTTATTGTGATCGTTGGTTTGGATCCTGGTTTGTTATGCGCCTCGCGGTAAAACTCCGCAAGTGGATTTTGAGGGTGTGACAAGGTGCTACCTGAAGCTTTCCTGCATGTAACTGTAAAGCGCACCAGTCCATTTCATATGTAAAATTGATATGTCATATTAGATTTTTCAACCCCGGGACGCTCCCAGGGTATATAATCTAGTAATCATTAAGAGAATACTTGGATTTTTTGGGATATGAGTCGTCTTATGTGTATATTATCTCTATTCTCTATTACCTTATTAAGGAGGAGAGATGGCTACAAAGGTAACTTTACACTAATTTTAAGATGGGAGTTAGAAAAGTTCTTCACAAATGACTAACATTTGGCAATTTTCTTCCATTTATACCCCTTATGTAAAACATTTAAAGCCTATTGTATATCTATATTATATTATTAAGGAAGAGTGATGTACCTTTTAGTAATTTTCATAGCCGTCCAACTTAACAAGCAACATGTACAACATATTTAAGCTTAATTTATAAGGGTATAATAGGTATAAAGGTGACAATTAAGACACTTAGAAAGGTAATTTAAACATTTTACCTACCTCATTCTTTACAATATCAAAATAAATTTACAATATTACCCTTAATTTCCCTGTCTACCCTCACAGTGGTGCTTGACCCTCTTGAAACCTACAAATCCTAATCAAAGGTCTTTCAAATGAATGACTCATTGATGAAAACTTATTGTTCGAATTTGAATGCCGTCCTTCAATACTACGGTCTGTTCGATGACACAATTAAGAATGAAATCGTATGTTATAATTCAATCAGTTACCCTACATTCTGTTTCATTTAATTTCATCGCCTCTCTTGCTTTCCTCTCTCGAATGATCGTTTATCTAAAGTCCAAATCACAAATGGGGAATTAGAGATGGAGTGATTACAGGTGTTGAATCTCCCAAAAAGTTCCTTCTACCGAATATGTTTAGTAATCCACTGACAGGTATCTAATTCTTTAGTTTTGTCAATTAGGGTTTGTTTTCCAGATATGCTGCTATTAAATTGTTACTAGAGCCATTTAATTTTTTAGTTTTTTGAAGCATCGCCTTTTATACTACTTTGGTAAGAAAAAGAATTTATTCATGACCTCCTTGAAGGTGAGTTTTATGTTTGTACTTGGTTGTCATTTTGTTTCACATTGTGTACTTCTCTGTATCATGTGTGTCTATGTTTTGAATTTTGTTTTTTTGGCTTATGGGTTTCTTTATGTAGAGCAAGTGTTTGTTTAAATGTCCTAACAAAAAGTTTTTAATTAAAATATCACCAAAATGTGATGTTGAATGCTTGATTAGTGCCTCGTTTCATCATTGTTACTTATTTTTTGTTTCATATGATTGTACAATTTGTATTTCAGGCTTATTATTGGCTGCAAATTCACTATTCGTACTATGCTTAAACAGATTCTTGCGAAACTCCAGCGTAAATCCTCAAAAGCGAATCGAAATTGTTCATACGGGAGCAATGCAACTGCAGATTTAAGCAACAATGGCAGCTTCACCAACACTTGTAATGTTATTTCAACTCGATTAAATGTGGTGAAACAAATGTCTTCATCTATATTCCCAACATCCAATGGCGATATGATCCAGCCTCATATAGCCTTTAAAGATGTCCAAAACTCATAAAAACCAAGACTTTTGATCAGTAAGTTGAATCTTTGCTCCGTTACATATGATTTTAATGATCAAGATAAAGAAGATGCCGAAAAAGATCAAAAACGTCAAGTTTTAGTCGAGATTCTTGATTTTCTTGCTTCCGATTCAATAAAACTCACCGAACCTGCCATGTCAGCAATCTTTAAAACATGCGGTGACAATCTTTTTTGTGAGTTCCCGCCCAAATACTCGAACTCACCACGTGGTGAAATGGAAGATGACGATCCATGGTTTTATTACATAGGATTATGGCAAATTCATGGTTCATAGACCATTTATTCGGATGGCTGTCAGCAATGTTATGCATCGATTTGTGTTTGAAACCGAAAAACACAATGGGATTGCTGAACTATTGGAGATGTTTGGGAGTGTGATTAGTGGATTTGCATTACCATTAAAGAAAGAACAGGGTTTTACTTCCCCTTCATAAACCGAAATCCATAGGTAGTTATCATCATCAACTGACGTATTGTGTTGTTCAGTTTATAGAAAAAGAACCAAAACTTACAAGTGTTGTGATAAACGGGCTGCTAAAATATTGGTCCGTAATTAGTAATCAGAAGCAATAGATGTTCTTGAGCGAGTTGGAAGAATTGCTCGAGTTGATCCGTACCGATGAATTTGAAAAGATTATGGTTCCATTGTTTCGCCAAATAAGAAATTGTCTTGATAGCTACCATTTCCAGGTAACTTTCTGAGTTTTGTAAAATGCTTCAGTTATCCAACAACTGTTTTTTAAGTTACATAGTACATGTTTAAGTTCACAATAGATGATTAGATGCATAATGAGTGATTTAAATATATAAGATAAATTATAGATGGCAAAAGTGGCTGGTTTTATGTGTCCAAATGGGCGTGGTTTGATCTGAACTGCCTCATATCCAATGGTTTAAGAATATATTTTAGCATTTAATTGATATAACTTTTGTCTATATAACTATTTATACAAAAATCGAAACTTTTAGACAAAAATTGTTATGGGTTGACCTACCCATCCCGTCATGTTTTGAGGATGTTTGGGATTGCTTCTTAAAACTGCTTATCCGTGTATATCAGTTTGTAATAAGAAACTTATTTTTTGTTTTCATATTGATCAATTTTTGTTTGTTTGTAGTTTTCCTTAGAACTTCTCGCCCTTGTTAGTATGATGATGATGATCGGGTTACACTATATGTTGGTCTTTTGATTCAAATAACAGTTCTATGATTTTGGGTCTTGAAATCTGAATTTAGATTTCGATGAGAAATAAGGAAGCTAAGAAATAGGCGGGTGATGCTATTCAAAATAGGTGTAATGTACTAACCTTTTGTGTATATACTTATTTCTTTTGGATTGTGTCAGAATGTGATCGCTATCAATCAAAAGTGCAACCCTTTTGAGCTGTTATAGATGAAACATATTCGAATTGACCTGTTTATAAGTAAGTTGGTTTACATGGCGACCTCTATGTCAAATCAATAGCACTTTTTTATCTTTTTCCATTTCTTCTAATGCACTCCGCTGGGTAATTTTGTCTGCAGTCACAAGGCTTTTTGGATTGTAATTGGCAGAGAGAAGGATGGCCACATCAAGGTTACAAAATAAACTACTATTCTTTTTGCTCTTATTTTTTTATAAGTATTTTAACATTAGACCTCTGTTTCAAGGTTTTGGAGGAAGGTTCGGAACGGCCTATGGTAGTGACAGTTGAAGCACGTTTACTGAAGAAGGCAGACTTTGACAAGAAATTTACTGTTTTTGATCAGCACAAGAAAATTATATCAATCAATGATACTGTGAGGATTTTAGAAGGTCCACTAGAGGATTTTCAATCAATGATACATGATGCATACATTTTAAATCTGAGCATCTTGTAGAAGTTCGAGAAAAACGTTCTGCTGTCTCTTGGGCATAGTGGTTTGAACTTTATTTTTAGTTTTCTTTGTCTAATCTTTAGACTTCATTTTTAAATTTTGTTTGGTTCTCCAAAGTGATGGACAGGATTATGCTAAGCCATTTGCATTGCTTGGGGAGAGTGGGGGTTCCCAAGGTGAGAATTAATGTGTATTGTTGGTCTTCAAAGTCACTGCATTAATCTTGTTGCTGCAAGTAATCCGTATCCGCTGCCTACACCAGTTTATCGTCCCTCATATAAAAGTGAGATGCAATCAAAAAGCCGTTTATCTGATGCCTAAGCAGTTGCAAGTCTTTTCCTCGGGTATTGACTTCAAAAAAGTTGCGTGGTAAAGTCCTTTCGGGCCAGAATGTGTTGTTTTAAAAAGGTGGCAATTTTGTTCGGGTCATAATTTGTTGGGTCTAAATTGTTAGATGCTTTTGTTTGATTTTTTCTTACTCTATTTCTAACATTTCCTGTTTCAAGTCTTTGATTACCCTTTTTTTTTCTTTTAGTTTTGTGGCAAGTGGTTCATAAGATTGTCAAAATTGGCAAAATTTTCAAATATAATGGCCTCACTGATTTCTTTCAATTTGTATGATCTTACTTGCTACATCCAAATTCCAGGTTTAAACATTGTGGCTTTCAAATTCAAAATGGATATGAGTATCTATTGTTTTCAGTTACCAAGCTTTTGTTTTCATAAAATGTTGTCTAATCCATAACAATTTCTTACAAAGTTTCAACTTTTAAATGTGGTATTTTTCACCATAATATGTCATTAGTTACAAAATGGGTGCTTGATGTTCCATTTTCGCACATACAAATTTAATTAGAATATGTTCATCATTTATTTTAGGTGTACATTTTAATTTAGTTGTCATTCTTTACCTTGATACAAAATAACATGTGTTTGACCATCAGACTTTCTGACTTTGGAAGGATTCAGGAGGCAGACTTTGGACATATTTTCGCTTTATATTTCTAAAGAACAGTTTCCTTGACCGGAAGCCGTGACTTTATGATTGCTTCAAATTTATTTGGCTTAAAGATTTTCATGTCCCATTTTTATACAACAGTATAATTATTTTTTATGACTTATATGCTCAAATAAAAAGGAAATGTTGTAATATTTAGGTGGCAAATGGGTTTAATTTATTTATTTAGGCGCGCCTTGAGGCTCCTTGGCTCTTCTCTTCATCAAAATAGTTGCAGCCACGGTCACTGCTAAATAATACTCCGTTGGTTACAACGTTGGTTGGCATATTCCGCCACCAACGAAACAGAAATCCACGCCATCATAGTTTCATCATATTATTATTTAATAAACCTTTCAGGTTTTTTATTTATTGACCTTCAACTTCATTGTATTTTAGTTTTCTTTCATTTTTGTTATCACGGCTCCTTAACAAGTGATACTTCACGCAAACGGCTAAGCAATTACGTAATCTCACAAGCCCCATCGACATATCAAACGGTTACTAGACCAGTCGAAAACTCAACAATTCTACCCAGTGATAGTAAGTCGACAACCACACTGCCCTTGGAACTTCAAGAAGACATCCCCCCCCAAGTCGACAACCACACTGCCCTTGGAACTTCAAGAAGACATCCCCCCCCCCACACCAACGCTGAAATGGAAGACGCCGTGCCCATAAATTCCCATTGTTACGATTCACATAAGAACCACTCATATACTAACTTTACCTCTTTTACTTCCCTACCCACGACAATTCATTACGTAGGTACTCCGCACAAGGCACATAACCAAACATAAAACGTAACAATGGAAAAACTAACATAATGCTGCAAAACGTTAAACATGAAATTCACCGCACAACGTATGTAAAAAAACATTAATACCCGCAGCAACGCGCGGGCATTTTTGCTAGTATAAGTAATACACATCTTTACCCCCCCTTCATATGTAACCCCCTCCTTAAATTTACAATAATAAAAGAGAAATAAAACCTCTTCATCAATTTCATTAAAACACACTATAAATCTATATTATATTATATCAAATGAAAAAAGTTTGATTTATTGTCTAACCATAAGTCGCTTAGACCATTAGGTGTGGAGAGGAGAGGCATCTTGATGATGGGCCGCCACGTAGGAGTGGGAGGAGAGGCATATTGATGATGGGCCTCCAAGGGGGTGGTGTGCACCATGATGACGGGCCTCCTCATTGGTCAGAATTATTAAAAATAAAAAAAAATCAATTGAAACCCAATAATAGGCATGGCATCAGCGGCAAAACTATGCCTCCCATGCCGCCCCTCCACCTATGCCGGCCCTGGGGGGTGGTGTAGAGAGGCCCGGCATCCGCTTGATGCTCCTATGCCGCCCCCCACACCCACTGGTCTTATGTCTTTTGCTTTTTGCTTATTGTAATTTTTTTTTAATGTCTAGGATTGATCTTTTCTTTATGATATGTAAATGTACATGAGTTGAAATTTATGATATTCATCTTAGATCAATTGTAGTTTATTGAATTATTTTTTATTTTAACATTAATTGTAGTTGTTTGAATTATTTTTAAGGCGGAGAAGATTTACCACAAAGATCTTGTACAGAAATAAGATGGAAACAACATGTGGTTTACAAACCCATTCATCAAGGTAAAATTTAATTCATTTTAGGTGATTAAAGGATTGAAATAAGTTTTTTGGAGAAAAAAAATGGGTTGCTTGGACAAATTTTGGTTGTAGATTGTTTAGGTAGAAGGTAGAATCTGTGTCCATTTCTAATTTTTTTTAACATTCTTCTAACGAGTTCTTATGTTACCATGAAACGCAGGCATGTCCAAAGAAATAGTAAGCAACAAAAAAAAAACTGATGAATGATGGTGGCTATTCTTTTCTTGATACATGCCGCCGCATGAAGGTATGAAATCATCACTTGGTTTGTTTTTCATATTGAATGGTCATGTGCGCGGGGCTTCCAAGTAACAAAGATATGATACATGTTGCCACCGAAACATTTTTTTTAAATTATTAGGTGAATGTTATCAAAATCCTTTGTTCCTTAATTTTTTTCTTATTAAAGTAACCTTATAATAACAAAGAAATTGGTGTAAAGCAATTGATTGATGGAGAAAACTCATTATTGCACAAAATGGTGCAATTAGCATGGAGTACCTGCATTTAAAAAAATGTTCATTTTGATCTCAAATGTGAAACATATTGGTGAGTCTTGGAGATCCTCTCAGACCGATATGCAAGGTTAAGTAAAATGTTGAATGGTGATGTGGACGGGCCTTCCAAGGAACAAAGATAACCACTTTTTTTTCTTCAGATTTAGCGAGCATTAGAAGAAATAGCAAATTACAAGTTACAACACCATTGTATTGATGCATTGATCATTGTATAATAGAGGATAGTATCAATTTACACATGATAGGTTAATAATCAATTTGTAATTAAAAAAAATAGATTGTATTTACTTTTTATTTTCGAATCAACAATGCATGAAGATTTCCTTAGTTTGTGAGTGGTGAAGTATAAGTGATTGAAATATAAAACATATATGTCATCGAACAGAAAATGATATAGTTGTGCGACTAAAAAACATGAATACCCGTAGTAACGCACAGGCATTACCACTAGTTAACTACTAAGTGTAAACAAATTGCTAAACCTAATTTTATATTTTCCAGAAAAATTATGTTTTATCATATGTTTTTGTATATACTAACACATCGTTCTATATAAATGATTAATTATTAAAACGAAAAAAAAACTTGTTATAATTATAAATTCAATGCAAAACTGTAAACCTTTCAGCATTTCATGTACCTTTAAGATACTTTCAAACACAAATCAAGTCCATATCCAAATCGTAATATTTGGGCTCTTAAAACTTTGTAAGTGTAAGCAGGGCCCAACAGTCTGAAAGGTATGGATTGGATTTTTGGTAAGGCTTACAGAAATAAGCCCATGATAATTGGACTTCAATTTTTTTTGTGTATTTTAGCTCTTATCAATTCACAGGCACACCCCCTATTCCCCAAAGTAAATAAATAAATAGTTTGATTAGAATATTTGAAAATGAAGCTAAAACATCTTCTAAAACAGTGACTAATATATTTATGGGGTTATCCTAAAAGCAACCTGCTATATCAAAAACTGACGTTCTTATTAACATTACATTAAAGATTATATTTCTTGCTTAGAACCGTAAACAATTACTAAAAATCCAAAATATGACAATTAATATAACGTCAAGAGAAAGTATTGGGTACAAAGTTCATTAACATAAGAAGTGTAGGAAGCCACTAAAACTTACCACATGTCAATTTAACCTAACCATGATTAAACTATCACACACCCTTCCACTTTCACAATTATCACTGCAACTTTCCATCAATTTAACCTAACCATTATTATAACTTCATGATCGAGATCTGACCACCACCACCACCACCACCCCCACCATCATGGGCTGTTTCCAGTTATGTTATTTTCACTTTTCTGTTCTAGCCTGATATCAACCAGACCAACACCACCCCTATATATAATCAGCCTCTTAGCCATTCAGGTTTGAATCATTCAGCATTCAGACTGTTTGTTTCAGCATCTGAATGGAATGATTAAGTGCTGAACCATTAAGCTAATAAGAGATGCTGAATGATTCAGCTCTTAACTATTCAGAGCCTTTTAACCATTCAGACCATCTTAATGATTCAGAAAAATAATAAATAAATAAGTTTCATTAATCTCCCTTTTTGCATGAAGGTTCAACCATCAGTGGCAAATAAAAAACATATTCCATAGGTTTAGTCATTGATATCTGATGAAGGGTTATTTGTGGAGATAACACTTCTTGAAGCCTGTGACTTGTTATTTGTGTCTACGGTTGGTAGATGAAGTTATTGGAGTACTTTGGTATGTGGAATTGGGCCTTGAGCATGAATTGAAGTCATTGATATCTGATGAAGGGTTCATGTACTATGGATGGTAGTGAGGTCTCAACAAGAAGTAAAATTTGTAAAGGTAAGTTTAAATTTTTTTAATGAGTGCGTCTAAATTTTTAACGAGTGCGTCCAAATTTTCAATGAGTGCTTCCAAACTTTTTAATGAGTGCTTCTAAATTTTCAATGAGTGCTTCCAAACTTTTTAATGAGTGCTTTTAAATGTTCAGTGAATGCTTCCAAACTTTTTAATGAGTGCTTCTAAATTTTCAGTGAGTGCTTCCAAACTTTTTAATGAGTGCTTCTAAATGTTCAGTGAGTGCTTCCAAACTTTTTAATGAGTGCTTCTAAATTTTCAATGAGTGCTTTCAAACTTTTTAATGAGTGCTTCTAAATGTTCAGTGAGTGCTTCCAAACTTTTTAATGAGTGTTTCTAAATTTTCAATGAGTGCTTCCAAATTTTTTAATGAGTGCATTTAAATTTGATAAGTGCGTTTAAAAGTCTCTGTTTTCACCAACTTCATCTTCTTCCTCTGCAACTTTTTTTAACCTAATTTTTATGTTTAATCATACTTATTGAAACAAAATCGAAAGTATTTGACGACGATTACGAGCGTTTATTCATAATTTGTATGGTTTTTCATATGATTAAATCTTTTCCAGTGTAAATCTCTGTTTTTCTATTTTTTTTTCGTTTTCGTTCATTGTAATGGAATTTTTTTGTTATTTTGATTGTGTAATCATTCAGATTGGTTTAAACGATTTTCAATTGTTGAAAAATTTTGTTTTGATTGATTTTTGTTGTTACGATTTAAAAAAAAAATAGACGGTTTTTCATAATTTACACTTGGTTAGTTTAACCCAAGTATGATTAGGGTTTTTAATCTGCATCCAGACATCTTGTTAATCTAATGGCTGAGATTGCTTCTTACGTTAAGAAACTTTGTACGTTATCGCTTCCCAAGTCAATAGGTTATTCTACCATTTAATTTTTTTAAAGAAATATTTACGTAAATTTTATCTAATAACTCGTATCAAATAAGGATAATATAATAAACTAGATAGAAACTAAACGAGTGATATATAATACGTGACAAACCCGTATCACTATGAGAGTGGAATCACACAAGTTTGTACAACATTCAAAATCCTTCCATCCAATTCACAACATCAATACATGATAACGCCAACTCATCATACGAACTTGATATGCTCATAGGGACATATATTGCAAGGTTGATATAGTGTTTATTTTACATAAAACCACTCATTAGCAGGGACGGAACTACAGGGGGGTCAGGAGGGTCCGTTGACCCTCCGGCCATCCACCGTTTCTTAAGAGGGTTATCGAAAGTCTGATGGGTTTTCTAGAGTTTGCCCCTTGATAGTTTTGAACTAGTAGCTGAATTGTAGTGAGAAAAGAAAAGAGTGTGTATCTAATTTTTTTTCCGACGTAGAGTTGCATCTCGGAGGGGTGGATTTTAGTTACAGGTGAAAAGGATGCGAAGAAGATGGTGATTTTGTCGTCTTCTGCATTTATACTAGTGGGAATGCCCGCGCGTTGCAGCGGGTGTCCCGACTAATATCAGATTCAATTATGATGTCAGCGAGGCTCCTTTTTGCATTTCTAGAACATCGAAATTATAATAAAATAGTCCAATTTCAAAAACAACTTCGTTTTCAACAAGACTAATACCCTAATGTCAACAAACAAAATTAAACACAAGTGCGTGTTCGGTTTTTAAAATTAGCTAATGAATACAAGTTGTAAAAGAAAAATCAACCCAAGGTTGGGATCATGTACAAATGCAGTAGTCGAAGGGAGTTATATGTACCCACTAAGCAGTTTAATGTCGGAAAATATCGGTTATCGGTCGAGGACTGATATTTGATATATCGGTTTTCGCAGTGAGATATCGGTGGGATATCGATAATTTTATATCATGCAAAATCCATATATATATAGAGGTTTAACACTAACAATTAAATATAATCTCCTACAATTAACAAATTGACCTCTTGCAACATGTAAAACAATAACAATTGTAGCAAGTAGGAACTTATTAAGACTTTAAACACTAATATTTAACACTGACAATTAACAATTAAGACTTAAAACACTAACAACATCAATAATAGGCAAGA
This sequence comes from Ambrosia x helenae, assembly GCA_030844895.1. Classification (NCBI taxonomy): domain Eukaryota; kingdom Viridiplantae; phylum Streptophyta; class Magnoliopsida; order Asterales; family Asteraceae; genus Ambrosia; species Ambrosia x helenae. The sequence goes on from CM061225.1 coordinate 99,318,769, forward strand.
CAAATAGAAGAACTAATAAGAAAGATACCGATATCGAGAATATCGGTGATATATCGGTCAAATATCGGTCAATATCACCGATAATATCGGTAGAAAATATCGGTCAAAATATCGGTATCAATATATCGGTTGATGACCGATAACCGATATATCAGACCGATATAGCGGATATATCGGTGATATTAACTGCTTAGTGTACCCATGAGATAACCATATATCTATAACAATTTTGTAATATGAACTAACAAATAAATAAATATAATCTTTTATTTTCAAAATAAGATTGCAAAGCATTTCAGATTCACTGCATAAACCAAAACACCATAAGATATATAGAAAAAAGCGAACGAAACAATGTATACGCCAAATCTACAAGCCGATCTAAAAGAGACGAGGTTATGTTTTATCTCAAACGGGTCAAGTCAAAAGAATGCATAAACCAAAACACCATAAGATATATAGAAAAAAGCGAACGAAACAACGTATACGCCAAATCTACAAGCCGATCTAAAAGAGACGAGGTTATGTTTTATCTCAAACGGGTCAAGTCAAAAGAATTAGCTAATAGGAAAAACATGCCACACAGGTCCAATAGGTGAAAGAGTCAAAATTGTATAAAAGTCAACCAACATCAACCTTTGACGCATACGACCATGTAAATCACTTCATTAAAAATATCAAAAGGATTAATTAGGGAAAATTTACTTCATAAATGCTCTTATATTCTAATAGTGTAGACACGGAGCGGCCACCATCTGAAAAATAAATAATAATAAGAAAAAATAAATAGCCTGAAACCGTCAAAATGACATATGAAATTGCTTAAAACAAATGTAGCCAAGTTATTTTGCAAGATTAGAAAATCAAATAACCAAAACAAATTCAGGGAAAAGGCTACTCATTCCTTTTAACCATAATTTGGTGAATTTGGAAGTGTCGCAATGAGGTGGTCTTCAATCAACAACAACGTCAAATAGCAAAATAGGCTACTTTAAAATTCAGCTAACAGCTGGTGTATACAGACTTTGGCCCCAAAAAATCTTGACACCAACAGCAACATATATATTTATATCTACGCCTAACATACTACATACAAATGAATATATGTATGGAAAAAAGTCAGAGGTAACCTGGAAAAAGGGAGGAGAAGCAGCAACTGTAATGTAAGCAGAATAATGTAGGCGGATGTTGTCACACCCTCAAAATCCACTTGCGGAGTTTTACCGCGAGGCGCATGACAAACCAGGATCCAAACCAACGATCACAATAAACAAGTCTAACATGAACATAATGCAACTTCAAAACAATGTTTAAAATCCCCGTTTACAGCGGAAGCTTATTCAAAACGGTATCTCAAAAGTAAACCAATTGTTCAACATATGAAAACCATGCGACTCTAACTAGACGCCGTGCAGACGCGTGCGCCCTAGTTCCATTGTGCTACCTTAGCGACCTGAGAAAACATGTAAAAGTTTACGTCAGCACAAAAATGCTGGTGAGTTTACAGGTTTTGTATCCAAGTACCAAGTCCACCTGTCCATACTATAACAAATCGAAAACCAGTATACGCTAGCTAGGCGTACGTTTTGTTACTACCACGATTGGAAAACCATTACTAACTCGAATACCAGATGTTGTGCCCGAAAAGTTGTTCCTGTTGTTCCTGTTTGAGACAATATGCACTCGCCCGACCCTCCAAGCCGACGAGCGGGGTTGGTCACTCCCAATAGCGCTATTCACATTTCCCCGTTGTGCAAACCCGCACATTCATGGTTCCCCCGGGACTTCCAAAGATCGTGTAGTACACAATAGAAACCCATAGTATGACAGTAGTTACCAAATAATCGTTTTAACACATGTTTTCTCCCCCGAAAGTATGAAACCAGTTTAAAAGAGGGGCCGTAAACTCACCTTAACGTGCAAGCAAAGAATCCGAACAGCAAGCAATATATGCTACCGACACCCTAATAACAGTGTCGCTCAGTGAGTATAGGCGTAATATCATTACCCATATAACTCGTTTGTCCAAGGCGTTTTAAATGTTCAAAAGTGTGTATGCGACGTCTAGTGATTCTACATGCAATAGTAAACCCTACGGACCCGTTGGTGAATACGTTGGTTACAATTAGTTTCTACATTCCGTATGTGTCTCAGACAAGTGTACTTCAGTTACATGTCCATTCCATACCACCTAAGACCTCAATTAAGCACATAAGCACATAATACACAATCTGTGTTTTCAGGACAGATTGTGCGCCATCAAAACGAATTTATTTAAAATAGCAAACCAGTGAGTTAACCTCCCAAATTTTTACTGAATTTACTTTGGGATTCACTCGACAATAACTATTTTTGTTTTGTCTCAATTCCAAACACAAAAATTATGAAAATTCGTACAAGACAGCTATGTCCAGAAAATCTCCTCAACAGGTCAGTTTAGTAGGAAAATTCTTAAAAATTGTGTATTCATCCAAACGAGATGAATCCACTTGGAAAAGCTCTATTTTTCCAGTATTGACCTACTGTAAAAATTTCATAACCTAACTCCTTGTAAATCTCAAGTTATGACCATTTAAAGTTAGCCCAATTTACAAATCCGAAAATCTGATATGACCCCTAATCAATTAAAATTCCAAAAACGACTCAAACGATGTCCAAATTCGATGGTTTTGCCCATTATGAAAAGCTAAGACCTTGTACGTTACAATCATGCAAAGAATCGATCAAAACAATTATTTTCAAGCCATGAAACAGACCCTACAAGTCGACATTCAGAATCTGTCCAGATTCTGATCGTACAATATTATCAATTATATCAAACCCTAGTTGCATATTATCAATCAATAACACCTAATAATCATCATACAACTTTCCTAATACCTATTCCCATCAGATCCTATTATCAAACATGTCAAGATCAAAGCTTTTAGGATCAAAACTCCAATAACTTGCGCAACAAGCATCCTATGATGTTACTACGCGTTTATTAATAGGTTTAATCCGTTTAATCTTCAAAAAGACTCATGTTTTAATGTTTATTAAACCCATTCAGACCTGGACAAACTTGTTATATGATTTTTACAATAAAACATAAAGTAAAAAGCGTAAGAAATCATGAGTTATACCCTTAGCTCTTCAAATCAATCAATCGCGCGCCTTGGAGCCTCCCAATTGATGATCTTGAGCCTTAGCAGGAGTTTTTGGAGTGAAATATTCGTGTGGGGCAGTAAGGGGGCGATTAGGGTTGAGTATGGGGTTGCATGGGAGTTAAAGATGTTTAAATACGAGTTTGAGGCGGTTTAACCCGTCAGTCCCCTTCGAGCGGCCGCTCGGAGCCTGTGAGCGGCCGCTCACAGGTCCGGGTGGCGCGCTTTTGCCCCGTTTCGCCTCCCGACGCGTTATCCTTCGACGTTTTCGTTATTACGGACCGTAACAAGTGTAACCCCATGCGTTAAGACCCTAATCAACCTCACACTTCACTTTTAATAATAATTTTTATTAACGTGTTCGGTCTAGGTTCACATAATCACGTATGGTTTTCATATAAGTTGTCAGATATCACCGAGACACCTAAGTTTATTATTCACCAACGTCCGAGGTTCACTAATCATGCAATCACACGTTAACTCACACAAGGAGTCAAAACCCGACCCACACAAGGAGTCAAAGCATCTCATAACCCGAGATGTGAAAGTAGTAACCCGACCCACATAAGGAGTCAAAGCATCTCATAACCCGAGATGTGAAAGTAGTCCCAAACCGGACTAAAAAAACGTTTTGTAAGTTGTCTCAAACCGAGACAATGCACGTATGTCCTTTCTAGCTATCTAGCTAACCCTCGTTAAGTATAATATACGCGTGACTCGCTAAGGTAGACTTTCATCTAGACAATGTTGTTAACCAGAATTTGCCGGGTGTCACATCATCCCCACGTTAAAAGAATTTTCGTCCCGAAAATTGCACAAGTACCAAAAGGAATATGAAGGAAACAACAAAAGATAGAAACCAAAAATAGAAATCAAAAAGAGAGATTTACCCGAGTTGTCACATCATCCCCACGTTAAAAGGAATCTCGCCCCGAGATTCATTCAGCTGCAGAAGAGACATATCTCGACTCGAACGCTTCCTTAGGAAAGAGATGAGGATATTTAGACTTCATCTGATCCTCCCGTTCCCACGTATATTCTGGTCCCCGGTTCGAGTTCCACCGAACCTTAACGATACGAATCTTGCTGTGACGTAGGCTACGAATCTTGTAATCCAGAATCTCCACAGGTTCTTCCACAATCCGAAGACGATCATCAACCTTGATCTCTTCCAGTGGAACGATGAGAGACTCGTCAGCCAGACACTTCTTCAAGTTTGACACGTGGAAGACGTTATGTACGTTACCGAGCTCCGTCGGTAAATCAAGACGAT